>CM053610.1:97278870-97308862 GCA_028646535.1 Procyon lotor | reverse complement strand
CCCATGTCAAGCTCTCTGCTCAGCGGGGAGCCTGCTTCCCCCTTTCTCTCCCTGCCTGCCTCTCTGCCTACTTGTGATCTCTTACTCTGTCAAATGAATAAATAAAATCTTAAAAAAAAAAAAGGGAAAGCCACTCTCCTGTTAGGTGCTGTCAATAGGACGTGAGTTTTACCAGGAAAATAGCTATGCCAGGGTGAAAAAAAGGAAGTGAAGCGACGCAATATGGGATGCCTGGGTGGCTCAGTGGGTTAAAGTCTCTGCCTTCGGCTCAGGTCATGATCTCAGGGTCCTGGGATCGAGCCCCGCATCGGGCTCTCTGCTCGGTGGGGACCCTGCTTCTCCTTCTCTCTCTGCCTGCCTCTCTGCCTACTTGTGATCTCTCTCTGTGTCAAATAAATAAAATAAAAAAAATCTTTAAAAAAAAAAAAGAAAAATCTTAGGAGAATATTCTGGCTTAATGTGTCAATAAAATTGGGTTTCTTAGTAATGGCTTCTATTCTGCCTTATTTAGACACGTATTTAAATGGTGAGAACTAGAGCACCTGGGTAGCTCGGTGGGTTAAAACCCCTGCCTTCAGCTCAGGTCATGATCCCAGGATCCTTGGATCGAGCCCCGCATCGGGCTCTCTGCTCAGTGGGGAGCCTGCTTCCTCCTCTCTCTCTGCCTGCCTCTCTGCCTACTTGTGATCTCTCTCTCTCTGTCAAATAAATAAAATCTTGGAAGGACGGAAGGGAGGGAGGGAGGGAGGGAGGGAGGAAGAAAGAAAGAAAGAAAAGGGAAAAAAAGGAAGAAGCAATACGAAGTCAGCCCTAAAATTACAACCTTGCTATATTTTTTTATTCATTGTATGACCTTGGGCAAATAAAAATCTTTCTAAGCCTGAGTTCCCTCATCCATAAAGTAAGAACAATGATTCCCATCTCTAGGGTTGATGTGAAGATTTGCTGGGGAATACACTTGGAGGGCCTTAGCCCAACACCTGGCCTAGAGGGGCTTCAGGAAAAGTAAGTTCACCTTGCTCTGGAGCTGAGGCAGAATGGGAAACAAGAGGTGACAGGAACTGAGCTGAGTTCAGCATGGGCCCTCATCCAACCACCTGCCAGCAAGAATGCGAATCTCCATTCAGTCTCTTATATCCAGGCTGCTCTGACCCTCCATCTGATCTTACCCCAGCTAAAGCGGCAAGTAGAAAGAGACGTGCTCCCAACCTGTGCCTTGGTTCAGAAAAGAGCCACACTTGAAAACATCAAGAGCAATGCACTCAAGGCGTACAGATGAGAATACTACTTCCTCGGTTTCATTTCTTAATGCAGGTTAATTAGCTTGTTGGTCTCTCTTTCTCCATTTCACTAAGAACCAGCCAGACCTCTCTCTTTCCTCAGGTGGGCTGTCTCTGAATTAGGCCAACTGGCCCTCTGAGACCCCTTCTCAGTCTCACTCGTTTCATTCCATGCCTGGAACCCAGATCCACAATTTCTACTGGACCACCCTGAGCTTGAACAAGTCTCTTTCGGGACTTCCTTCTCTAGCCCCTCTGGCAAGAAGGGGAAGCTAACGTGGAGTGGGTTGAAGATGACAAATAATGCAAAAGACCTTATTACTCCTTCAAGAACTATACACAAGAGAAGAGAAAGATGAAATAGTAACTGCAAGGAGGTACAGCTTCATGGAAGTCTTTCTTCTAAGGACGGGAATTTATTTTCAAGATGACAAGTTTTGCCATCATTCTCTAGATGACATTCCCCATTTTAGGAGGCTGGGAGCCTGAATGCCTCTCAAATCACATGAAAACTCCTTCCCCTTTTTTATCTAGATATAAGTCTTCCCTCTTAAAATCTGCTTCAGGCATCCCACACACCAAGCCCCTCCTGAGCTATAACCATTTCTTCCTTGTGGTGTGCTCCCTGGAACTCATCATCACTCCACTTACTTCTACCTCATGAAAAAACCATCTGGTGATGTCAGTAAATCTGACAGAGTAAGGACCTCTAAAAGTCCTCTCCTCCATTAAATTTACTAGAACACTGGCAAAAGTTGTCAGAATTAACTTCTTCAGGATGCATGAAACATTCCAGGGAGCACTTATTTAAGGAAAAAGAGCAAAGCTCAACAAGAACAATAAGTAGTAAGGCTTTAATTTTATTTTATTTTATTTTATTTTATTTTATTTTATTTTATTTTATTTTATTCAGTGTTCCAAGATTCACTGATTATGCACCACATCCAGTGCTCCATACAATACATGCTCCTCCTCAATACCCACCACCAGGCTCACCAAAGCCCCTACCTTCTCCCCTCCAAAACAGCCATCAGGGAGATTCAAATCAAAAGCACACTGAGATACCACTTTACACCAGTTAGAATGGCCAAAATCGACAAGACAGTATTAAAGCATTTTAACTTGGGGCTATTTATTATGATAGATGTATCTTGAAAACAGCCTCCATCCTGCCCCGAGCCCAACAATAGCCTCAATATCTCCCATCCACAGACCCTGAGGCCTACAGTCACAATGAAAACCAGCATCCTCCAGCCACTAGAGGGAGGTGGGGTAAGGGGAGAGCACCTCCAAATCTTAATTTCCAGAGAACTGCAAATATTTGACCCACCTTATAATTCCCTGACAGATCCCATTCACAAGGCCTGTCATTATTTGACCTGACTTGGAGCTTGCCCAAGTGCCCTACTGGAATAGAACTTAAAATCCACAGATAAATCCTTATATCTATAGTCAACTGACTTCTGACAAGGGGGCCAAGAGAATTCAGTGGGGGAAAGAATGGTCTTTTCAACAAACAGAATTCCAACAACATGCAAAAGAATGAAGGTCCCAAATCATGTCTAAAAGTTCACGTAAAGTGAGTTGAAAAACCTAAATGTAAGAGCCAAAACTACAAAACTCTTAGAAGAAAACATAGGTGTAAATCCTCCTGGCCTCAGATTAAGTAACAGTTTCTTAGCTAGGACACTGGACCCATAGCAATCAAAGAAAATACAGAGAAACTTGTACTTCTAATTTCACAGTCCAGAAGTTGAAAAGGCAACCCACAAAATTGGAGAAGATATTTCCAAATCATATCTGAAGATCTAATTTTATATACATATAACAACTCAATATAAAAACAAATAAAAAATGAACAAAAGATTTGTAAGATATTTCTGCAGAGAAGAGACACAAATGCCAATAAGCTCATGAAAAGATGTTCAACATCATTAGCCATCAGAGAAATGCAAATAAAATCCATAATGAGATACAACTTCACAGCCACTAAGATGGTTTAAAAAAAAAAAAAAAGTATTAACAGCCGGTGTGGTGAAGATACAGAAAAACTGACACCTTCTATTGCTGATGGGAATACAAAATGGTGCAGTTGCTTTGGGCAAGACTAGCCATTCCTCAACAAGTTAAACATAAATATTGTATGACCAAGGAATTCCACTTCTAGGTATATACCCAAGAGAATTTAAAACATGTCCACACAACACTTGGACATAAATAAATGTTCAAAGAGCATTAGTCATAATAGCCCAAAAGTTAACAAATCAAATTCCCATCAGTGATGAATGGATAAACAAAATGTGATATATCTATTCCATGGACTATTACTCAGCAAAAACGATGAATAAAGTACTAATGTCTACAACATCGATGTATCTTGAAAACATTAGACAAAGTGAAAGAAGTTAGTAACAAAGAGGACCACATACTGTTGATTCCATTCACACAGAATGTCCAGAAGAGGCAAATCTATAGAGACAAAGTAGATTGGTCTTTCCAGGAGCTAGAAGAAGGGGGAAATGGGTGGGAATGGGATTTTTTTTTGGGGGGGGGTGATTAAAATGTTCTGGAATTAGGTAGTGGTGATAATTACAAAATTTTGTGAATACTTTTAAAAGGTGAATTTTATAGTATATAAATTATATATCAATGATATATATATAGTATATAAATTATATATCAATGAAAGAAATGATAGATACGCTTTTGAGCCATGTGCTTTTCAGCGACCTACCCTTTCTTATCATTTTCCACTCCTGACCAACTGGATGGTGTCCACGGGAAAACGTTATCTGGTATTCCCTTCTCAACTTCCCAACGTTGCCCTCCTCCCATCACTCTTACCTCCCACTTCTAGGAAACTGACCTATTATATGTGTTCTTTTTCAAGATTCCCCCAACCCAATTATTAAAACTCATACCCATCCTAAAAATCTTCCTACCGTTACTGAAACATGAGCTACCCTCCTCCTTCCCAAGGCCAGTCTGCTCCTGATGCTCTTGACCACATTCCCTCCAGGCTCTAAGATCCTGATGCATCTCTAAACCTTCTCACTTTATGTCTTCAATTTCCCCCTTTCTGATAAATCTGTCTTAACTGTTATTTTGAAAATATGCTTACAGGCTTCCCATCCTTAAGAGAAAACTTTCCTTCGTACTGGGTCCATTTCTATTTACTATCCCATCTTTCTTCTCTTTTTTCAGGTAAACTTCTCTAAGAGTGGTCACAGTTATTCTGCCAACTTCAACTCACTCCAGTTTGGTTCCCCCTCCTATCCATCCTCTACTGACCCCACTCTGTGATTACTGGATGACTTCCTAGCTCTCAAATACTATCGGTAGTTTGGGGCACCATTTTTTTTCCTATACTACTGATGATCACTCCTTCCCCATCTTTAATCTCTATTCCCTTGACTTCCAGGACTCCACACACTCCTGGCTCTTCTCCTATTTTTCAAACCATTCTTTCAGGGCCTCTTTTGCAAGCTCTTTCTACCCCAGCACAATGCTTCAGCACTGGTATACCCAAGGATCATCCTGAATGCTCTGCTCTTTAGAGTCCACTTTTCTCCTTAGAGGATATCATGATTTTAACTATATGTTAATGATTCCTACGTTTCTCTTTCCAACCTAGACTTCTCTATCAAGCCATAGACTCAAATACCCAACAGTATGAGTCTAGTTATCTCCCATGTGTCTTTCATTCAGCAGGTCCGAAACAAAACTCATCATTTCAGTTGGCCATCTATCTATCTTCACTAGGCACACAAGCCAAAAAAACTTGACTCTTCTCTCTTCGACTCTTTCTAACCCCCCAGTTTAAGCAGCAATACTATGAATATTACATACAAAAGATTTCTTTAGTCTGTATTTTCCTCTCTAAATTTGAGTAGGGTTTTCACCAAGATTAGGGCAAGAACCCTAAGAAACCACTTCACTGGTTCCCTTCCTTCCATGCAGATCTTTCTCAAGTCCATTCCTCATATAGCTTCTAGCATGGCCTTTCAAAACATTCTCCTGCTTCATACATTTCAAGACTGACCTACAGGATGAAGTCAAAGCTCAAGAGAAGTCCGTGGCTGAAAGGACTCCTCCCACCATCCTGATTCCTTCCATTATTAACCCACCCGTTACTTTCACTCTCTTTCACCCTCATTCATCTGTCAATGATATTTAATAATTTCATTCCAGAAACCTGGGCATGCTTATAGTTCCCCTATAGTTCCCAGGCCTTAATACACACACACACACACACACACACACACAACCATTCTCTATGTCTCAGAGGTAAGAACAAGCTTATATCTCCTTTCAACTCCATCACTTCCTGGATTATTCCTACTCAGTCCTTAAGTAGCCACTGAAGGTTTACTTCCTCAAGGTAGAAGACCTGCTCAGATCCTTCACACCTGACCTACTCTTAGATAAGTTAAGGGTTTCATGTTTAATGCCTCAAACATCTATCACCCGTTATATTTACCATATTGTGTTTTGATAATCCGTGTCTCTCCTGCTAGTCTGCGAGCTCCATGAGAGGAGTTCCATGTGTTAGTCACCAAAACTCACTTCACAGGTCCTGACACAAGGAAGCACCGATAAGAGGAATGTGGACTGGGGCGCCTGGGTGGCTCAATGGGTTAAAGCCTCTGACTTTGGCCCGGGTCATGATCTCAGGGTCCTGGGATCGAGCCCCGCATCAGGCCCTCTGCTCAGCAGGGAGCCTGCTTCCTCCTCTCTCTCTCTCTGCCTACTTGTGATCTCTCTCTGTGCCAAATAAATAAATAAAATCTAAAAAAAAAAAAAAAAAAAGAGGAATGTGGACTGTAGGAAAGAGCACAGCCATAACTAGTTATGTGGCTATGCAGAGCCTTGAAGAGACCAAACAAATGAACAAGCAAACAAAAGAAATTCAATGGTGGGGGCAAGCTTCAAGGTCTAAAGTAAGCTTCGAAGTCCAGTGTGCCCTTCAGACCTAGCTGGATCCAAGTGCTCAGAAATACTGCTCAGGTGTATCGCAATAAACATATGGTTATCCTAAATCATAGAAACAACTTCTGTCTCAATATCTGAGCAAGAGCTCAGGACCTGGCATTCGATGGCCCATCCCAGAGCCAGCTGCCGAGGCTCTCTCTGGTCAGAAGGCCTGGGTTGTGTGCCCACTTCTATGACTAGGAGGCTGAAGTCAACCTCACCCAAGTACCACACTGGTAAGGGCTGGGTAAGGGTGGCTAACGAAAGGAAAATCAAGGTTTTCGTCCCACAAGAAGGAAGATGATGGCAGGACAGGCAGAAACAACAGTCATCCACAAAAGCATCAATGTTTATTCTTCCTCCACGGTTGCCTACAAATCCTGGAAGCCGCTCCGGGCACACTGGCCCCCTCCTCCAAACTGCTGCCTGACCGACGGGTGAGGCATTGTAGACAACAGCGAGCAGTGGATGAGTCTGTCAGCATGTGTGCAAGGCACACATTACAGAGCAGGTGGAGGCTCTGACTGGGGAACGCTTTGCCTCGTAGAGTGCTGAGTTTTTATTTGGATTAATGGCTTTCAAGGTTGCCAGATTTCAAATGTAAACCAAACATTTATTGGTGATAGATGGTAAAGGGAAAAAGTATACTTTGGGGGTAATCATTCATATATGCCCACTCATCTGTCACTGGAGCAGCTGAATTTCAATCCCGTAACCTGGGGACCCAAGCAATAATGATCATATTTGTAATTCTTCACACCTTATGTAGTGCTTTAGCATTTGTCAAGTCTTCCCATATGTTACTCATTTTGGCTTTAAATCACACACCTGCACAAGTGGGATTTGTTATCCCCATTTTATGGATGAGGAATATGAGACTCTAAGGTGTGAAGTGATTTATCTATGGGTGACAGGGGTTATTACCCAGGCTGCCTGAGGCCAAAACCACAGCTCTCACCAAGATCCCACACTGCGTCCTCACCCCCTTTCCTAGTCAGTCCCCCAAAACAGAGCGATCACATTAGCTGAGGGCTTTTCAACTTGCCTTTCCATGCACATAATCTCATTTTAACAACAATCTGTGAGATGGATATTATCCCTTTGTTTTGGATTTCGGTTTTGTTTTTGTTATTGTTGTTGTTGTTCTGATGAATGCTTTCAGATCAAGAATTGTGACTATGAGACCTAGAGAGGTGAGCCAGAGACAGAAGGTACTGCTTGACCAGTTACTTTTTTCCTCAAAAATCCTTCACTGCGTCCAGCTTCCCTTGAGAGAGCCAGACGAGTGCCAAGTCCTGGCTGTTTCTGATCATTAATCAAATGCAAGGCACGATCGTCACAGAAACTTTCCTCCTTAAGTGTTCTCTCAAAATGAATCTGTTCTTTCATCTCAATTGAAGTCCTCAACCATCATTCTTAGAGATAATTGTCTATTTGTACAAACCAAATTTCTGACCTTTTCTAAATTTCAGCAGTCTTACAGACGGTGGCCCCCCACCTCATGTGTGTATCTGATCTCCATGAATCCTTCAGTGTCAGCAGACAGCTTTTTCTTGACCCACTTAAGCTTCCTCTTACATGTCAAGTGTCTCATTTGAAGATTTGTTTAACCTCACAGAGAAGTTGATATGAGCTCTTTGTTCTTGATAACGATCAATCATCTTCCACAATCATGAAATCAAGCTCTTCTCTCCACCATAGCTGGAGAGCCAGGTAACTCGATGATCTTGGATACACTACTGTTATAAGATCAGCTACATTGCTGCATGACTCCACTGTGACCATTCCTGAGTCAACACATGACAGAGGAAGACATTCCCCTTACTTCATATCGCGTATTATAACTAGCTTTTTATATCAGAGAATGTTGGGGTTAGAAAGGGCTGATCACAAGCCAACACTTCTTAACTTTAGATGAAAAAACTAAGACCTGCTTGAAGTATCTGATAGAAAATGAGGCTGAATTGTGGTACATGAGTAATGAATCTTGGAACACTGAAAAAATTCAATTAATTGAAAAATAAATTTTAAAAAAATGTGGCTGAAGAATAAAAACAAGGCCTCCTATATCAAGATTGTAGATAGAATCCTTCTTCCCTAAGTTCTCTTTGAAAATAAAATTAGCAGATATCTTGATCCATTTTGAACTCTAGGTCCCCCTGTCCTGTACGCTCTCACACTAATTTCTCCTTTACCAGTGCAGTAACCTGTTTTAGTGAGATGCACATTAGTGATATTCTCTTCCGTTTTAATGTTGGAGAAAGAGCTCAAAGCCTGGACTCATCAGATCTGGGTGCTAGTCCTGGTTCAGCCACACCTGACCTTGGGAAAACCCAAAAGCCCCTAGGGGTCTCCACTTCCTGATCTCTAAAACAGGGAACATATCAATATTGTGGCAGTACCAGATGAGCTTACTTATGTAGGTGAGAGACCCCACCGTGGCCACACCACCACCACCATTTCTGGGGGACTGCTCTACATTGGGGGAGAAAGACACCACGCCTGACAGTTGTTTGGGCCAAAGGTAAAGAGAAATGATTATTATTTTTTTAAATGTCCAGGGTCTAGAGCAGTGCGCCTGGGGCATATGGAAGAATGAATACAGAACAAATGACACTATGTTCTCTCTGATCCTGACAGCACACTATGCAACAGACAGGGCAGGAAAGATCACGGTTTTCTCCTTTATACCACTGTTTCCGAGAAATACAGCTGACCCTTGAGCAACGTAGGTTTGAACTGTGTGGGTGCACTTATATGTGGATTATTTTCCATAAATACAATACAGCACTGTAAATGCATTTTCTCTTCCTTAATGATTTTCTTAATATTTTCTTTTCTCTAGTTTATCTTATTGTAAGAATATAGTGTATAATCCATACAACATACAAAATACGTGTTAAATGACCATCTAGATTACCAGTAAAGCTTCTGGTCAACAGTAGGCTATTAGTAGTTAGATTTGGGGGGAATCAGGTTACACACAATTTTTGACTGCAAAAATTGGTTGGTGCCCCCAAGGGCCAACTGCATTGTCTTTGTGAGCTATCTCTGTGTGTCTGTGTGTTTGTAGGCTTGAGGACCAGGAATAAAATAAAGAAGGGACCTATCTTCACACTGACAGAGAGCTCCCCAAAGGGCATCAGGCCTTAGAGTGCCAAAGCTCACCATGGACTATCCATCTGAGTACGCCTCCCTCTCCCCTTGCTGCTATTAGGGATACAGTCCTAGTTTGAGGGGTGGTGGAAAGAGCAGGTTGCGGGGTGAGATCAACCACTGTGACAGCAGCGTGAGTTTTCATTTTTTGTACAGGTGAGGTTTTCCATGTTGGATAACTGATGCAGTCTCTCATAAAGGAGGTGAAGAAGAGACTTTGCACCTTGCACAGGGAGATTAGGCATCAGGGTGTGCCCAAGAAGAATTATTAGTTTGGGTTTTTCACCCGCTTGGACTATAAAAAAAAAGTGAAGCACACATGAATTCACTTTTTTTCCCTCCAACTCTGTAATTACGTCCAGTTACCCCCTCTGCTATTGAGCCCTCTACAGAGGGAGGGCGGGGGACGGAAGGTGCAGGGCAGTGTAGGGGCGCATGGCCTTGACCAAGTCGCCCCTCTACGGAGGCCTACAGGGCTGCCCCATCATCACTCCGTGTGGAATGGCAGCCTCAGAGCTGCAGGCAATGAGGGGAGGGGAACCCAGGATGGAGCTGGGAGAGGAGGCCACTCACATCCTGGAGAAGTGGATGCCAATGGGCATCCGGGAGCAGCCATTAGTGAAACCTCCCTTTCTCCAAAGATGCTGGGAGAGTGAACCTTGAGGAGGACAGAGGTTGATGCAAGCGACAGGCATGTGCCAGAGTCTCTGTGAACTACCGGGCCCACCCGGGGAAAAAGGATGGTCAGAGTTCGCAGGTCCTCTCTGTGGCTCTCACTCCTCCCCAGGCCTCCACTGTCGCAACCTCACTATCAGAAAGCAGCCACCTGCTCCCAGCCCCCGTCCACAGTCCCTGCGCCCAAAGATGCCAAATGAGGCTCTCCAGGTCCCCAGCAGGATGGAGGCAACCTGCCCTGCTGTGATGACACAGGTCACTTCCCAAACCTTCTTCTGCCCGTGGCTGGACATGGCCTCAGGGATTCTGGGTGCTCAGCTCTTCCATCTCAGGTGACCTTGCAATTCCCCACTGCCAGGAAAAGCAGCAGACATCAATTATAGTATAACAGCTCCTACTCCTTGGCTCCCCAATGCCACAAGGCCCTTTGGGAGCAATAAACTGTGTGCTGATCGGAGACAATCCCTGCAGTCCCTCTTGATTAATCTCTTTAAAAACCAAGCCACCGTTTCCAGAGTCGAAAGCCCCCCCCTCAGAGAACACTCCCGAGCTGGCCAGGGGGCTTCCCCGTGCTACCCTCGACATACCCAAAAAGGCCCTCCGAGGGCCAGAGCAGCCCTCCAGGGGCAACGACCCACCTTGCGGGGGCATGGCCTCTGGGATTTAGCTGAGGTCCCAGAGCTGGGGCAAGTGTTCGCACCCCCCCACCACAGTAAGTCAGCTATCTCCTCATCCCTCAGAGCAGGGCCCAACGGATAGGGTCTGGAGCTCATAGATTAAGTCCTGGCGATACACACATTATTTAGAGGTAGGGAAATAACCTCCAATAGAACCCAACTAGAGAGAGCCCTGAGCGGTTGTCTTCAGGGAGTAATACTTGGGAGGAGGAGAGGAGGAAAGGAGGACGTTGTTTTTCATTTTGAGCACTTGTGTATTATTCAGTTTCTTAACCACATGTGTTAAGTATTTCAGACTGACTCAAATAAAAAAAAGTAAACAAAAGGGATATAAACAAGTCAAAATGCAAAGAAAGAAAATGAAAAAATACGATCATGTGTGGATTATAGGTTCAGAGAATCCACGGATCTAGAAAAGAAAAAAAAATCTAGAATCCCTCTTCCTGCCCCTCCTGGAGCTCCTCCCTCCTTATTTACAGGTGGGAAAGGCAGGCTCAGACATCACTTGCCTAAAATCCCACAGGAAACTGATTCCTACAACAATCTTACTTGAACAACACAGTCCTGGAGGAAGAGCGGTTGACGCAGGGAGACAGAAGAGGGGAGAATAAGGTCCAAAGTCCAACCTGTCATTCTGGCCCGAGGGTCACTCGGGCTGTATTAGCAGACCCATGGCCACTCTTGTATTCCTGGCCTCTCCGGTTGCAGGCTTTAACTTGAATGGTAGGCTGCTGCCCCGGATGTCCGAGCGGCAGAAGCTGGGCACACTGGCAGGGGAGGAGGGGAGGGCCAGGGGAAATTTTAGAACTGATTTAGAAGGCCATGATGCAGCAATACTCGGGTCTGTGATCTTAGGGAAGCCACGTGATATCTCTGCACCTTATTCTCCTGATCTAAAAAGTGGGGCTAAGCAATGGTACCTACCTCACAGTAATGCTACAGGAAAGGGTTTATATATGATAAGCACTTACAACACTGCATAGCATAAGAGCCACATCAGTGTTAACTTTCCTATCTTACTACCCCAAACTTCTAAAACTTCACTTTAATAAACACACATAAATAGAGAAAATTTTGGTGTATCTGTAGTCGTAAGGCATACTGGGGGGGGAAAAAAAAGTAGATTGGTAGACCTGTTATATAACGTAAGATTCCACGGATCTCCTGACATTCCATGGGAAGAAAATGTAAGGCCTATACAGGGGAAACTGCTGGGTCACCATGCCAGGAAGCACAGGAGCTTGTGTCATCGGCCACACCAAGAAACAACTAATGACACAGGCCAAGAAGACACTCAGCCCCCTGGAAAGAAAACAGCAGGGTCACTGGGGAGGATGCTGCCACTGAAAATGGATGCAGAACCAGGAATTACATAAATGTCAGATGCAAGTGAGCATAAGATGGAACTCCCAACAAAGCAAAGAACTTCCACGTGGGAAAAATAATAATAAAACAAAATTTTAAAGGACTTTTCAAAAGTATAGTTGAAATCCTCTGAAAAATGAGTATAAAATTTTATCAGTGAGAATAAGAAATTTTTAAAAAGGCCATTTCTTTGAAGAACCAATTACAGACTTTATAATTAAAACTATAATTGATTCAAATCAAAACCACACTGAGATACCACCTTACACCAGTTAGAACAGCCAAAATCAACAGTACAGTAAACAACAAATGTTAGAGAGGGTGTGGAGAAAGGGGAACCCTCTTACACTGTTGGTAGGAGTGCAAGCTGGTGCAGCCACTTTGGAAAACAGTGTGGAAATTCCTCAAGAAATTAAAAATAGAGCTAGCCTATGACCCTGCATTTGCACTCCTGGGTATTTACCCCAAAGAAGCAGACGCAGTACAAAGAAGGGCCACAATGTTCATAGCAACAATGGCCACAATCGCCAAGCTGTGGAAAGAACCAAAATGCCCTTCAACAGATGAATGGATAAAGAAGATATGGTCCATATATACAATGGAATATTATGCCTCCATTAGAAAGGATGAATATCCAACTTTTGTATCAACATGGACAGGACTGGAAGAGATTATGCGGAGTGAAATAAGTCAAGTGGAGCGAGCCAATTATCTTATGTTGTGTGGAGCATAAGGAAAAACATGGAGGGCATTGTGAGAAGGAAGGGAAGGGGGAATGGGGGGAAATCAGAGGGGGAGATGAATCATGAGAGACTATGGACTCTGAGCAACAAATTGAGGGTTTTGGAGGGGAGGGGGTGGGAGGTTGGGCGAGCCTGGTGTGGTGGGTATTGAGGAGGGCACGTACTGCATGGAGCACTGGGTGCGGTGCATGACTAATTAATCTTGTAACACTGAAAAAATAAAATAAACATATTTGGGGAAAAATATATGTAATATAATTGATGTATTTAGCAACAGAGTAGACCTAACTAGAGAGAAAGTTAAAGAAATGGAAGGTTAATCTGTAGCAATTTTCCAGAATATCAGAAGAGAGATAAGAAGCAGAAAATATGAAATGAGTATGGTAGATTAAAAAGTATGGTGAGAAAGAGGAGCATATCTCCCCACAAGAGTGTTATTAGTCACAAATTAATAAGTTAATTCTTACCAATTATAATGGTAAATATATAGTGATTTTTATAGTGATTTTTACATTGGAAAAACCTGAAAGGCACCATCCTTAATCCTGTGGTCAAAGTTAATATTACCAGTAACAAAACAAATCGATGCTATGTTCCCTAGATATGCACTAAGAAGGGCAAAACATGACTTCTGTGGTATTCTGTTTGGTTTTTTTTTTCAAGATTTTATTCATTTATTTGAGAGACAGAGAGAGAAAGAGCATGAGCAAGAGGAGGAGCAGAGGGAGAGGGAGAAGCAGACTCACTGCTGAGCAGGGAGCCTGACTAGGGCCTCGATCCCAGAACCCTGAGGTCATGGCTTGAGCTGAAGTCAGCTGCTTAACCAACTGAGCCACCCAGGCACCCCACTTCTGTGGTATTCTTGACAAAGGTGTTTAACTTCAATCTATTCAAGAGAAAACACCAGACAAATCTAAATTGAAAGATTATTTGCAAAATAATTGGCCTGGATTCTGCCAAAGTGTCAAGGTCATGAAAGGCAAAGAAAATCCAAAGAACTATCAGATTCAAGGAGTCAGGGAGATGTGCCAAATCAATGTGAAATCCTGTAATTCCTATAATTAGATCCTGGACCAGAAAAAGGACTTTGGTGGGAAAACTGATGAAATTCAAATAAGGGCTATAGATTAGTTAACAGTCACATTAGTGTCAATTTCCTGATTTTAAGAATTGTAATATCATTTAGAGAAAGCAGGATAAAGGGTATATTAAAATTGTATGTTACTATTTTTGCAACTTTTCTGTACATCTAAAATGTATCAAAACAGAAAGTTTTTTAAAAATCACTTAGAATATTGCCTAATACAAAATAAGCACTCAACAAATGGTTATTGTCATGGTTATTTTTGAAAGTCACATTTGAGAGTACCTCCACATCCATGGTTCCTAACCTGTGGGTAATTTTCTGAAAATCCACCTGCACGCCAAATACTGTCTTTAAATAGAGTATGTCTTTTACATTTATGTAATAATATTTTTCAAAATATATAAGTGCATTTTTAGACTAATAAAATGTACACTCATTAAAAAATAAAGGTATAGGGGCGCCTGGGTGGCTCAGTCGTTAAGCATCTGCCTTCGGCCCAGGTCAGATCCCAAGGGCCTGGGATCGAGCCCCGCATCGGGCTCTCTGCTCTGCGGGAAGCCTGCTTCTCCCGCTACTATTCCCTCTCTTGTGTTCCCTCTCTCGCTATGTTTCTCTCTGTCAAATAAATAAAATCTTTAAAAAAATAAATAAATAAATAAATAAATAAATAAAGGTATAAGTCAAGGGATACTTGGGCTGTTACCATAATTTGGCTATTGTAGATAATGCTGCTATAAACACTGAGGCACATGTATCCCTTTAATTCGTATTTCTGTATTCTTTGGGCAAATACCTAGTAGTACAATTGCTGGATTGCATAACAGTTCTATTTTTAACTTTTTGAGGAACCTCAATACTGTTTTCCAGAGTGGCTGTACCAGTTTTCATTCCCAGTAACAGTGCAAGAGGGTTCCCCTTTCTCCACATCCTTGCCAACACCTGTTGTTTCTTGTGTTCTTGATTCTAGCCATTTCTCACAGGTGTGAAGTAGTTTTCATTTATGTTTCCCTGATGATCAGTGATGATGAGCATCTTTACATGTGTCTCTTGGCCATCTGTATGACTGATTAATGGATAAAGAAGGTGTGTGTGTGTGTGTGTGTGTGTGTGTGTGTGTGTGTGTGTGTGTGTACACACACATACATACATACATACACACAATGGAATATTACTCACCCATAAGATTGAAATCTTGCCATTTGCAATGACATGGATGAAGCTAGAAAGTGTTATGCTAAGCAAAATAAGTCCGTCAGAGAAAGACAAATACCATGTGATTTCACTCATATGTGGAATTTAAGAAACAAAACAAATGAGCAAAGGGGAAAAAAGAGAGAGAGAGGCAAACCAAAAAAATGATTCTTAAACTATAGAGAACAAACTGATGGTTAATGGGGGCGGGTGGCGATGAGTTAAATATGTGATGGGGATTAAGGAAGGCCCTTGTGATGAGTACTAGGTGATGTAGAGAAGTGCTGAATCACTATATTGTACACCTGAAACCAAAATTACACTGTATGTTAACTAACTGGAAATTACATAAAAACTCAAGATACATATATAGGTATAATATTTTATACTTTTCCCATGAAGAGTGGATGTTTTTCCCAACCCTTGAATCTGGGCTGACTCTATTACTTGCTTTGACCAGTAAATATATCACAATAAGATGGAAACCCCCAAAGATGAAAAGATCCTAAAAGCCACCAAAGGCAAATAGATTGCTGGGAAAGGGATGACAATTAGTCTGACAGCTGACTTCCAAATAGCAAAAATGTAAACCTGAAAACAGTGAATTAATATCTTCATTAGGCTAAAATAAATAAAAATAAATCTGCTAACTTAGATAACAGATTTAAAAATAAATCTGTTAACTTAGAAAGTAACTTCAAAAAACATCTTTCAAAAAGCAGGGAAAACAGACATGTTTTGTTTTGTTTTGTTTCGAAAACAGACATTTTAAGACAAAAGATGAGAGTTTGACACAAGGCACCATCACTAAGTGAAATTCAAGAGGATACACTTCAGATGAAGGAAAGTGAACTGAACATAAGAAGCAACAAAGAGCACAGATACGGTAAATATACAGATAAATCTAAAAACATATATGGTGTGTATGATACAATATTAACATCATGGTATTAAAAATAAACAAGAATAACAAATTCATAACAAAACAAGTCAGGGGAGAGGTGAGCAAAGTTAAACTGTTCTAAGGTCCTCTTATTTTTGTTCTAAGTGAGATTAAAGATCTTGATATGCTTTAGATTGGGTAAGTTAAGTGTATGTTAACATTTCTAGGAAAATGACGAAAAATAGAAAAAAAAGGGGAATGAGAAACTACATTCAACCAAAAGGAATGCAAAAGGAGAAAAAAATAACAAGGCAAGTAATATGATACCAATAACTGAGATTGTAGAAATAGATCCAAATAAACGTGCTTACAATAAATGCAACTGGGCTAAAATATTACAGTAAAAGACAAAGAATCTCAAACTCAATACAATAATTTATTTCTAACACTGTGTATCAGTAGAGAAGGGTTGAATTTTTCAATAAATATTACTGAAATAATATCATCTCTATGGGAAAAAATGAAATTGAAACTCAAACCCTCCACCACAAAGAAATTCAATTCTAGATGGGGTTAAAGGCGTAATAGCGAAAAGCAAAGTTTTCAAAGACAGTACAGGAGGTTATTTGTATGTTCTCAGGGTGAGGAAAGAATTCTTGAAAATAATACAAAAAGCAAAATCATAAAAGACAAAATTTATAAATAAACTATAAAAAATTGAATAACTTTTGACCATCAAAAGACACTATAAAGGAAGTGAAAAGATAAACCTGAAATTCGTAACACATATAAGATGAACAAAAGATTAAGAGGCCATATATATTTAACTTCAAATAGCAATAAGAGATAAGAATAGAATCGAAAAATGGGGAAACTACTGAGTAGGCACTGCATAAAAGAAAGCAGATTGCAATGGCTAACAAATAAAAAGATGGTCAAAGGCACTGTAATCAGAGAGGTACACAATGAATCATAACAGGTATCATTTCAGAGCCACCCTGTTCAAAAGCACTTAAAAATCTCTTAATTCAGGGTGCCTGGGTGGCTCAGTGGGTTAAAGCCTCTGCCTTCGGCTCAGGTCATGATCTCAGGGTCCTGGGATCGAGCCCCGCATTGGGCTCTCTGCTTGGCGGGGAGCCTGCTTCCCCCTCTCTCTCTGCCTGCCTCTCTGCCTACTTATGATCGCTCTCTCTGTCAAATAAATAAATAAAATCTTTTTAAAAAATCTCTTAATTCCATGTATAATGAAGATGTGGAGCAAAGAGAATGCTTTCATAGTGCTAGTTGGAGTGTAAATTATTACAGCCACAGAAAACAATTTGATATTATATAGTTCAAGATGTTCATACCCTATGATTTAGTATATGCATGTGATCCAGGGTACATGTGCTTAGATATTCACAGAAGCACTGTTCGAGATAGTAAAAAAAAATGTCCATAAGTCATTAAATAAAGTATGGTATATTTTTACAACAATAATAGATAATTATTATATAGTGTTTATAATATATCAGGTACTGTTATCATTCACAATACCCCATGAGGTAGAGGTGTTATTATGCTCGTGTTACAGGTAAGGAAACTGAGGTACAATTGAGTTTAAACTGAGGAAATGGAGTTTAAACAATTTCCCCACTGCCACACAGTTAATAAATAGTAGACCCAGGATTACAACAATGGCAGGATGCTAGCAGCTGTGTGTTCTTTCCTTTACACTGGATTTGGGGTACTTATGTGCTCATTGTATTTTTATTTTTATCTCACACATATTTTATAGATAGATTTTTGTACATACTCAATATCTAATAAAAATCATTTTAAATATGTTTATAAATATGATACAGAGGAAAAACTGAGAAAAGCTTATCATTAAAGTCTAAGTACTAACTGTGAAAGAAAAAAGTTTTTAATAAAATATTACATTCTAGTCAATAGCAACATGGGGTTTAGATAAAGTGGTGGCAAATAAAGAAATGCTTTTTAGTCATACTCAGAGAAAGAATCTAAATACTAATTAACTCTACAGTTCACTAGAAAAATATGCATTTATGTATCACGGCAGAATGGACAAAAGACCTAAAAACTTGAAATGAAGTGCATAACTTGCTTCCAATCAGTGAAGGAAAATTTTCAAGAATTAAATGTATAAATAAGCAAATAAACAAACAATCAAACAAATAAATAAATAAATAAAATGTGGCAGCATAACCATGTGATTAAAAATTGGAGGTAAAGGGGCGCCTGGGTTCAGGTCATGATCCCAGGGTCCTGGGATCAAGCCCACATTGAGCCACCGCATCAAGCCCCACATTTGGGCTCCCTGCTCGGTGGGGAGCCTGCTGCTCCCTCTCCCACTCCCCCTCCTTGTGTTCCCTCTCTCACTGTATCTCTCTCTCTGTCAAATAAATAAATAAAATCTTTAAAAACAAAAATGTGGAGGTAAATAACCAGAAGAGAGAATTGAAATGACTCAGAAAAGCAGAAAGTAAGAAGGATAAGCTTTAAAAAAAGGTATTTCCTATTAGATGCCTTTCAGACTATCCTCCTTTTTAACGCATATACATGCATCATTTCAATAAAAATTAAAATTAAAGAATAGGAGTATTTCCAAAACCACTGAAAAGACACTTGATACAATTCAACATCTATTTATGATTCTTAAGACTTTCAGCAAATGAGATATAGATATTTAAGTCCTTAACTTGGTGAAAATACCTATCAATATCATACAAGACAAGAATGTTCATCAACACTGATATTATTCAACAAAGTGCCAGAAAAGAAAAACTGCAAGAAAGAAGTACAAGTTATTGAAAAAATGGAAAGGAAATAGAACTGTCATTACCCAAAGATGAGATTATATACCTAGAAAACTGAAAAAAATCAAGTAAAAAGCAACTAGAACTCATTAGAGAGTTCAACAAAGCAACCAGATGCAAAACCACTACATAAAAATCAATGGCTTTTCTATAAACTAGCATTTATCAATTAAAAATATTTTAGAAAAGAGATCTTTTGTTATGAGAAAAACAAAAGCTACCTATTAATAAAAGCTAACAAAATATGTAAAGTCTTTTACAAAAAAATATCATAAACCTTTGTCTTTTTAAAAAAGTCTTCTTTAAAGACTAACCATATTTATGGATAAGAGATTTAATATTGTATTTCATTTCTCCCCAAAGCAATCTATTTATTCAGTTCAATCTCAATCAGAATTTCAATGTGACTGCATCACTCAGGGACCCAGCAGGAAACAAACAGAACATTCAAATTAGGATGATTTCAGAAGACTTAATAAAAAGAGCTATTTTTACACATGCTATATAGGTAGTATCTGGGTCCAGGGAAATCACAAGGAAAAGTACCATCCATACGCCAGACAGCAAGTGACAATGGGGCCATTACCACCCCAGACCTAAAGAAGCAAAGAGAGACAGCAACTAGCAGAATCCAGAAGATGGAAAAAGGAAGAGAACCAAGAACCCAAAATCCAGAAGGAAGGAGTTGGGAGAAGAGGAATTTATAAGGGAATTTAATAAATAGGAGAGGTAGCATTTCAAATAAGAAGAAAAAAGATGGATTACTCAAAAAATGGTGTTAGAGCAGCAGGCTCTCACTTTCGGGAGGAAGAACAGTTAGGCAGCCATGTCATACTGTAATAAAATAACTTCTAAATGGAATAAATACCTAAAAGTAAAATAGAAAGCTATAAAAATAAGTAGAAGGAAGTATAATATTTATTATCCTTGGAGAGAAAGATGTTAAAAGTAAAAATCATATAAAATCATAAAAATCATAAAATCATAAAAAATCAGGTAAACACAACTTTTCCAAATATATATTAAAATATAGTATTAAATAATTACAGGAAATGGAGATAAAATATTTGCAAATATTAACACAGGAGCAGTATCCGGAACATACAAAGAACTTCTAGAAATCAATAAGGGCAAACTAATAGAAAAATAGTCTGGAATATGAATAGTTCATAGAAGATTTACAAGTGAGTAATAAAAAGAAAATGCTCAATCTTGCTAACAGGCAGGAAAGCATAAATTTAAGTGATGCTGTTTTCCATTCATCAGATAATCCAAATGCTAAGCATTGTAATACCAGGTGTAGGAAACAGGTACTCTCCTGCACTGCAGGTGGGAGTAAAAATCAATACAACCACATTAGCGGTCAACTGAGAGTATCTGTTAAACTAAAAACATGCCTACTAACCCTTCGTATTCCATTATGTGTCTTGGACATTATTTATGAGACTTGTTTTTGTAAGAAACACTTACAAAACACTTACCAAAAAAGAAGCAAACACAAAGGTGTCCCTGACGGAATTGTTGTAGGTGCAAAACGCAGAGAACAAGAAACCAACCTGCATATACACCTATCAATGGGAGAATGACCAGAAAACCAACCAGGCTTACATTCACACAGGAACACCACGCAGTAGTGAAAAGTGATGCTCTAGGTCTGTATGCAGCAACACGGACAGATTCTAAGATATGCAGCTGAGTTTTAAAAAAGTAAATTACAGAAAAATACAAATAATATACCATTTGTATTAAATACACACTCTCATAAAATACGCGCACATAGGAAATGTTTATGGGGAATACAAACCAAAGTTGAAACAACATCGGACACTGTTCTGGCCAATGAGAGACAAACTGCAGTCTGCTGGGGAATTCAAGAACAGTGTTTATTTTTGTATTTTTGGTATCACTTCCTCTTGACGCTTCTCCATTCCTTAGCCCTAAGGGAAGCTGGACAATGGAGTTTTTAGCTGGACGTGTGGCCGCTGTGAGGAGGAAGGTCACGGTGTTTCTCAAATAGTCGCAACCCCAAGCGGCCACAGGAGACTCCTCCTCCGCCTCCCTCACACTGCTCTTCTCCGGGGCTGCCCCCCATCCACACCACCCATCTAATTCCCACACGTGGGCCTCGTCACTGACTCCTGCTCCTCAACTCTCACACAGGAAGTCCCACGGTCTCTCCATCACATTTCACACTTGTCCACTTCCCTGGGCCACCAGCCCCATCATGTTTCACCCAGACGGCTGCCACACCGTGGTCTCTTGACCCCTCGGAGCTAGTCTCTGCGATCAACCCAAGGGATCGTTCTAAAAGGCAAAACAGGGGCGCCTGGGTGGCTCAGTGGGTTAAAGCCTCTGCCTTCGGCTTAGGTCATGATCCCAGGGTCCTGGGATCGAGCCCTGCGTCGGGCTCTCTGCTCAGCAGGGAGCCTGCTTCCTTCTCTCTCTGCCTGCCTCTCTGCCTACTTGCGATCTCTCTGTCAAATAAGTAAATAAAATCTTTTTAAAAATTAAATAAATAAATGAATGAATGAATGAATGGCAAAACAGTTCATGAAATGGTCTTCCCCCGTCTTTAGGATAAAGAGCAAATTTCCTACCGTGGCTTACAAGTCCCCCCTCACTCTCTCTCCGACGTCACTTACAACACTCTCCCCTCCTCGTTTCACAGCATTCTGAACTTCTTTTCCACTCCTTCTCATAAAATCAAGAGTTTTTACAAGTTTTTTTTTCCCCTCACCTAGAATACTCCCCACTCACATCCCCCGTGTCTAAACAGTACTTAGACCATCTTCAGGGCTCAGCCTAGAAATGCTTTCCTCTGAAGAGTCTTCCCTACTTCGTGCATCCTCGAGAGGACAATGATGTTATCAGTCAGCTTTCCCCCATAACAAACAACCATAGAACCTCGGCTTACAACAGCCAGCAACAACTTCTACTCAGACTTGGTACATATCACATCCTCTCACATTCTGGTCTTCTCAGAGGCAGGGAGGGGCAGAGGAAGGGAGAAAGGAAATCCTAAGCAGGCTCCTGGCCCAGCAAGGAGCCCGACACAGGGCTCAATCTCTCAGTCCTGAGATCACGACCTGAGCCGCAACCAAGTCAGACATTTGACTGAGCCACCCAGGCGCCCCCCCTCACATTCTGCTGATCAAAGCATGTCACATGGCCAAGTCTGCCATCACTGGACTGGGGATGTATACTCCTCCCCTAGGGAGATACCATAAGTCACATGGAAATGGGGAGGGATGCTGAATCCTCTAATAGGGAAGTGAGCAGAAATGTATACAATCTACTACAATAATGACGAGTGTAGTAATAGCTATCATTTGTTGTGTGTTTACTACGTGCTGCCTGGATGCTAAATGCACTCATGTAAATCTGTCACCATATCCCCCACAACAAGAGGTATTGCCATTACCCCCCATTGTGTAGATGACAAAAACGAGGGGAAAGGAGTGTGGGTAACTTGGCTCATGGTCACACAGTGAGTAGTGAAAGCCTAAATTTAAAACCAATTTCTGAGGTTGTCTGATCAGAATCCGTGCTTCAAATTACTATGTATGCTTCTCCCATAGTTCCCTGCCTACCCTCAAGCTTCTCCCCTTCCATAAAATTGTAACTTCCTAGGTAGCCTCTAAAAGAAGATGAACAATGAGCAGAGTGCCTGGCTTACAGCAGGGCTCAGCCAGTGTTCACAGAGTGAATACATTAGTTTCTGCAGCTCCTCCCCTACTCTTCACTTCCACTCAAAGTTTTAGTTTTAGATGTT
This sequence comes from Procyon lotor, assembly GCA_028646535.1. NCBI lineage: Eukaryota > Metazoa > Chordata > Mammalia > Carnivora > Procyonidae > Procyon > Procyon lotor. The sequence goes on along the minus strand of CM053610.1, from coordinate 97,286,243 downwards.
AACTCCTTCCAGAAGCTTCCTCTGAGCACACAGACTGGGCTAGAACTCCCCTTCTGTGCTCCCACAGGGACTTGTGCATAGAGCTATTCTTGTTCTCATCATAATGAACTGTAATGATCTTCGTGACTCTTGAAAGCAGGGACTGTATCCCATTCACGTTTATCTCCATAATCCCCAGAGAAGCCCAATTTCAAGGGCTCAGTAAATGTTTGATGAATGAATACATGAATATATGAATGAATAAGTGATAAGGCACCAAGACCACCTTGGGTTGCTTGTACCCAGGTCTAGGCCTAGCTGACAAGCTAACACATTCTCTAAGATGGACCTCTTGTATCCACTGCCTTCTCTTCCCTCCACACCCTCAGAACCTACTGTTTCCTGCTGGTCCTCAAATTCACTACAGCACCTTCCACACCTCGGGGCCTTTCCAGTTGTTGGGACAGGATGCAGGGGCTGGTGGAGGAGAAAGGGGACTTCTCAGAGGCTGCCTACTTCACACGAGCGTATCTCCATCACGAGGAAGGTGTTCCTTCCCCAGACACATGCCAAGAGGCACAGATCTGAGTATGGACCTAATTACTGCCAGCCCTGTGCAGGACTCCATGAGAAGCCACTGAGATGCTCGGGGGAGAATAAGAACATAAGAAATAGGTCTGAAATGCTCCGACTAGCCTGGACCTTGTGCTCCAGGCAATCTGGTCTAAAACTGAACGGGGAGTGCAGCATCATTTCTTGCCAATGCCCATGGCTCCCTGTGCCTAAAACCTTCTCTTCCTCTGTTCTCCTTCCTTCTGACCCATGGTTGGTAGCCCTGAGCAGAGTTATTACACTACCCGATGGGAACTATTACATTCACTCACTTTCTTAAGGGCCTGCTCTGCACACCAGGCGGTGAAGTCAGTCTCCTTCCTATCATCCACACCGTGCCCTTAGAGAGCCCACAGCCCAGCGTGGGAGTGAGACGAGACACTAGTCATCAGACTGGGAGCAGAAAATAAGTATAGATCGTAAAGTCAAAGACAAAGATCAACAGGATGCTGGACGGAAAACAGGAATTAGTAAAGCACCTACTCACAATGGAACATCCAGAGAAGGATGTTTTAAGGCCGTCATGTTTAAACTGAAACCTGAAGTATGAAAAGAAATCAGCCACACCAACGCAGGGAAAGAACACACATTCCAAGCTGAGGGGACAGTACATACAAAGTACATACATACAAAGGTCACGTATGGGAACAGTACATACAAAGGTCTGACAAAGTTGGCTGTGTTCCAGAAACCAAGGGAGAGCAGGTGGGCTGCAGGGAGACCCAGTGCGGGATGAGGCTGTGGGGACAGGCAGAGGGGGCTCCCAGACAGCCTTGCGGGCCATCCCAAGGAATGTCGCTGGGGAGCCTCTACAGGGTTTTCAGTGTGGTAGAGATTGTCTGCCCCCCATTTCAAGACCCTCCTCTTGCCACTGTGGGATAAAGTAGGAGGAGCCACGGCACTGTCAAAAAGATCAATGGTGGGGGCTCCTGGGTGGCTCAGTCGTTAAGCGGCTGCCTTTGGCCCAGGTCATGATCCCAGAGTCCTGGGATCGAGCCCCGCATCAGGCTCTCTGCTCGGCAGGAAGCCTGCTTCTCCTGCTACCATTCCCTCTGCTTGTGTTGTGTTCCCTCTCTCGCTGTGTTTCTCTCTGTCAAATAAATAAAATCTTAAAAAAAAAAAAAAAAAAAAGATCAATGGTGGTGGTAGACAAGACTAGGGAAGGGGCCATGCAGACGGAAATATGGACAGATTTCCTATGTACTATGGATTTAAACATGTTTCATGTGTGGTGTCAGCAGACATCCAAGTGAAACTCGGGCAAGCAGCTGGAGCTTGGAGTTCACGCTAGAAGTATAATCCAAGAGTCACCAACGCGCTGACGGGGTTTTAAGCTAAGGAGACAGACGACACCCCCCCAGGGAGACAAAGCCCAGGACCAAGCCCCAAGAACACCAATATTAGGAAGTCAGGAGGACGAGGAGCTGGTGGAGGGGGTTGAAGAGGATGGCTAGGGAGGTAAGAAGGAAATCAGGAGACTCTTGTACCATAGACGCTAAGATTAAGAGGTTTCAAGTCCAAATGACTGGTAAGGCTTAATATTCTGCTCTTATAACTGGAACAAAAGAGGCTCTGAATAAATGTCAGAGTTTGCTTTTTTTAAACTAAACCTTTACATCAAAACAATTATTCTCCATTTGTGGGATTTTAAGTACTAACCTACACACAGGCACACTTAGGGGAAGGGGGAACAGTGATGATGAAAGTACAGCCTTTATAAGGCCACATCTATTTGTTTATAAGTAAAATTCCTGTTGCTAGAAGAGCCCTTAGAAATTGCCTAGTGCCTGGCTTTAAACAGTTAGCCTGGCCTGGGGACATCAGTAATGAGTGTCACATGACAAAGTCACTCAAGTGCTCATAAAGTACCCATCCATGGTTGCTCTGGGGGATGGGGCCAGCCATTTGAGCTTCGACAAGCCCTCCGGATGAGTCTGCCGCAGGCTCCAGCATGAGAACCACTGTCTTACCAGAACCTTCTGGGCTGGACCTCCATTCCCAGATAACTGGTCATGCAATGGGCAACTTGGAATAAATAAACCAAACCTGGGGTTGATAATCAGGCACATCCTGGCAAGTCTTGGCCGCCACTGGGAACAGAACAAAGGGAGCCGTGCTAGGACATGTCACAGGGCCTCAGGGGGGACCCTGGAGGTAGGAACGCAGCCCAGGGTCCCGACTCCGTTGAACCACAGCCCCAGGGTTGTAATCCCTTCTCAGGGGTTCTCTGTCTCAGTAATGCTGCCATCTCAGGGACTATGACCAAATGGAAATGCATTAAATTGTAAATCGCTTCCCTGGCCTGGGCCAAGAGAAGCCCTGAAACACTTCATGGAGGCCTGATGACACCTATACCTGTCATCGTTGTACACCTCACTCAAGTAAGACCTCAAAATACAGATTATTCACCCCAAATACGGCCACTCCATAATGAGCTCCTCCAGCGCTGGCTCCTAGTAGGGAGTTGGAAAGAGCAAGGCAGCTACTTACAACTTACGTTTCAAGAACAGCAAGGATGCAGGGCGGGAAGCCTTACGCTCTCTCTACATGTCCGTGGGCAGACTGCTTCCATTCCAGTCCCCATTTCCTCAACCAGGGAATGAACGGTTTCCAGTGCCTCTCAAACTTCAGCATGCATAAAAGTGCCTCGCAAAGGGACCAATTCATCCTGGTGTTTCCAAGACTGAGGGAGGCCCTGGGACAGTGGAGCTTCAGGACTAACACGAGGACAGTCCCAAGCAAACCAGGATGAGTCGGTCCCCTACACCCGGAGAGCTTGTTAAAACCCTACCTTGGAGGCCTTACCCAGCAATCCACACTGCTAATAAGCTCCCTGAATGCACTGCTACAGACTAGATTGTAGGCGGCTCCTAAATGCCTTTCTGCAGACCAGCTGACTGGACATACCTGCGGACCTTGCTGCAAATAAAGATTCCCAGGTTCCAGCACCAGAGTCTCATTATTCAGGAAAGCTGGAGCTGGGCCCAGGAACATGTGTTTTCACAAGCTTCCTGCTGATGCCCTACAGGGATTCTGGATCACTGAACTACATCATCTTGCAGGTTCCCTCCAATTCAAACACCCAATTGCACTTTTTTTATTAACATATAATGTAATATTTGCCCCACAGGCACAGGTCTGTGAATCATCAGGCTTACACATTTCACAGCACCTACCATAGCACATACCCTCCCCAATGTCCATATGCATTTTAAGTGACTATGGCCACCCCATTTAGTACAAGCTAAGCCCCCTAGTCATCTTCTGGCATTCGGATCTGTTATGCCAGGCATTTCCCGTTTTTGTTGTGAGCAAATGCAGCTGTTAGAAACAGCAGAGTGGTCCCTGGGAGACAGGAGCACACACTCAGAGTGGGCGAGCACAGGCGCTTACTCATGGATGCCGCTCTCATCGGCCCGGGGGAGATTGCATCACGGGGCTCCAGCAACCGAGCTCCAGCAAGCTGCCCGGATATGAGCTGCTCACTGGGGCCTCGTTGGGGATGAGTGTGCCCTGGTCTGTGTGTGTCATGCCAGGTGAAGTCAGCTACGGGCAGAGGGGGAGCAGCGAGTGCTTCCTGTGCCTGGGGCTCGGCAGTCCTGCTGGCAGTCATGACCCACCCGATCACAAACCACTGCAGTGGGACATAACTCAAGAGTCCAAAGGGAAATGAGGGTGACGTCCAGCCCAGCCCCCACGGCAGAGACAGCCCAGACCCTGGGGTGGCTGAGGCCCAAGGCCTCCTGGTCCCGGGCTCAGGCTGAGACACAGCAGTCTTTTCTGGTGGATCTGGAATCTCAAATCAGGCATTCTGGAGTGTTTAGTCTAGAAAAGACCTCAGAGATCATCCAGCCCCTCCTCCCACTGTGCAGAAGAGGTAACCGAGCCCCTCAGATGATGGCAGGTCCCCCTCCACACCCTGGTGTAGCAGAGCCTGAGTCAAGTTCAACCTGAGGCTCCTTCCCTAGAGCCTTGCTCATTTCCGGCTTTTTAAAGCCAAACCACTATGTCCAGAAGTCTTGACTGCAGAGGGAGGAGTTTCAGCAAGAAAAAAGATTTAGCTACTATTCAGGGCTGTGCTCACCTGCTTCCTTCATGCTTCCCCCAGCACTGGAGATAAGCACAGACGCTGGTCAGGGAATAGCACTTGTTGCTTCCCAGAGGAGAGAAGGGAATGCTCCATGAGTGCATATTTTCACCTCGTAATCTACAAAGCAAATAAGCATCATATGGGAAAAGGGCCCTATTTCCCTGCTACCAGATCACGCTGAGTTCACAGCTCCTGCGTTGTTGTTGTTCCTTCAGAGTCATTTGAGACCATGGCAAACTATCCCTGCAGCACGAGTCAGCACCTGGAAAGAAGATGTATGCCCAGCAGAGCTATTTAGAGACCAAGGCTTGGGGACAAGTGAAATGAAAAAGAAGAAAGAGGGAAGAGGGAAGGTAAAGAAAGCAGAGGGAAGGAAAGGCTGGACAGACACGACCACTGGGAAACAACCTGGGCTGGAGACACTGACCCCTACCTCCAGAAACCTCCCACTCACTCACTCATCATACATTTCTGGATGCCTGCTCTGCCCAAGGCACCCTGCCTGACTCCGGACTACACATTTCACAGAAGATGAGGGAAGGCAGGCAGAAGTACCAAGCAACTAGCAAAGGTGGGGGTGTTGTATCAACAAGACACAATCCTGGGGCTACTCAGAGGAGGAAGGGGCATCTCGCTGGGGGCAAGGAGTCAACGAAGGAGGCGTCACTACACTGGGGCTCTGGAACCACGGGGAGAACGGGCACACGCAGAGATGGGATTTAGGGCGCGCGGAGAAGGCAAGAAAGGAAAAGCGCGGACAGCAACAGGAGTGTTGTGTGGGGGGGGCTTCCATCCGGCTGACACGCGCGGTGCAGGCAGGGCAGCGCGGCTGCAGGTGGAAAGGGCAGGAGAGGAGTCCAGGGGCAGAACGAACTCGCATGCCGAGTCCGCTCAGCAGGAAGGAGGGAGACCTTGCAGCTCCCTAAACAAGAGAGGGCCCCGTGCCTGGGGAAAGAGCTGTCGTGCGCCCTGCAGTGTGAGGAAGGAGGGGGCGCGAGTTCACGGGAAGGGAGGTCCCCCATCCACTGGGATTTCATTTCGCAATTCGGCTGAAAGCACCGAATGATACGTCCCAGCGTTCATATTGCCAGGATTATATCCGCCACTGATGGCTTCCGCGGTGCGTAGCGCCGGGCTTTCTCCTCGAGGAGCCGCCCCCGAGAACAATAATAATATCCTCTGCCTCCCACTCTCCTCCGCTCTGTTCTACCGGCTGAACGGCGTGTTTGCCTTTGCTCCGGACTGGTTACGGGTTGCGTGTCTGACGGATAGTCACCATCAAAGTCAAAAGTAACTGTGCTGGGTGGGGTGATGTACGGAAGTGCAGAATCACTACATATTGTACGCCTGAAACTGCCATTACACAGTAGGTTAGCTACTCTGGAATAAAAATATAAAATACAAACTTAATTTTAAAAAGGAAAAGAAAGAACTGTGCTAGGGTGTTTGGGTGCTGCAAGGAGGAGGGGTCTCAGGGTCAATCCCAGGCAGAGAAACCCAGGACTCCCTTGCTCGGAAGAAAAGCCTTGTTTGAGCTATTCGTTGAGGACGAGCACTTCCCTGACTCCATCCCTTCCCCAGCCCCTGTAGAACAGTGACATCAGGCCACGAGGGCAATTAACAAGCCCCTCAGAATGTACAGGGGGATGAAGGAAGCCTCACGTAGCTGTCGCTCAGGACTCCACTCAGAACAGCAGAGTCATCACAGAAACCTGCCAGATACCTAGAGTGTAATCGTAAGGGACCAGGTCCCCTTGCTCCCAACCAGATGAGCGAATCCAGTATCCTGGAAACATGTTTCAGTCTTTTCTGAGTTAGGGTTGTTGCTTTTTTTTTTTTTTCCAATTTTAAATAGAGTTCTTCCCAAGGCAGTTTTTCATTCCCTTTGCTTCGTAGCCTAATGATAGGCTCAGCTCCACAAAAAGCCAAAGGAAGGGAAGAAAACAAAGGCGAAAGCCCAGGCATCTCAATGCTCTTCTGGCCTTCCCAGGGAGGTTTGGCGCCCACCACTGCCCCTGCAGGTGACACCACTTAGGAGCTGGCCTGGGCCACAGGGGCAGGCAGGTACAGGATAAGTCCACATTGGTGGCTGAGCCCACTACCCACTCCACTCTGATCTTGAAAAGCCACATGAAGTCATAAACCTCTCACCCTCTGCTTTGAACTTCCACCACGTGGTGGTGCAAGGAGCAATGGATTTGGAAGTGGAAAGCCTGGGTTTGAAACTTGAGTCTACTCTTTCCTGGTGGTGGGACTTTAGCTGAATCAATTCCCTCTCTAAACTTCAACTTCCTCTACTTTAAAAGGGTTTATGCACCTGTGTGGAGTCACTTGCAGGCTGCAGTAACACAAAGTGGGCGAAAGCCCTCTGCAGCATGTGGCATGAAGGCTGACAGAGAACATCGTCTCCCTACCCAACCCCGGGAGAGCTCATGTAGGAAAAGGGCTTTGCAGTCCTTATAAGGGCCCTTACAAGCAGCATGCAGTAGCAGAAAAAGCGTGGGACTTTTTTTTTGAAGTCAGGCAACTTCATTTAGGATCCTGGCCCTGTGGTGTTAACTTAGGCAACTCACTCTTTCCAGGCCTCAGTTTCCTCAAATGTAAAATGAGGTTAGTGTTGCCCACTTCCAAGTGTTTAAAAGGAGCCAGTACCAAATGTCTTCAGGAGAGACCCCTTTGTAGGAAAACGTCC
>CM053610.1:97256867-97278370 GCA_028646535.1 Procyon lotor | reverse complement strand
AGAAGCAAAGAGTTTAAAGTCATTCCCAATGGTGTGTGGAACTCTAAGATGAATGGGGTGAACGGGGGGCATACAGTTTCTCAACATAAACTTTGTAGTATTCATTGACTTTTAAAGTTATACCTATGTATTAATCTGACAAAAATGAAAATTATGCTTCTAAGAAGCCACTAAGTCATTTGTTGGCTTCACAGAATGTTTCGTTTCCGCTTCACCTCTGACAATGCCTTCTCTGAAGTTAGCAAGACAGCTGTGCATTGTCCACTAGTGGTTTTACATGTTTGTGATATTCTCTGCTCACCTGTATATCATTTGGAAAGTTCCCAACTCCATGATATCATAAAAAATCACATTAAAACCAGGATATGAATACCCTGCTGCCGTCATACATGAATATATACCTATTATAATCCTCCCTCCCGCTACAGATATGATGGTACTTATTTCATCAGCTGGCAAAGCAAATGTTCGAGGTTCACTATCTTCAGATCTTCAGCAGGACCTGATTCATGTTTGTCAAGCGCTTACAATGCCCCCAAGCCCTGTGCCAAAGCCCCTTCCCTGCATTGTTACACTCATCCTTGTAACGGCTCTGTGAGATGGGCACCATCATTATCCTCCATTTCACAACTCAAGACAACTCTGGCACAACTCAGGTGCCTCACCCCAAATCATCTTACTAGTAAGTAACAGAGCCCATTTTGTCAAAAATCTATGCTGCTGCCCACTATACTGTGCTGCTTCCATGTGCTTTATACCAAAGCTGAGCTACGGCGCAGGTGCCCCTGGTTCAGCGCCGCCCTGCAACTCCGACCAGGTGGCGAGATCTCGGCGCGCATGCGCTCTGCGCTCTGTCTAGGAGCGAAGCGAGGCGAGGCGCCAACACCATTTCCCACTAGGCAGGACGAGGAAGAGACTCCGAGAGGGCGTGCAGGGAAAATGAGGCGTTCTTCATAATTCAAACAGTCCCTCCAAGGATCTTTTGAAGCTGTACGGCAGGCTCCACGAACACACGGCTCTTGGGAGAGCTTGGCCCAGGTGCTGACTGATACCCACGTCATCCTGTCTACGCAGGATGGGAGACGGAGGGCCGGAAATTTTGTTTCCTCGAATATTTGATTTCGTTTCCTGTATACTGGAGGATTTCAAGGGGACCGTGCTAGGGTCCTAAGAGCATCACAGTGAAATGTCCTGGTGGAGGCCACAGAGAGAGCGCCCCTCGTTCACAGCCAGGTGCAGCCCCGGTCCTCAGCCACCGAGACAGGCTGAGCTCTGCCTGTAGCCTTTGGAAAGGAACATTTCCTTGACAGCGTTTGCAAATCATGTTTTGTTTTTCTCCTCCAGAATAATTTGCACCACAGAAATTCCTCCATATGTCAGAGTTGATCTCCTCATTTTGCTTGGAGGAGGGAGGCAGGAAAGAAGACTCTAGTCAAGGAGCTACTTTAAACCAGAACATGCATTAAATATTGTAATGGCATCCTCCGCATAATGCTCAAGAACTTTCATTCCTTCAGGCTTCACCTCACTTCTAAAGTGTAGGTGATTTTGCATTAAATACCAGGTTCTGACATGAAAAATACGGCAATACAGCTGAAATATAGCTTAATAGCCCGAATTTTGATAATACTAACACCTTAACTGTTATTGCACATTACACTTAACGCTGGCTAACTGATTCTCGTAACAACATGGTGAGAATGCAGGCAGAAATACCACCTCACCTGACAGATCTGTCCTCCAAATGCCTGTGTACATTCTCCATCCACCTCACCCTGTCCCGGGCCCCTGGAGAGGAGGGACTGGTAAGGGAGTCAGCTGAGGAACACCCAGTGAGCTCTGGAGATGTGTGATCAGAGATGGGATCATACTGAGAAATGATAATGGCATTTGCTGTACTCTCTCTGTCTGGGCCTCTCAGACCTGGATGTTTCCAAGCATGGCAAGTGCTAGAATGGGTCTCCATCCATAAACATGATGGACCCAACAACATCTCCGCACTCCATTCTGGCATTTTTGTCTGCGATGGCTTGGAGGACTCACAACTCCCCAGGATGAGAGATCGAGGTTCAGGGATGAAGCCTGTTTTTTCTTCTTCTTCCTGTTTTCCCTCTAGTAGCCTTGGAACTTTGGTCTTCTCTTGGGCTTAAATTCTGAGCTAGTTACAATGCACTGTTACTCTTGTTAGGGAGTGAGAATGTAGGATCGTGATTGTACATAAATTACAAAGAGCACACAAACATTTTGAATGCCACGTCTTCACAATGTCCTCCCTTTGCTATCATTGCTTGCATGTGTATAGTTTTAAATGTTCCTAAAAGACACTTTTCTAAGTAAAGGAGTTCACATCCTAAGCATCAAAAGGCAGCATTCAGTAGGGATTCTGGGGATTCTGTACCCATCTGACCTCCTCAGAAACCCATGAGGGTTGGGCTTCCTGCTCCTTCCCAGCATCAACACCACTACTCCCAGTTTGTGGCTGCTGCCACTGCCCCTGGTGTCCCCAAGGCCCCCAATCTTGCTCCATGAGGCTGCCATGGTTCCAAGAGCTGCTGGACCCCTATGCCCTCACACCTTCACACAGTCACGCCACCAGTGCCGCTGCCTGGCTGCCACCTGACCCCCTCCTCTACAGTCTCACCAGCTCTCCCGCCGGAGCTCAGCACTGCTGTGGCACCATGTGCGGGACCACCCTTCAATCCTCCTTTCTACCGTTCCCTTCCCTTGCTTCCACAAAGTGATCATCGAGGGCGCCCCCACTGCCACCTCCAAGACCTCTTCCCGGCTGGTCAGCTGAATTGCATACTAATGCTTAAACTCCCACATGCATCATAGTTTACTTAGGACACGGTTTGTTAGCACAGTTTCACAGCTGACTTGGCTTTTATCCAGTGGTTCTCAGCCTCGTATACATTAGAAACACCTAGAGAGCTTTGAAAACACACTGATGCTTGGACCTCGCGCCCAGAGATGCCAGTTTAATTGGTCTGGGGTAGGGCCTGGGCATTGCTATGCTTTACAAGTGATTCTAATGTGCATCCAGGGTTGAGAACTCCTTTATTGTCTTCCTGTCCCTACCTAAATGTGAGGCCTGGGTGGTGCTTATCCACTTAACAGGCCACATCAAACACACACCAGCTAATAAGATACTGATTCAACTTAATGGAGTACATCTGTAACATCTTAACATTCTTGTAGCATTGAAGGGCTGCTCTTGTGATGCTCACGGTCTAAGCACCCAGGGGATGCAAAGCAGGGTACGTCTATCAACGCAGGTTCCAGACTCCCTGCCACTTCCACAACTCTGAGTTCAAAGCAGCTACAACAACCCATCGACTCAAATAATTTTGGTCAACATTAGGCAAGAGGTCATCCACAAGCCCAACAAGGAAACGAATCATCTTCCTTCTATCATGATAATGAAGTGCTCGCAGCAGGTCAGTGTGCATCCTTCTCTCACATCTAAGATTCGTATTTTACCACCTGTTCTCAGGCAATGGAGCGGGTCATATGGGATAGTAAAAAGTTAGAAATAAATTTGCTGCACATCTGGGAGGTTGCCTGCTTCTGACAGCCTATTCTGGTCACCATGGTGGCCCCACATTAAGACGTTGGGTGGGATGGGGGGTGCCATTGTACCATGAAACCAGGCCCCCACAGAAGGCTCACTAATCAGTGATGTCTTCACAGTCACTGAGCTGGGAGGTAATGTAACTTCATGCTAAAGAGCACTGGACCCTAAAGCCCTAGGCAAACGTGCCTGTGTTTGATTTCAAGTTTCAACACTTCCCGACTATGTAAATGGAAGGTAATTATGATAACCTAATTCATACAGTGCTTTTGAGGACTAAATGAAGTAATGCATGTAAAGCTACTTAGCATGGTGCTATGCTAGGTCATTACTGTTTGCCAAGAGTGCACACGGAAGTTTTCATTTTGCATAACTTAAAAATCATTTAGGGGGACAAAACCCAAAGAGGGCCATGTGAAGACATCCTAAGCATGATTTTCACTACTAATTTTTAGACAATTTGGAAATGGAAATTGGGACAGTCCCTGAGGAAGAAAAAACTGAGGAGGGAAAAAAAATGGTTTCCTCTTCCTTATCTGAAACTTCCTGCTTGTGAGTGGTGAGGAAAGCTCTCTTTCTCCTGGATTCGACAGAAATCAGCTCTTCTCATTCTCCCTCCCAATGAAAGACTGGGAGCCAGAAAGAAAAGGAAGATTTGAAATCAGACAATTCCCGAAGAACCTGAGCCAAGCGAGTGGCCTCTGCGATCCCACATCATGATCTCTGGGCTGCATCTGTGAGGCCCCCTGAGGCCTCCACTGGACTCTGGTTACAGAGGCCACTGAGATTGCCCAGTGACCCCCACAGCCGGTGCCATAACGAGAAGCTGACTTTGCCCTGGAGACAGCAGAATGAAGTCACTCTTTTGCTCCACAAGACAGTTTCCCAAGCATTTATGTGCCAGGCCAGCAAAGTCAGGCCGTGACGGTTCCAAATCGACTCTACCCAAACCCCCTAATGTCCTTAGCTTTCCTCGTAGCTGAACACCACTCACGGGAAGAGAAATTCACTCTCACCTTTGGTAAATAAAAAAGGGGGAAAAAATCAATAAAATAATTTCCAATCTGTTCCTCACAACTCGATGCCCCACTGATCAGAATGAGTCAGGAACAAATGTATTAGCTCTGAAAGAAAACAGCTTTTAGAAATAAGATTTGAGCTAGTTGACTGAGCAGTCATTATGCTTGAAATTCTCTGTGCCATATTTGCCAGTCGATAGAGCACACGGGGGTAGAGACCGCAGGGACACAGCTCCTTTCCTCTGGCACCAGCTTCCAGACCACATCTATAATTACCATGAAGATCATCAAACCATTCAGCCACTTTAGGGAAACGCTTAATTCTCACCAAAATGAAGCAACAGCTAGCTTGTAACAAAATAATACAGTTCCCCTTGGGACCCAGTTCTTCATCTGAAACTTCTCAAATTGGAAATACTATCTTTTACTAAAGATTTGGAACAAAGGTTAGTTACTCTTTGCCCCTGCCTTAGCCAGTCCTGTCCGACAAAGTCTTTGAGGCCCAGACCCACACCGTCTACTGAGCCAACCATGACCAAGACAAAAGCATACAGAAGTCCCACCATGCTCAGTGGACAGGGTCTAGTTAAGGTGTTTTGACTCAGGTCCAGAGTTTAGAATCTTTGTGTCCTATTCCAGAATTACTCTCCTACCCACCTGACTGTAAGAATGCCATTTTCCAGAGACACTAACGTTACATCCAACTCACTGGAGTCGAGTCTCTGGGACACTGACGGGCTACCCTCCTCTGGAGCCCGTGCCCATACTAGTCAATTCCAGCAGGGCAAATCCAGTCCAGAATGTCTTGCCATCAAGTCTGTCTGGATTATACGAAATATCTGGAGGGTTTTTTCCCTCGCTCCACCACAAAAAGCTTAATCTCAGATTAAGCATTTGATCTCTAGGGTCTTCGGCAAATCATGAAATAACCATATAAGCTAGGCTAAACTTTAAAGGATGCAGGGTATATCTGCAAAGCACTAGACATGTGCCCCTAAGCATGTCGGTTTACCAGCTGTCCACATCAAATGTGCATGTCAGATTTATCTAGTGTGATACGCTGGTGTCCAGCCCAGATCACGTTTGCTGACACAGCAATGATTCCCCAGTGTTGTGAGTACTGGATGCTAATGCTCACAAGATTCCTTGAAGAATCTCCCTTATCTCACTCTCCACTAGCCTGGGGACCCACCCCCAATGACTGGGTACCATGGAGTACAAAGGGCTGGCCCCTTTGCCCCAAGGTGGGAACACCCATGTGGGGCTATTTCCACTCCACAGCCATCCCATGGGATTAAGCTGAAGCTGGGCTCTAGCTGTGACCTTGTCTTTGCTTTTCTTCCTCCTGCTGTGACCCGCTTCCCTTATTCCTCTTCTCTCAAGAACACTCTCTCAATAAATCATTTGCAGCAGCAACCCCAAACCCAGCTCAGTCTCTTCTTCTAGGGAATCCAACAGAAGGCAACTATGCTCCGCGTGGAAAATGGACTGGAGCAGGTGAAGACTGACAGCAGGAAAACAAGGTGGGAGACTCATTCAGCAATCCTGCTAAGCCACACCGGCTCTTTTCTGTTCGACTCTGAAATTCCATGACTCTCTCAGTAGGTTCCTGCTAGCAGTCGTAACAAGCTCATTAAATCTGCTCCATATGTTAGAACAGACCCAGGTCAAACTGGCACAGTGAGTTGTTTAATCCACTGGGGCTGGTGGTCAGAGAAATAACAAACAGAGCAAAAACTGAAGCGTTTGATTTACTAGGCAACCAGATGGAAAAAAACAGATCATCTTCCAGTCCATCGATGGGAATTTAAAATAAAATTCCACTGGGGACCCAAAGACAGGTCTCTTGACTCACAGATTATCCAGGAACAATTTGCAACCCTGAGTCATCCACCTTCTGCCCCCCAGCAGTTTCCTCTGGAGTCAACAGGTGTTACAAGAATGTGACGTCAAGCTCAGTAGAAGCTAGATCTGCCTTGAGCACATCGAGCTGCCCCAAAGAGCAGCCTGGTCATGCGTTTATCTAGAATTCCAATCAACGTGGAAATGCATGTCTTTCCTTTGACAAAGTGCATCACTGTTTCTTAAACTGGCGGTCTCTAGAGATACAGCCTCAGGAACTCAAAGCTCTCTGTAAGAATTTTGTTTCTACTTTCATTTTTTATGATAACCTTTAGAAAATTAATCTAACTTTATTCTTCAGCTCACGATGGTCACTGATCACTGAATACTGCCATTAGATTTCAACGGCAGTGTTATAATTGGGTGTTGGTCATACTGACACCGAGTGATTACCCGGAACTACGAGTGCTTAATTTTTTAAGTGCTTAACTTTTAATAAAAAGTCTCTCAAGCTGGAAACAAGCAGATGTATTCTTTTTCTTTTTTTTTTTTTTTTTTAAGCAGATGTATCCTTGGGAGCCTTTAAACTTTCAAGTTTGAGAAATCCTGAACGATAAATTTCTTCCTGAAGGGGAACGGTAGGTACCTATGCAGTCCAAGTGCCGACAGGACAGCAAGCAGTCCCAGTGAGGAACGGGTGTCCTGGGCGCCGGACCATTCAGCACAGAGCAGCGAAAGACAACCTGGCCGGGAGGGGCGGAGGCATACCTGCGAAGTGACATCAAGGATCCGTGCGCCAGGGCTATTGAGGGTCACTGTTGCTGTGGGTGTTGTCTATGTCTAACTTTAAAATCCTACAAATTATTAAATCAGTGACTGCAAGGCCAGAGCCTACTTTTATTTCTAGCTCTTCAGAATCCAACTGCTGGGCTGCTGGGAGATGGTCACTAAACACTTAACAAGAGAATAATTATGCATTAAGCCACAAAGGTGGTTCCTCAAGGAACTTTCAGGCTAATGGGAAAATGCCCATATTATAAACGATTATTTGCTTGATCAAAAAAACAGTCTGCATTCTTAGGTGCTACCATTAGAAAGAAAAGCAGCGAGCTAATTACCCTATGAGTCAGGATAATGTCACCTCCGGAGGGAGGGAGGTGTTGTGATGGGAGCAGGAAACATGGGGGCTTCCTGAAATGGCTGGGGATGTTTCCACTGCTTAACCTAGCTGACAGTGATTTGCGTGCTCATTTTTAAACTATTCAGCTTACTATGAATTTATTTCTGCAACAACAAAACTCAGTGAAGCTGTATGCTCTCCAAACTCCTGAAATGAATTCTTCAGTTGTGTGTCCCAAAAAGCAAATCTTTCACATTCTCGCTGGTTCCTGGCCTGCCTCCCCTCTGGTCTCCACTCTGACACAGACCCTGAGCTCCTGCTACACTGTGACCGGACAGCTGCCCCAATGTGTGTCATATGCTCTCCAAGCCCTGTGCCTTCTCTGTTTCTCCCGTCTAGGATTCATCCCTCCCTGTCTCCCCTTCCAGCTTCTCACTCATTCACTCACACTCAACAAATGTTTACTGAATACCCATTAAGTGGCAGGCACTGTGCTAGGCACTGGGGAAGTTCCTGCCCTCATACTACTTACATTCTGGTGGGGGCTGACTCATTCTCTCCCCATGATGCTCAACTCAAGGATCTCCACCTGCTCTGGAATGATTTCCTAAATGTCCCCTCCACATTCCCCTCCCGCAACCACCAGGCACCAATCCCCACTGAGTTAATGACTATGCCTCTTTGCCTTCAGAGCATCCTACGTATTCCAATATGAGTCTGTCTTCTTACAGATGGCAAGCTCTTGAGTATAATGACTTTCAATTCCATTCATGAAGGTAAGCTCATAATAATAATAAGAGCTAATGTTCATTAACTGTTCAGTCTCTGGCACAGTTTTAAGTACTTTTACACACTAATACCTTTGGTTCTCATGAAAATCATATGAAGTGGGCATTACTATCAACTTTGTTTGAAGACAAGGAAGCTGAGGCATGGGGAAGTAAAGTGACTTGCCCAAGGTCATAGAGCTGGGAAGGGTAGGAGCATAATTTGAACACAGGCATTCCCATACCTGACCCCTGTACTCCTCGGCCTCACAGTTAGGAGACCCTACAGAGGTGTGCATGTAGAAGAAAGGCAAGGAGAGGCCAGGAACAAAAGCCATTCACTCAGCAAATTACAGGAGAAGGAGACCTTTTTCATCATGTGCTTGCAATGAGGATGAACTTGAGAGAAGGAGAATTTTCTATTTCAACGTCTGCCTCTATTCCCATTTCCTTTATCCCTTCCCTCCCTAAACTACCTAGGGATTATCCAATCAATTAGAATGTGCCTTAATTAATGGCATTGTTCAAGCTGGTCTGTGTTCTTTCAATCCCCAGAAGACAATCTCATGGATGAAGCGGGGGGCCGGGGACTTAGGGACTGCAGTCTCCTTCCTGTCAGTCAGCCCGGGATCCTCATGGCATGGAGCACCATCCGGGAGGCAATGTGAAGACAGGCTATCAAGACTGGGTTGAGCCCCAGAGATCACCTGGTCTAGCAGCAGCGAACACAGATGCCCGTCGGGAGAGCAGCTGAGAGACCTGGGGAAGCAGGCAGTGTTAGGTGTTAAGTGGCTTGTATAGGAATAAACAGCAAACACTGCCTAGTGACTTTGCTTTTTTCTAACTTTGTACGGAACTTCCAGTTAAACACGGCAGATTAAACCCATGCATTTATCTCTACTTCCTCCTCCAGCCCCACTAAAATGACAGTACAAGAATTTTCTTTTTAAGCATGAATCCGTAAGGACAAAACAGAGAGAGGGGATGACAGCAGACAAAAGACTTGAACAAGACTGCGAAACAGAAGTGATAGCTGATTTAGTAACACAGAGAAAGCTAAAAACTAAGCATGAATGGGGGGAGGTCATCAAGAAGCAAACCAATTTTCACCTCAGAACGACAGAAAATCTCTGAATATGGAGGAACCCAAAAACTGATGGCTAGAGTAAGGGATGGAAAGAGGGCAGGAAGCAGCCAAGAATGCCACTCTCAAGGGGCCAAGTGACTGAGCCTCCCTATTCTGGGAGGGGACAAGAGGGTTGTCACTGGTGGAACAGAACCACTGAGGTTCTCTTGAACACATCAGACTTGTCAGAAAGCAAGAGCAAAGTACCTCAGTGAAAACAGTGGTACAGAATGATATGCTACGTTTTGAAGAGGGAGACCCAACGTAGCAGTTTTGCATGCCTTTCTTTAAACTTATTCCTCAGATTTGTTTTTTACATTATTGCAAATGCTGTTTTACAATGGCCATTTTCATTTTTCTAAGATACTTTTACTTAGAGCAAGCACGCTAGCAGAGGGAGGGATGGAGGGAAAAGGAGAGAGAGAATCTCAGGCAGACTCCACGCAGAGCATGGAGCCCGGCATGGGGCTTGTGCTCACGACCCTGACATCATGATGTGAGCTAAAACCAAGAATAGGACACTGGACCAGCTGACCACCCAGGCATCCCTAAAATTTTCATTTTCTAAATGCTTGTTGCTATCTCCCATCAGTGACCTTACCAACCTCACCTAGTATCCAAATCCTACACTTATGGAATATTCTGAACTTTCTGTGGACACAATCATGGCATCTGCAAATAATGAAAATTTTATTTCTTCCCTTCTATTTTGTTTGCCTTTCTCTTCCCCCAATTTATTTTTTTAGCTAGGATTTCCAGTACAATATGGAGCAAAGTAATGTTGGGGGCATCACTATCTCTTCTCTGTCTCATCAGAGACAAAAACTTTCAAAATTTCACCATTGTTTACTGTACATTTTATTATTTTTTGTGAGTTCCTATGACCAGAATAAGGAAGATTCCTTTTACTCCTAGCTAACTATGAGTTTTTAACATAAATGAGCGCTGAACTTAGGGTGCCTGGGTGGCTCAGTTGGTTAAGTGTCTAACTCTTGCTTTCGGCTCAGGTCATGACCTCAGGGTTGTGAGATCAGCCCCACAACAGGCTCCATGCTCAGAGCAGGGTCTGCTTGAGATTCTCTCCCTCTCGCTCTACCCCTCCCCCTGCTTGCTCGCCCTTTCTCTCAAATAAATAAATTAAATCTTTAAAAAAAAAGGGGGTACTGAACTTTATCAAATCTGGTACTTCATCATACGACTTTTATCTGTTAAACTAATCATTTGATCTTCATTATTGTGTTAATCAAGCAAATTGAACTGGCTAATTTTGGAATGCTAAACCAACCCTGACCTCCTTTAATAAATTCAACTTGGTCGTGGTATATCCTCTTTTCCATATATTGCTGGATCAATTTGCTAATATTTCATTGGGAATTTTGTATCATTATCCAAGGGAAAGATTCACCTGTAGTTTTCCTCTCTCATAATGGTCCTTTTTTTTTTTTTTTTAAAGATTTTATTTATTTATTTGACAGAGAGAGAGAGAGATCACAAGAAGGCAGAGGGGCAGGCGGGGGGGGGGGGGGGGGGGGGGGGGGGGGGAGCGGGAAGCAGGCTCCCTGCTGAGCAGAAAGCCTGATGCAGGGCTCAATCCCAGGACCCTGAGATCATGACCTGAGCTGAAGGCAGAGGCTTTAACCCACTGAGCCACCCAGGCGCCCCTCATAATGGTCCTTAATAGGTCTCGGTGTGTTACTCAACATCTGAACCGGTATTTCCTTTTCTGTAAAATGGAGACAATTTACCATAATGTTTAGGGTTGCTAGGAGGATTAAATGATAAAATATATGTGAAATCACTTAGCCTGTTTCCTAGCACATAGTATGCATTCAACCAACACTTACTGAAAGACTGGAATGGACTCTGGCTCTAATCAGTTGAAACTTGAGAATAAAATGAATATAAAACAATCCCAAGAATGAATCAATGAAAATAAGAGCAGCTTCGTTTCTAAAATCAGTAAGCAGGATTTGACACACGACAATCTAATTTGTAGAGTCTCAACTAATGTTCAGACTCTTACTTAACATCTAAAGCCCAGTGAAAGCAAATTCCAGACAAAGAAGAATAGGAGAGAGTGGCTGTGAGTCCCACCATACCCACCCCTTCACTCCCCAGCACCAATTTCCAACCCCACCACCTCTGTAAAAAGTGGACTGGTGAGAGCCCATCTGATTGGCACTCGGGAGACTGTCCCTTATGCCTGAAATGACCTTTCATAATCACCTGTCCTTTTTAGGCCACAGCTGCTTCATGTGTCAAAAAAACAATAATCCCCACCCAGACTGTTCAATGGGGTTTTATAGGAATGAAATGGAAGGGCTTTTAAAAAGTTAAAGCTGGGGCCTGGGTGGCTCAGTTGGTTAAGCATCCAATCTTGATACTGGCTCAGGTCAGGATCTCAGGGTTGTGGGATCGAGCCCCATGTCAGGCCGCATGCTCAGCAGAGAGTCTGCTTGAGATTCTCTCTCTCTCTCTCTCTCCCGCTGCCCCTCCTCCTGCTTGCATGCACATGCACGTGCTCTCCCTCCTTCTCTCTCTAATAAATAAATAAGTAAATAAAAAGTTAAAACCAGGTACATGCAGGGGCCCCTGGGTGGCTCAGTCAGTTAAGCGTCCGCCTTCAGCTCAGGGCATGATCCCGGGGTCCCGGGATCAAGTCCTGCATGGGCTCCCTGCTTCTTCCTCTCCCTCTGCCTACTTGTGCTCTCTATAAATCTCTGCCAAATACATAAATAAAATCTTAAAAAAAATTTTTTTAATCCAGCTACATGCAAATATGATGCATTACTATATTATTATTTCCAATAATATGGTAAGTGTTCTCTATTGACTATATCAATTAATACTTAAGTCAGTCTATGGGTAAGGATCAGAATGGCACAGAATAAATTGGCAAATTGCCCAAGGTCCTATAGCTCTACGTGCTGCAGCCTGGATTTGAATGAAGACAGTCTCAGGCCTGAGCCTATGCTCTTAACTTCTATACCATACCAACTAAGAAAAATGCCAATCTTCAACCCAAAACAAAAACTTCCCATGTTTCATGTTGTGATAAAATTGAAAATTTGGTAGGGGTACCTGGGTATCTCAGTCAGTTGGGAGTCTGACTCTTGATTTTGGCTCAGGTCACGATCTCAGGGTCATGGGATCGAGCCCTACATCAGGCTCTGTGCTCAGTGCGAAGTCTGCTCCGGATTCTCTCTCTCTCTCCCCCCCCCCAACCTCCATTTATGCACATGCCTGTGTGCTTGCTTGCTCTCTCTCTCAATAAATAAATATTTTAAAAATAAGAAGAAATAAAAAAGATTGATAATAGGGTATTAAGACTCAACATCATTTAACACAAGAACATCTATTAAAAAGGAAAAATAAAAGTGCTTCCTTTTATAACTATCCCTTTTCCCTTTTGAGAATGATTTCTCTTCCATTGGGAAAAAAATAAAAATAACAGCACTGTCATAGGAAATGTTTCATCTCATAAAGCTCCAGCTAATCAAAAGTTTCCTTGGCCAATTGCCCCAGCTGTGCAACTGGAAGACATTAAGACTTTGGGGAACCCACAGTTCTCCTGTTAATGTAATATTAAATTGTTCTAACATTTCATTGACTCAAAGATTGCTCTCCAACCTACTGTAGCTTCCTCCTCTGGATGTTCTTTGTCAGGTCTCTCTCGTCTCATTATAAGGTCTGCAAATAGCCACGAGCCTTCTCGAACACATCATCTCTAAACCTGCCTGATGTTGGCCACTCAGCCCAAGGGCTCACCTTAGAGCCAGATGCAACAGGCAGAGCGCCAGCCAGGTGCCTGAGTAAATCAGCCAGGCTCCCTAAGCCTCCCATTCCTCACCAGCTCCATGGGATTCACCGTATCAGCTCCAGCTGCTTCCATGGCTGGTGTGCAGACACAATGAGACAAGGTTTGGAAAAGTACTGTGAGGACTGGAGGACACTATTTAGAGTCTAAAACATCATTTGTGACCAGCCCAGTTGAGTCATGTTGTCAAAAGAGCCCACTGTCTGAGACTCGATAGTCTTGCTCTCTCAACAGAAATCTAAGAGTAATTTCTTTTTTTTAAGATTTTTTTTATTTATTTGACAGAGAGAGAGATCACAAGTAGGCAGACAGACAGGCAGAGAGAGAGGGGGAAGCAGGCTCCCTGCTGAGCAGAGAGCCCGATTCGGGGCTCAATCCCAGGACCCTGAGATCATGACCTGAGCCAAAGGCAGAGGCTTTAACCCACTGAGCCACCCAGGTGCCCCTAAGAGTAATTTCTTCTCTCATTTTTATTATTTTTGCCACAGTTCAGACTCTCTTGCCCTCCTGACTTTCCTTCACTTAAAATCTTTTTTAACCCTTTGCTAACAAAGAAGCTGCCCCTCTCCTCAGACACTTTAACTACTAGAACCAGAGATCCAGATGTCCGAATATGCCTTCCCACCCCTGCTTTGTGCACCCTCCCGATGATTCCCACTCTTATGCCTCCCTCCGGCCACGACAGGTAGACTTACTCATGACTAAGGCATAAAATGGGGCATTTGTTTTCCACACCCATTTTCTTGACCCTCGTCCCTGCCTCCACATGAAGGTCTAGACCTCTCTCCATTCCATCTTAGTCACTCAGGAAACAGTCCCTAGATGCCACCTATGTGCCTGGCCCCACGCTAGGAAGAGGATACCAAGTCAAACAGAACACAAAGTCCTCAGGAACTTATGAGTCTAGTGGGAGAGACAGATTACTAACTCAACAATAAACGGATACAGTCTGATATCACTGATGACAAACACGATGCCAGGGGAACACCTAAGCCAGTCTGGGGCTGGTAGCTAGGGAGAGCACTGCAGAGAAGGAGTCCTATGGGATGGCTCTTAAAGAGTGAGTTGGAGTCAGCTAGATGAAGAAGGAAAAGGGCCTCCCAGGTCAAGGGAATGGAAGTATGAGTGAGCACAGCCCTTGCAAGCAAATCCCAAGGAATCGCCAATATTGGCTGCATTTGAGGAAACTCTGAAAAATAAAACACAGACACGGGCAGAAATAAACCAAATCCTGAAAGTGGCATTCGCTAAGCTCAGAAGCCATGGGGAACACTGAAGTCAGGAAGCGGTGGGGTAAGATTTGTGTTTTAGGAGTTCTCGTTGGTGATTGTGAGAAGGGTAGACGGGAGAGGTCCTGGTGGAAGGCACTAAGACCGGTTAGAGGAGCAAGCAGTAAATGGAGCCTTAGTGATGTCAGCGACCTTGAGAACGAAGAGAAGGGCAGGCTGAGGGATAGAGAAGAGAAAGAAGCTCTAGGATTCCTTGACTAATTGCACACGACAGGGCATGGCAGGGAGTGGTAGACGAGAAGAAGGGGCCTCGGAAAGATGACACCTCGGTTTCTGACTTTGATATTCGGGTGAATGAGTAGAGGCACCATCACAAGAGAAGCTTAGACAAAGACATGTGCTTGTTTTTTGCACATGTCAAAAACGATGATGAGGTTAAGGGAAAGAAGTCAAACACAAAAGACTAAGCCATCTGATTCTATTTTCATGAACTTCTCAAGAAAGCAACACAACATAGCGACAGGAAGCAGATCAGTGGCTGCCAGGGCCTAAGGGTCAGGGCAAGGGGCCAACCGCAAAGGACCATAAGAAAACTTTTCAGGGGGAGCAAATACCGAGGACCAAGGCTAAGATAATGAAAAGGAAATGTTACAGAATAAAAGCGGTACATTTTTCTAAGGCCTCTATCTTCATTGAGGTGGTGGTGACTGAAACTCATGAAACTGTGCCCCCAAATAAATAAATTTTATTGTGTATAAATACCTCAATAGAGCTACTTCTAATTTATTTATTTTAAATGAAGCTACTTTTTTTTAAGATTTTTATTTATTTATTTGACACAGAGAAAGAGAGAGAGATCACAAGTAGACAGAGATGCAGGCAGAGAGAGAGGGAGAAGCAGGTTCCCTGCTGAGCAGAGAGCCCGATGCGGGGCTCGATCCCAGGACCCTGAGATCATGACCCGAGCGGAAGGCAGAGACTTTAACCCACTGAGCCACCCAGGCACCCCAAAATGAAGCTACTTTTTAAAGCAATGTCCTTGGGGACAACCAGATGGAGACGGCAGTGAGCAGAGGTCTAGATATACAACATGGCTTTGAAACAGTGGGGGAGGGGTTGGTATAAAGTAGGACGAAGGCCGACGATTGCACATCCCGGGGGGCCGTGAGCGCAGAGCCGCAGAGAAGCCCAGCAAGACAGCTCAGAAGAAACAGCTAGAGACCCAGACGGTACAGCAGGAGAAACATGAACACAAGTTGAGGGAGAGTTTTTAAAAAAGGAGATTAGTCAATAGAGTAGCACCCCTAGAAAGCTCCAGAATCACAGGAACTAAACTAGAGAGCATCACTGGCTTGGTCAGATTGCCCTCCCTTGTCCTGCTACTGGAATAACTAGGTCACCCTGAAGCAGCAGTTTTTAAATATTTTTTTAACAGCAAAGTTGTTGAGACAGATGGCAGAGTACTTTCTATTACCAATCCCAAATGTGCCGCCTTGCAAAATTTTTCTGATTTGGGTCCTGAAATCCAATTTACAAACACTTTGGCCGTGGGTAGACCTTTCTGGTCACATGTCTGTTAGGTGAAAATTAAACTGAATTAGAATGGCATGAAGGGCCTCTGCCCAAGAGCAGAGGCCCAGCTGGGTGCCCGGTGCTGGCGCTGAGGGCTGCTGCCGCGGACTGAAAACCTGCAAGGGTCACAGACCACAAAGACACAGAACATACGAGACAAGCCACGCTCAATACCCAGAACCAAGGCTGCCAGGAAGAGGAGCATTTAGAGTCAGAGAATTATACATATTTTAAGGCCAAGAGTGACACCCAGTGTTCACAGAGATCACTCCAGCCTCCCTAAAACCTCCCTTTTCATTCAGGGCACAAAAGTCGGGCTGGGTCCCAGGCATGACCCAGGCGGAGCTGCCCTCCTCTGGCTTCCCGGGTCAGGAGGGCAAGCTCGGCTGAGGGGTGGCAGGAGTTAGGTGACAGTGGGTGAGTTAGCTGGACCATAAGAAGCAGAGTGACCTGCAATTCTGTCTCGTGGTGACAGTGTGAAGAGACAGCCTGACCGTCTCTAAAGCACTTTGGCATGCATTGCCCATCCTGATCGTTGCTGCTGCCTCAGGAGGCGTGCGGAGCAAGGTGTCAGCCCCCCTTTATGGAAAGAAGACAAAGCTGCAGGGAAGTTAATAGGTGTATCTACAAACCTAAGTCTCGTGTCCTTAACACAAGAGTCTCTAAGTGCTCATTCCTTAACACCAGGCCATCAGGACTTAGCCAGGGAGATGCCGGAGCTGCAGGAGGGGGTCCCTGGAGTCCCACACCTGGAGTCCCAAACCCTAAATAGGACACAGCCTCTAAGCAATCCCAAGGTCATTCAGTAACAGACTTCTGAAGCACTCCCGTGTGCCAGGCACTATCCGTCTGAGAATAAAAGACAGTCTTGTCTTTTCCTGATGAGGTCTGTAATCTACCCAGCAAGGCAGACGGGCAGGACGAGATGGGATGGGACAGGACTGGGGTGGGCTGGCCCAAGTACAGCAGGGGTTCAGCTTTCCAGAGGAGGATGAAGTACCCAAAGTTGCTTCTGCTCCAGACACAAAGCACCAGCCCTCGGCCACAGGCAGCTCAGCAAGCCCTCTCACCTGTTCCAGACCCCCTCTGCATACCACCCTGCTTGCCAAAAACAACAGAGAGTAGAGAAGAAACTCCACCTTCACGAACCTAGGAAACAGCCAAAACCCAAAGCCCAGTGGATAGAGAGTAACAGGAGTCTGGGCCAAGTCAAAGGGGGAGGCAGAGAATGGCCTTGGGAACTGCACAGTTCTAGAGAAGTCTGCACATATCACGGAAGGCCAATCCAGCAGCCATTAGGTGGAGCAAGATCAGGGCCCTTGGAACTGGACCAGCACCGCCAAGGGATGGAGGGAACAGGAAGCCTAGTGAGAAATCTTTATAAAACACCAGCCCTCGGTGAGGCTGGGTACCAGACAGCTCTGCCACTTCTGACTGAAGACAGCTGAAAAGAAAGACATGCTAAACGCTATCCAAAAACCCCGTGACAATGCAGGATTTTCTGATGAGTAAGCAGACTTGCTGCTCGCTCCCAAAATAGGAGAATGGAAAACATGAAGCCAAGATACATTCTCTGTAGAAGGCAGAGTAGAGTCTGTGAAAAAGTATCTTGAGGACTTGTATTTTAGGCAAAAAGGTGACCAGAGATTGCTGGGGTGGGCAGTGGGAGGGAGGAACTCGTGCTATAAATATCTGAAAGTACGGGCAAGAGATAAAAACATCTTTTCGATGGATAGCTAAGCTCATGGCAAAGTAAGGGAAATCCACAAGGTCTCAAAATGAAGTGGTAACAGAAAGGAGACCAAGGAGAGAGCCTTGGGCTATTCTGAAATTCCCAGCGCGGAACCGAGAAGCCCTGTTTTAACAGTCCCAAGACCAGAAGCCGAGAGACCCCAGGCGGAGGCTAGAAGTGGAACCTCTGTGTGCCGCCAGGAACTCCGAAGAGCTACACCCTTGGAGGAGGCTGGGCTGGGGGATATGTCCACCTGGGAGCTGACAGGGAAATCTGTCTGAGGCCACAGCTCTGGGTTGGAAAGGAAAAAAAAAAAAAAAAAAGGGCCCATTGAGAATTTAGACGCACAAGCCTTCCCTCCTATAGGAGGAGTTTGAAAATACACTATCTATATGCAGGGGACTCCAAAGGGAAAATTAACTTCAAGGGCTTCGCTGTCAAAATCACCTCGGGTACCTGGCAGATGCAAAGGCAAAATCGCTCAAACCCCTTAGGAGTCCCACAGTCAGCAAAATATGATCAAATCAAAAAATTACGAAAAACTTAAGAGACAAACTACCTGGAAAGGATCAACAACAACAACGCAAAGATTTCGAACCCAAATGACTCACATATTAAAATGATCAGATACAAAATATAAAATAAGTAAAAACAAGAAGACACGCATCAATAAAAACATTTGTCCAAGAATGTTCATGGCAGCTTTCCCTTTTTCTATTACTTATAATGGCCAACATCTGGAAACAACTCAAATGTTCATCCATAAGAATAGATAAACCAATTGTGGTATAACTCACTCAAAGAAATATTACCCAACAATAAGAAAGGCAACAAATTAGGGATGCCTGGGTGGCTCAGTGGGTTAAAGCCTCTGCCTTCGGCTCAGGTCGTGATCTCAGGGTCCTGGGATTGAGCCCCGCATCGGGCTCTCTGCTCAGCGGGGAGCCCGCTTCCCCCTCTCTCTCTGCCTGCCTCTCTGCCTACTGTGATCTCTCTCTGTCAAATAAATAAAATCTTTAAAAAAAAATACATATATATATATATACAGAGAGAGAGAGAGAGGGAGAGAGAGTCACTGAATTCAAAAACTGAACAGGTTCTGCTTCAAGCTAAGGCTTCTATCAGACGAAGTCATCTCTCAAGAGCATTTAAAAAAGTAGGAGAACATAGTTGTTATTTTAAAAAGATGCTTTTAAATACCCGGGCCACCTGGGTAGCTCAGTGGGTTACGCGTCTGCCTTTAGCTCAGGTAACGATCTCAAGGTCCTGGGATCAAGTCCAGCATGGGGCTCCCTGCTCAGTGGGGAGCCTGCTTCTCCCTCTCCCTCTGTGGCTGTGCTCTCTCACTTGCTCACTCACGTTCTCTCTGAAATTAATAAAATCTTTAAAATAAAAAAATAAACACTGAACAGATAACAAAACACTGAGAACCTGAACCCAAGACCTCAAAGAGAAAAGACATGAAAGAGAGTCAGATATTTGGCTGTGCTTTTTCCTCTCACAGTTTTTCCCGCAAGTGACCAAATGAGAATATAGGAGGTTGAGAAGAATATGGCAACAAAGAAGTTGTGAAGCTAAGCCAAACTTTAGGCAGTCTTGAGGCCTGGGGAGATAAACAGGGGAGTTCACAACCCTGTACCACATCCCCAGGCCTTTAGGTGGGAGCCTAGAGAAGTTACACCCTAGTAGTAAGAGCGATAGCCCCACCACGACCAAAACCAGCATTAAATCAAGTGAATTTCAAAATGAATTAAATCAGGGCACTTGGGTGGCTCAGTCGGTTGAGTGGCTGCCTTCGGCTCTGGTCATGATCCCAGGGACCTGGGACTGAGCCCCAGGTCAGGTTCCCAGATCAGCGGGGAGCAGGTTTCTCCCTCTTCCGTGCTCTATCTTGCTACTCACTCTTCCTCCCTCCCTCCCTCTCAAATAAATAAA
Organism: Procyon lotor; assembly: GCA_028646535.1. Classification (NCBI taxonomy): domain Eukaryota; kingdom Metazoa; phylum Chordata; class Mammalia; order Carnivora; family Procyonidae; genus Procyon; species Procyon lotor. The sequence continues at coordinate 97,258,640 of CM053610.1, read as the reverse complement.
TAAATAAATAAATAAATAAAAATCATTTTTTAAAAAAATGAATTACATGGTCACCTAGCACAACTGCCTAACTGAAGCAAAAGTTAGTCATCTTTGGAGGAAGAGATCATCCACAGCCTCAAATTCAATGTCTCTCATTCAAGGAAAAACCAGGCAAGGGCTCCAGAGGGCACCAAAAAAACCAAGAAAGCAGGGCTGCCCTCACTGCCCCGCCAGCAGCCTCGCCTTGCTCAAGAGGGTTATGGCCGCCTGGGAGAGGTTCTACCGCGAAGGGAAAGGTTCACAAAACAGCCACATGTCGGGGCGCCTGGGTGGCTCAGTTGGTTAAGCAACTGCCTTCGGCCCAGGTCATGATCCTGGAGTCTCGGGATCGAGTCCCACATCGGGCTCCCAGCTCCACGGGGAGTCTGCTTCTCTCTCTGACCTTCGCTCCTCTCATCCTCTCAGTTTCTCTCTCTCAAATAAATAAATAAAATCTTTAAAAAAAACAAAAAAACAAAAAAAAACAGCCACATGTCTTTACTAGGGAAGCAGCTGACCTCAGGGCGTTTTTGGGCTCCAGCAGAACAAGCCTTGTCACACACCCCCAGGGATACCAGCATCAGCCAGCTGGGCCCCCTGCCTCAGGGGTCTGGATCTCCCGCCCAGGAGGCCCTTCCCCTGAGCTCACTGACTCCAGCACCAGATGAGCGATAAGTACCTGTGCTCCCCAAAGGTCTACACCACAACTTCATGAGCCCCCCTCCACCAGCTTGCAGGTTTTAGTAATTCTAGCCCCTTGCCTTTGCTCCCTGAGCCTTAAGGATGGGACCTGCACTCACTACCTCTTTAACACTGGAGATGCCTCTTTTTGGTTTGTTTTCAGAAACCTGGTCAACAAATTCATACCTGGTTGACAATTCTGCATATTAAATTTTCTCTGCTAAAATAACTGGTGTATCTCCCCAGCCAGTCAGGTCTTCTTTGATTCCTCCCTTCACTGTTTTATAGTTGATAGCAGACAAATCTTTTTTTTTTTTTAATTTTTATTAACATATAATGTATTATTTGCCCCAGGGTACATGTCTGTCAATCGTCAGGCTTACACATTTCACAGCACTTAACATAGCACATACCCTCCCCAATGTCCACAACCCAGCCACCCTATCCCTACCCCCAATAGCAGACAAATCTTATATACAGATTTAACAGCTATAGATCTCATGACTTCATTTTCTAAGTGCTATCTTAAATGGCATTTTAAAAATGAGTTAAAGGGTTGAAGGACTCATTCTAGTTAAGATGTCAAGTGTCCCCAGATTCATCTATAGATTCAGTACAATCCAAATCAAAATCCTCGTAGCCTTTTTCCCAGAAATTAATAAGCTGATTCTAAAATTTATACAGGAAAACAAAAGGGATCAAATTAACCATAACAATTTTAAAAAGGAGGAACAAAGTTGGAGGACGCATATTACCTGATTTCAAAATCTGATATAAAGCTAAAGTAATCAAGACAGTTTGAGGGGTGCCGGGGTGGCTCAGTGGGTTAAAGCCTCTGCCTTCGGCTCAGGTCGTGATCTCAGGGTCCTGGGATGGAGCCCCGCATCGGGCTCTCTGCTCAGCGGGGAGCCTGCTTCCCCCTCTCTCTCTGCCTGCCTCTCTGCCTACCTGTGATCTCTCTCTCTGTCAAATAAATAAATAAAATCTTTAAAAAAAAAAAAAAGACAGTTTGATACTAGTGAAAGGACAGACATACAGATGAGTGGAACACAATAAAGAGACATAATAGAG
>CM053610.1:97177059-97256767 GCA_028646535.1 Procyon lotor | reverse complement strand
TTTTTTTTTTTTTTTTTAAAGATTTTATTTATTTGACAGAGAAACATAGCGAGAGAGGGAACACAAGCAGAGGGAATGGTAGCAGGAGAAGCAGGCTTCCTGCAGAGCAGAGAGCCCGATGCGGGGCTCGATCCCAGGCCCCTGGGATCTGACCTGGGCCGAAGGCAGACGCTTAACGACTGAGCCACCCAGGTGCCCCTCATTTTTAGGGTTTTAAAGTGATTTTAAAATACTACATAAGTCATCTAATAAAGAAAGGGCAACTGGAGTTTAGATAAAGTATCTTTTTTTTTTTCCAGGAGAATTATAAAAGTGCTTGATGATTTGAAGTTTTAAGTTAAACATGTGTATTAAAATATGAAGAATAATTGTTAAAAATTTAAACCATTAAAACTTTTTGAAAACAAAGCGTATGACTTCCAAAACAGTATAGACAAATGGAATTAAACAAAATGTAAATGAGGGGCACCTGGGTGGCTTAGTCGTTAAGCATCTGCCTTTGGCTCAGGTCATGATCCCAGAGTCCTGGGATCAAGCCCTGAATCGAGCAGGGAGCTCGGCGGGAAGCCTGCTTCTCCCTCTCCCACTCCCCCTGCTTGTGTTCCCTCTCTCACTGTCTCTGTCAAATAAATGAAATCTTCAAAAAAAAAAAAAAAAAGTAAATGAATCAAAGGACTGCTAAGAAAGGAAAGGGAAAAGTATTGAAAACGTGGGCAAATAGAAAGTCCAAAAATGATACATAAATATATAGGAGTGATCATAAAGAAGAAAATTTAATGACACTCAGCAGTTAAAATAAAGAGATCATCGTTTTGGATGGCAATCAAAATGTTATTTATAAAAGATACGCCTAAAATAGGACACAGACTATTGGAGTAAAAGACTGAGAAACCACCATGACTGAGGCATACCATGTACACATTAACTGACAGAATGGACAGGTGACTCTAAGTAACATCAGACAAAACGCAATTCAATGGAAAACATTAGTACAGATAAAGAAGGTCACTAGTAATAAACTATTTTGACTCTCAGGAAGATATAATAATTCTACGCTTGTCGTAGCTAACAACCCACTTTCAAAATATATCAAGCAACAATTGACAGGATTAATAAATTCAACATCATAGTAAAATCTTTTAATGCACCTTTCTCAGTTATTGAAAAGATCAAACAGTCAAGTATTAGTGAATCTACAGATGTGAAGGGTGCATTCGTAAGCTAGATCTCATGGACAGTGATAGGATTCTTCCCCCAATAATTAGAGACTATGTATTCCTCTCAATTCCATGTTGAACTAATACAAAAAATAGACTAGGTATGAGGGAGGCCAGAAAGCAAGTTTCTGAAAAGTTCAAGGAATATATATGAAATAGTTCACATTTTCTGATCACAATGCAATTAGTTCAAAAAGGACCAAAAGCAAACAAACACAAACACTTTAAAAATGCACATTACCAAAGAGAGCAGCTGATACTCCCGGTGGAGCTTGAGCTCAGAGGCAAAAATAACTAGACTCCTGAGAGTTAAAACAACCTCAGAAAAAAGTCAACAAACTGAAGAAACACATACCCATCTAAAAAAGAAATATTAAAACCGAGGAACTAGGGGTTTTTTTTAAGTAAGCATGGAAGTATAATTAGATGTTAGTAATGCAAAACAAAAATTTGAAATGAATTTAAAAGACAAAAAGAAATATTAGATTTGATGAGTATAATAGTTGAAATAAAAATCACGATAGATAGAACATACAGGAGGATGGATTCAACTGAAAACATAAATTGGTTAGTCTGAAAATTAGATTAAGAAACCATCCCAAAATCAAGTTGGGAAAATTAAGGAGCTAAAGATCTAAATTTTTAAAAAACCTATCTACTAAATAAATAATAACTGTAGGCCATCATCTGAAAAATAGGGTCCGCAGAAGAAGATGAGGAAAGATTGGAAGAAATAATGGAGATAAATTTCCTATAACGAAAGAAAAGGAACAAGTCTGAAAGAGTTCAAGGAGCACCAAACACTACAGCGAAGTATAGAATATCAAAACAGGGAGAATAAATTAACGTTTGCCATTGGAGATTTTAACATACCCCTCTCGGAAGCTGATAAATCAAGCATATAGAAATGAGCGAAGATATGGAAGATGAGAACAATACCATGAATAAGTATGAGCGATCATTGGAACAACTCTATGCCCCCACTGGCCCCAGACGTACTCGTTAATGACTGTTGTGCCCTGGCTAATTATTCTAGTGGCCCCTTTCACTCTCAAGCATGTCATAGCTTGGACAATAAATTCTACGGCCCTGCTGGCTATTGGATGCATTTGGAACTCCACACTCAACAGCAGAGAATTTTTATTAGCAGATACGTAACCTTTACAAAAGTAGACCTTGTGTTGGGCTATAAAAGAAAGCCAAAATAAGTCCATTCATTTAGTCATTCTTTCATTCAGCAAACATTTCTGAGCACCTACCATACAACTTGGCATCTTTCGAGCCTCGGGAACTTGGCCAAGGTGCTACATGGTCCAAGTTCCATGGCAACCATTCACACTGTGTCCTAACAGTGGTCTAGCCAGGATGCCGCAGTGGACCGAACACGGCTTGGTAGCCTAGCCTAACAGCTACAGCTTTCTGGCACACATCCTCTCGTCACGGCAACCGTCTTGGGTACAAGAGTGAACAAAACATTTAACCCTCTTGCCCTCCTGGAGCTTAAATTCTAACAGAGACAAGATGAACAAAATAGGGGCGCCTGGGTGGCTCAGTTGGTTAATGATCCCAGGGTCCTGGGATCCAGCCTGGCATTGGGCTCCCTGTTCAGTGGGGAGCCTGCTTCTCCCACTCTCTGCTTATGTTCTCTTTCTCTATCTCTCTCAAATAAATCAATAAAGTCTTTTTAAAAAAAAAAAATCAAAGAAATGAAGGAGAACTGCAGAACAGACATGAGGAGACAGGACAGAAAGCCAGAGTTGGGCAAATTTAGGAGCCTGAGATTTAAACTGAGAGTAACAGGAAGGATGACCCAGTGTAAGGGGACAGCCAGGGGAGGGCCAATGTGGTGGGTGTCGATGGAAGTTTCCCTCTGATTTCTTCAGTTGTCCACAGAAATAAGAGGTGAGATCTTTGAGTGTAAGAAAGTGGCACTGCAGGTCATAGCAGGGAGTAAAAAATAACAGAAAGTATCATCCAGGGGAGGCAAGCGGGATAGTCACCAGCACACTGCCCAGGCCAGGGCCAGGCCCAGGCCCAAGCCCCAAGCCCCAGGTCCAGACCACAGCCTGCAGGCCCCAGGCCCCAGGCCCTAGGCCCTAGCCCCTAGGCCTCAGGTCCCAGGTCCCAGGCCCTAGCCCCTAGGCCTCAGCCCACAGGCTCCAGGTCCCAGGTCCCAGGCCCTAGCCCCTAGGCCTCAGGTCCCAGGTCCCAGGCCCTAGCCCCTAGGCCTCAGGTGCCAGGTCCCAGGCCCTAGCCCGTAGGCCTCAGCCTGCAGGCTCCAGGTCCCAGGTCCCAGTTCCCAGGCCTTAGCTCCTAGGCCTCAGCCTGCAGGCTCCAGGTCCCAGGTCCCAGGTCCCAGGTCCCAGGCCCTAGCCCCTAGGCCTCAGCCCGCAGGCCCCCGGTCCCAGGTCCCAGGACCCACCCAGCCCTTAGGCCCCAGGCCTCAGGACTCAACCTCCAGGTCCCAGGCCCCAGCCCCAGGCCCTAGGCCTCAGCCTGCAGGCCCAGGTCCCAAGTCCCAGTCTCCAGCCTGCAGGCCCCAGTTCCCAGGCCCCACGGCCCAGAGACTCCAGCCCACAGACCCCAAGCTGCAGGCCGCAGGTCCCAGGCTCTAAGGCCCCAGCCCCAAGCCCACCCGCAGGCCCCCAGCACAGCCCAGCCTGCAGGGCAGCAGCAATCTGCACATGCTATGCCGCCTACTCACGGGGATGGGGGAGGCTCACCCTTACAGGCAGAGGGTGGGGTGCGCGGGGTCACCAAGCCGCCATAGCGCCCGCCCCTCAGAACCCGCGCCGGCCACCTGCTCACCCCGGACTCACCTCGCCTCCACGCGGCTGCGGGCCCGTCGGCCCTCGCGAGGCCCTCGCAAGGTCACGGCGGCGGGTCCCCCTCGGCCTTGGCCTTGGCGTCCTCAGGCCCGCTCCCCGCCAGGGAGCCGCGCGCCCACAGGCCGGGCGCAGGGAACGGGACACGGCCCCGGAAGTGCGGGGGACCCGCCAGGGCCAAGCGGTGGGCGCGCTCTCCGGCCCTGGGGCGCCCGGGGCCCGCGTCCCGCCGGCTGGCACGTAAGGTGGCGCAGGGCGGCCGCAGGCGCAGGCCCGAAACGCGCAGCGGTGCACGGAAGCCGGCGTGGGCTGTGAGCCTGGCTGCGGAAATACCCGCGAACACCGAGGAACCGGTCACGTGGGGCAACGGGGCGAAGGAAGAGAAAACCTCCGGATTTCAGTGAGATACGCAAAAGTCTGCATCTAGGACACAGCCGTGAGAAGCGGAGGACGTTTCTGTGTTTGGACTCAGCCTGGCCAAGGAGTGGGTGAGTGTGCCCTGCGCGCCTGGCACGCGGCAGCCCCCGCCCCGCGCGCTCTCAGTCCTCAGTGCGCTGTGAAATGGGTACGGCCGCAATCGTGCGCTCCGATTGCCAGACCGCAGGTGTCGGTGCGCTTCTCACGCGGGCCTTGTTCGTACCATTTCGTTTTGAAACAGTTTCCAGGGGCTTTTGGAAAAATCATATGACGTTTTCTTTCCGATGTGCCAGATTGAAATTGTAAACAAAGGAAACAAACAGGGATCCCAGATCTGGCCTTTAATGGATATTTTGGTACTTCTGAGCAGTAAGTCTAAGTTTCAAAGTTTATTAGCTCCTTGCGCAGGAAAAAAAAAAAAAATATTGGGTCAATATGAAACAGGCTTTATACTGGTTACATAGATTTTTTCTTTAATCTGACTTATTAGTCTTTATGTTTTAAAAAAAATTAAGAGCTTAGTGGAGGTATAATTGACATGTGAACAACTTCACGTATTTAAAGTGTACAACTTAAGGGGCGCTTGAGTGGCTCAGCCGGTTAAGCGGCTGCGTTTGGCTCAGGTCATGATCTCAGGGTCTTGGGATGCAGCCCGACGTGGGGCTCCCTGCCCAGTGGGGAGCCTGCTTCTCCTTCTCCTCCCTGTTCCTGCTCTCTCTCTCTCTCTCTCTCTGTCGCTATCTCTGTCTCTCTCTGTCAAATAAAATCTTTTTAAAAAAAAAGGTAAATTTTATAAGTTTATGTGCTAAAACCATTTATTATTTCTATTTCAAGATGTTAAAATTAGGAAAAGATTTCACATTTTTCTTTTTTAAAATTCTTTATTTAAATTCAGGGGCGCCAGGGTGGCTCAGTCCTTAAGTGTCTGCCTTCGGCTCAGGTCATGATCCCAGGGTCCTGGGATTGGCCCGCATCGGGCTCCCTGCTCCGCAGGAAACCTGCTTCTCCTGCTACCATTCCCTCTGCTTGTGTTCCCTCTCTCGCTGTGTTTCTCTCTGTCAAATAAATAAAATCTTTAAAAAAAATTAAATAAAATAAAATAAATTCAATTTAGTTAACATATAGTGTATTATTAGTTTCAGGGGTAGAATTTAGTGATTCATCAGTTGCATATAACACCCAGTGCCCACTACATCAAGTGCCCTTCTTAATGCCCATCCCCCAAGTATCCCTTCCCATCTCCCATCTCCCCTCCAGCAACCCTCAGTCTGTTTCCTAGAGTTTAGCATCTCTTGTGGTTTGTCTCCCTCTCTGATTTCATCTTACTTTATTTTTCCTTTCCTTCCCCTTTGTTCATCTGCTTTGTTTCTTAAATTCCACATACAAGTGAAAACATATGGTATTTGTCTTTCTCTGCTTGGCTTATTTCCCTTAGCGTAATACCCTCCCCCAAGATCGACCCACACCAATTCAAATGGCAAGCTTTCGTTCTTTTTGATGGCTGAGTAATATTCCTACACGTGTGTATACACATATATACACACATACATACCACATCTTCTTTATCCATTCATCTGTCAATGGATATCTGGACTTGTTCCATATTTTGGCTACTATGGATATTGCTGCCATAAACATAGGGGTGCATGTGCCCCTTCTAATCACTATGTTTATATCCTTTGGATAAATACCTACTAGTGCAACTGCTGGGTCATAGGGTAATTTAATTTTAACTTTTTGAGGAACCTCCATACTGTTTTCCAGTGTGGCTTTGCCGGTTTGCATTCCCACCAACCACTAAGATACGAGACTCACATAAAACCATCCCTACCATCAAGATAGTGACTATATCCGGCCCTCCGAAGGGTTTCCTTGTGCCCCTTTGTAATACCTCCCTTCTGCCCTGTCTCCCCCCTATCCTTCAGGCAGCCACTGATTTATATGCTGACACTGTAGATTCATTTGCATTTTCTAGAATGTTATAGAAATAGAATCATACAGTGTTTACTCTTTACTGTCTGGCTTCTGCCACTCTGCGTGATTACCTTGAGGTTCATTCATGGTCTTTCTTGCATGTATTAATATTTCATTCCTTTTATCAATAAGTATGTAGTATTTCATTTGTACGAATGCACTACGTTTTATTTTTGTCTATTGATGGTTACATTGGCTGTTTCCAGTTTGGGCTATTACAAATAAAGCTGCTATGAATATTCTTTAATAATAATAATAGAAAATATGAACAAACTATTGCCTATAAAAGGGGGAGATGGACAGTGAGACATGAAAACATGATATGATTGCAGAACAGGAGCAAGAGTAAGGAATTTAGAGTGAGACCGATCAGCATGGTTTTGTGTATTTTTCCAGCTGTCTTCAACTGCAGGAGTACAAGCATAGAGAAGACAGAGAATTACATTCAAGTTAGAGTTTTGCTCTGGGAATATTCAAGGCAAAAGAGGGGCACAATATTTGAGAGTGCATGCAAGAGAGGATGTTGGTGGGCCATGAAGTTTGGAGACGGTGCGAGAGCCAGCTAATGCTGTTTATGTTTGTGTTTGAGTGTGTATGTTAACATACAGGTAATTTTGTAATGATAATATCAGTAAATATAGTTGACAAATTAGTTATTCTCCTTGTATGGTTTCAAACCTTTTCTGTACTAAACTGCCAGCTTAAGAAACTCCTAGCTCACATTGAAAGAGAGAAAGGAGAAAGAGGGAACCGGTGGCTTATTTGCAGGAGTCTGGGGCACTTCGGAAAGACTATTTTTTGAACGTAGTTGAAGGGAGTATAAATAGAATCTACACAGTGAAGACATTCAAGTGTGGACTCACATTCAAATTCAGCAGCGCTAGCAGGCTACTTACCCACATCATTTTCCCACCTGGAAGATGGGATCATACTTGATGTGCCCACATCACAGAGTTGTAATAGTAAGTGTCAGCTCAGGGAGAGCAGAGGGTGTGTCTGTCTCATCCCTTATGTGCCACCCTGTTCACAGGGTTTCAAACCTAACTCTCTCACATATCAACACACATCTATGGTTAAATGCTAGCTCAAGCGATCGACATGAAAGAACTTCTTTAAACTAGCAAGTGGTACCCAAATGTTAAAAATCCGTTCCTTTTCTGACTAATGTTCTCTCCCTTCCCCGCACTGTTATTGCCCAACAATGACCCTGAAACAAGCCTCCCCTTCGACATCAATTTTCCCCCAGGCTTTCTTTCCCCCAGGCCAGTGTGATGGCCCATGTGTAGAGTCAACCAGCCCACAGTCCAGCCCACAGTCAAGGACAATGGTTCCAACGTCCCCCAGCACAGCTAAGATCTCCTAGACCACTGAAGTCACCATACTCCCCACATCTCTCATCTACCAGTATGAAGCAAGTCTCCGGGAATATCTAACAACCCTAATCTCCGAAAGACAAGTCTTTTGGATTTCAGGCAGTTTCCCTCCTGATCTCACCTTCTCTGGCGTCTCCAGCTCAGCCCAGCTCTTCAGCCCAGGGCTCCCTTCCCACTGCTTCCTTCTCTAGCCCGGGACTCACATCTCATTAGGCAACCCCACCTCGCCCTCCTTAGCAGATGCTGGAGGAAGAAATAGAACCTCATGGGCAGCAACCCCATTATTAGCCCCTTCATCTTTTTACCTTTGGTGGATTCTAGAATTGATGCATGTGGTAGCCTGAGAGTAAACCAGGAGGAATCCAACAGAATACTACCCTTGTCCATTCATTCGATGCAGGTAACAAAGTGGGGGTGATGGAGAGGCCGATGTTAAGTTAAAAAGCTGACAAGCTTGCTTCGGCACCAATAATGTCAGGACGATAGGGCCTTTTGTTCAGGGTCATTGGAGGGCTAAAGGAAGTCCTTTAAGTACTTAGCCTAGTACCTGGCACTTTGTACTTCAGCAAATGTCAGCAAATGTCACTGGACCAGGTGATCCAGTTGCAGCCACAATCCCCAGAACCACACGGGAGCCTTTCTCTTAATGCTCTTTTATCGCCTCATGAAGGAAATTAACATTTCCTGGGCATTTTCCCCTTACCTGACCCTTCTTAGACTCACTCTGGATGACCCCCACACACACACCTTTTTACAGAGGCTCAGAGATGTCAGGTAACTTTCTCAAGGTCACGTAGCTCCTATGAGGCTTAGCTGAGATTGAGACCTAATTCTCTGGAACTCCAAAGTCTACTTTTTATGCTTCCCACAGCACTCCCCTTCAAAGATATATGTGTGTATCAGAAGCATAAACTGGTTGAAATGATTATACAACATCAAGGAAAGAAAATCATCAGGTAGGACGGGCTGTCTATTCAGGGGACATCTTTATCGTATACTTGAATATCCTATCTTCCAGTCTCCTTCTCTCATCTGGCTTTCCCTCTCTCTCCACAAGGTGGCGATATTCCACAAAGTTAGGGGTCGGGCAGCTCTATTTAGCTGGGAACTAAGGGTCTCAATACCGCAACTTCATGGAAACAGCTGCTAGGAAAGACACTCCCTGCTAAGTACCCTGAAACACTGGGCAGAATGCACCTGAATATCACAACAGAAAAACCTCCTTCCACGCCGCTTACCCCCAGAAGACAAACAGGTGCACTCTCTCTGGGGCGTGGCTGACATCTGTTTCCACATTACAAGGCAAGTCGGAAAAAGAAGAAAAAAGAATGGAAAAGGGGATAAGAAGGCAAGAAGAGAAGGAAAAGACAAAAGAGAAGGGAAAATAAAAAGAATCAGTGAGTGCCAGGCTCAATGGTGAAGGAACGCAAGAAGGAAAGAGAACAGAATGCTCTGAATTGGAAGAACCGATATTTCTAGTAACCCACATCAGGGCATGTAGGAAACCAGGATCAGAGAGAGGCAGTCACTTGGCTAGAGTCACACAGCAGTCAGGGCAGAGTCCTCATTTGGGCTGAACTACCTTTCAGCCACTGGGCACCGCTGGCACACCAAATCCAAAAGCAATCCCTCAGGGTTCCAGGATCACCAGTTGCTGGTGATCTGACCCTAAGACTAACCCTAAGACTACCACTTACAGAAAAATGGAGTAGATATTCTTTTCCCTTTTTCCTGCTAAGGAAAAAACCCTCAACCTTAAAATAAACTTAAGAGGACTCTAGAAATTAGAGAGAAGAAGACAGATTAGGGACCTCAGAACCCAAGAAACACTGGTGAGTTTTCTGAGTTTTCTTTTTTGCCTCCAGTCTGAGTGCTGGAGAAGCCAGCAACCTAGAAATGCCAGTAAACATAGATCCCCCCACACACACACCTTCCCAAAAAAGGCTCCAAGAAAAGGCTGTCCCCAAGAAAGGGACAGCCTAGCAAACAGAAAACTTCTGGGCAAAAACTACTTAGCTCCTACCAAATATCCCAAAGAAGTTGCAGCTTCACCCCCAACTTCACCAGTAAAGGTCAAATGGAAAGCCTAGATTTTACTTTTGCCAGACTGTAATAAGGCACCCTCAACTCCCTCCCCCGACCCCAATCGGTGTGGTGCCAGAGAAGGCCAAGTGAGGAGCTGGGATTTTCATTCCCGTTGATCAATAGAAAGCACCCCGACCATGTGGAATGGTCAGTGGAGACCATACAGGGTCCTGGACTTCTACCACCACCAGGGGGGTAGCAAGGTACCCCTTTTTTCCCTTTCAGGGGGCTATTGGAGGATCAGAGGAAGACCAGTGGAGAGTTGGGACTCACACCACCACTCAGCAATAATGAGGCTCGCCACCAAGCCCCCCACCCCAAGGTACCAGTGGAAGCCACATGGGGAGCCTAACTCCCACCACTGTCTAGCGATAACGAGGAGTCTTCCCCGCTCCCCCCGCCAAGGTATCTACTGAGGCCAGGAGGAGAAAGAAACTGTACTTCCATCCCCAGCTGGCAGTAATAGGCAATGTCCACTCTTCCTCCACCGAAGCAGTATCAGCAAGGACCTGCTAAAACACAGGATCTAAATAAGATCCAGAGTCTCAGAACATACTCAAGATGTCCGCTTTTAATTTAAAAACATTATTCAACATCAAAGATCTCAACTTGATTGAGAAAAGACAACAGAAACCAACACTGAGATGACACAGCAGTCTAACAAGGACTTTAGAGCCACCATTGGAAAAACCCTGTTGGTGTTGGAGCTAAATTAGAACCTGCCCCTGCGACCTTTGCCTCAATAAGGGAACAAACTCAAGAGCTTTAATACAGGGAGGAAGCTGACTTACCAAAGAGGCTGCTGCTCTGTTCCTTTACTTTGTTTTTGTAATAGAAGGAGGTTGAGAAGGAAGTAGTGCTTTTCATTCACAAGCTAATTTTACAAATATCTATACAAGCAAAATTGGCACCCAGAGTAATAAATGCCTTCGTCTGAAGGACTTTGAATTGATTTGGAGTTAAAAAAAATAATAAAATAGGCAACCTATGTAGAAATACTTCCCTCTGGAAAAAAATGTAAAATATCATTGGCCTAATCCAATCTAAACTTTCTCCTGAATCGTTTATCTGTGAACGGCTATGATTAAAACATTGTTTCCTTAATCTGCTTCACTGCCTCAAGAGTAGTCCCTTTTCCCTAACAAAGGGAAAACAGTATCCAAAAGCCCCAAACTTAATCTTATTTTAATGTGGTTTTATTTTCTATAGCTATACACTCGTAGCTTAAACAAGTAAAAATACAAGTATATACAAACATTTTTAAAACACAATTCAAAAAAAAAAATGACTGCCTGATTTTTATCTTGTACAAGTAAAAATATGACAATTTAAGGGGCACCAAAGCCTAAAATTAGAGTACAGATTGGAAGACTGGGGCTTACCAGTTTTTCTGTCTCCTCATCTATAAAATGCAGCTAAAAAGTCCCCCTAACTGTCATGAGAAAACTTCCAGGGGTAATATATGCTCATCATCTTCACTGTGGTAATAGTTGTGTATATGTATACCACACATATACCATACAGAAAATACCATTACATATGCATATATGTCAAAACATCAAATTGTACACTTCATTTATATTTTTTAAAAGATTATCTGAGACAGAGAGAGAGAGAGAGAGCACGCAAGCTCACACATGAGTAGGAGGGAGGGGCAGAGGGAGAGGAAGAAACAGACTCCCCACTCAGTGGGGAGCCCGATGTGGGACTCAATCCCAGGACCCTGAGATCATGACCTGAGCCAAATGCAGATGCTTAGCAAACTGAGCCACCCAGGTGCCCCAAAATCGTACACTTTAAATTTGTACAATCTATTGTCCATCAATTACACTTCAATCAAGCTAGTTTGTGTTTTATTAAACATTCTCTAATCATTGCTGCCGATTGCAGAACACTGATCCAAGCAGAGAATGCTGGATGGCGGCAGGGGCATGGGGGCTGGGGGGGGGGGGTGAGTGTTGGGCAAAATGCAGGATAAAACGTGCACAGGTTAAAATGAGATTGTAGGCATTTTACAACGCGGGCTAAACGCATGGGGAAATGACTCATCAAGACTGGAGTTAAAATAAGCCCAGAACCATTTTTCTATGGGATTCAGAGCCCTGAAAAGCAAAGGGCCAGCCTCCCAAAGAATGGAACAGAAATGAGGTGGGACACAGCAGAGCCTTAGAAGTCCTTCCACAGTCTCCCTCACCCGTTCCAAGTGCTGTCGCTAGAATCCACTTTTTCAGGGACCGTCTTCATGGGAGTCTGCCCTTCCCGCTCCCCGCCTAGAATCCGCACCCTGCCCATCCTTTTAGACCCAGCTTCATTTTACATCCTCTGCAAAACCTTTCTTGGCTTCACCACTAGATGATCATTTATCGTTCCTTTCATTAAAGACCTATGTATAGAGACTGTATTTCTGAACCCAAAATTGGGGCATGTGGATGTAGAGTTTTGTGCTGTTGCCAGATGTGAAAGAGTCTGGGAAACATGACTCAAATGCTCCAAAATTGGACTTTGCAGGATGCCTTACTATTGCATGGGGCAGGGGGAACAAAATATTTGACATGGTAAGTAGGGTGTCCAGGATATGTGACCGTATCTGTCATTTGGCTTTTGGCATGAGCTACCCATGGTGCATTATTAAATAGTTTTATTCAAATCATTTTTCCAGAGTTAAGTTTTAATTACCCTGGGGACAGGAGCTGTGTCAATTCCTAGATGTGCTCCCAACAACTAGGCAGAGCCTGGCAAATTCTGTAGAGCCAATGAGTGGTTATGAATGAACAATTTCAAAGGCATCGTCTCTGTGGGAAAATTATTTTCACGCAGTGTCACCATCAGCCACCCCTCCTCATCCATTCCCTGGGGAGCAACGCCCCTCACCGAAGTGGTACAGTAGAGAGAAGTCAGGAGCTGACCTTTAGGATCTGGGGTCGTTTGCCTCATCTCCTAACCACTACTTTAGGGAGAGTAAGAAAAAAAAAAAAGAGACACCACCAGAATGTAGAATGAGTCTCTGAAATTTGAACATGCATAAGATTTCCCCGGAGAGCTTGTTAAAATGAGTCCAGGGTCCCACCCTCACAGTTTCAGTAGGTTTGGGATGGTGCCTAGAAATTTGCATGTCTCACAGTCTCCCACCTGAGCCCGATGCTGCTAGCTGGTCTTCGCACCCCACCCTAAGTAGAAATGACGTACCGCACATTCTGAAGGGAAAAGGCACTATGAAGACCTCTTCATGAAAGTGATGGTGGAAACCTGAATCAAACTACCTTAAGCAAGAAAATGAATTTGTTGGAAGGAAACTGAAGTGGGTAGCTCACAGCGTGAGCAGTAAAGGAGCAGAAGCAGATGAAGATCTGAGGACTTGAGGGATTGAATTCGGGCACTCAATCATCATTAGAACTTTGTGTCTCTTTTTTCACTTTTATCTCCGGTTGGCATTACTCTCCCCTACTGCCAATAAATTTTCTTCCTGCACTGGATATGGCCCCTGGAAATTCTAAATTCTTATTACCAAGTTCCACGTTTCAATTATTTATTGCTGTATTATAAACCATCCCAAACTTGGTGGCTTAATACAACAACATTTATTTTACTGACAAATCTATAATAATCCTACCATTATAAGCTCTAACTTGGGCAAGGCCCTCATCTTTAATCTCTGTGGCATCAACTGGGCGTCAGAGGCTAGGGGTGATGACAGCTGGGATCTGGAACCATCTGAGATTACCCATTTGTCTGATGGTTGGGGTAAGCGGTTGATTGGGACTTCAGCTGGGGCTATCAACCAGAGCATATACTCATGACCTCTCCATATGGCTGCTCGGGCTTCCTCACAGCATGATGGCTGAGTTCCAAGAGCAAGTACCCCAAGAGAACCACATGGAAAATGCATTATCTTTAATTACATAGGCTCAGATATCACAAAGCTTTATTTCCACCATAGTCGCAAACTTACCCAAATCCAAGGAGAGGGAATATAATAAACCCCACTTCTCAACGGGAGAAGTGAAAAAGTCACATCGTAAGGAGAGCTGTAGTCTTGGAGACATTGTTATAAGCATCTTTGGAAATATGATCTATATTTCCATAATCCAATCCATATCCAGTCCAATCCAATCCATAACTTGAGACACCAGATTTTTTTAATTATGTATGAAATATCCCAGGGAATAATTTTGACTGACCTGGCCTTGGTCAGTGCTCATTCCATTGACCAGTTACTGTGGCCAAGAGGATGAAGTACAATGACAGGCCTAGCCTGGCTCAATCCTCATCCCGAAGCTGGCTAGAGAGAAAAGCCAAATGACATACATTAACTAGAAAATGGAACTTTCCAGGTTTGGGTCTTTCTGGACACTAGTCTTAACTATAGTAATCAAGAACAGTTCATGGAGTTCAGATGTCTATACGTGAAAACAGCTGGAGGGGACTGTTCTCAGAAATGCATCGGTGTTACGGATTGAATGTTTGTGCCCCCCCCCACCAAATTTATATGTTGAAATCTAATCCCCAAAGATGTTGGGTTTACCCAGGGTATACCTTACACGGTTGTCCTGAGAGTGACAAAATATCAATTATATGGACATGTGATTGGCTTTGCAAAAAACCTTCCTACCCCACCTCCTGCCCCCTACCTTGAAGTTACTGCTCTCCTTGCTCTAAATTACTTAAAATATATAAAGTTTGGATCATTTATTTGTTATCTTTTGTCAGCTGTCTTACATGTCAGTGATCTGCCCAAATTTACATCTTACCTCCCACTAGATCATAAACACTTAAGGCAGACGCAGGCCCACTGCCCTAGTAATGTTACTGTACCCCTAGGGGCTAGGATGGGCGCTCCACAGAGGCTCACGTAAAACTTCCTTTTTATGTTGATGTTCGCAGGCACTTGATAAGCATTTTGCTAAATGTTTTAGATGCATTATCTCATTTGATCTCTACAACCACAGTCCTGGAAGCCAGGAATGACCTTGAGGAATGGGAAACTCAGAGGAGTGGAGTCTGCATCACAAGGTGGGGAGCTGTGGGAGGCGAGCCCAAACCCAGGCCCGTGTGATACCATAGCCTCTGCTCTCAGCGAGAACAACGCAGGAGTCCGGCATTCTTCATGTTAAGACATAATTGCTTCTAACAGGTCCTTCCTTGAGAACAGGCTCTTTAAGCACTATGACTAACATAGTGCAGAAAAGCCATCAGCTACTTTTTTTAAAAAGATTTATTTTAGAGAGATTGAGCAAGTGGGGGGAGGGCCAGAGGGAGAGAATCTTCGAGCAGACTGCCCACCGAGGGCAGAGCCCAATGCAGGGCTCCGTCCCATGACCCCTGAGATCATGACCTGAGCCGAAATCAAGAGTCCGGCGCTCAACAGCCATCCGCTACTTTGAATATTCGACTTTGTGTTTTAAAACACCCGGTCACAACAGCCATTTTGCTTGTCTCTCACAGCAACCCTCAGTGCCACGTAGACCCCTGTTATGACCCCTAATGCTAAAGGTGAAGAACCCGAGACTCCGAGGGGTTAAGAAGCCCACATAGCCCCTGTCCCGGGCTCCCCCCGCCCTGCTCCTTCCGCACTCGTCCCGTCCCGTGTCCCTCCAGTCGGGGACAGTCCCTCCAGCCCAGCAGTCAGGGCTGCCCTCAGCTCTCACTCACTCCATCACACTCCCATGCCGAGGGCTAGAGACTGAAAATCTTCCTCCCGTCCTGAAAAGAAAAAGCTGACACAACCTCTCGAGCCATCAGATTCCTGCTCTTGGAAGGACTGAGAGCAGCCCCCACATCTGAGCTGAAGCATCTCCCGTGACGCCTCACCTAGGCTTTCTCCTCAGAAACTCCTCATCTCCCACTGCCGCCCCCACGCCCGGCTCCCGGCCTCGGAGCTCTCTTGGGACTTGTTCCTTGGGATCTAGGACAGGAGACGTGTGTCTTCTGACTGGGCTCTGCCAGCACCAGCTGTGTCCACCTGGGTTACTCATCCAGCAGGATCAGCTCCACAGGTCATTGTTCGACGCCACCACTCTGGGCCTAAAAATTGTGGGATTCAAAATTCTAATGTTTTTTAAGATATTATTTATTTATGTGAGAGAGAGAATGTGAGTGAGAGAGTCAAGCAGAGGGTGAGGGAGAAGACTCCCCGCTGAGCAGGGAGCCCCATGGGGGGGCTCGATCCCAGGACCCTGGGACCATGACCTGAGCCAAAAGCAGACATTTAAACCACTGAGCCACCCAGATGCCCCTAAATTTCCGTTTTTATTAAGGAATTTTTTTCAGGCCAAATGTTTCCAGAGTCCATTAATAAAAGAGATGCAAGTGAAAACAGTTTCTTCAGACATTTTTAAATTATTCCATGTGCAGAATCAAATATATCACTGTTGAAGGAAGCCCAGGAGTAACTCTGGATAGCTAGGACTCTCCAAGAGTTTGAAAAGCCCCTGGATCACTAGGCCCCTGGGGCCCAGGCAGCTTCACTAATGTTTGGGTCAACAAATGCGGCTTATAAAGGGCAGTACGTTCATCTTGAACTCAAATAAGTTTTCGAAAGCTGGGGGTGGGGGTCGCCATGATCAGTAGCATAATTTGTGTGCCTCATACATTCAATGTTTGTTAGTACTTACTGAGATTTAAGGGGGTAGATGCTTACAGAAAAAGTTAGACTTGCTCATATACTACTTTCTCCATGAAAAAAAAATCCCTCGGGCTCATTCCCAGAGCCCTTATGATGTGAATCCATTTAAAGCCAACAAAGACCCACCCCAAGAGGATGCCACTCTCCTCTCCCCCCTCCTCCCTGTTCCCTCTCGCCAGCCCCAGCACCACAATGTTCTTTTCTCAGAATATAAATTTAGCTCCTCGAGGAGGATGAGCAAGGCTCACAGCAACTGTGCTCTCTGCAGGCGGCATGAGTCATTCAGCCTCCAGAGGGGTCTCTCTTCCCCCGCTTGTCAGCCCATCTTTAGCCAGTCAGCCAGTGGGGTCCGGTTAAACACACCTGAAGGGACAGCCGTCTCCCGTATCGTGCTGTGCGCTCACCCAGAGAACCAGAGCTGTAATTAAATCCACCCAGAAGATGTTCCATCCCCTGCGTTTGGCTTCTCTAACTCCAGTTAGCTTCCCTTTCCTCTTTCATGCAATGTGTTCACATGGACATGTGATTTGGATGAGATGGTGAAAGCAGACCCACTCTGCAGTGACATAGCACGCCTTTCTCCGCCCGCCCCCCCACAAATTCTAAATGCTTGAGAGATTTTATGCCAAATCTGATTATTTTTGCTTTTTACTACTTGCCATTTCACACTAATCTTCTCCGTCCGGTCTGTCTCATAAACATATATATTTCACTCCTCTCTCTCTCTCTCTCTCTCTCTCTCTCTCAATTTTCTGGCCCATGGTTTTCCCAGATGGTCAGCATTTCCAAGTGGTCTGCTAAGTGAGATGTGCAGTCTTTCTTTAAACAAGGAAGGCAAGGCTGCCATCTAGTGTCCAAAAGGGGACATGCAGTCATGAAAGAAGTCTGCTATGCCTGCAGAAGTATATTGCTTCTAACCTGCCAATTTCTGGAAACAAGGATGAAAGTTTGTCACACAGTCAGACAACATGTATACCATAGGAGCTAAGGAAATGGTGGGTGCGTGAGAAAACACATCCCTTTGCCTTCTCCTAGTGTAAAGTGACCACCCATCCCGGTTTACTTAGGACTGAATGGGAACCTAAGGCAGAGAACTTTGAAGTACCCAAACCAGGAAAGGGTCAGGGATACAGGGAGTAGTTAGTCAACCTATCCGGAGAGATAAAAGGCTCTGGAAGCAGAGACTATGAAACAGAAGAGACCTCAGGCATCTAGCTGAGGGCAGAAGACTCAGCTTGAGAAAGAGAAGTTTTTCTTTTATAGAAGAGATTAGGTTTTGTGGGTATCAGATGGAGGAGGCTCAGCCAGAGAACAGAGAGAGAGTACTTGGAGCACTAGCCAAAAATATCTTGGATCAAGATACCAGAATGAGCTCAGGAGACCCTCTGGGGCCTCCAGCCTGAGGGATCTCAGTTAAAATCATCTGTCTCCTGCTGGGACAAAAGTGGGTTCTGCATCTGCCCATCCAAACTTGGACTTGCTGACCTGGGCAGCTTATTGTTTGTATAAATCCCTAATAGAGCCCCAATGCTCCAAGTAAACATATTCAGCTATACTCAGGAAGTGAGTGGTGCTTCATGGAACATGGTGCTTCTCCCAGTGAGCAAGCAGACCTCAGGGTAGTTATGCACTGAATGCGTGTGTCCCCCCCAGATTCAAACACAGAAGACCCAGTCCCCAGTGCGATGATGTTTGGAGGCGAGGCCTTTGGGAGGTGATTAGGTTTGGATGAGGTCATGAGGACGGAGCCCGTTAGTGGGATTAGTGCCATCGTAAGAAGAGGAAGGGACCAGCGCTCGCTGCTGCACACTCATTCCCTCTCTTTCTGCCATGTGAGGACACAGCGAGGAGGCAGGGGTCTGCAAGCGAGGAGTGCTGGGATCGTGCTGGGATCCTGCTTGACCGTGCTGGGATCCTGATCTCGGTCTTCTCAGCCTCCAGAACTTGAAAAATAAGTGTCTGTTATTTAGGCCACCCAACCTACAGTATTTTGTGATAGCAGCCCTAGCTGACGAAGACAGAAGTCAGGTCAGGCTAAATCTGGAGCTATGCCCCCAACCAGCTGTGTGACACTGAGAAGGTGACTTACATTTCTGACGTTCCTTTTCATCAGTGGGCTCTTGGGCACATTGGATGAAGCTTGCATAGAAAGCACTCCTAGAGGGCACCTGGGTGGCTCAGTCAGTTAAGCATCTGCCTTCAGCTCAGGTCATGATCCCAGGGTCCTGGGATCAAGCCCCATGTGGGGCTCCCCACTCAGCGGGAGTCTGCTTCTCCCTCTCCTTCTGTGCATCCCCCCACACACACTGCTCGTGTTCACGTGTGCTCTCTCTCAAAGAAAGAAAATCATTTTTTAATTTTTTTAATTTAAATTCAATTAATTGACATATAATGTATTACTTGCTTCAGGGGTACAGGTCTGTGATTCATCAGTCTTATATAACACCCAGCGCTCATTACAACACATACCCTCCCCAGTGTCCATCACCCAGTTAACCCATCCCTGCACCCTCCCTCCCCTCCAACAACCCTTAGTTTGTTTCCTATGATTAAGAGTGTCTTATGTTTTGTCTCCCTCTCTGGTTTTGCCTTGTTTCATTTTTTCCTCTATTCCCCTATGATCCTCTGCCTTGTTTCTTAAATTCCACATATCAATGAGATCATATGATAGTTATCTTCTGCTGATTGACTTAGTAAATAAATGAAATCTTTAAAAAAAAAAAAAAAAAAAGGCCAGCACTCCTAGCCCAGTCCTAGCAATTGGCGAGGACTAGGCAAACCTTGTTTATTGTTGACGAGGCAACCCAGAACCACTTCCCAGCCCTGAAGCCAGAGTCCTGGGACTTCTTCCCTTTCCTGGCACAGACTCCAGATCAAGCCTACTTTTCTCTCTAATTAAAGCTGCCCACCCAGTACTAATTGCCTGCCTCCCTGCTGCAACCCCCCTTACCAGGACTAACGGCAGAGTAGAGATAATATAAGCTTCGTGGGGATTAAGTGAGCTAACTCATGTAAAGAGCCTAGAGCAGAGCCTGACACAAGGTAAGAACATAAAAGTGCTTCTTTCATTATTAGTGTTATCCTGCCCTCCCCTTCCTAGCCATAGGCCCTATTCATCTCAACAATTGCCAGAGTCAAAGAAACACAAGTTCAAGAGGTCACCCAAATTTCACCCTAAAATTTCACATGTCTATGTGAGCACATTGCATAAAAGAGGAAAGGGAAGCTAACTGGAGTTAGAGAAGCCAAATGCAGGGGATGGAACAGCTTCTGGGTGGATTTAATTACAGCTTTGGTCCTCCGCCTAAAATCTAAGCAATGCTGAAAAGTTTCAAAGGTCTTCCTGGTTTATTTGTTCATCTATTCAACAAGAATCTGTAGCCCCTAGGCCAGACACTGGGTGAGGCAGGAAGGCCATCTGAACCAGCCACCCGTGAGCCAGACCTCTGCTTTCAGGGAGGCTGGCCATTAAAGGTGAATTACAATGAGGTCCAAGAGACAGGGCCCCGGTAGGCTATAGGAATGGACTAGAAGAGCCTGTGTCCCAGGCAGGACCTCTGCAAGGCAGTTCTATTTGACCAGATGCACAAGAGATGAGGATAGGAATGAGTTTCCTCACCAAGGAAAGGGGCAAATGGAAAGGTGGAGAGAATTTCCCGCCATGGGAGAGAGGTCAGGATAGGCAATACTGAGGACTAAGAGAAGGTGGGAAGGTAGAGAGATAGCGAAACAGAATGGCAGGGGGTGAGGCTGGGAGGGGAGGGAAGAGCCAGAATTTGTAGGACCTCAAAAGTCTCCATGAGGACATTGAACTTCTTTCTGGGGGTGATGGGGAGTCCCAGGAGATCTAGGAGTAAATGATCAGTTTTGAATTTGGAAAGTTCACTGTTTTGTTCCTAAGGTTGAAACTGAGCAAATGTTATCTATCTCTTTACTAAACTTTTCAGAAAAGGTGTAGTTGGGGTGGAGATGTAGGTCTGAAACATGGGCTATTCAGGTAGGTACATCTCATTCCCAGAAGACTCCCAGACGACCAGACTCCCAAAGAGCCCATCTGGCAAGATGGCGCGTTTCTTCCCAGGGAGGCACCCGCCCCTGAGTGAGGGAGAGGATTGGAGAGTGGGGTGCTCCCCCGGGGCCCCAGATGGTGAGGACTGCTGGGAGCTAGCAGCAAGCCAGCTGCAGTGCCAACACAGGCCTCGTTTTTCTTTTTATAGCTAATTTTATTGCTAGTTTTTACAGTTGGCTAACAAATCCAGCTTATTCTAACCCCTGTATGTTTCTCAAATCCCTACCTTCTGTAACAGTTGATCTGTCATGATGTGACAAAAATGGCCTCAGTGCTTTTGGGCGTGGGCGGATGGATGGGCTGAGGTATGGAGAGGCTAGATAGAAAACAGAGACTTCATTCCAGGCTTCCCAGAGCTTATAATCTTGTTTGGTTTTTTGGTTTTGTTTTGTTTTGTTTTTTTTAATTGTATTTATTTATTTTAGAAAGAGAGAGAGAACATGGGAGGAGGTTGGCACAGAGAGAGCAGACTCCCCGCTGAGCAGACAGCCCATGCGGGGCTCAGTGCCAGGACCCTGAGATCATGACCTGAGCTGAAGACAGACACTTAACTGACCAAGCCACCCAGGTGCCCTGAGCTTATCATCTTGTGAGCAGGGGAATGGGGCAGGGGAATGAATTCAGCGGGAGACAAGGACAATGACGACCTCTGAGCTTCATGGGTGGGGAAACTGAGGCTGGGAATGCAGGAAGCCATTTGCCCAAGAATGGGATGAAGGCAGTGCCAGGGCCAGGCATGGAAGCCACCAGACCACACTGGCCATCGCTCACACAAAAGCCTCAGGAAAGAGCCTGGGCCCGGTCCCTGCTCTGTGGGAGACTGAACATAAATAAGTTGCACACTAAATTCTTAGCTATAGTCCACCAACCTTAAAGATCCCCCACCCCAGTCTTGCAGACCTTCCTCTGGTCCTGCAAACAAACCAAGTCTATTCCCACCACCTCAGGATGCTTGCTTTTCTGATTCCCTCTTACTGGAACGCTCGAACCCCCAGAATCATTTGGCTTCCTCCTCCTCTGAAAGGGCCGCTGGGAGACCCTTCCTGGAATGACCTCACACCCACACACTTTTGTCTCTCTGCCCTGGAGTCATGCTTATTCTCTTCATCGTACTTAGCCACCATCTCACGTGATCCCGTTCAGTTAGCTCTCCCTCCTGCACCCCCAGGCCCTGGCCCCAGGACCCTAAATTCCACAAGGCTAAGATCATGTCTGTCTTGTACACGGCTGTGTCCCCAGTCAAGGGAGAAGGCCTGGCACACGGCAGGCACTCAGTAGCTTTAGAATGAGTTTTGTAGTTGTTTGTTTGTTTTTTAAGATTTTATTTATTTACTTGACAGAAATCACAAGTAGGCAGAGAGGCAGGCAGAGAGAGAGGAGGAAGCAGGCTCCCCACTGAGCAGAGAGCCCGAAGTGGGGCTTGATCCCAGGACCCTGAGATCATGACCTGACCTGAAGGCAGAGGCTCAGCCCACTGAGCCACCCAGGTGCCCCTAGAATGAGTTTTTAAAAAGAAATGCTGTGTAAACAAATTCATGTCAAGTAGACATGAAAATCATGGCTTGTAAGTAACTCAATTCAAGGCTACTGTAGTGGATAGAGGCCAGGTTGAGTGGTCATAAGACATGAATTTAAGCCCTGGATGGATCGCTTTTCTAGCTGGGACTGTCAATATACTGAAAATTCTGAGTCTTAGACAGGTTTGGTGCCCACAAAAGAGAAGTCTTGGTACCCAAGAAATACTTGTTGAAACAATAAATGAAGAGTCAATGAAAGAAAAATAGAAAGAAAAAGAGAGAAAGAGCAGTGCCTTAGACATCGCTGTTGGGATGGTCAAACTAGACAATATATATTACATGCTTTGTGAATACCAAAGTGCAAATAAGTGTATTATTGTAACCATACAAAGGGAATTACTACAGTATTTACTTATATAAGCACTTTCCCTAGCCTATCTAAAGTAGGCCTCAACTTAGAAAAAACCAATTTAGAGTCAACATTTCAGAAACTCTTCTAGGACATAAATGGAATCATTTCTACAAATGAGGGCAGAGTATATAAATTGTGTCTATTCTCGGACTCTGTTGTGTTTTTTTCACGCTTTGCCCACTGACAGCTGGTCTCACTTTTGAACAGTCTTTTCTATCTGACTGTTTACTTTCTTTTTTTCAAAGGCTTTTTCCCCATCTACAATGTCATATATGTTCTTATAGAACTTTTAGAAGACTTTGCAAAGTCTAGAAGAAAACAGAACCACCTGTAAACCTTATAACCTAGAGGTGACCAAAGTAAATATTTTGAAATATTTTCTTCCCAATGATTTTTTAAAGCTGGAGTTGCACGTGACGGTTTCATATTGTACAGAGCATGGGGGGCCTGGGCGACGGAATAAGGGTTCCGTTAAGCTGCCCGAGACCCTGGAGGATGAGAGGCAGATGGCACAGTATGGTGGGAAAAGCACGAGAAAATGAGGAATAAGAACTCCCACCACCTAGAGTGGTTGGGAACACGAAAAATAAAATATGTGATTGACAGTAACATGATGATACACAATAAATTATGGTCCTATTTCCAGTACTGTTCACAATCGTGTGTGGAGGTGGCAGCTCAGTCTTGCAGAAAGAAAATTTAACATAAAGTTGGGGTGCCTGGATGGCTCAGTGGCTAAGCATCTGCCCTCAGCTCATGTCATCCCAGGGTCCTGGGATCAAGTCCTGCGTCGGGCTCCCTGATCAGCAGGGAGCCTGCTTCTTCCTCTGCCTGCTGCTCCCCTGGTTTGTGCGCTCTCTGTCAAATAAATAATTTTTTTTAAATATTTCTAAAGTTAAAAAAAATAATAACTTGAAGCAAAGTTTGCTGGAGCCAGACATGATGGGGTAGGACAAGGTAAGAATTCTGCTCCCATTGCTAGGATCTCACCTTGCATAGCTGGAGATTTCCCATATCTGAGGCTTACTTGCCCTTTCCTTGAAAATAGTTACCAGAAACATAGAAAACCAATGGAAATCAATGACCTCCAGGTCAGGCTACAGCTTAAGGATAGCGACCGGAGCTCTCGGTCACCAGCTCATCGTGGAAAGTCAGGCGAGACAAAGCTATGCTGTGTCACCCAGATCGTCCTTCAAGACGACAGACTTCATTCCCCAGCTGCCAGGGGCGCTGCTGGCAGCCCCCTGCAAGGATGACCTCCATGAAGAAGACTGCCCTGCCTAAGGTCACAGCCCTTTTCCAGGTGACCCACATCCAGTGACTGACGATGTGAGAGAGTCTAAAGGCCCGACCCTGCCTGCCTGACCTGGGACACCTGCAGAATGCCCTGTCAGGTCAGCTGAAGCCTCCATGGAGACTGGACATCTTCACTTTATGAAATCCCACTTCCTTCCCACGGGCATTGATCCCAGAGTGTTCCCTCCTGAACATCCTGCGTGCTGGAGCCGCCATCTCAGAGCCTGCTTCTGGGAGAAGCCGGCCATGGCTGGAGCCTCACCTGCACCCCCTCCCTTCTTCTGGTGCAGTCACCGCGGCAGAGCCTGGAGGTCTTCTTCAAGAAACACAGGTTTTATTCTTACGCTTTATCTTTTGAAAATGTCACAAAAGGACTTCCGCTTCCAGGAGGATGGAATAAGTATACTTTCCCCTTTGTCTTGCTAAATACAATTAAATGTTGGACATGGTTCATGCTCAAACAAAAGAAAACTCCAAAGGTGGACAGAAGAAGGAAGCCAGGCTAGGGACTTTGGGACACAAGGAGTAACAGTGCTGAGCTCCTTCGATTTTCTTTTCCCTCATGGATCCCAGACTTGCAGCTGAAGCATCGAGAACTCAGAAATGGCAACCAGCACATGTGAAAAACCAGCCACAGAAGCCTGCTGTCTCCAGCCACAGAACTGAGAAAAGTGCTGTCTGGCAACAAAGAAACTTTTATTTTTTTTTCCTCTTTTTATTTTTATTTGCATTTATTCTGTGCAGACTATACTCCCGGGTGTTGAGTTTTTGTTACTTCAGTTTCTTCTAGGATAGCATTTTCTTCTGTGCAACCTCCTCTTCTGGTTTAGGAACAGTCTGCTCTTTTTCAGTAAGGATCATCTCAATGAGGCAGGGAGAGCTCATGTATGGGGTCAATCCTACCCTAAGCCCTGGAAGTTCTCTCTCTTGATTTGCATGATTTCATAGGGTTTTCTGGGTCAAGCAAAGAGCGAACCATTTTCAGAGGTTACCTCAGGCCACTTAGGGGAAGAGAACTGGAGAAACTTTTAGACAATAATCACTTAACTCTGGCCAAATGCCCCATTGCCCCCATTCAGCAGAGAAGGCCAACGGGGGAGCCTAGACCTCCACCCTCATCTGCAAACAGGAGAGAAGGACAGAATCTCCGGGTCCCTGCAGCTCGATAGGGCCTCAGACAGAATTCATTAAGATCTCAAATCTGTGGATGCAATCTTTACCATCAAAGAAAAAAATGGATTTTCTTTATTAACCAATAAAGTTAGACACAGGGTGAGTCTTTCTCATGAAGGGCACAGTTATTAACCCCAGGCAGACGGGAGCTGGAACAAAATGGTTTTAGTGCTTCCTGTTCCTGCTGGAAACAAGTGGTAGAGACATCACAACCCACCCTTAATTTAAAGGATTTCTTTTGGAAATTTCAAAGATTTACACGCCCTTTATTTAATGAAAAAGGTCCAATCAATACATCTAAGTGTAAAAGTTAAACTGCTTAAGGGTTATTGTTGTGCAATATTTATGATGTGTTTCTCTTTCCAGACCATCTTCTCTTTTACACAAATTCATATATTTGTGCATCTACACATTTTCTCTACTGTATTTTAAAAATTATCAAAAAAAAAAAAAAAAAACCCAAACCCTAGAAGTCTATGCAAAAAAAAATTTTATAGGAGATGCAGGACTTACAAAGGAAAAGTGTTAAGTTCTGCTTCACCAAGGCCAGTCGACACCCGGTAGGTAACTCATGCATGTGAATATTCAGCTATCTACCTGATCTTGATTTATTTCCAAATAAGTAGCATGAATATATTAAGTCCAAGATGAGCCTCTTGACTACTGGCCCAACTCTGCATCCCAGAGTTTCCCTGTCATTACAGGGCCCCAGATTTCATCTCCTTTAGGCTAAAATCAAGGAGTTGGTCTCAGTTTCTCTTTTCCCCTCACTCCCCGTCACCAGTGCACCAGGAAGTCCTGTTGACTGCTTTCAAAACACATCTGGAATTCTGCCATATCTCATGGTGTCTGTGACCTTGACCCCAAGGGCAGCCGCCCTCCACTCTCACCTAGATGACTGCATTTGCTTTCTGACCCATCTCCATGCTTCCAACAGCGGTCAGATGCACACTTAAAATGAAGTGTAAATGACCGCTCTGACTTTCCGTTGCACTTGGAATAAAATCCAACCCCTCTGGCCCCACAGGAACTGCCCCCCTTCCTTTCACTCCCGATGCCCCTGGCTCACTAGACTTTCTAGGCGACACGGAGCTCCTTCCACAAGGGACATTCAATTTTATGTCTCCTCTGGGATGTTCTTCTCCCGCATCTTTCCATGACCTTCCTTCTCTGACATCCTTTCTTACACGACCTCAGAAAGCCTCCCCACCCCTCATCCTAGATGGAGGGGTGGGGAGGCTTTCTGAGGTCGTGTAAGAAGTCCCCACCTCACCCCACTAAGCCACCCAGGCACCCTCCCACCCCGATTTGGCATTTGATCTAGGGGTTATGATGGGCATATTGACGAGCTATTTTAATCTGATTAACCACCCACGCCCCATGATCCAATCAGATTTTTGTCACGTGGGAAAGGGTGGCTGGCTCCTTCAAGGGTGGTGTAAAATCTTTTTAAGAATAGTTTCCTATTGGGGTGCCTGGGTGGCTAAGTGTGTTAAAGCCTCTGCCTTTGTCTCAGGTCATGATCTCAGGGTCCTGGGATCGAGCCCCACATCGGGCTCTCTGCTCAGTGGGGAGCCTGCTTCCCCCTCTCTCTGCCTACCTCTCTGCCTACTTGTGATCCCTCTCTCTCTGTCAAATAAATAAATAAAATCTTTAAAAAAAAAAAAAAAGAATAGTTTCCTCTTTTTGGTGTGTAGAGGGATCTCTTGTCCATGCCTGCTTTTCTTCAAACTATCCTTCATCTAATAAAAAATAAAAACATACACATGTATCTACAATTTTTAAAATAATGGTTTCAAGCTATAAATATTCTTTTCAATATGTTCTTTTCACATAAAAAAAATTACACAAACACTGTTCTAAGTCCATGCACAGAAACCCCCCCCAACACAAGATATACTGTGTTTGTACCACAATTTATCAAAGCATTTCTCTGATAGACATTCAGATTATTTCCAGGTGTTCTGTTAAGTGTGGAAGCATCTTCCAGGATGCAGAGTTCTGCACAAAGGGGAAAATGATTAATCCAGTAGCACGGCGCAGCGGTTAGGAGCCAGAGCTGTGGAGCCATACTGCCCACGTGCCAAGGCAGATGGCTGATGCATCACTGTGTCCTCACACGGCAGAAGGAGAATGAGCTAGTTCTCTGACCTCTTCTTATAAGGGCGCCGATCCCATCCACAAAGGCTAATGTGGGGACCACTGTTTCCTGTGTCCTGTGGGCCAGACGGTTTATCCTTCTATGCCCAGTATCGCCGTCTTTGCAGAAGATGAGGATACTAATGGTAACCGTCCCAGAGAGTTGTTGTGAGGATTACATAAATTAAAATATGCACGATATACTTAGAACATTGAGTAGCACATAGTCAGCACTGTGTAGGGACTGTCATTACTGTTACTGTTGTGATTTATTTCAGAGCACAGAAAGCATTGCTTTATGATGAACACAGCTAACTAAATACCTCTTTTTTTTTAGATTTTATTTATTTATTTGACAGAGAGAGAGAGAGATCACAAGTAGGCAGAGAGGGGAGAAGCAGGCTAAATACTTCTTTTTTTTTTAAGATTTTATTTATTTATTTGTCAGAAAGAGAAAGGGAAAGCACAAGCAGGGGGAGCAGCAGGCTCCCTACCGAGTAGGGAGCCGGCTCAATCCCAGGACTCTGGGATCATGACCTGAGCCAAAGGCAGATGCTTAACCAACTGAGCCACCCAGGTGTCCCACCTAAATACTTCTTAATACTTCTTTTGGTTTCCAAAAAAGTCCTCTCATCTTCATAAATTATAAAAATTTCTCTCCCCATTTTATCCCTTTTACCTGCACTCTCTTAGCCTTTATTAAATTTGTCATCCTTTTCAACTGGTTCATGTGTCACACAGAATAATACAGGTAGTCTGTTCTATATTCTGTTATTGTCACTCAAAAACTGGATTAAAAAAAAGAAAACCCTAATATCTCTCAATGATTTTTAGGGAGTAAACACAATGACATAGTGCTGTTCTGGGTGGTGGGGGAGGGGGAGGCTGCCAGTGTACTGACCCGCCATGTACCATCATCAAAAGACACTGGTTAGTATTCATGGTGTGTTCGTCTGGGAATTCAGACAGTACATCCCTGAAAGACAAAGCTCAGCCCACTCGATGTCTTTCTGCAGAATTCTCACTGAAGCAAGATGCACAAGTGAAACAGTTGTGACAGCGGGTACGGTTAACCCTCTGTGCCTGGTGCGGGCTAAATGACATGAGGCTTCCCAGGACACGATGGAACACAATGGTGATGGCACTGGAGGAAAGAGAAGGCTATTTACAATTTGATACAGAAGCATCGATCTATCTATTATATGGTCATCCTCTTTGTATTTTTGAAATTCTGGATCTCTGTCTCCCTCTATTTTTTCCAAGAAGTGACCAGCTTGTCCATTTTGGAGCCAGAGAACATAGCTGCAGGGGTAAAAATGTGCTAGCCTTGAGCCACTTCCGCGATTACTGATAGAATCACAACTTTTGTCAAAACAAAAGGCTTTCTCTGAATTCCATAGTATGACATCTTTTCAGAGCAAAGCTTATGGGGCTGAGATCAGTTAAAATTCAAAATTATAATAAGGATATAAAGATATTGTGATACTCGATTGTATGCATCAGCTTGACTGGATCCTGAGATTCCCAGATATCTGGTCAACATTATTTCTGCGTGTGTCTGTGGGAGTGTCTCTGGAAGAGATGAGCATTTGATCGTCAGAAGCCTGAGTGAATCACATTGCCCTCCCCAGTGTGAGTGGGCGTCATCCAATTCCCTGAGGCGTCGAATAGAACAGAGAGGCAGAGGAAGGCTAGATTCAAGCTCTCTCTGCCAGACTGAGCTGAGACTTGGCTCTTCCCCTGCCCTTGCTGCTCCTTGTTCTCGGGCCTTCAGATGCGGACTGGAATCTGCACCATCAGCTCTAGCTCTCGGGCCCGGGAACTACATCAGCAGCTCTCCCACAGAGAGCAAGTGTGGGACTTCTCAGCCTCCATCATCACAGGAGACATCACCTTCTAATAAATTCCTACCCATCTTTCTCTATCTCCCTGTCTCCTATTGATCCAGTTTCTGTGGAGAACCCTATTACAGGTGTCTTTTATAGAACTTCTAAATCCATCAATCCTATCACCTACATTTCTAACAGACTCATTTAATTGACATTTAATAAAAATTTATGTCTAGGGGCGCCTGGGTGGCTCAGTCTCAGTCAGTTAAGCATCTGCCTTCAGCTCAGGTCATGATCCCGGGGTCCTGGGATCAAGCCCCGAGTCGGGCTCCCTGCTCAGTGGGGAGCCTGCTTCTCTCTCTCCCTCTGCTGCTCCCTCTGCTTGTGTTCTCTCAGTCTCTGTTAAATAAATAAACAAAAATTTTTTTAAAAAATTATATCTAGTATTCCTTTTCCAATAGTGAGGCTGTTCCTGAAAAATGTAGGTTTTGAAGAACTCGAAATTGGGGATCTTAAGACCTTATAATCTTTGGGATTAAAAATAAACTTACACGGGTGCCTCGGTGGCTCAGTCGGTTAAGCATCTGCTTTCAGCTCGGGTCATGATCCCAGGGTCATGAAATCGAGCCCCACATCGGGCTCCCTGCTCGGCAGGGAGTCTGCTTCTCCTTCTCCTGCTCTCTCTCTCTGCTCTTTCTCAAATAAATAAAATCTTTAAAAAACAAAAAACTTACATGTAAAAAAAACTTTAATATAATTAAACGTATTATTCTGACCAAATTTCTTAGACTGCCACTGATGCTCTATCTACTATCTCTTCTCAGAGAAACCCATCTCCTGGGTTTCCGATCTTGTCTCTGGACACTGCCCTATACAGATGCTATTCTGTTAAACAGAGTTTCTTCGTCTTTTTTCCCCAAGTACACTGACACTCCCTGTCTCAGAGCCTTTGCTTAAGGGCAAACTAGTGGCCAATAAACTTTCACAACAGATCCTGGAATGCATCTTGGCAATGTCTTTAGCAATAGAAATACACAGCTGTCTGCCCGGAACAGAATCACCCTTCTTTTGGGGAACACCATTGTTATGGACTGAAAGCTTGTGTCCCCCCGCTCAAAAATTCCTATGTTGAAGCCCTAATCCCCAATATAATGGTAGTTGGATGGGGGGCCTTTGGGAAGTACTTAGGTCATGAGGATGGAACCCATATGAATAGAAGTAGTGTCTTTCTAAGAAGAGGCAGAGAGTTGGCTTGCTCTCTTTCTGCCACTTGAGGATACAATGAGATGTCAGCAGTCTGCCACCCAGGAGAGGGCCCTCACCAGAACCTGACTATGCTGGTACCTTGACCTTGGAGTTCCAGCCTCCAAAATGATGAGAAACAAATCTCTGTTGTTTATAAGCCACCTGTCTATGGGACTTCGTTACCGTAGCCTCTACTGACCACAGTAGCCATCGCCCCAACTACAAATCTAGGGTTCTAGGGAGGGAGGGGGGCTGCCATTGACAAGATGTCACACATACGACCATGGTGACACGTCCCTGATCTACCCAGGCTATCTGAATCCTTCTCGGGGACTTTCCTAATGGGAGCTTACTTTCCTTTCTGGTCAGGAAGCCATAATGATGCCAGCACGAGGCCACTTGAAGCCATGATAGGAGAGTACAGATAGTCAATTTGCAAAGAGAAACAGAAGTAGAGGCAGAATCCGACAGAATGAGCCAGTCTTGACTGCATCTCCGTTCCCTAAGGCCCAAACCACCCTTCCTGTTCTTTGGTGATGTGGGACAGTCCATTTCCTTCTTGTGCCTCAGCAACCTCAAGCTGGATTTCTGCTACTCCCAACCTACCAGTGTTGACTGATACTGCTGGTTTTGCAGGAGATACAAATTCTTTTTTTTTTTTTTTTTAAAGATTTTATTTATTTGACAGAGAGAAACACAGAGAGAGAGGGAACACAAGCAGAGGGAATGGTAGTGGGAGAAGCAGGCTTCCTGCGGAGCAGAGAGCCCGATGCGGGGCTTGATCCCAGGACCCTGGGATCATGACCTGGGCCGAAGGCAGACGCTTAACGACTGAGCCACCCAGGCGCCCCGCAGGAGATACAAATTCTTAACATGACCATTTTTTGGTCTCAATCCCCAATAAAAGTTGAGTGCAAACTAAATTTAAAAATGCTTGTGGCAATAAAAATTATCTGCATTATCTGTTTTCTGATTGCTAAAGTTAAACACAAGCATTGTCAAATAGGTGTATGAAAACTAGAACAGTATAAATGAATATCTCAGATTTTTATCTGTACATATATAATGCATATAATTATTTTCTTGTTTTACAAAAATTGGATAAGATTATGCATGTAATCCCACAGCTTGTATTTCTGCTTAATAATATATTTTGGACACTATATCAGTTCCTTTAGTCCTGCTTGGTTTTTTTCAGTGTTTATTTTATGTTCAAAGTGTGTCCTCCTAAATGTCTATCATTTGTAACGGCGGTCACTAAGAGTGCATGTTATCTCATTGATGGAATTCTAGCTTAGAGCCCGGAGAGACCTCTGGTATTGACTTTTTGTGGGCAGGTAGGTTTTGAGAGAAGTTGAATGGCTCATTTTTCACCTCCATAATATAAATCATGTCAGACAGTTGGCAGTATTTCAAGTGCTCTCTCATTTCAGGGTTGAACCACACAAGAGAGCTAGTGGACATTCGCCTGGCAGTCTGCCAGGTGACCGTAGCATTCTGTAATGTGGACAGAACAGGGGAAACGGCAAAGCCTGCTCGCTCTGGACTTCTCAACTCAGCTTAATAATCAAGAGTCATGAAAATAATAACAACAACTAACACAACTGCAACTTTCATTGAACACTTGATAGGTGCCAGGGACCCTGGCTAAGCACTTGACTTTATACTCTTTTTTGCTCTTATTTATTTGAAAGAGAGAGAGCGCAAGTAGGTATAGCAGCAGGCAGGGGGAGAGGGAGAGGGAGTAGCAGGCTCTCCACTGAGTGGCGAGCCCAATGTGGGACTCGATCCTAGGACCCTAGGATCATAACCTGAGCCGAAAGCAGTCACTTAACCGACTGAGCCACCCAGGTGCCCCTCACTATATTCCTTAATGCTTATAATAACCCTAAGGCTATCACTATTTTTAGTAATTAACTTGAAGCTCTCACCCATGGTCAGATAGCTAGCAAGTGGCTGTGTTACTTAGCTCAGGCTAAATAACCACAAGCCCAGGCTCCTCACCAACATTTATTCTGCTGTCCAATTTACCCCACCTGACTCGGGACCTGTAGCTATCCTTACCCCAGGGCTCAGGTTTTGAGGTATAAATGTTTTTAGTGTTGGGAAAGTTTGTGGAAATTTTACTAACACCATTGTTGTTGGTTTATAAATTTAGGAAGGATATTACAAGATCCTCTGGGTTGGTACAGTCTGATGCAAGAAAGGGTTAGGAGTTTGTGGGCTGGGGTTCTGTTCTCTGATACCTCCAACATTTGCTGAATCAGACTTCTGAATACAACATACGTTAGAAAGAATATAGTTAGTGCGGTAATAAAATTAATACTAATTATAAACAGCACCAAGTCATTAATAAGAACACTCAACATAAAATATGACTTTAGGAATATTGGGTGATGTATTCATTTCCTACAGCTGCTGTAACAAATCGCCACAGACTTAGTGGCTTAAAACAACACAGCTTCAGGGGCGCCTGAGTGGCTCAGTCATTAAGCGTCTGCCTTCAGCTCAGGTCATGATCCTAGGGTCCTGGGATCGAGCCCTGCATCGGGCTCTCTGCTCGCCCGGAAGCCTGCTTCTCCCGCTAACATTCCCTCTGCCTGTGTTCCCTCTCTCGCTGTGTTTCTGTCAAATAAATAAAAAATCTTAAAAAAAAAAAAAAAACACACAGTTTCATTAACCTACAATTCTGGAGCTCACGAATCTAAAATGACTCCCACAAGGCTGAAATCCAGGTGCTGGCAGAGTTGGGTTCCTTTTGGAAGCTCTAGGGAGGATCCATTTCCTTGCCTTTTCGAGCCTCCAGAAGCACATGCATTACCTGCTCCGGGTCCCACTCACTCTGACTTCTATTTCTGTCATCACATCTCCTTCTCTGACTCTGACTGTCCTACCTCCCTTTTTTCAGTTGGTTGTTATTGCTATTATTTTTTTTAAAGATTTTATTTATTTATTTGAGAGAGAGAGAGAGAGAGAGAGAGAGAGAGAGAGAGGAGTGGGGGGAGGGGCAGAGGGAGAAGCAGACTCCCTGCTGAGCAGGGAACCCGACGCTGGGCTTGATCCTGGGACTGTGGGATCATGACCTGAGTTGAAGGCAGACCCCTAACCAGCTGAGCCACCCAGGCACCCTGATTGCTGTTATTTTTGGTAGAAAGCCTACTTTATTTTTTAATTGTGGTAAAATACACACAACATAAAGTTAATCATCTTAACTATTTTTAAGGGTACGGTTTGGTATTATTAAGTATATACACACTCTATACCCATTAAACAACTCCTCCTCTTAACCCCTAGCAAGCGGAATTCTACTCTGTGTTTCTGTGAATTTAGACTACTCTAGACACCTCTTGTAATTGGAATCCTATGATACTTGTCCTTTTGTATCTGGTTTATTTCATTTAGCAAAATGTTTTGAAAGTTCAGGTCATAGCGTGTGTCAGAATCTCTTTTTAAAGGCTAGATTATATACTATTGTGTGTATACACCATGTTTTGTGTATCCGTTCAACTATTAGAGAATACTCAGGTTGCTTCTAGCTTTGGGCTATTTTTTTTTTTCTGTTCCCAGACCCAGTTCCTCCCCAACAACACCATGCAATTCTTGAACACCAGCAGGCTGAATGCCTAAATATATATTTTGTATAAATTGTTATATTGTACTATTGTAAATAATGCTGCTGTGAAAATGGGTGTACAAATCTCTCTTTGAGACTCTGCTTTCAGTTCTTTGGGGCATATAACCAGAAGTGGAATTCTTGTATCACATGGTAATTCTATTTTTAATTTTTTGAGAACTGCCAAAACTGTTTCCCAGAGCAGCTGCACCATTTTACATTTCTACCAGCAGTGCCCTGGGCTCCAATCTCTCCACATTCTTGCCAACATTTTTTGTTGCTTGTTTGTTTTGATAGTAATCATCCTCATGAGTAGGAAGTGGTATCTCTCGATGGCTTTGCTTTACATTTCTCTAATGGTTAGTGATGTTGAACATCTTCATATGCTTATTGGCCGTTTTATCTCTCTTTTATTAAGAGCCTTATGATTACATTGGTTCACTTGGATGGTCCAGAATTATCTCCCCATTTAAGGATCCTTAAATTAATCCCACCTGCAAAGTTCCTTTCATCATGTTAGGTAACATATTCATAGGAGATTGGGACATAGACATCTTGGGGGATGATAACAGTGAGGGAGGAGGTCATTATTCTGCCTACCACAGGTAAGGACCATACCACCAAAGCCAAGAGAATAAAAAGTTTGAAGACTGAATATTTGGTTGATGATTTCAAATACTGCAGAGAATCTGTGTGGTCCAAAAAGATTGAGCTAAATTTTAGGATCAGTGACTTTTGACACAGCTTTTGCTAAAGTGGCAGGGCTGCAACTCAGAGAAGTTATTAAGATTTTTATGTAAACTACTGATTTGTGATTGTACTTACATATATGTGTTTTCCCTAAAGGAGCTAGTCTGTTTAAATCACCCAGAGTTTTCATAAGTTCAGGTTAAAGTAAAAAAACATGCAGCACCCCCCACTACCACCACCAAAAAACAAAACAAAACAAAAAACCCTAACATGAGGTCCCAGGCCAATATGGCAGCTCTACTCTGCAGCGTTCAGGGTCCAGTTTCCTTCCGGCTGTCTGCTCCACTGTCCCCAGGAACAAAGTCCTGGTCCTTGTGGTCCAGGTGGCATCCACATTCCAGGCAGCAGGCTGGAGAGGCAAAAATGAAGGGGATGCCAATACACAGGAAAGATAGACCAATTATCGTAAGAGGTCACTTGGGTCTAAACTAAGGTGTTGGGTGTGAGGGCAGATCACTTGCATGGAGGGTCCAAACAAGGGAGAGATGGCCAGTACTTACAGAGGTTGAAGGAGCCAAGGAAATATGTGTTGTTTGTGAAGACAAGAATTGGATTCTGTTAAGGACTGACTGCGTCTCAAGATCCAGAGCGTTCTCCAGGTATAGGTGTTCATCAGGCTTTGGAAAGGAAGAGAGATTGTCTTTCTTATAGCGCTGGAAAAAGCGCCAAGAAAATCGGTGATAGAGGAAGAAATATAGAGATTGAAAACTCTGAGGTAGCTCGTCTCCAGCAGACTTAATCTGACTCGAAATTAGGAGATGTGATTATTTGCAGAGAGTAACACAGGCAGGTAGAGGCCCAAGTGTTTCGGGGCTTATTGAGCAATTTACAAGGCCCTGGGAAGTGTGAAGAGGCAATGAGAGACTTAGAGCTGCGTGTTAAGCACCCACTTGAAAAGTGGTCTTACCTCTATGGGCACAGCCCCGGTGGAAGGGCCATTCAAAACAAGAAAAGGAAAATCGGAGCAAAGGAGAAGTCCATGGATGCACCAACAGAAGAGTATTCTGAAAGTTTGATGCAGGGTTTGTAGTTATTATACTGAATTACCTATTTGGGGCACGTCAGATCGTTTCAGTCAGAAAATATAGTCAACAACCAGAATAATGCACCATGCTGTATTGGGGTTTGTTGATAGACTCATGTTTCTGATTTTACGTATTGGAAGAATGTCAGAGTTGGCACCTATAAAGTGGTAAAGGAGCTTTCATCCCAAAATGCAAAGCTCATGTAATGCAGGAGATGGACTACTACAATATATCACATAATGAAATAGAGTAAAAGAAAAACATGATTACCTTAATAGAGACAAGAAGGTATTAGCTAAATTTGCATACTTGCTTTTTATGTATGTTATGTTATGTTATGTTATGTTATGTTATGTTATGTTATGTTATGTTAAGATTTTATTTTATTTTTTTGTCAGGGAGAGAGAGAGAGAGAGCCCAAGCAGGGGGAGTGGCAGGCAGAGCAGGCAAAACAGGCAGAGGGAGAAGCAGGCTTCCCACTGAGCAGGGAGCCCGACACAGGACTTGATCCCAGGGTCCTGGGATCATGACCTGAATGGAAGGCTCAGTCACCCAACCAACTGAGCCACCCAGGCATCCCCCTACTTTTTATTTTAAAAAAGGAACCTTACAAACTAGCAATAAAGGAAACTTTTTTGACAGATATATTCACACATGTATGCAAAGACACTTAAACATAAATAAAAGGCAAATGACTAGAAAGAAGTAGGCAAAAGTATGACCATTTGAAGACAGAATAATCTAGCTAGAACATTCAGGAAAATAAACTCTAAGATCGTTACTTTTCCTCCAAAATAAACAACCAAGAAGAGCTGTAATATATAAGGGAAGTTCCACTCACAGTAATCCCCTCTGTTAGTTTCCTAGGGCTGATCCAACAAAATCCTATACACTAGGTGGCTTACCCAACAGAAATTTATTTCTCACAGTTCTGCAGGCTGGAAGTTCAAGGTGTCAACAGATTTGGTTTCTACCGAGGTCTCGCTCCTTGGCTTGCAGGTGGCTTTCTGTGTCCCCCCCTGGTCTTTTCTATATGTTTACACACCCCTGGTGTCCCTTTTTATGTAGTGATCTCTCTCTCTTTTTTGAGAAAGACAGACTTTCATGTGCTCTGCCTCATTTGGGTAAAGCTGGAGTCTTGGAAGCTTCACTACCCTACATTCTCCTATAAATGGACCTTGAGAGCTTGTTTGGGGGTTCTAGCAGAGGAGTACAGCTACTTGTATACCCTCGACTGAAAAACTGTCCTTCCCTCTTTCAGGGAAGGTCATCTCCCATCAAGCATTCAGCTTCAGGGAGGGACAGGCACATGGAGGGGATGGGAGGAAAGGGACCTTTCCCTAGCCAACCAAATCAACCCTGGCGATCAATGGAGTGACCAATGTCACAGCCAGATTGCCCTCACAACCCTAATCTTCTCCTTTTATAAGGACACCAGTCAGATTGTTTTGGGGCCCACTCTAATGACCTTATTTTAACTTAATCACCTCTTTAAAAGCTGGATCTCAAAATAGTCACATTCTGTGATACTGAGAGTTAGGACCCAATATATGAATGGGGGTGGGGGCACACAATTCAGCCCGTAATACCTCCAGAAAAGATACAATACTTAAATATAACCTTAAGATGATCTGTGAACAACCTAAAGGAAGGTAGCCATACCATGAAATTGTACAGAAAGACATAAAGAATGGGTAAATGGATGGATACATACCATATTCTTAGTGGGAACTTCTCAGTATTATAAAGTGCTAATTTATCCCAAATTTAATTAACTAAGAAGTATAACAATTATAACCAAAAGTCCAACAAGACCTTCTTCACATCTTTTATCTTTTTTCTTTACTCTTCCATATTTGCTACATTACTTTCAACTGTATATTCTTTATTTCTAATGGGTGTGCCACCATCAGTTGGATTCATCGTCTTCCACCCCAAACTGACCTTCCCAACCACTCTATACCTGGTAACGGGAGTTCATCATCACCTATGAGTCACCTAGGAGAAAATCTTTGGCTAATCTGGGAAAATTCTTCTTAATCCACCTATAAACAATCAATCAGTCCTGTGCAGCCATTTTTGTTAAAGTTAAACCTGTTCCTTTCATTCCATTCGTGTCTGCCCTCCTTACATTTGGATTTTAACTCTGCACAGCACCATCATCTAGATTAATCTTTCTAAAATATGATTTTTATCATTCTCTTCCAAATTTACAAATACTGGTTTTACTAACTCTACGGGGAGACCTTGGGCATGTTAATCACCATGCTTCAGTTTACTCACCTATAAAAGGGAGATAACCTACCTTATAGAGTTTTCATGAAAATTAAATGTTATAAATTGTTAATTTGTAGAGAGCACTTAGAACAGTTAGCACTATCTGTATGACAGGTATCCCTGTCATATATCAGGGTATATGATATCCCTATATATATATCTTCCCCCATTGTTTTACCTGGCACTTAAAAGTACTCACTTTGAGGAAAACATATTCCTGTGGGTTTAGACACTGAATGTGTTTTTCAAATGATTATTTTCAGAAATACTTGAAAAATAGGTTATCAGTGAACACAAGTGTTCCTTACAGCAGTACATTTAATAGAAAAAGATTGAAGTAGGTCTCTAGAAAAAATATATAATAAAAGATGGTAAAGTCATACTATGGAAAACTGTGGATGTAGACAAAGATATATTTGTAAATAAAAGTTGCATTTGTTATGGAGGGATGGCTGTAATACAGTGAGTGAAAAAAGTAAGCTGAAGAATGAGAGGCATAATATGCTTTTATACACATTTGTTTCCAGAAGAATAGGATGCTCAGGAAGCTGGAAACAGAGGGCAGAGGTTTGTTATGAAAAGGAGCTGTATGACCTTCCTACAATGAACATGTTTTACTTTTATAAATAAAGCTAAGTAAAAACAAAACAATAATGAAAACTAAAAACTGTTCAAAACTTCCTTTTCTCTAGTCCTTTGCCTTTGATGATCAGGTTTTTATCTAAACTGCATGAAAATACTGGTGCTTTTGAGTTTGATGAGAAGTCAAAATTGCTAGGATTTGCTTCAAAACCTCTCTCCCACTAAGATGGTTTTAAACACCTTGCAGATGAGTCTCAAATGTTAGTGTTACTTCTTTGCCTGAGAAATAAGCATCATCAAATACTTAGGCTTCATCCCGAAACTCGGGCAAAGATCATTAATGTAATTACCTGGGAAACTCAAATAAGATGAGACGCAAAACCTATCTTAGGCATTGATGAGGGTTAGGGGGAACAGCTACCTTCTTCGACAAACAAATCTCAGACTTTCAGAGGTAGAAGATCTTTATGTAGAATTTTCTCATCTTCTTGATAATTACTTCCACTACCAAAAGAAAACTCAAGAGAGTTTAAGTTCAATCGGGCACACTTGAAAAATGCCTTTTCCCGTGTTCTTCCGGATTTCCTATACGCCAAGATTCAAAGGGTTTGGAGTTTGTAAATAAAAGGTGGCCCTCTGTAAGGCATGACAAAAGTAAGCAAAGTAAGCAATCTCAAAGAAATTAATGACACGGTAAAGGTGTTAACTATCGAGACACTTGCTTTGCCTAGAAAAACAGCCTGTTGTTTTCATTTGTCATCACTGGGCCTCAAAAAGCTAGGCCTTAGCCACCACCTGGTGACGCTGATGACGCGCGATGTCTTACAGCTGCCGCAATTAGAAAGGCTGAGCCTTCTCCTTTAAGAAGCTGACTCACGTGGATGCTGTGTTGTGTGCTCTCAGCTGGGAAGGAGGTGGATCCGAAGTCTCTCCACATTGGCCGCCTCCGGAGAGGGGGCAGAGCTAGCCTCTTTGATTGGCTGTACGAGTACGAAGAGTAGAGTCAGGGGCGGGGCGAGCTGCGAGAGCTCGCCCTACGTCTGCACCTTCTGGGAGGGGTGGGCAGCGACGCGCAGGGGAGAGGGAGTGGGGGAGGGTGAACCAGAGAAGGGGCGGAGCCCAGCGGAAGGGGCAGGGTGCCGGGGATGGGGGCGGGGCCTAGAAATGAAGGTCGTTTTGGGCCAACCGGGAGAGCCGACTGTTCGAGGGGCGGAGCTATGCCGAGTGATTGACGTTGAGGCCCTACCAGGGAGAGGCGGGGCCAAGGCCAGGGCCTGACTAAACCTGGAGACTCGGGTGGCCGAGGGGCTTCATCCCAGCTGAGGAGCGAAGAGCCGCTGGCGGCCGCGGATTTCACAGCCGCTCGGGGTGAGTGCGGTGGGAGGGTGGCTGGGCTCGGAGCCCAAAGGGGGCTGAGGAGCCCTCCGGGCCGACGGCTTCGAAGCACTC
This sequence comes from Procyon lotor, assembly GCA_028646535.1. Taxonomy (NCBI): domain Eukaryota; kingdom Metazoa; phylum Chordata; class Mammalia; order Carnivora; family Procyonidae; genus Procyon; species Procyon lotor. Next base: position 97,216,878 of record CM053610.1, on the reverse strand, counting down.
CAGGATCGGCCCGGGGCGGGGGGACCCAGGCAGGAAGTACCTCTTCCTCGCCGGGCTCCCCTCGGGGGCCCAGCACGGCCGCCCTTGACCCCTCTGGGCGGGCCCCAGTGCCGGGGCTGCGGGCTGACGGGCTGGGCTGTTTCCTCTTTGTGAGGCCGAGGCGCGGCGGCCGCCGTCGGCCCGCCTCCGCCGCGCAGCCGGAGCGACCGGCGCGACCGCAACAGCCGCGACCCCTCAGCTCGGCGCCCGCGCCCTCCAGCCGCAGCCTCCCGCCTGGCCAGTCCCCCCGGCGCCGCCGGGGAGGCCCTTCCGCGGGCAGTTTGGCCGGCGATCCCCCGCCCCCCCCTCCCTGACTGCCCCGCCCCCACGGGCCGCGTCCCCGCCGCAGTGTCGGGGGCGCGCCGGAGTTCCGCGCCACCGCAGTCGTCCGGAGGCCTGCTCCTCCGCAGCCTCGCCGCGCTCCCGGCGTGAAGTCCGAACTCGGCTCCGAGCTGCCGGGCCGTGATTACGTCGCGGCGTGGCCCCTCTTTAAGGAGGGTCACCGTCCTGGCCGCCTGGCCCTAGTCACGGGCCGGGGGCCGCGTTGGCTTTGTGTCTGCCCCGCCGGGTGAATGTCGGCCACCCGGCCCTGTAGCTCGCAGGCTGGCCCGGCGGAGGGCGGGGCGCGACTGGCGGACGGGCGTCCTCGGGCCGCAGCTGCCGGACCCGGACCCCGCGCCGCCGCCCGCTCAGCTGTTTCCGGCCGGTGTTTGTGGTGCGGGAGGAGGCCGCGGCGCGCTCGGCCGCGCCCCTCCCGATTGGCCTGCGGCGTCACGTGCCCGCAATCAGCTGGGGCCAGCTGGGGCCGCGGGTGGCTGGCGGGGTCGGCGGCTGCGGGTCGCGCGGGGCCGCGCCCGGCGGGTTGTTGGGCGGGAGGTGGGCGTGCTCTCGCAACCCCTTTATTCTACCCTCCTTCGAGGTAGCTAGGTAGGACAATGAGTATTATGAACAGTAGGTGTTGGAAAACGGAACTGCTACCGGAAGATCGGTTTAATCCTGACACCTATTAATCCCCCCTTCTAGGGAGGATCTGGGAAGGTGTGCAGCTCATTTATTTTTAAACTTTTTCTGTTTACAGAGCCCTGTCAGTAATGTGAGGATTTTTATTCCAGGTCTCCTTGACAGATGGAAAACCTGAAGTAACCTCAGGCTAGCTAACCTTGTGTTTTTGGAAAACTAGACTTGCTGGTGAAGTCTCGGGGGGTAATAGGATCTTAGCTCACTTTGCGTGGCCATGTATACAGTGTTACAGCAGCGTTCCAACACAGACGAACCAAAATACACGAAGTGTTCCCAGGGTAAATATTTTTGCCAGATCGCCAGTGTCTCAGTTGGTTCTTTTTCTAAAACTTGATTGCATATTTGTACTCTGTTAGATAAGAAGGAAGTTACCAAGAACTTTTTTCTAGAAGCCCGTAGCTTAGTAAAAAGTCATAGACAATTGAAATTGAGTGACAGTACAAACTTAAGTGTTAGGAAGCGATGAAATAAGTGTCACAGGAGTTTAAAAATGGAGCAGTGAAAAAAATGGGTAAAAGTGAACTGGGAAGCATTCTTAAGTGGATTAGTATTGCTGAGACCTGGAAAAATGGGTGAGTCTGGGTGGCTTTTGGGCAGACAGGCCTAGAAGGAAAAACAGGCCTGGAGCATTTACAAATAGTGAGAAGGTGGAGCTTGTGGAATTTGGCACATAATATATTTTCCACTTATCCCATTATCTTTCTGGACTAGAACACCAGGTAGAATGTACCTCCTTGGAAAGGACTGATGTCTAACTTTATCATACCCTCACCCATCTCAGTGCCCACAATAGGCCTACTGGTTGACTTTCTTTGTAAGTTTACCTCTAGCAACCATCTCATCTCTAGGAGAGGGATGATAAAATGTGTTCAAGTAAATTATTTAATTCTATACAGGGGAACTAAGGAAATTGGATTTTTAGAAAACAACTTTTCTAAAACGGTAACAGACATGTGGCCTCTGAAAATAATGTGTGGTTGGATCATCAAGGACTTTTCCCTGTTTATTTGCCTTTTGCTCTACTTAAGTGGTAGGAGAGAGAAGATTTAGAAACAAAAGAAGGGAAATAAAGCCAAAATTAAGTCTAAAAAGAAAATAGTAAATTAAATTAAGGCACTACCCTCCAACATGGTCGTAACATAATATTAAATGTGTTCATGAGATGTGAAAACTAGTTCTAAATATATTCATGAGATGTGAAGATAGTTATAAGTACCTTTGTGCCCAAAATATCATTTTAGGTTTTATAGAGCCTAAATGGCTATATAAATCATTATCTGTTTCTCTGGTAATCTCGTGTCCTAATATCTGGATAATGTAGGAACTGAACCTTAGCTATGACATGAATTTGCTACTTGACACCTGAACCAGGAATCCAGACAGTTAATTTATACTCCAGTCCACCCAGTAAGACTTTTTTGACTCATGCTATTGCATCACAACAATTCAGAGATCTCGAATTTGTCTTGCCAATGGGGTGTTTGGAGGTGATTACCAACTCAGATTGTTTAGCTGAGTCACTGAGTTACATGATACATGACTATTCTTATTTCCTAGTGATGACTAAACAATAAGTATTATAGAAATATAGTAAGCCTGGAAAACATTGAACAACAAAGGCATTACTTGAAGAACAAAAACAAAAATATAGATTACTGCCCATTGAAGACCTGATTCCATAACCACAACATCCTTTGACACAGCAAAGGAAACTGGCAAAGGAAATTGGCCGGGTATTGCAAGAGAATTAACAAGAGGAAAACAGCTTCTTCTTGTCACTGAAACCTTGGGTTGGTAAATATTTTCTACAAAAATATGTAAATTGGTTTTATGGATCGAACTCAATTTATTTTCGCCCTTGTAGGTTTTCAGTAGAATTTAGTCACAAGTCAGTATGAAAATAGTTGATGAGAGAACAATAGCATTAAATGTTAGTTATAGGGGCCCCCGGGTGGTTCAGTGGGTTAAAGCCTCTGCCTTGGGGCAGATCATGATCTCAGAGTCCTGGGATCAAGCCCTGCATCAGGCTTTCTGCTCGGCAGGGATCCTGCTCCCCCCTCTCTGCCTGCCTCTTTCCCTACTTGTGATCTTTCTCTCTCTCAAGTAAATAAATTCTTTAAAAAAATTTTTTTAAATGTTAATTATAGTAATCAACCCAACACTATTAAAAGTCTTTGTGTTTTGTTCCTTCTTTTGTCTTGGAGAGAGGAGAGACTGAAAAACAGATAAACATGCTTCAGCATGTTTTCATTTTACAAGAACCATCGCAAAACAATCTCCTCTGGAAGGGCAGATTTCTTGAACCCTTTCAGCACTAGGCCGCTACACATGCTGAAGAGAGTCTTTGTAGACTGCATTTGCCAGCCACCTCCTGGCATTGGAAAAACTCCTCTCCACTGTCCAGCAATAGGTAGAGTCCCAGTGTTGTCTGTCCTGTGGCCCATGGAAATGCCCTGAGGAAATAATTACTTTACAGAGGAAAAGTGTGTGAAAGGAGTATTTTTCTCACCAGTGGATCCTTAGAGATGCAAATCAATACCTAACTATTCTCCCTGGTATTTTTAGGGCTGGGCATTGTTATGCTTTCTTAGGCCTAATCTACCTGCCAGGGTTGGATCCCAACTGGATTATTAATTGCAAGGAAGGCTGGAACTGTGACAATGAGAATTTGAGATGCTGCAGAAGGGTTTTGAACTTTCCTTCTGCTTGTAATTTCTGCCACTTCTTCCCATAACTTTGCAGTAATTAACAGGAGGTGAAGCCAGTTAATTGTTGTTTGTTTCATATTTTTTCTGTTTTGCTTTCTTCCTCTAATAGGATGGGGAAGTTGGGGTGGGGAACGTGGATGAAGGAAATCTAGTTTTACTGCATTTACCTTTAACGTTTGTGTTGTGCCTATTCTAATGTATTTGCATTGAATTCTCACGACTCAGAGATGGATACTGGTATCTCTATTTTAAAGAAGAAGCAGAGGATACCTTATCCAAAGTTTGCACAGCTTTTAAGGGGTAGAGCTGAGATTTGAACCGAGGCTGATTCCAGAAATCAAATATCTGGGCCACACTGTTTAGATCCTGAGGATGGGGAGAGAAGGAGGCAGTAGCTAAGTGGTATATATTACTTATTTTTGTAATCTTTTTAGAGCTGATCTGATTCTAAGGTTAAAGATTTTAGCTAGGAAAATCTGTGAAGAAAAGTGGAGCAGGATTAAATTGATCCTTTCCAATATTCCTGTTGATCCTTAAATCTGAGAACCAACTAAGTTTACTTTTTAATTGAGAAAGACTGCTTTCTAAATGAAAAGCCCTTTTCGCCATCTGAAAGCGTTTTTTTAACAGGGGTCAGCATACTTTATCAGGAGCCAAATAGTGAATATTGTGAATTTTACAAGTCATAAGTTTCAGCCACAACTATTTAGACTCTGTGGCAGTGCGAGAGCTGTCCAATATAAACAACTGGGTGTGGCTGTATCCCAATAAAACTTTATTTATGGACACTGAAATTTGAATTAAATGTAGTTGTCACATATCACAAAATCTTTTGATGTCTTTTTCCTACCATTTAAAAGCATAAAAACCATTCTTTGTGGGCCATACAAAAACAGGTGGTGAGCTGAATTTTACCCATAGGTCTTAGTTGGCTGACCCCTGCTTTTAAGGAAGGTATATAGCAATGAGCCAAACAAAGAACTAGATATGGTATTTGTCATTGATTTGTGTGTGTGTATGATATGTATATATATGTATGCATATACTTATTACCTATGAACAAGTAGAATTTGAAATGAAAAACAATAGCATTTAGCATCCAAAAAAATGAAACACCTAGGTATAAATCTAACAACATGTTACAGGACCTAAATGAGGAAAAATAAAAAAACTCTGAATGAAATCAAGAATGAAATAAATGGAGAGACTACATGTTCATGGATAGGAAGACTGTTGTCAAGATACCAGTTCCTCCCACCTTGGTATTGCACTGAATCCAAATCAAAATCCCAACAAGTTATTTTGTGAATGTCAACAAACTGATTCTAAAGTTTCTATAGAGAGGCAAAAGAAGAGCCAATACCATATTGAAGGAGAAGAATAGAAGACTGACACTACTTGCCTTTAAGACTTAATATAAAGGTACAGTAATCAAGACAGTATGGTATTGGCCAAAGAACAGACAATAGACATTTAGATCAGTGGAACAGAATAGCTCAGAAATAGATCCACATAAATATCGAGAGCTGATACTTGATAGGTGCAAAGGCAATACAGCGGAGCAAAGAGTATTTTCAGTAAGCCAGTGCTAAAACATAAAACAACTGGACCTCTACATGGGGGGGAAGAAAATCTAGACAGACCTTATACCTCATTCACAAAAATTAACTCAAAATTAGTCACAGACCTACAATAAAATGCAAAATCATCTCCTAGAAGATAGAAGAAAATCTAGATGGCATTGTGTATGGCAGTGACTTTCTTGAATGCAACACCAAAGGCATGATTCATGAAAGAAATAATTGATAAGCTGGTCTTCATTAAAATTAAAAACTGCAAAAGATATCAAGAGAGCAAGAAGATAAGCCACAGGCTGGGAGAAAAGATTTGCAAAGACATTGGATGAAGGTCTTACCCCAGGATATACAAAGAAAACAAAGAGAAACAACCTGATTTTAAAAATGGTAAATAGCATATGAAAAGATGCTCCATATCATATGCAATTAGGGAAATGCAAATTAAAACAACAGTGAGATACCACAGTACACACACCAATTGGAATGGCCAAAATCCTGAACACTGACAAAACCAAATGCTGAAGGAGGTGTGTAGAGTAATAGGAACTTTCATTCCTTACTGGTGGGAATGTAAAATGGTACAGCCAGTTTGGAAGACATAGTGGTTTCTCATAAAAGTAGACCTAGCTTGTGATCCAGTAATTGTACTCCTTGGTATTTCCTCAAAGGAACCAAAAACTTAATATCTACACAAAAACCGGCCTTTCATGAATTTCTTAGAGAAGTCTTGCGGGGTTTTTTTGCTGTGAACCTAAAACTACTTTTTAAAAAAACCCTTAAATCTCAACTAAAAATAGCCATTTTTAGACAGTTGTTTTATTGACTTGGACTCAAACAGGGAAATTGTACAGTCCATATTGTCTAATTTTTGAAATAGGACACAGGTTTGAACTGTATGAGTGCTTATACATGGATTTTTGATACAGTACTGTATAGATATATTTTTTCCTAGTTTTCTTAATGTCTTTTGTTCTAGCTTTATTATAAGAATATATAATGCATTCAACATACAGAAGTTGTTATTTGACACTTATGTTTGTCAGTAAGGCTTTTTTTTTTTTTTTTTTTTTTAAGATTTTATTTATTTATTTGGCAAAGGGGGGGAAGCAGGCTCTCCACCGAGCAGAAAGCCCAATGCAGGGCTCAATCCTAGGACCCTGAGATCATGACCTGAGCGGAAGGCAGAGGCTTTAACCCACTGAACCACCCAGGTGCCCCTGTCAGTAAGGTTTGGGTCAACAATAGCCTATTAAGTTTTGGGGAAGTAAATGGTTGTATGCAAATTTCCCACTCTGCAAAATATATGGGGTGGTTAATAACATCCCTAGCCACCACCCCAATGGCCACCCCCCATATTGTTCAGGGGTCAACTCTAATACATTCCTGGAGACATTTTATTTCATGAATTTTTCAAAGCAAAAAATCTTTTTTTTTCCTCTTACAGATTCTGTAAATTCTGTAACTTTTTAAATTCTGTAAGAAGGTAGAGGTTCAAAAATGTGATTGCTTCACCAGGGTCTCCTAGTAGAAATAGAAATAGAAAATTCTAGGTAGCTAAATGTACTGTTGAATGGGAAAGAAACAATTACTAAAATGTGATCTTTAGATCATCTACGAATTTCATTTGTGTGTGTGTGTGTGTGTGTGTGTGTGTGTGTGTGTATAAATATTTTTTTTTTAAGATTTTGCTTCATTTGTCAGAGCACAAGCAGGGGTAAAGCAGGCTCCTCGCTGAGAAGGAGCCCGATGCAGGACTCGATCCCAGGACCCTGGGATCATGACCTGACCCAAAGGTAGCCGCTTAACTGACTGGGCCACCAAGGCGTCCCTCACTTATATTTTCAACTTGTACCTTCAGTTTCCAATAATTTCAGATAAACTGATAATAGGCTTCTAGTAAACAACCATATTTGGTACTTATTTCAAGCTTTTAAGGATTTTAACAACCTGGAAGCTAGTACCAAAGAGGTCTTATTTATAAAATTATCTGGGAAATAGTACTTATTAAAATTACAGTTAGTACTGTTTTTTGTTTGAGATGTTAAAAAGGAAGAAAGCATCTTAAAGCTTTAGCTATGATGAGTTCAGCCCTAGATTTAATTATAAACTTCCACTATAAACTTCGACACCAACAAATACCAAAGCATGTATTTGATTACTTAGAGACACAGTAAGACGCTCTTAGAGTCAACACAGACAAGAAGTCATCTGTAAAAGCAGCTCAATTTTTTTTTTTTTTTTTTTTAAAGATTTTATTTATTTGACAGAGAGAAACACAGCGAGAGAGGGAACACAAGCAGAGGGAATGGTAGCGGGAGAAGCAGGCTTCCTGCAGAGCAGAGAGCCCGATGTGGGGCTCGATCCCAGGCCCCTGGGATCTGACCTGGGCCGGAGGCAGACGCTTAACGACTGAGCCACCCAGGCGCCCAAAGCAGCTCAATTTTAAGGTGTTTTTAAAATATGTGGTTGAAAAGATTTGGAACTCTTCTAAGTCTAAGCAAGGGACTAAGCATATCGGGGAAATATTTTGGATGTAAAAACTGAAAAATAGAAAATCACTGGTTGCCTGTGACTGCAGAGGGCTTTATGGGAATTTAGGGGAGGTGATAGAAATATCCTAATGCTGGGTTCCGGTGATATAAAGTGGTGGCACAACCTTACAAATCTAAAAATCATTCAGTTGTATGTAGCTAAATTTTACACATATACATTTAAAATATTTTACATGTTTTACATGTAAAATTCAAATTTTACACATGTACAGTGGCTAAATTTTACAGTATGTAAATTATTCCTTTAAAAATCTGGGGACTTTTCTGTTGAAAGAATTACCTATGTTCTGTCGGAAAAAAGTTTCAAAGTTTGTGGAAGAGTGATGTGTATGACCTCTCAGAAAAGAGATGGGGGGGCACCAGGGTGGCTCAGTCAGTTTGGGCTCAGGTGTAATCTCAGGGTGATGAGATCAAGCACCAAGTCATCTCAGTGCTAGGCGTGGAGCTTGCTTGGGATTATCTCTCCCGCTGCCCTTCTCCATTCTCTCTCTCCCTCCCCCCACTCTCTTAAAAAAAAAAATGGCTAAAGCACATGCGTTTGATCTTACTTTTGTAGTGCTATCAAATTTAGGACAAATGTAACGGTACCTGTGAATGTGTGTTGCATTTAATAGTACACACTCCCTGGCCACAAGAGGTTTAGCTAGAAGGGATGAGAATTTGAATTAAGATACCAATGGGGAAGGAAGAAAGACCTCCGGAAGTGATTTAGGAAGTTTTGTTGGTTTTGTGATTTCTGTGAGAGGTTGCCAGGGTTTGTTTACTATTTTGGGAGTGGCATTCGAACTGGCCACCAACCCAGAAAGAAAATCTAGGAGGGATCAGCATGGAGACAGGAAGGGTAAAGATAAACCTGAGGGAGAAAGACCATGAATCTGGCAGCCCTTGGTCACTAGAGAATGAGGAGCGGGGAAAAGAACAACTTGAACAAGGTTTCCTTCAGGCCCAGCTTGGCCAGTGTCAGGAAGTCACGCAGACTTTATTTCTTCTTCTGCAAAAGTAGGGTGACAATTAAAAACTGTCAAGATTAAATGTAGTATGTGAAGTAGTGTCCCATACAGTGTAGACACTAAATAATACTACGTCCAAATCGGAAGTGAGTATATCCTCCAGGTAGAAAGGAGCCTGATTCAGGCACTATGTTTTTTAGTGACCTTTCTCCTTAAATATTAAGTGGCATTCTGGTTGATATCAGCCTCTTGAGAATTTGGATGGTGTGAATCAATAAGTTGAGTTTCTAGCCCTGCAAAACTAAGGCTTAATACCTAGAACCCGATGACCCTACGGAGGTTTTTCTATTTCCTAAAGACCATACCTTGGACAGAAAGGGCTGTATTGCTTGCTTTTGCTAAATTCCATGGCATTCTAGCCTATCTTTTTTTAGCAAATAACTAATTTTACAGTTTTATATCCATATATAGTACTCTATAAATGGAAATCACAACTAGGAATAGTGATTCTGCACAGATATTTTTGGTCTTGGTAATGAATCATGTAATTGAATCCAGTAAAAATACTTGGGTAAAAGTAAAAATGGACTGAATTTGAAGCAAGGAAGAGAAAGCATGTTAACTCTCTTTACCCCATTTAGGAATAAAGAACTTGTTTGTATCCAGTAGCAAATGGTCACAGCTATATGAGTCCAAGAAAGAATGATGTAGGCAGAGGGTACAGGGAGAGTTCATTTTGAAGTCCAGTATGTTTTCCACAGCAGCATGTGTTTGCCATGGCCAGTTCAAAAACATCTAGCTATTACTGCATTATGGTTGAAAGAAGTTACAATAGGAATATTACATTTAAAAGTTTGAAGGAAAATTGGCTTTAAGTAGTGAGTCCCAGAAGCCCAAGCAGGAGGCTAAATCACTGCATGATACTGGTTTTCAGAGAGCTACAGAATCTGAGGACTGTGTCTTCAGAGGTGAGACTGTAAAACCTTGCTCTTGATTACTTTCTGTAGTTGAGCAGCCGTAAGAAACCTGACCCAAATCACCTGCTCACAGGTAGTGGTATGCTGGGCTTATATGAAGAGTCATAAACCCAGATGTCATGCAGGGAAAGTGATTATGTGATGCAAAGTGGGTCAGCAGACCCAGTGACCTTGGGGGAGTCGCAGCTGCCACTCACCTCCAGTCATTGTTGCCACAGGAGAACACGTGTCCTGTGGGCCAGATCTACCCATTGCTTAAAAAAACAAAAAAAAAAGGCTCTTTAATGAAATCTCTCATGTTTAATGGTGGCCCAGGTGTTTTTTATTAATAAACTGTGTGGTGGACCAAATTAAACACGTCCACACATGTTTAATAGGGGAAGGGTTATTTATTTTGTTCACTCTTGTATCCCTGTGCCACCAAAGGAGTTCAGCCCATAGGCCTAAAATTTGCAACCTCTGACCTTTCTGTAACAAATACTGTGTTCTTAAGCATCTGACAAAAGTAGTGCTATCATTTTAAAGGCTGTGAAACAATAGTAACTTAACTTTTGTTGTCATTTTGCAGAAATGTAATCAAAAGCTAAATACCATTTCTAAGTCTTGCTGTTTTTACCCAGGGTTTCTTCGTTGACATGTTTTTAAATGAGCAGTTTTCCTTTCACTAGCCACAAATTTTAATTGTATTTACCATTTGCTTTTTATTCTTATTAACTTGTATATCAAAATGCTTAATGGAAGTCATAATCTTTGTGATAATGACTTTTTTGATGACATTAGGACTGCCTAATAACTATGGAAGTTCGCGGATATAAGAAGGAATGATGACCATCTTGGTTCTTTCCACAGTTTGGCAATTGTGGCCATTGCTGCTATGAATATTGGGGTACGTGTGGCCCTTCTTTGTAGTGCATCTGCTTCTTTGGGGTAAATACCCAGTAGTGCAATGGCAGGGTCATAGGTCATATTTGCTGGTCTCTATTTTTAATTTCTTGAGGAATCTCCACACTGTTTTCCAAAGTAGCTGCACCAGCTTGCAATCCCACCAACGGTGTAAGAGGGTGCCCCTTTCTCCACACCCTCTCCAACATTTGAATGGATAAAGAAGATATGGTACCTATATACAATGGAATATTATGCCTCCATCAGAAAGGACGAATATCCAACTTTTGTATCAACATGGATGGGACTGGAAGAGATTATGCGGAGTGAAATAAGTCAAACAGAGCCAATTACCTTATGGTTTCACTTACGTGCTGAGCATAAAGAAAAACATGGAGGGCATTGTGAGAAGGAAGGGAAAGGTGAATGGGGGGAAATCAGAGGAGGAGATGAACCATAAGAGACTAGACTCTGAGCAATAAACTGAATGTTTAGGAGGGGTGGGGATGGGGGTTGGGTGAGCCGGGTGGTGGGTATTGAGGAGGGCACATATTGCATGGAGCACTGGGTGTGGTGCATGAACAATAAATCTTGTAACACTGAAAAAATAAAATAAACATATTTGGGGGGGGAAAAAAAAGAAGGAATAATGGAACTGTCTTTTTAATCTGTAATGAAATTTCCCCAAATTTAGGACGACAGTGGATTCTTATTACAAACAGAGATTGTCGGGTTTGTTTTCATAGTAGCAGCTGTATCAGCTCTGCATGCCATTTTAAAGATAGGTGATATAAATATTTAAAACATAGGAGCTGAGTCCTTTCTGTCCGGTGGCAGCCATCAGCTCAAAAGTAGGCCAAGTTGGGCGCTTACAAGTACATCCAGGAGCTATGGGGGAAGAAGCAGTCTGATGTAATGCGCTTTCTTCTTGGTGCGCTGCTGGCCATACCAGCTCTCTGTGCTCCACAGGCGCCCGCCCCCCCCCCCCAACCCGGCCCGATGAAACGTGCAGGCTGGAGTACAAGGCCAAGCAAGGTTATGTCATCTATCGGATTCGTGTGCATCGTGGTGACTGCAAATGCCTGGTTCCTCAGGGTGCTACCTACGGCAAGCCTGTCCATCACAGTGTTAACCAGCTAAAGTTTGCGCGAAGCCTTAAGTCTGTTGCACAGGAGCGAGCTGGACGTCACTGTGGGGCTCTGAAAGTCTTGAATTCTTACCGGGTTGGCGAAGATTCCACATACAGATCCTTTGAGGTTGTCCTCATTGATCCATTCCATAAAGCTTTCAGGAGAAATCCTGACACCCAGTGGATCACCAAACCAGTCCACAAGCACAGAGAGATGCGAGGGCTGACATCTGGAGGCGGAAAGAGCTGTGGCCTTGGAAAGGGTCACAAGTTCCACCACATTATTGGTGATTCTCGCCATGTGGCGTAGAGAAGACGCAATACTCTCCAGCTCCACCGTTACCGCTAATAAAAGTAATGTTTGTAAAATTCTTACCTAATAAGCAATTTGGGACAGTCAAAAAAATTAAAAATTAAAAAATAAAACATAGAAGCTGAAAACCAAACCAGGAATAAATTCTTTTTTTAATGAGAGCTGTAGTATATTCTTGACTATATCTACATCTTTAAGAAATAGTGTTTAAGGGAATTAATTGCTGTGAATTCAAGGAGTTGCACATATTAACTCGAACTTTTGAAAATATTAACAGTGTGATTATCCCTGTTTCAGAATCTGGTTTCAAAGCTGCTTATTTCCGTGTTTTACAACTTTCGTGATTTATTGAATCAGTATGGTTTCTTAAATATAAGTTATGTAATAATGGCTTATCTTTCCCTTCTTTTCTGTGCTTGTTTTCCTAGCCTTATACCAGGGTAATGGAAGAATTTTGGCTTTAGGGTGGGTGAGCAGCATTCCAATTATGATTTTCTGTACTTGAAAGCTTTGTGACCTTTGATCAGTTAATAACCTTGGATAATTTATGAAATGGGAGGTTGATAACCTCACAGAGTTGTTGTGACAATTTTGAAATAAGAAAGACACGCAGTACGGGGCTCCAACAGACTCTAACTCCCTGATGTCAGTGCCATCGCCCCTACGTGGTTGTTGTAGCCGTGCCTGATGCCAGAGCTCTACCCCGTGCTCTTAACTGAAACTACCCTCTTTGCATTTTCTGATTGCCCCTTTTTCTGCTCTTGTGATCACCCGCACATACCCCACAAGTCTTTCCTCAAATTACATATGCTCAAGAGTGTATACTTACCACGTAGGCTAAGCGTTTTTTCTCTCACATCACTGCCTGTGCTTCTCATTATTCAGTTTCTGATACTCCACTTGTTTCCTATGTTTGTCATACCAACCAAAAGAGAAGTGATATTGTTCTGGCCTTGTCTAAACATGTTTGCTTCCTTGGCTCACTGCTTCTAAATGGTTCTTAGCTCGGCATGCCTGCTTATTTGTTCAGTGCATGAACCTTGGATCCTTAAGTACAGAGTCAGCTACTTCCCATACTAAGTACTACAAAGCAGAGCACACACACACACACAGTTCTCTATGACCCCCACCAAGTAGATACCAACAACTTTAGTCCTAATGCTTTCTTGTTCTTTTCCATTTGCTCCTAGGTTTTTAGAGCTTCAACTATAAAAATGGGCAGAATTTTCCTTGATCATATCGGTGGTACCCGTCTGTTTTCTTGTGCAAACTGCGATACAATCCTGACCAACCGCTCAGAACTCATCTCCACTCGGTTCACAGGCGCCACTGGCAGAGCGTTTCTTTTTAACAAGGTTGGTGGGAAAACCAATTTCATTTCCTAAGTGAGTTCAGTGGGTATATTTGACAGCAGTACCAGACTATCCTTCAGAGCTTAGAAATACCAAAAAGAGTCCGAATGAGTGAATAATCCAAATGAATGCTGTAATCTGCATGCAGAAGAGAGTGCCCACTAGCTTGTCCTTGGGACCTCAGGAAGGCATTACTCAATGTGATTTTTTTTACTGTGGAAGTTTGAAGACTGTGTTACAATAAGAAGGGCAGTCTCCATTGCTTCATGAAACATTCAGTGTAAGAATTTAGTAGTGAGTTCACAGACTATGGAAGAAGAGGCAGAAGTCCCCCTATATCCATGTCACTGATTTATCCTTATAGGTGCATTATCCTTATAGCTGCATTAGCTTTCATAGTTTGACAGTGCACATGAATAAAGATCATCTGACCAACTTACCTTGCTCTAATTTATGCTCAGCAATGATCCTGATTATGTTGTGGTTTATCGCATGCCAACAGGAAGAGTGTTTCCTGATTTACAAATTAATGACTAGTCTCTCTGCTTCTCTAATTCTGGATTGCTTTAAAATTGGTTGGTGTGATTCTGCCTCTTGGAGTCTAATGTGTACTAGCAGAGCTGAATTTCCAAATTTTTTAGGGTAAAGGACAGAACTGGTCCACAGTACTTCTCTTAAAAGGTCAGCTCAATTTCCCCGGTGGACACCCTTTTGTTCCATCCAGAAATAAGCTTTTCTCTCAAAAAATCATTAGTGTACATCTCCTGATCTTTCTGTCGGTATAGAAAAGGAGTTGGTGTACTAGGGCAGGCCAGCTACCTGTTGTCGTAAATGCAGTTTGATAAAGCACAGCCTGCTCAGTCATTGATGTGTTATCGCCTATGGCTGCTTTTGTGCTACAGTAGTAGAGCTAAATAATTAAAGATCATATAGCCCTCAAAGCCAGAAATACTTACTATCTGGCCCTTTACAGAAAAGTAAAACGTAGAGGATTGCTGGATGTTCACAATCATTAGAAATTCTCCACAGATTATTTGAACCCATTTGAAAACTATGTATCACAGTGTAGTAGGCCTAGTGTGTCCCAGTCGGTTTGCATATAAAATGTATTTCCAGAAACAAATTTGGTAAACTGTCGTCGTTGTTGTGGAATACCTATTGTGTACTAGGTCCTCTTTCATTGTGGCCTTGTTTGAACTCCTCATTGAATGGGGAACGTTAACAGTTGGACCCAAACCAACATTTTATGGCTCCACGTGGAGGACTCTTGACTGCAACAGAAATGTAACTACAGGATACATGAATCGTGGGGCTTGGACTAGTACATGGCACGGTAATGCAAGATTGCGTTAGATGGCCAGTGAAGTTTTCAGATCCTTGGCTTTCCCAGCAACTTCTAAAAATAGCTCTTAGGAAGGGTATTATAGGTTTGACTAAAGCAACATCTGCGGTCTGCTTTTCTGAAGTGGCTCTTATTGCACCAACCAAAGTAATGTGTACTTGTTTGGCAGGTCACTTACCGGGCTCGGCAATTTTGTGTTCCCATGTTTCTTAGGTAGTTAACCTGCAGTACAGTGAAGTTCAAGACCGGGTCATGCTCACCGGCCGCCACATGGTTCGAGATGTGAGCTGCAAGAACTGCAATAGCAAACTGGGATGGATCTATGAGTTTGCCACCGAAGACAGCCAGCGCTATAAGGAGGGCCGTGTGATCCTGGAACGCGCTCTAGTACGAGAGAGTGAGGGCTTCGAGGAGCATGTACCGTCTGATAACTCTTGAAGAAAAAGAGATCACTCCATCTTTTCCCAGGTCTCCTTCACTGAAAACAAAAATCTACTTACATACACTGTCACCTTAGCATCAGGTCGGATTCATGAACTGCGGAACAAGAGGTTGTGAGAATCTAAGATGGAACCTTTCTTTCTTTCTTTCTTTCCTTCTTTTTTTGTTAATTTTCAACTTTCCATCCAGCAGCAGTGTGTAGACAGAATATTATGCAGATGCCGTTAATTTTTTTTTTTTCCCTATGTTTACATCTTGAGGCAGAATAGTCTGCCTGCAGCTACGTGATGGGCTATGTGAGGGGAAAAAAAAATCTGGGCTAGTAGAGTGAAAAAGTGTGTTTTATGTAAATTTTGAAAGGAAAATGTGTCAAGAGCATGGTTTTTAAACTTATTTGGGCTTCATTTAAAAAAGTGTTTTTTTAAACCCAGTTATTTCACCTGATTTGCTAGCTTCAGGGAAGAGATCCGAATTTGTGACCAGCGCTAAAGGTTCAGTGTTAGTATGGCTTGTGCTGGCCGCTGTGCCATATTCTTGTTGGAGATGAACCGTAGCACCAGAGCCCATCCCTCCTTGTCAGGTCTTGACCCAAAGATGTCACCATTCCTAGTTATTTGTCACCACATAATTGGTGTTGATTGGAAACTTTTCCTGAAATGGGGCAGAACTGCTTGGTTGTCTTTTCAATGTAACTTAAGCATAGTAATATAAATAAAGTAATAGTTGGATGTTTTTGGTCCTGTGTTGCTTTTAAAAACCTTCTAAAAGAAGAGTGGAGTACTTGATAAGTAATTTTCATGGTAATGTTTCTCTTCCGCTCTCGAGCTAAATTGTGTAGAAAAGATTACTTTGTTTAAATTAAAGCATACCGTTTTAAACCCATAGTACTGCATTTGGAAAATAGTTGAACAGAATGTCAGTGTGCGTGCATGCAGAAAGCAATTTATCTGCATCTATTTTAGAAGTAGGGGGGAAATGAAGGAGCCTATCTAAAAATAAGGCTTGCAGAGCGTTTTCAGCCTCTCCTCAGTTTTGTGTTGACTTTGACAAGTCTGTAGGACCTAATAGTTTGAGGACTAGATCTGTCATTAGCATTATTTTCTCAGATCTTCCCTCAGAAATTCAGCTATTGAAATTAAAACTGTACTTGGTCCCTTTAGGGACCAGATTTGCCTCAGGGTGTTATTTTAGCCCCAAACTTACAACATTATGAAGTATTAAAATATAAATGTTTCTTTATCCAAACTATTTCTAGATATCCTAGTACTTGTTTCTGGTGGAATAAATGACATTAAAATTGGCTAATTATTTAAATGTATGAATGGATGTTTGAGTGCTCAGTCCCTAGGTCTTTGTCTAGAAGGATGTTTGCCTCAACTAGCAAAATCTGTCATTGATATTAGAAGTGACTTCTGAGTACAATTAAGATTAAGTTGCTCTTCTTTGCCTTCCAGCTCTTGGTTAGAGGCATAGGTCTCTGATTAAGTAGGTGTATAATATATTGCATTTGAGATAAGTGGACACAAATGGTCTTTCCTTCACCATGGAATAAATCTTCAAGCTTTGAGAAACAGCTCTCATTCCCATTCATTCCCATTCATTTCCATACTTTGATTATTTGCAGATCCCTGGTAGCATGCCTTCCCTGCAGCACTATGTGCATTTGCTGTCACAATAAAGTATATTTTGTCTTGCATTGGTGCAATACTACTTATTTCCCACTGATCCTTAGTTTTAATCATCTTAGTTTTTTGGTTTTTTTAAAGATTTTATTTATTTGACAGAGAGAAACACAGCGAGAGAGGGAACACAAGCAGAGGGAATGGTAGCGGGAGAAGCAGGCTTCCTGCCGAGCAAGAAGCCCGATGCGGGGCTCGATCCCAGGACTCTGGGATCATGACCTGGGCCGAAGGCAGACGCTCAACGACTGAGCCACCCAGGCGCCGCTAATCATCTTAGTTTTAATGCGAACGTGTTTGTCCTATCTTTGAGTAGCTATGGCTTTCTTCAGTCAGTGATGACATTCTGGCTTAGTCAATCTACACCAGGAGATACTGAAATCACCACTATTAACTTCTGTTTGATGCTTTTGTCTCAGACACTGACAAACTACAGTTTAGTATATAGGAACAAAAAAATGTCCTATCACTAGGTTAACCTAGGTGACTTGGCAGGTACCACAATGAACAACGAGGTCCTCTGTCCCTTCCTTTTAAAAACTGGGGAAAAAAAAAACATGGTCGATGCAGTCAGATTGGATTGTTTATAGGAAAGCAAATACACTGTTCACTGGAGATGGGAAAGCACTAATGGGAGTGATTTTGTTTTGGGATGAAAAAGTTAACCAAATACAGGGGAGAGTATACCACATGATAAGCAGGTTGCTGTGGGGTGTAGAAGTTAAGCTTTAATCTTTGAAGACTTCAGAACCTTTCTTCATTTTAGAGGATGGTGGCCTTAAGTTGTTTTGATTTTAAACAACATGAGTGCTTTTATTTAAGGAGAACCTAAAGTGAGTATTTTTGGGGTTAAGTGTTTGTTAGTAATTACTGCAACAGTTTAAGTTACCCTTGTACGGGGCTACTTTTGGATTGGAGGAGAAAAATAGTAACATGTCTGTTTTCTAAATTTATCTCTTCATAAAAGTCTTAGGGAATGCTTCAGGACGGTGGTGGCCCCAATCCCAGGCCGAAATCAGTCCACAGGTAGTTTGGATCCAGCAATAATGGGAAACTACCAATTGTAAAAAAAAGAAAATTGTTTATGATGTGGTTCTATACCAGTTATAAAAATACCTCACAGTTTAAATAGACATCCAGTATTGCATGCCTGTTTTTAACACCAGCTTCCCACCAGGAGCCATATAAAACCTTCTAGGCAAGGAAGGTGTGAATTGGGAGTAGATCAAGATTAAACTGAAAAACTGTTAAGGCTAGCACTTTGTACTGGTATGAAAATTATTCCAGAAATGAAGTAGAACTAAAAGGAAACTTGAGGATGCATACCCATCTAAAATTGAGTATGAATTGTATGGCTTCTTTATTTTTAGAATAGTGGGACTTAGCAAGTTGAAACTTATATATTATGGCATAAAATATACGTTCCAAAGCACCATTAAGGGTTTTATGATCCCAGACAACACTCTACATATTTAGGCTTTTAACATCTGTAACTTGACCACCAGGAGGCTTGTTAAAAACTGAATTATGCCTGTCCCAATACTAGATTGGTCTCTGAGGTGGAGCCAAGAAACCCAGATATTTTTTTTGCCCAATTGCAAACATAATTTATCTGCAAATACAGGACCATTACTATTCAAAGGGTTATTCAAACCCAATACAGTAGTCTCCCCTTATCCGTGGTCTCCCTTTCTGAGGTTTCAGTCACCTGCAGTCAGCCCTGATCAGGAAGCAGGTGAGCCTCCTAAATACAGTCAGAGGTCAGGACTAGCCTGCCCTACGTTACCCACCTCAATTCCTTTCGTCATGGTGGCATTTTATCATCTCCCATCATTACAAGAAGAGAAAGGGTGAGAACAGTACAGTATATTTTGAGAGAAGCCATATTCACATAGCTTTCATTACAGTATCTGAGAATTGTTAAATTTTATTGTTCATCTCTTACTGTACCTAATTTAGAAATTAAACTTCAGGGCACCTGGGTGGTTCAGTCGGGTAAGCAGCTGCCTTTGGCTCAGGTCATGATCCCAGGGTCCTGGGATGGAGCCTCATGTCGGGCTCCCCACTGATCAGGGAGCCTGCTACTCCCCCTGCTTGTGCTCTCTGTCAAATAAATAAATAAAATCTTAAAATTAAAAAAATATATATAGGAAAAACAGTATGTATATAGTTTGGTCCTATCCACAGTTTCAGGCATCACCTGGGGCATTGGATGTGTTCCCTGTGGGGAAGAGGGGAGGGGGCCTACATCAATGTATGGTTTATGTATGTTACCACCTGTACAAACAGGTGTTCCTCAAAAAGAGGCCAAAAGAGAAGCCTGAACAAGAAAAGGATTAATAGGATTTCCATCTGCTTAAAAATAGTGATCATTAAAAGTGACTAAGTACAACAGATAAGCTTTTTTTCTAAGATACACTTTCTAAAAGGAGGGAAAAATCTCGGAAAAAGTTTCTAGAAAGATCACTAGACTTGAAAGGCCTCGTCTTGAGTATCAAGTGTGATTTACTACGTGACTTTGGGAAGTGTGTGACTCAGCCTATTAACCTTTGTTTTCTCAAGTATGAATTATAAAAACAATTCCTATCTTAAATGATTCTTGTTAAAACATAGTGAAATACATGGCCTAAACACCTATGAAGTATTTTGTAAATATATCTATACTTTTTTCCAGTAAACCATCACAGTCACAATTTACTCTAGTTTTACTCTAATGAATGGCCAGAATGCTTTCAAAGTTCTTTAAATCCTTCCTGGTCTTGATGAGCCTTTATAACAAATTAGGGCTAGAAATCTAGCCTTTGTTTATTAAATGTTACCATCTTGACCTTTTGCCATAAGGAACCTTTCACAATCTGCTACAACATTTTACTTTGCTTTCAAAAATTGTCAAAGCTCCTATTTTTCTCCTACCATAGAACAAAAGGAAGCAAAGGTAAAAAGTTCAGTGAATACAACCTCAGTGATAAGGTAAATAAAATTTAAAAGCCTCCATCCCCCCACCCCCCAATCCACCCCCTGGCCAGACAGGGTAATTTTGGAGAAGAATCCTGCAAGAATTTTCACTAACAATGGGGCACCTGGGTGGCTCAGATGGTTAAAGGTCACCTTCACCTCAGGTCATGATCCTGGGGTCCTGGGGCTTGAGTCCCCTACATTTGGCTCCTGGCTCAGTGGGAAGCCTGCTTCTCCCTTTCCTGCTGCCTCTCCCCCTGCTCATTCTCTCTCTCTCAAATGAATACATCTTGGGGGAAAAAAAAAATTTTTTTTCACTAACAGGTATTGACTAGTTCCTTTCCAAACCTAATTTTCTTTCTCCCATGTTTGTCTTAGCCTATTTCACACTAGTGCTCTAATGGGGTTAGTCCAATTTTTAAAGAGTCCTAAGGTGGTAAAAAAATGGTTATATATACCAAATCATCTCATTTTAATCTTCCTCTGTGGATTTGCCCTAACGATGAACAAGTCATCTCTTGTCCCGGGATTTAAGGCAAAGTACAAAAACCAATTCCATCTAATAATTTAAAAAACATCCCCAGAGCTAAGCCTAGCTTTGGGAAAGGAGGTATTTATGTTCCTGAGGATTGCTCAGAGGTTTTTAGGGACTGGTACAGTTGGGAGACCCCACCTGGTGTGCCCCTGGGCCAGGGGGTTGGCTTCAGCTATTCCCAGAATTTCACTTCCACCAACTGTTGAGGTCCCATGGAGTGAGCTGTCAGCCCCTAGCCACACAACCGTCTCAGCCAACCAGTCAAAAGTGAGTGTGGGTCCCAGCCTCAGGCGGGGTGGGTTTTTCCACTATTCAGGAGCAGTGTAGGCTTCCAGAAAAGCAAGCCCAGGGGTGAAGCAGTTTTCACACACTAGTGTTTCGTAGACTTGCGTGTGCATTAGAATCAGCGGGAGGGCGATGTCCAACACTGGATGCTGGCCGTGCCCCAGAGTCCCTGGCCCGGGACTTTGCCTTTCTAAGGGTCCCAGGTGATGCTGAGGCTGGGACCCACACTCACTTTTGACTCAGATCAAGAGACAAACACGGCACTACCTGTAAGCCCTCCCAGAAAGCACTGGACAAAGTGGAGGCCTTACCAGGACCACACCAAGGTTCTATGCGTGTTCCCTTTCCTTAGCTAAGCCATCTCCCTTCCCCCAGGTTCCAAGCCAATTGGAAGGTGCTCAGAGGCATTTCTAAAACCTGCCAAATGCCGGCCGGAATCTAAAGCTTTTCAAACCCTTTCCTGAGTAAATCCTAGGTCCTGTTTAAAAGTAGACTCCTTAGACAGTGAGTCTCGACGACTGAATATTTTCAGGTACTTGACAAATAATGAGTAAAACAATCTGAGTGGCCCTGCTGAAGTTGACACTGCAGAAAATAATGGTTTTTTAATATAACATCCGCTGGAATTCATGCTACCCGAAAAGTACCTGTAGATGGCACAAGTATGCAAGTTTGGTTCTTTACTGTCAGTCTGACCTGTCTTTTGGAAAGATGGGGGGCCAGGGGAGAGTCTTTTAGAGTGGGCTCACCCAAATGAGAGAGGATTTTACTCCGATGGGGGAGAGTCGTGAGGGCCAAAGGAAATCAGATTTGAGAACATGCTTGGAAACTACAAAGATTAGAAAGATGGTATTGTTTCCAGTTTTTTTGAGAAGTGATTTTTTTTCCGCCGTGTTTTAGTATCTGAAGCTTTCGCTTCCACAGCTTTAAGCAAGTTTTTCAACAGCTATTTTTTAATATTAGCTTTTATTTTGAAACGGGTACCCCGAGTCCTAGAAAGCTGAATGCCACAGTGTGACTTTGCCATTAGTTAACTTCCTGAAGCCTTGTTTCCTCAACTTTAAGATACGGAAAATAATCTATGGAGAATGTGTGTGAAATTTCTTTACAAGCCATACGGTATTCTAAAAATAAGATACATTCCTATAAATTGAGTGAGATTCAGTGAGTTATTTCACATCGCCTCCAGGTGCTAGGAAGTGTCTGCGCATTCACGCATCCATTGGGCAATGTTTGGGCGCCTACTGCCTGTAAGACAATAAGCTAACAGTCTGGCGACACCTGGCGCCCACTTCCCAGCCGCCAGATGAAGGACGTTCGCAAAGCCCAGGAAAAATGCTCCAAGCTCCTTTATCCATACTGAATGTATCCCTGCTGTGGGAAATGAAAGGTATCCAACACAGGGGCGCAGAAGCTCGTGAAGTGCCTTCCTTCTCCCAGCAATTGATTCATTCCTAACTCGGAACAGATGGAACCTTCCAGATTAAATGAAAATAACAGAAATCATCTCCGTAAGTTCGATGGATTCTGAAATTGGATTAACCTTCCATTCTAAAACAAGCTTCATCTGTCTCCCTTCCAGAAGCAAATATAAATCAGCGTTTCCAGGGCACGTGGCAATGAGAAAGGACACAGCTCACGCCTGGCAGCCATGCCAAGTAGAGGACGTCCAAAAAGGTACAAGCTAAGGCTCAGGGCCTTCTTTGCACAAGAAACATCCCAGGTAAAGTGTTCTTTAACTTGGAGGAGCAGGGATTGGGGGGTGGGGGAGGAAGCTGTAAATTCACAGGCCCTCAGATTTAGGCATTTTCTGATGAGTGATCTCACACTCAAGTGCCTTTGGAAGCTGGGGAGTTCATTAAGGGGAGGCGCTTGGGCCTGGGAGAGGCTAAGCAGGGGGTGGGGGGCTGCACAGTGGAGAGCCAGAGCACATACCATTTCAAGACCGTCACTTTTGACTCAGATCAAGAGACAAACACGGCTTATTCTTTGGGGCCTCAGGGCTCCAGCTCACAAAGCTAATCTAGCCCAAAGGCGCATTTTAAGCATTTGGAAACTAAGGCCAGGAGAGGTGAAATGAACTAAGCCGAGTTCTCACTCTAAGTAGCCGAGAAACTAGGGCGAGGTTTCAGCACAGCAGAGAGTCCAAGGGGAGTAGGTTAAAGGCCGGACACGTTGATGTTTCCAAAGCGGCCTTGGGAGGCAAAAGAGCAGTGGACCCTGAGCCAGAGGGCCCGTGTCTGAAGCCCAGCTCTAACCCTGACAGCTGGGTGCCCTTAGGCAGGTTACTTCTGCTTTCTGTGCCTTGTCTCCCTCATCTCTAAAATGGTGGTGATAACTGTGCTAGCTTCGTGGGGCTGTTGTAATGATAAAATGAATTCATACGTGGAAAGGGCTTAGGCTTAGCCTGTAAGTACTATCACTTGCACTTACAGATAAGGAGCCATATGCATTCTCAGAGATCAAGGTCACACAGTTTCACTTAGAAGTCAAAAATCCGTGCATGCACAAATGTATACATGCACGCGCAGCTGGTATGTGTCCCCCCACCACCCTCCCGGCAGACATCCTGATTTCATATGCCTGGCCCCAGAGCCTCTCACCTGCAATGACCAACTTGGGCGGAATTGCAAAAGGAGGGGCTACAACAGAGGCCAGAGCTGGTTGGCGGGGTGGGTTTTTCCACTATTCAGGAGCAGTGTAGGCTTCCAGAAAAGCAAGCCCAGGGGTGAAGCAGTTTTCACACACTAGTGTTTCGCAGACTTGCGTGTGCATTAGAATCAGCGGGAGAGCGATGTCCAACACTGGATGCTGGCCGTGCCCCAGAGTCCCTGGCCCGGGACTTTGCCTTTCTAAGGGTCCCAGGTGATGCTGAGGCTGGGACCCACACCCTAGGTCCTACGTTCTGGGAACTACACTCTTAAGAACCACAAACTTTTTTTTCTAATTCTCAAAATAACCTTATGAGTTTGGCATTTTCTCCATCTTATGGTGGAGAAAAGTAAGCCCGGAGAACGTGGCTGACTTCCTCAATGTCACACCATTTGTGACAAGTGGAACTGGGTCTTGAATCAAGGTGGTCTGACTCTGGAGTCTGTGCTTTTCCTACTGTGCCATGTGGGGGGAGGCATGAGTGTTCACTCTTCCCCCAGGCACCTCGCTACGGGCCAGGGGCACAAAGCCAGAGGGTCTGATGGGGACTGCAGCACGCAGGTGGGGAAGATGTAAGGGAGACTTCTCCGAAGAAGGGAAGGCCTCTCTCCTGGTTCCTGTCGTCTCCTCTCCCGATTCACCAACCACCCTACCTCCTGGGCATTTGCAACTACTAAGTGTGAGCAGGTCACATCCCTGACCACCCCCGCTTTGTTGGCTCTGCATTCCCAGCTCCCTTCGTCGCCCCGTCTGCCTCTGCAGCCTAACTCCCCCGAAGCTGCAGTCACCCTAAGCTTTTGTCGGCCCCTGACAGTGACCCACTCTCTCCAGTTCACTGTGCTATGCTCAGTTTTCCCTCTGAGTAGGGTACCCACCTCCTTCTTTGGCTGGAACAACCCTTCCTGTGCTTGAAGACTCAGGGGCTCTGGCCACCCACCCCTCAACCTCCCCAGTGGGGGTTATCCTCTACCTTCCCGAGAGTACCGCGCCTTGCGTCTTTCATAACACTCGCCTACGTTGTTGGCTAATTACATATTTATTGATGGATTTCTCCTTCTACAACAAATATCTAGTCTAAACCAACTTTTACCCCCAAATCCTCAAGGGCTATTGCAGTTACGTGGTACAGGGTGGGGCGGTGGTCTCGGAACTGGTCTGCACATTACAATCACCTGGGGATCTTTGAAAAGTTCAAGCCCAGGCCACGTTCCAGATCAATGAAGTCACAGCCTGTGAAGGTGGGGGGAAGGGGGGCATCAAGATGTTTTTCAAATCACCCCCAGGTGATCCAATGTGCGGAGAAGCTTGGGAAGCACTGAAGTAGAATTTCAGGGTGCAGGATGGTTGGATAATCAGGTTGAAGTTTGAAACGAGAGTACCATGCAGAGAGAGGGAGAAGAACTTTTTTTTTTAAGATTTTATTTATTTATTTGACAGAGAGCACAAGCAGAAGGAACAAGTGGCAAGGAGAGGGAGAAGTAGCCTCCCTGTTCAGCAGAGAGCCAAGGCAGCCCCTGAGCCACCCAGGAGCAGGGTGGGGGTGTAGGACCAGGGGGTGCAGGGGAGGTTGGAGAACCTTTAATAAAAAGTAACAGCATAACCAGAGGCCCAAAGGTAACAAAGTACATAGGACCTGCTGGAAGATCAAGCTAAAAAGGTAGCAGGCCGACTATGAAAGACCCGACTTACCCTCCTCAGGAATTTAAATGTTATGCTCTAAGTGGATGAAAAGCTGGAAGAGTATAAGCAGAAGGGTGAAATAAACATCTGGGGCGCCTGGGTGGCTCATCCAGTTAAGCGTCTGCCTTCGGCTCAGGTCATGATCCCGGGGTCCTGAGATCCAGTGGGACTCTCTGCCCAACAGGAGTCAGCTCCGCCCCTCCGCCCCTCCCCCTGCTCGTGCACCCCGTGCTCTCTCTCAAATGAATAAATCAATAAAATCGGGAAAAAAATTCTGGTTTTGGGAAAACCAACTAGCAACTGTGAGATCTTATAGTTGTGAGGAGAGGCTGGAGGCAGGAAAAAGTGCTTTTTCTGCTTCCTCCTGCCAGGGACTGGCCTCTAGGAGGCTGCGGTACTTTTAGGAGAGGCAGCCCAAGTGACATTCTGGGAAGGGGGGGTGCTTAAGGCTATTGGGGTGGGGGCAGGGATCCCTCCTCTACAACTGCTGCTAAAACTAGGACTCCCATCCATGGCTCCGACTCTCATAGCCTTTAAACTTCAAAAGATGAGCAACTCAGGGTGCGTTCCGACTCCGTGTCCTGGTGCAGACAAATCTTTGACAAATTCAAGCACAAAGGGAAGCAGACATGAATTGATCAATGGCCACCAACAAAGCTGAACCTGCAGCTTTGTTTAATGCAATTAAACAATCCATTTTGGGGATCGAACTACAGAGGGAAGCACAACAGTGAAGCCACCCATGACACCATCCAGTTTGATCTCTAGGTTAATCAATCTGTCAATCCGCCCTCTGATACTCTAACCATTACCATGGGGCTTGGGTCTCTCTGGCTCCCCCAAGATGCTCACCCTGCTGCTACCCCGTTTGACTGGGAACCAGGGTTTCCTCAGGCCAGCTTTGTGCTGGAGTGCCTTTTCTATGCCCCATTCCTCCAACTAGTGATGGAGGTGGGGAAGGAGATGAGGAGCTGGCGAACTGGAGTCCCCGGACCCCACACCCTTGATCTTCTGCTTCCCCAGCTAGTTATGCTGGAGCTCCCAGCCCCCTGTAGAGAAGGTCCTGAGCATCTGCCTAGGAGGATTCAACAGACCCCACATACCTGGTCTGGTTTTCCTTTGCCATTTCTTTCCCCCTGTTTCTTCATCTCCTAATTTTGTTCTCTCTCTTCTTTTCTCGATTTTTTCTTCCCCCCTTTTCTAGCTGCTGCAACCACCCTCACACACTATAACCACATCTCTCCCCTTGGGCTACCTGTTCCCTTCCTGGCCCAGGGTTGCCACACTCAGATGTTGCCCTGACCAGGAAGGAAGTGGGGAGAGCCTGCCAAGTCCAGAAGCATCTGCAGAGCCAAGTGCCCAGAAGGGAGCATCCTTTCTGATGGGCACGGAGGCCCTGGATGGGCTAGTTACCCTGTTCTTCGTGCTCTTCTCTCCTTTCTGTGTCCCTCTCCCCAATTCCAGAGCAGTGGAATGCTGATTCAGTAACCTTGACCATGTTATTTGAGCTCTCTGTGCCCACCTGCTCAGCTGCTGGCTCAAAATGCCTAGGGAGCACTTTGGCATAGTGAACACAGATGAAAGTCTCGAACACTCAATCAACCACTTACTGGCTGGGTGACCTCGGCACCTAACCTCCCCAAGCCCTCATTTCCTCCTCTCTCCAAGGGGTAGCAGAAGGACCAGACTTGTCAGGTTGCAGTGAAGATAAATGAGCTAATTCACGGAAAGTACTTAGCATGAAATAACTGCCAACTGTATGCTACGGTTGTTGTTCTTTATTATTTATATTCCGCCTAGCACGAGGGGTAGCCAGCCCCCAACATGGTCCCCAGGGAGCCCGGAATGCCCGCCCTTGTGTAGTTTCCTCCCACACCCAATCGCAGCTCATGGGAATTAGTGTGAATACAGTGCAGGTGACTTCATGCCTTGCAAGGTTCAGTTTGAAACACCATTGCAGCTCCCTCGGCAGCTTCTTGAATCGTTTGCTCTGGGGGGAGTCAGCCGCCCAGGCCTGAGGTTGCACAGACAATAGAAAGGCCCCTGTGGAGAGGCGCTGAGGTCTCCTGCCAAGCTGGCACCACCTTGCCAACCACGAGAGTCCAAGGCTGTGGCGCCTGTCGAACCGGGAGATGGCTGCAGGCCTGGCTAGCATCTGTGGCAGCCTCATGGGGGCCCTGGAGCCAGAACTGCCCAGCCAAACCAAAGCCCCGAGCCCCAGAAGCAGGGGGGGGGCTATTAAATTGTTTGTTGTAAGCCACGCATTTGTCACACGGCAACAGTAAACTAACATAGAACATAGTGGGGGAAGGGAAGGGAGAAGGAGAAGGGAAGAAGAAAGAAAAAGAAAGAAAAGGAAAGGAAAACGAAAAGAAAAAAAGAAAAGAAAAGAAAGAAGTCTCTTCCACGCGAGAAACAGCAGATTGGCCTTTCCATTGCAAATCCACACTGTCTAGCATGTGAACAGCAGGGGGCGCCATTGGACCATTTTTCTGGTCTGGCCAGGCCAGCATTTTTCTCCTTCAAGGCCTCAGCACATCCCAGTTGGGTCAAAGCAAAGGCCAGACTGGCCCAGAAACAGGCCACCCACCTCGGGCCCCTGCTCCTCGTGGGCAGAGCTAAAGGGGGTCCCTGGGGAATAGCCAGTCTCAAGAATCAGCTCAGTGCAGGCCCCTTCCTCCTGGAGCCGGGCAGCCCAGAAAGGGTGAGGAATAAATGTTAGTTGTTTAAGCAGCCCCGGTCTGTGGTATTGTTGTGAGAGCCATCTGAACAGACTCAGGCACAAGGTCTTAGCTTCGTTAGGGAAGGCCCCAGCTGACAAATCAAATAGTCTGATTCTGCAGTTACTGTCATAAAATACCCCACAGCTGATCTTCTCCACCTCGTGTGTTGCACCGAGACCCTCGCCTTTCCCAGATCCCAGTCCTAGCAGGGAGGTCAACTCCAGACTATTATTGGATGACTGTACCTGCTCTCGTTGGCCCAGCGGGTGACTCTCCAGACTCACTATGTTGTTACTCCATCTGTTAGTATTTGATAGAGTTAATTGTGCTCATTCCTTTTGTTTTTGAAATTTTCCTGTCACATGGTAGACACTCAATACAATATTTCTTTTTTTTTTTTTTAGTGATTTTATTTATTTGACAGAGAGAGAGATCACAAGTAGACAGAGAGGCAGGCAGAGAGAGAGGGGGAAGCAGGCTCCCCGCTGAGCAGAGAGCTTCATGTGGGGCTCAATCCCAGGACCCTGAGATCATGACCTGAGCCGAAGGCAGAGGCTTTAACCCACTGAGCCACCCAGGCACCCCTCAATACAATATTTCTATAACTGAATGCTTCAAAGGGCCTTTGGTCTCAATGGTACGATCAAGCTAAACAGATTAAAGAAATGATGTCCTAGGAATATATTCATTCGATAAATAACGATAGAAGGCCTACTTCATGTAAAGTGCTGGGCACCGCGCACAGAGGAGTCCAAAGTAAGCCAGGATCAGTTCCCATGGGCAACCACAAGCACGGGGACTTGAGAGAGCAACCCACTGTGCTGTCTCCCCCCTTCACCCTTCACGGCACACGGAATGGAGACCTGGGTCTACCAGCTGGAGGAGGTGTGTCACCACTATGAACGTGTCTGAGGTAGAAATGCTCAGCAGGGAGTAAAATGAGGAGTGTCTTGAAACCACTGAGGAGTTGGGGTGGTCCCGCGTGGCCTAGGGGAGAGAGCGGGGAGCTGGGAGGATCCATGGGGGCCTGGAGGAGAAGCTGGGTGCTGATACATTCAAAACAAAACTCCAGAAAGGAACTTTCTGGAAGATCTGGGAGAGGTGGAAGAATACCTCCCCCTCAGGGACCCTCACCTTTCCGATCTGCAGCCTCATAGGGGGGGTTCTCACCTGCAGGAGGTATGAACTAAGAAAAGCACCAGACTCCATCTTTCCACCATGAAGAGGCTGCCTCAAAGAAGAATGTGTAGAAAACTCTTGAGAACCATACAGTCCCCCCCCCCCACTCCCCCGACCTGAAAAGTCTCTGCCAGAAATGTCTTTACTTCCTCACGGGCTACTCCCAACAGGTTGGACTAGCTTTACCGGCTTCTCCCCAGTCAGGAAATTGATTTTCTGTTCTCTCTTGACTCCCTCTGGACGGCAGAATTCAGTTAGGAAGCTTCACTTCCTGTTCTCCCGGTAACCTTATTTGGTGAAATTAGAATTAGGACTTTAATTCAATGTAGCGCAAAACCCAATGAGATTAGCTTTATGGTTTCAAGACCTCTACTTGGAAACAGAATCCCATGTTCTCTATTCCTCTTCCAACAACTGACAACCGTCTAAAGTGCAGGAGTGGGAAGGCACCCCGACCTGGGGGTTGGTGCCACTCCCCTGGGTTCTGTGCCCCCTCCATCTGGACTGTTGTGACTTTGAACTCTCACAGCACTAGGTAGCTACCAATATATTCTACGAAACTTGGCTGATACCTATCTTTAAAACAAAAGTGACTATTGGATTTGTTTTCCATGCTCTGCGAAAATCAGGTGGCAAATGGCCAAAACCCAAATAGCAAACATTCTGCAGGCGCCTCGCAAGTGGGACACGGTTGGCACATGGCATTTTACGTGATCCTTACCTGTAGCTGGCTTCGTGGGCAGAGGCCCCACTCTCCGAGCCCCCCCCACCCCCCCCACTGGCTTTTCTACTCTGTTGGTCTTGTCTTGAAATGTTTAACAACTCTGAAGCAAAGGACCCTGCATCTTCATTTTGCACTGTGCTCTGCAAATCATACCAGTTCTGTTCCCACTACAACTCCATTATGTGGTGGGTATGGTTGATCCCACTTTTAAAATGGGAAACAGATGTTGAGAGCGGGTTCCGTGACTCACCACAGGTCATGCAGATAGAAAATGGCAGATCCGGGATTTGACGCTGGGACCCTGCCACCAACCCCACAGCCATGTTCTGTTGACTCTGCGATTGCTTATTTCGATCTATTTCAGGTCAGTCCGCCTCTCTGAATTAGGATATTAATTCTGGACACTACAGGTTCAAGTGCATTAGCAGGTGGGTTTTGCTCCTTTATCCTCACGATAATTGCTTTAGATCTCTGGATAATTCTGCATTATAGTAGTTATTTTCTGACAAAATGGTTTCCAACAAAACACAGCAAATTTTGTCTTTGAAACCTAGGCAATCTTTTATCCTTATACACTTTTAAAATGGCATTACAGGGCATCTGGGTGGCTTAGTTGTTAAGTGTCTGACTTTGGCTCAGGTCATGATCAAGGGTCCTGAGATGGAGCCCTGCAATGGGCTCCCTGCTTGGCGGGGAGACTGCTTCTCCCTCTCCTACTCCCCCTGCTTATGTTCTCTCTCTCGCTGTCTCTCTCTGTCAAATAAATAAATAAAATCTTTAAAAAAATAAAAATACATAAAATGACATTACAGACATTGACATGAAGAATATTTGCCCGATAACAAAATTACGTTTCTTTCTAAGATGTAGTGATTTAATAATTAAAACAATATCCATGAAATATAAATACAAGGTATTCATAAATAAATTAAATTAGACTGTGGCTGCTAAGAGCCAATTATCACATAAGATATCTTCGAATGCTAAAATAATAAGAGGGCAGAATATTAATTCTGACATTCTCTATAGGCCATGATTATAAATTGCTAAAATGGTTTAATAGGCTATGGAATTTTATTGAGATTTCAGATGGCCCTTAAAATATTCATTGTGTGTTAGAAATTAGTTGCCTTGATTGATTTTAGTTATAATTCCATTATATGTTTACAAGATGGGAACAGGAGGGGGGCTATAGAACTGAGAAGAAAAGTCTACTCTACTTATGAAATAATAATGTGACTAAGATAGAGACACCATGATTAAGAGGCCTGGACCTAGATCTGAATCCCAGTTTCACTGCCTTCTGGCTGTGTGACCTTGAGCAATTTACTTCTCAAATGTCCTCCTTGTCAGGGAAGGGTTGTGATGAGGAATGAATTAGATAATGCATAAAGCCCAGAGCACAGAGCCTGGCTTCTTCTGTCTTAGGATCTCTGCTGCCGTGAAGGGAGAACTTGAAGGATTTGGGAAGACAGCCTTTCCTACCTCAGTGATTATACTGTAACTTCTATCTCAAGGGCCGTAACATTTCCTTTAGCAC
Source organism: Procyon lotor (assembly GCA_028646535.1). NCBI lineage: Eukaryota > Metazoa > Chordata > Mammalia > Carnivora > Procyonidae > Procyon > Procyon lotor. The sequence goes on along the minus strand of CM053610.1, from coordinate 97,185,644 downwards.
CAACCTGAAAAATTATTGGGATATTCTCAGTGGTGTGTTGGTAAAGGACTACCAGCCTTCTCTGAGTGGTAGGGCCAGTGGGGAAGCCTGGATTTGTGTGCTGATTTCCATGGTGTAAATCCTCTCACCATGACTGGAGTTGGGAAGGGACACTGGTCTCTGGAGAGCTGACATGACAGTCCCACACACACCACTGGAAAACTGGGTTCTCCTTCATTCTTAATCTACATATATATATATATGTATATATTTAAATTAACATATAATATATTATTTGTTTCAGGACTATAGGTCTATGATTCATCAGTCTTATATAATACCAAATGCTCATTACAACACATACCCTCCCCAATGTCCATCACCCAGTTACCCAATCCCCTTTCCTCTCCCACTCCAGCAACCCTCAGTTTTGTTCCCTGTGATTAAGAGTCTCTTATGGTTTGTCTCCCTCTCTGATTTTGTCTTCTTTCATTTTTTTCCTCTCTTCCCCTATGATTCTCTGCCTTGTTTCTTAAATTCCACGTATTAGTGAGATTATAGGATAATTTCTTTCTCTGATTGACTTATTTCACTTAGCATAATATACTCTAGTTCTATCCACATCATTGCAAATGGCAAGATTTCCCTTTTTGATAGCTGTGTAATATTCCATTGCATATCTATACCATATCTTCTTTATCCATTCATCTATCAATGGACATCTAGGCTCTTTCAATAGTTTGACTATTGTAGACATTGCTGCTATAAACATTGAGGTGCAGGTGCCCCTTTGGATTACTACATTTGTATCTTTGGGGTAAATATGTAGGAGTGCAATTGCCAGATTGTAGGGTAGCTCTGTTTTCAACTGTTTTCCAGAGTGGCTGCACCAGCTTGCATTCCCACCATCAGTGTAGGAGGGTTCCCCTTTCTCCACGTCCTTGCCAACATCTGTCATTTGCTGACTTAATTTTAGCCATTCTGCCTGATGTGTGAGGAACCATATCTCATTATGGTTTTGATTTGTATTTCTCTGATGCTTAGTGATGTTCAGCATTTTTTCATGTGTCAACATGCATTGCATTGTTTGCCATTTGGATGTCTTCTTTGCAGAAATGTCTGTTCATGTCTTCTGCCCATTTCTTGATTGGATTATTTATTCTTTAGGTGTTGTGTTTGATAAGTTCTTTATAGATTTTGGATACTAGCCCTTTCTCCGATCTTTCATTTGCAAATATCTTTTCCCATTCTGTCAGTTGTCTTTTGGTTTTGTTGACTGTTTCTTTTCTTCGGTTGTCTTTTGGTTTTGTTGACTTTTGCAGTACGAAAGCTTTTTGTCTTGATGAAGTCCCAATAGTTCATTTTTGCCTTTGTTTCCCTTGCCTTTGAAGAAGTGTCTAGCAAAAGTTGCTGTGGCCAAGGTCAAAGAGGTTGCTGCTTATGTTCTGCTCAAATATTTTAATGGATTCCTAGCTCACATTTAGGTCTTTCATCCATTTGAGTCTGTTTTTGTGTAGGGTATAAGGAAGTGGTTCAGATTCCTTCTTCTACATGTGGCTATCTAATTTTCCCAACACCATTTGTTGAAGAGACTATCTTTTTTCCATTGGATATTCTTTCCTACTTTGTTGAAGATTAGTTGACCATAGAGTTGAGGGTCCACTTCTGGGCTCTCTATTCTGTTCCATTCATATGTGTGTCTGTGCCTGTGCCAGTACCACTCTGTCTTGATGACTACAGCTTCGTCATAGAGCTTAAAGTCTGGAATTGTGATGCCACCAGCTTTGGTTTTCTTTTTCAACATTCTTTTGGCTATTGGGGATCTTTTCTGGCTCCATACAAATTTTAGGATTATTCGTTCCATTTCTTTGAAAAAAGTTGCTGGTATTTTGAGAGGGACTGCATTGAATGTGTAGATTGCTCTAGGTAGCATAGACATTTTAACAATATTTGCTCTTCCAATCCATGAGGATGGAATGCTTTTCTATTTCTTTGTGTCTTCCTTAATTTCTTTCATGAGTATTCTATAGTTTTCTGCGTACAGATCCTTTGCCTCTTTGGTTAGGTTTATTCCCAGGTATCTTATGGTTTCGGGTCCAATCATAAATGGGATTAACTCCTTAATTTCTCTTTCTTCTGTCTCATTGTTGACATATAGAAATGCAACTGATTTCTGTGCATTGATTTTATATTCTGCCACTTTACTGAATTCCTGTATGAGTTCTAGAAGTTTTGGGATGATCTTTGGGTTTTCTGCATAGAGTATCATGTCATCTGCCAAGCCTTTTATTTCTCTTTGTTGTCTACCTGCTGAGGCTAGGACTTCTAGGACTATGTTGAACAGCAGTGGTGAGAATGGTTCTCCCTCCTTCTGACAAAGGATAGTTGGAAGAAAGGCAGGCAGGGACAGAACCTTGGATCCTAAGAGGAAACCACCCTTAAAAGGATTTTACACCACCTGAGAAGGAGCCCTCCACCCTTTCCCACGTGATAAGTAGATGACAAAAAACAGATTGGGTGAAGGGCACAGGGAGGGTGAGTCAGAGTAAAACAGCCTGCCAATAAGCCCATAAAGCCCCCTAGATCTTGTAGAGTTCAGTCTTTAAGTAGATTACCATTCCTCCATGACAGCCTTCATTTTAAGCCAGAAAAAGACAGGCCTAAGGGTATGAGTGTGAAACTATTCCTGGAATTTAGCTTCCCTGTGTGACGCCTAGCCCCTGAGTTGTTCAAATGCATCAATGAAATGCATAGATTTAGGTAATCGCCATATAAAGAATAAGGAACTTGCCTACGTGTGTAGTGACCTATGTGCTTGTTTACTCGTGCATAAAAATGCTGCTAAAGGGAGAGGCGGGGCTTCTCGCCTTAGCACTGCACTGCGTCATATGTGCCGGTGAGAGCCCCAGCTAGCTGGAAATAAACCCTCTTGCTGTTGCATCCAGCCTGCCTTTTGTGGGTTCTTTTGGGAGGGTCTCGATCTGGACCTAACAATCTAACTGCCAAATTGGCAACCCTCTCAGATCTCCTCCCTCTTTGGGATCTTTGTACTATTGCTCCTGAAAGTTTGCTTGGCTGCCACCACTCTTCCTCTGGTCTACCTCTTCATTCTTCGAAGCGGCACAACCCAGAGCCTGGGCACCCAAGGAGGAAGGAAATCCTGTAACAGTTCTGGCCCAGCTGCCCTCAAGCTGCCAGACCCGGGGCAAGCCCTACCTTCCCTGGACCCCAGCTTCTTCATCTGTAATATGCAGATAGTAATACTTATCTGGCAGGCCTCACAGGGTTGATGGGACAAATAAATGAGGACATGAAAAACTACTGAAACTGAAACACAGTGGAAATTCAGGGGGCAGTAGTGTGGAGGCCCAGTGTAGTTACAGAGGCAGCTTTGTCTGATTTAAAGGTCCCACGGCTGTCCATTCCTTTGTCTTTAATCTGCTCTTCAGTTGGGCCCTGGAGCTCCTGGTTTATTTACCCAAATCTTTTTTCTTCTCTCTGACCATTTAGCTCACAATGATTGTCTGCACAATTAACAAAGTAAAGCAGGTCAGTTAGGCTCTTTCAGGCCCCAGGAAACAAAGACTGGGGGCTATTACCTGAGGCCCAGTGCAGCAAATGGGACTGAGCTCTGAAAACCATCAATGTTATTCCCCATCCACCCCTGGAGCATGAAACAAGGGCTCCTTGTCCTTTGGGAACCAATGCTGTCCTGGGGACCTGGGCTTCTTATCCACCCCAAGTGGGTGCCCCTAGAGTTCCCCATTCTAGCCTTGAGTAAGGGACAGGCAGGGCTAGGTAAAGAGAGGGGGCCACTGGATCAGGCTCATAAAATTCCAAAAATGTGGACATAAAGGGAAGCCAGAGATGAGGAAACAAATCAGACCAACCAGTCCTAGGTGTCCGAGGTGAGATCCTGTTATGACAGCTACTTGTGACCAACAAAAAAATTACCGGACCCTAGACAGGAAGTAAGCCATTAAAGGTGTTATCACTAATCCTTGCTCAATGGTGATTTCAATAGAGATGTTAAAAGGATTAAGTTCTCCGTTGAGCTTCATAAAAGACCAACCCTAAAAGCCACAGAGGCAACCCTGTGGGGACCCCTCTCACTCCAGTGAGCTTTTTCTATCTCTTCATTTAATAAAACTCCATCGCTTTACTCACTCTCCTTTGTCCTTGAGATTCATTCTTGGGCTCCATGAGAGAAGAACTTGCTCCCCCGCTTCAGTCTCCCTGACGGGGTCACAGAACTCTTGGCTCCGTGCTGCTCCTGCTCCGCCATGTTGAACACAGCCAGGGTCAGGCGCCATGTTGAACACAGCCAGGGTCAGGCCAGCATCATGAGTCAGAATGCAGGGTGCCACTAGGTGAGTCAGACCTCAGTGCCACTAGGTGCTTACCTCAGGCTGCTAGGTCACATTCCTGTGCCTCCTTCTCGTCATCTGTAGAACGGGCAGACTGGCACTTGCCTCAAAGGGCTGCTACTGGTTGAAAGAGTGAGAGCATGTAAAGTGTTCAGAAGAGTGTCTGGCACCCAGTGGCCATTGCTGACAACTGTCTGGCTCCCGTGCCATCTCTCTGTGGCCTCTCCATCCAGCCTGAGCTCTGATGACATCTCTTTGTCACTGTCCGGCACAGTGTTTCTCTCTTGGATGGACAGTTCTCATGGGCCTCTGGCTTCTCCCTTGTCTGCCTAAACATGGCTGTCTTTGGCTATGAGGTACTGTCACAAGACCCAAAGCAGGAGCCATTATGGTGAGGAGCCTCCTTCCTGTGAGGAGGGGTGTGGCTATGCAGACACTGAGTCGCTGGGCTTCCCTTCTTCATAGCAAGCAGTCCTTCCTGAACCTTGAAGAGGAGGTGACCTCAGCCACAAGCACTTTCAGCAGGACATATTCCACGGCTGGGTAAGGAAGGGTTCTGAGGATTATAATCAGAGGAAAACACAAGGACGTTTGGTTCCTCTTTCATTAGTGGATGTTTCAGAAGTTTGTCCTGTATTCTCCTTGATTTAAAAATTAATTCCTCTAAGGCTGTGCGAGTCATCAACTTTTTCCCACCCTGGCACCCTTGAGTGGCCCACTCCCATCAGGAACAGCCTCTGAGGATGGCAGGGAGTCTCAGGCTGGGGCGTAATTATCTCCAAGGGCATGGTTAGCTTGAGAAGAAACAGCTTCTCCATTTTCCTCAGAGGGAAAGCATTTAAGAGTGTGTTTCCAAGGTTTAGCTGCTCGTGTAATAACAATAATAATTACCTTAATGCTCTTTAATAGGGGGTTAGTTAAACAAATTATGGTACATCCTTGGTACATGATGGAGCCATTAAATTAAATGAAGTAGAACAATACACTGTACCTGTTTCTCCCGCTACCCGAAAGTAGAGTGCTTCTACGCAACCTGAAATGACATTGAGCGAAGAAGCAATTCCCATTAATTTGTATAGAAAATTTCTTGATCATTCCCATACCCCCCGGAAATAACCTCTTTCAGGTTCTTCTGATACCTTAGGACACATCTGGCTCACGGATGCACAAAATAAATCAAAGCTATGGTGGTCTGAGGCGGCAACTCTGAGTGCAGTTCCCAGAGATGGCGCTTGGGGGCGCCACTCAACCCTAAAGGCTCTTGCGTTTCGCTTTTTTTCCTTAAAAGTGAAAATCCACTTCGGATTTCTTTCAGTTAGTGAAAACAGGTGCTAGTGTCGGTCCTTCGTAAAAGTGAAGCGTCAGAGGGCGGACTTTCAACAAGCAAGGGGATACCTGTATGTTTTTAATGGGTCTGTGGCTCTCATCCTGTACCCCGTGGGGGGGTTTATGAGAGGCGCACCTTGGGGTGGGGGCTTGCCATGCCGGATTTTGGAACCGGAGGGCAGTGCCCAGTTGTATCTGGAATTAAAAGCATGCCCCTGGATGGGAGCCGGACGTGCATTTTCATACTGGCCACCTACCTCTCCTGGGGAGGGAGAAACGTCCGGCCGGAGCAATTTTCCTGGAACAACACGGCAAAGCCAGAGGGATACTGTAGAGATGAGGCCGAGGCTGGAATTACAATTTCTGGGAGACGGCGTGGTTCAGAACTGGATGTTCCGAGTGGAGAGCGATCGTGTGAGTCACTAAATTGAGGAAGTCTCTGAGACTCCCTTGCGGAATCAGAGCAGGCTGGTTCAGGGCCAGCAAGCTGCAACCTTCCCCCCCCTCCCCCCAACCGCCACCTCCCCAGTGCTGCCTTGGAGCCTGAACATCTGGGAAACACCACACCAGACTACCTTCCCCTGGAAGGATCTGGAGCGAGCTCTGTGCTGGGGGGCAGAGAGAAGGATCGGGAAGGGCTTGGAGCCGGCTGCAGAAACAGCCCAAGAATGAATACGGAGATACGCCTTTGTGAGCGTTTTCAAGGCCCCACCCAAAGGGGACTTGGCAGGAGGGCATTTCTGGGCAACTTGCCCTTGCTGCTCTGAAATGAGCATATGGTAGGGTGGATAGCAACTGGGATGGATATGTTGAATTTATAACCTTACAGCAGGGACTGGAGGAATGTTGACGTCTCCCAAAATTATTGCAGCATGCTTTCTGCCTGGTACCCAAAGAACAAGGCATGGGGATCCATGCACGCTCTCACTGAGCTCCTGCTGCAATAACATGCAGCTAAAAATTAGTAAACCACAGTGTACTGGCCCTTACTGTTTCCCTGGGGTACATCTCACGTGAGTGCCAGGGGCGGAAGAAGAAAGAGAAGGCACCTCTAGCAGCCAGCCCAAGACACAGGACTGAGGAATGGAGCTCTGATCTGAGAAGTCCAGGCAGGCCTCCGTCTGAGCCGGGACAGGTGTGGCTCCACTCTCTGAGGATAGATCTCTGACTTTCCAGGTCCCCTGGGTGTTGCCAGGGAGGTTCCCAGGCCCAGGACTCTCCGGCAATGGGTAGGAGTCTCTAATTTGCTTCCTGGGTTGCGGGAGAGTCAATAAATGAGGGCTATTCAGAGAGTTGTTCACCCTCTGACGTTTCACCGTGTGAATGGAATGAGATAACCTCCAAAACCCAGGGTATTGGCAGTGCCTTTGTATTAGGTATCTATGGCTGTGTAACAAATTAGCCCAATAACTAGTAGCTTAAGGCAACAATAATTTATTATCTCTCACTGTTTCTGTGGCTCCAAAATTCAGACTGAGCCCTGTGGGGGTGGCTCGCGTCTGGGGCCTTAGCTGAAATACCAGGAGGCTCATCCCCTCATGTGCCTAACTGCTACCTCTTGATGCTGACACACAGCCTGTCCATGTGGCCTGGGCTTCCGCAGAATATGGCCGCTAGTACCAAGGACAAGAGTCCTAAGAGAGAGAGCCAAGCAGACGCTGTATTCTTTATATGCGCCATCTTCAGAAGTCAGAGTATCACTTCATCATACTGCATTTATTAGAAGTAAGTCACTAAACCATATGTAGAGGAAGGATTAGACTCCATTTGCTGTAGACCTATTTTAAAGCTACTGTAGGCCTTGGCGGGGCATCTGGGTGGGACTGTTGGTTAGGTGTCCTACTCCTGGTTTGGGCTGGGGTCATGGTCTCATGGTTGTGAGATCGAGCCCCGCATTGGGCTCTGTGTTCAGTGCAGGGTCTGGGATTCTCTCTCTCCCTCTCCACTGCCCCTCTCTTTGTGCTTTCTCTCTCTCTCTCTCTCTCTCATGAATGAATCTTAAAAACAATGTTAGGCCTCATAGTTACATAGATGATGACAAATAGAAACATTTAAAAGCTCTTATTCCCCACATTCCCTTTTCCTCACCATAACTAAGACGTTGACGCACACGGGGGTAGGGATGGAAAATGTCATTAACTTTGGCTCTCGTGGTGCCATTCCATCTCCAGCCTAGGAGCGAAGGATAGTTGGGAGACAGGCAGCCAGAGACAAGGGGCCCCCCCCATCCTAAGAGGAAACCCCCTGAAGGAGTCCTCCACCCTTTCCCACACGAACCCCTACCCGATAGGCAGAAGAGCACTTGGATAAAAACCTGGTTGGGTGACAGGCGCAGGGAGGGCTCATCAGATTAAAATAGCTGCCAACAATCTCACAAAAAACCCTAGACTTAGAAAGGCCCACAGCAACCCTCTCGGGTCCCCTCCCTCTTCAGGAGCTCTGTACTCTTGCTCCATAAACTTAGCTGTGCTGCCCACCACTCTGTCTGGTCTACTTCTTCATTCTTTGAACCCAGAACTGTGGGCACTGAAGGAAGAAGGAAATCCAGCAACTCTAGAAAGTGAGAAGGAGGTTAGAAGGACTCACTCGGGCCTCAGCTTGTAGTACCCACAGAATTCCCATAGAGGAATTAAATATGGTCCTAAGAAGATCATGATGTGAGGAAGTTTTAGCCTGTAAATGGGGACGCTTCACAGGAGGCATCATTAGACATTGGATGTCTCTTTGAGAAGGTCCCAAAAGTCAACAGAGGGGAAAGGGGACTGGACAAAACCTATTAGCATTTTTTTTTTTTTAAGATTTTATTTATTTGACAGAGAGAAACACAGTGAGAGAGGGAACATGAGCAGAGCAGAGGGGATGGTAGCGGGAGAAGCAGGCTTCCTGCCGAGCAGAGAGCCCGATGTGGGGCTC
>CM053610.1:97090200-97176559 GCA_028646535.1 Procyon lotor | reverse complement strand
TCCATTGTTGTGCCTTATTTCATCATCTGTCACTCCTGCAAGTTCTGTGGGGGCAGCGCCTGCACCTGTCTCCCACATCTGTACCTCCAGATCCCAGCCCAGCGCCTGGCCCTTGTAGAAGGGACCCAGTAAGAATGTACTAGAAGACAGAAGAAAGGCCTTCCCCCCACATATATGGAGAAAATCCCTGGAGCAGCTCACTTCAGGACCTGTCCTGCTTTGGAGGAACCTTCCATGTTTGTCTTACCCACTTCAAATTCAGGATGGTGACAATTCCCCTCCCTCCTCGTACCCCATGGCCTTGGAACCCCACACAGATCTTCCCCAAGCCTGGATGGGTCATGGCTGTGAGGATAATAGACCCTAGCCATCGGCTCAGAAGCCCAGTGACCAACCCTCTAGGAGAGTTTTCACAGAGTTATGCATAAATCTTTAGTTCTGTGGACCAGACAAGGCCTGATGAGTACCAGGGCTCCACAGCCCTCTGCTTTCCCAAAATACAGGCAAGCCCCTCATCATGGCTCATCAGTATGATGAGGCCTGTTAGGGCAGATAGACAACTCCTGTCTTCTTTTCTCCCAACAAATAGACAATTGCTGTTCGACTGGCAGGAACTGGTGACTATCACCCAAGAAGAGTTGGCTCTGGTTGACTCTCATTTCTCTACCCTAGTCATGTGGGGTATTTCAGCAATCTGGAGAATTTATATATACACGCACACACACCTGGATATTCATTATAACATTAGTCACGCAGGCGTGGAGAGCAGGGACATGTGGCACTAGGGCAGGGATTGGGGTCAAGGGTAGGAGTGGGACAGCTAAGAGCCGAAAGTTGAAGTCAAGCTGGAGAGCACAGATAGTTCCCACTTGCAAGGGCAGAGGTAAGACCTGAGGTCGGAATCATAGATCCAAGAGTGGGAGTCAGGTAGCAATGGGACCAATGCGCAAGCAGACTGAGAGTGAGGGGGTGCCCCTGGGCAGCCGCCTGGAACACTGAGCAGTGGTTGGCGAGCCAGCAGGGGTGTGGTCCAGCGGTGGGTCAAGCTGGTTGCAATGGCTATGGGCAAGGAGTATAAACAGGATATGCTTGTGCCTGCAATGAGCTTAAAACATCATAGGTGGAAGAGGAGTCATGGGCATAAATAGTTTTCATATGAGAGGGGCCGGGGAGCCTCATCCTGGTCCCTGGAGTGCTTCCTGAAGGTGGTAGCATTTTAGAGGAGGCTTGGTGGTGGAAGTTAGATACAATCTATCTTGTCTGGCTTAGGAGGGAGAGGAACACTTGAGTGGAGCTAAACCATGAGGACAAGGCTGTGCTCCATTGGCTGGAAATTGGGTTGGAAGAGGCTAAGGCCCTATGAAACCCGCCATATGCTAGGATTTACTTCTAGTTAAGTAGAAATCTATTAACTTATAGATTAGAATTCTCATCATAGTGCAGGGTGATAGGAATGATCAACCCTATTTCAGGGATAAACTGAGGCCTTGAGGAAGGAAATTTGCCCCAAAGCCTGAGAGGTTATAGTTAGGAGAGGATGGGGAGAAGAAGGGGGTAGCCTTGAGGAGGAAAATCTGAAAGTCCGGGTGAAGGGTTTGCACTTTGGACTGACTGTAGAGGGTTTTGGTGGTTTGGTTCTTTTTTTCGGACATCAGCATTTCCAGATGATTGACAAAGGCCCTCCAGAGCCCAGGACCAGCTTTGACCCTTTGCCCAGCTTTTCCAGAGGCTTTGATAGGTATAGTGTTAATGCTGTTTGATTCTCTCCCACTCGGACAGTAAAAGGGCAGTTGTCTTAAAGGAACTAGGCGGCAAAGACACCAAGCGCTTGGCTCTGGAGGCCCAAGTTCTCAGTCCAGATGTGAGGAGAGGTGAAAAGATGATGAGATAGAAAACATGTACACTTTTGCTTTGGACACTCCTCTCTACCGCCTTCCCCACCCCCAGATTGATAGCCTCTAACCTGGAGAAGAGGAAGAGTTTAAAAAGCAAGGTGCACCCCCAGGACTTTATGGGACCCCATCTCCTCCTAGGGCTGGGGATGATGGAAATGGCAGACCCTGCTCTAAATCTGGAGGTCAGGCGTGGCGACCTACTTGGGCCTCACTTGTCTAGGAAGTCCAGGGAGAATGGCGAGCCTCGGGGGTCCCCTCGGCCCCCATGGTGTGCTCCAGAGACCCAGAGTAGAAGGGGCAGGGTGGCATGCCTAGGTGGAGAGCCCCTGCAACCCACCCACTCCTCCTCCCACTCCCCACCCCCTGCACACACAAGCTTCCCATGGCTCTTGCAGGGGGAGCTGGAAAGAGCTTAGAGAGCCTGGCCACAAGAAAGCTGCGAGCCTGAAAGGGGCCTGGGCAGGAGGGTGTGGTGCCCAGAGGGTGGAACAGCCTGGAGCAGCCCAGCCAGGGGCCAGACGAGCTTGTACACGGGCTTGGGGGGCGGGGCGGCGGGCATCTTGGATGACAAGGCAGACACCTTACATCTCACTTGGACTTGGGACACAAGGAACAGAGATGTCGCCTCCCGTCTGCATAGCTGTGGCAGAGCCCGCACTCCCTTCCCGGGAGGAGCTGGCAACACAAGTCCCAGCACTAAATTGATGAAGACGATGACTCCAGTGACCAATTTCCCTGGAAACAGCTCCACTAGTTTTTCTGCATCAGCCAGAATGGGGGCTTGAGACAGAAAAGAAATCCGCTTATGGAAAGACAGAGAAAATGACTTTGCACACACCAGTCTACCGCGTGGGAGAGCCCAACCCGCTGTGCTGGCTTCCTGCCTTCCTTCTCCCCTCCCCCTGCCTGTACCCCCTCCCATCTGCCTCAACGAGCTGGAAAATCATAAAGCTAGAAGGGCCCATCGAGATGGGGCCGTCCACTGCCTTCGTTTCACCTGTAAGGAGACTGGGGCCCGAAGAAAGGGCGGGCCTTGCATCAGGTCTCAAGACAGCTGAGCAAACTGGGTTCTTAAACTCTCCCACCACCTTCTCCCATCCTGCTCCTGTCGCTACTGGGCACCCAGGTGGGGAAAGCACACCCTGGCCTGGCTCCTTCAGTGCGTGCCGCCTCTCTCGCTGGCCGGATGGGTGATCCAGGGCACATGCCCCCAGGACGGGGGAGGGGCGTGAGGGATGAGGGGCGCTGCCCCACATGAAGCCTTACGGGGGGCCCTCGTGCAAACGGAACTCTTGGCCCCAGAACAAAGAGTTCTCCAGCACACCATGGATGGTGCCTTGTGGGAGAAGACACGACACATGCCCCGGATTCTCCCCAAGCCACAATTGTTTCAGAGTCCTGGCGGGCAAGTCTCTCTGCCTGCTGGGGCCTGCAAGCTCCCCCCAGGCTGTGGGGCAGGAAGAGAAGTCTTAGATTTCACGGTGGCAGGAGCGCCGACTGCCAGGGAACCGCCCCCAGCACCGAGAACTCGGGGAGACGGGTGGTGGGGCCTCCCTGTCCCGAGGGTCAGCTCTAGATCACTGCCAATCTCACACAGAGGCCCAGCCCTGGGCGAGGAGCTTCTGCTCCCTGTCCTCATGTACGCCTCCCAGCCCAGTACATGGGCGCTACTCTCTCCTTCTTAGAGATGAGAAAAACCAAGTTTGGAAAGATTAAGTGACTTGAGGTTGCGGTCACACGGTTTTTAAGGAGATGCTCTGGGATTAGATAAGATGGATCTTCATGTGTCTTCAGTTGCAGAGCCTTCCCGAACCTCTCTTGGGAATCTCTTTCCTGGGAGTCCTTCCCACCAGAGTCTAAGGGGTGGAGAGGGCGACTGCGAACACCCCGGCCTCGAAGATTAGGGGCTGGGAGTCAGGACACTCGGGCACTTGGCCTCACCTCTCACGGGCCACATTCCCTGACCACACACACTTCTCTCCCAACGAGGCTGTTCTCCGGGCAGGGACTGGCACCGGTTCTCAGGATCTCACCTTCCTTTAGGGCTATTTCAAGCTCTGTATCAGGAGCAACACTCAGGGAAGGCTGATCCCCTTCTGGGCAGAGCTTACCGTAATCCAACAAACCTACAACAAAGTCAGACTTACATACCATGGAATGCCAAGCATAACCATTATCGAAACTGGGGCTCAGAACCCCTTCTCACCAAGCCTTGACCTTGGAAATTATGGAAATGAGACCTAAGTGTTGAACAGTTCCTGACGTTGACTGGAGTGTTCTTTTATACAACTTAGCCAAATTTTTACTTTTTCAGTCGTCACTCAGATGCCGCCTTAGTGATACTCTGCTAAGGGGCTTGAAAGTTTTCCGTGGTGTCATGACTAGTTTTATCCTCCCTCCGCTCCCCACTCGTCATACCACAGGCTCCCTGATCCCCACATATACCCAAAAGAAAGGTAGAGGCTGGCGCCTCCACTCGCTGACGGTGGGCCCCTTGCTGACCCTCCCACGGTCCAGGGATGAGATTCCTGGGGTCCCCTCATAGATGTACAGATGATTCTAGTTTCTTCTGCACCATTGTCCTTGCCCACCTGCACACCCGCTTGCACACACGCACACACATGTGCACATAAGTTCGCCCAGGAGGACGAATCCTTAAAATGCCATCTATTCCCCACCCCGAGCTTTGGGTGCTAGGTGGACTCAGGTGCAGGAACTGGGCCCTGAGGCTGCGGACGGTTGGACAGATCTCTTGAACCCTCCCTCCGGGCCTTCAGCTGCGTCTGTTCCCATTCCTGCAGGGTTAAGGTGTCCCTGGGTGACTAAGTGGGGCCAGAGCCTGGCCCCCACCCATCACAGGTGGCTTGACTCAGAGAGCAGCCTGTGCTCCCTGCCACGCCCTTGTAGGGAAGGATGCTGTTCCCGGTTTCCGAGGACCTGCCCTGCTACCCAAGCAGGCAGAGGAAGCAAGGAAAGGAAAACCCACAGGGTCTACAGAAAGTCTGGCCCCTAGGCCTTTCCTTGTATGGTGGCTGGAGCCCCAGGAGCAGGGGGAGCTGTGGGAGAGCCCTCCTGGGGGAGGCCAGAGATCAAAGGGACGGTAATTGGGCACAAGCTAAAAATAGGCCTGGTGGTTATTTTCGAGCTGTTTGGTTTGAATCGAAAGAGTAAATTTTGGATTTTGCTCAAATTTCCTGTCAGTCTCCCTAGTCTCTTCCTCCTCTGCTCACTCCCCAGGCTGGTGGCGTTCAAAGGGTTTTGACTATGACCCATGGTCATTTTACCCCTGGCTTTGTACGTACACACACACACACACACACACACACACACACAGAATTGAAAAGAACCATGAAGCATTACTTCCCTTTACTAGATACAAGGCACTCGATGTTCTAGCTTGTCCTATTTCATTTCTTTAAACAACTGGTTATGACCCACTAATGAATGTAATGACTGCTGAGGAGCCCCCACAATTAGAAAAACATTTAAACAATCTACCCATTCTTTTCTCCAATGCTGTCACTAGTCAGTTACGTGGCTCTGGGCAGATGGTCTCAACTTTACAGAACTTTGGTTTGTTTGTTTTCATCTATGCAGGGAGGGTTGGCCCAGTCATATCGATTCCCTGAAGTTGTGTGGATTTGTTGCATTCTTTGTTTAAAGGGAATCAGTCACCTGTGGCATTTTCTGGGCAGCCCAATTTGGAGCTTAAAGAGTCAACTTCTAAAGGAAGGGAGTTGGGTGTTTTTCCTCCAACAATTTAGCCTTGGTTTTGTGAAGCTTTGAGATTTGGAAATGGACAGATCCATCCCCAGCTCCCCAAGGGTCAGTAGTGTAGCTTCCTGAACCTCTCTGTGCCTCAGTTTCCTCCTCTGTAGACAAGGATGACACTATCTCACCGGGCTGTTTGGGGGTAAATAGGACAACAGTGGAAGTCTCCCCCATTCTCCCCTCCCGCTCCTCCCCTCCTCCTGGCTCAGATTTACTAAATTTCCCTGTGGAGCTACTTCATCACCACTTCCTTCACCCAGAGCTTCAGAGCAATGCCCCTCACTGTCCCCTTGGTCCTGCCAAGAACACCGTGGCTTGGTTGGGTAAGGATGCTGCCCGTTTTATTGATTAGGAAAAGCTTCTAAAATGACTTGCTCAAGGTCACTCAGGTAGTATAGCCATAGGCTCAGGGCTTCTCCTGCCGGATCAGTGGTGTGCCGGGCCAATCTGCTAATTTCAGGTAGCCCTGGAGAGAACCCCTGACCTGGGAAAGGGTCATGGGTGCGTTTACATGGGTGACCAGAGACAATCACAGGTCTCTGACTTCACACACAGGTGTTAGTCATTTTTGTGGACAAGCACCCTAAATCGCTGACAATAAGCTTAGAAAAAGTTTTGACTCATTTCGACTTTTACTATTGTGTCCAATCATCATATTTGTTCACTTACTTATTTTTGTCTTTTTCCCTTTCCCAAACATACAAGCCATCCAGATAAGGACCTTAGTCATCATTGTATCCCCAACACCTAGCACGGTGTCTGGCAAAATAAATATTTATTGCTTGAGAAATATTTGCTGAGTAAATGACTAAACATGCCGCTCGTGGAGAGACCGGGCTGGGGACCTCTGTGTTTACACAGCTTATTTCATATCTGTGCTCTTTGACCTGCATGATATTAACGTTACGTCTTAGACACACAAAGGGAGCAGGGAAATGGAAGCCACGACATGGGTCATTCGAGCAAGATGGACCATCCACCTGAACCTGGATGAACCTAGTCTAGGTAGAAGGAGTTTCAAACCCGAAGAGCTGAAATAAGGGTCTAATTTCTCCATTGCACTTAATTCTTGCAGTCCTTACTGCAGACAGATGTGGAAAGGCTTCCTCATTAAGAATGGCCGGACAGCAGGCACAGAGCACACGGCGTGCCCTCGCACACGGGAGTGTGAAGGGGAGCAGGAGTTTGAGAGAGAGACAGGAAAGGGTAGGAGGCTCACCTTCTGGCAGGAGAAAGCCTCCATGCCAGAAGTGTGGCATTCCTCCCCAAAGCGTGCATTGCTGGAGCCCAGGCAAAGTCTCCTTGACCTTGGCAAACAAGACTAGTTCCAAGCTGGACCCTCTGGGGCAGAAAGGACCAGGCTGACGGGTAGAGTTCACAGGAGATATATTTTTCAATTTTGGATTTAAAAAAAGAACAGAAAAAATTCAAGCCTAAGCCAAGACGTTTGGCTTTGTCACGTCAATAGTATTTAAAGATGTTATTTGGCTAAACCTGGAAACCGCGAATGAAAAACAACTCGGCCCCTCTCTGCTCTCCCGCCCCGCCCTCTCCCTGTTGGTTCCCATCTGCCCTGAGCTCCCCACTGAAGCCCCACCCCGAAGTCGTCTAAAGGCACCTTTTATTGGAAAAGGAACAGGAGCAGACAGAGTTCTGTGCATGAAGTCAGCACTGGCCATTTGCTTTACAGGATGACGCACTTGAAGCTCAGACAAGGCTGGGAGACGGCTCTTGTAGGTGGGGTCATCCCCATTTTACAGTCGAGAACATTGAAGCTCAGAGGGGTTAAGTGATCTGCCTAAGGTCACAGTGTTTAGGACATGGCCACATCTTTTGAATTCCAAAACCCACGTTCTTTCCAGCACCTATAAGGAAGTGACTGGCACTAAGTCAGGGAGCCATTTGAGGCGTCTAGCAAAATGTAATTCGGCCTTCATCTGCTCCTGCCTGCCAGACTTTGCCTTCCATCAACCCTCCACGCGCCTCTCGGGCCGAGTTCATCTCTTCCCTCCTTTGCAAAGCTTCCCTGGCTTCTCCAAGCCAGCATTAATCTCTTTCTCTGTCCCCACAGAGGGTGTGTTTGGTAAATCCTGTGCCCAAGCCTCTGTGTGGGTCTGCCCGGTGCTACGGCTGGGCATGAGGGTGCTGCTCAGTGAGGCCAGGGCGGCCTAATCCAGCCTGGCATCAGCTTGAGAAGGCACGGGGTGGAGACAAGGTGTGGGGCACGCGAGGCAAAGGAGAATCTTCTCCGCTCCCAGGCTGCAAACCCTGCCCTCCGCTGGAATTTGCTGCCCTGGGGGGTACTCACATCACTCAGATTTCAGGAGAAGGCCTCCTCCATCTTGCTGAGAAATGGGAAGTGCAAGAAACATTTGGGGGAGGACTGGGATATAAACTCTGAGCTCCCCCAAAGCAGGATTGAGTAGATCTCCTTCAGAAATGGTTGTTGGGTGAATGAATGACTCGCCTAATGAGTACAATGTTGCCATTCTCAGGAGCCACCCAGCTTGGTCCTGGGTCAAGAGAGCTGGGGACGAGGATTGTAAATATCACTCCCAAGTCCTTCTGCTTTTACCCCAACTGTGCAGGCGTCACCTGGGCACTGGCCGGTCTTCCAGGTTCTTCCCAGGCTGAGCCTGGCTTTTTGCTCTCTCTTGGGTGCTTCTGGGGGTGTGGAAAGCCGAGGCCCCACACCCCTGCCTCCCTGCCTGGGAGGAAAAGCCTGCTTCTCTCCTGCTGCCTTCTCGCCATGCTCGGGATGCACTCAGCCTGAGCAGCTGAGTGTGACAGGTGCCTGCGAAATGGCTCTGACCCCACGGGAGCCCTCAGTGGGGACGGCCCGTTGGGTGTCTGCAGAGTTCGGGGCACCTCCCCACCCGCTGTACCCCCAGAAGCACACCCTTGCACTAGGACCACCGGCTCCCCTGCGCAGCAAACAGCCTCAGAGCCCCAGCTCCCAGCTATCGGGGAAAGACCATGCATGCCCAAAGCCCCTTCTGAAGGCATCAGAGACTCTGTTGAACCGTCTCCCATTTGGTTTTACAGCTGGCATCTCCTTCGGACTTCGGACTTCGGCTGAGCGCGGACCGAGGAGGCTCACATCTAGGGACCACATCGTGTGCGAAGTGTGTACTGGGAGCACTAGACCTGTACTTTCAAGTGACTCAGGCAGACTCACGCCTTCTGGCGCCCAGGGTGTATGCTCCCGACATGGACAGCCAGCCTGCTACCCCCCACCTGCCCCTAAACTAACATCATCTGGTCCCACAGCATGCCAAGCATTTCCACGCGTGACTGTGTCTGGTCGGGCGAAGCAGCAGGACCGGGGTGAACAACACCGAGAAGCCACAGATGACCGCAGAGGCTTGAACCCTGGGCACCAAGGCCGCCTTCACTTTGCTTTTCAGGAAGTTGCTATTTTGAAGTGTTCCCTGTGGCTGCCTCCTCACGACATCACCCCGGGGGACCAAGTCAGGCTTGGGGCCACTTTGGGGTACGGAACAATAACGTTTCTCTAGCACAGTCATATTTTTGGAGCCTCTTCCTTCCTTCCCCCAACCCTGCACTGAGAATTATCATTTGGTAAAGGGGTGATCAGTCCTACACACTGGAGGCAGGAGTCTTCTCGCCCGCGGGGCACGAGAGGCGACAGGTGTGAGCCTCCAATGTGACTGTAGCTGACAGAGCACTGGGCGTGGGGTGGGGAGGAAGGCAAGGGGAGGTTTCCATGGCAGAGCAATAGCTCATCAGGTCTGAAATGCTTCCTGCCCCTGGGGGAGTCAAGGGTCCCCCAGGGGTAAGGAAGCTGTCCTTGAAAACAGCTAGGATAAGGGAGAAGGCACCAAATCGAGCCTAGGTTGCAAAAATTAAAAAATCTTGCTCCAAAGGATTGTTGTTCCCCGAAAGTCCATTTGAAAGTCCATTTGAAGTTCTGCAAATATCGATACAGGCCTCCCCCGCTATCTGAAAGCAGAGCCTTCCTATGAAAACTTTCTAAGCGCGCTGGCGGGAAAACAAAGAAACCATGACTGTTTCGTAAAAGCGAGAACCCTCTTCGAGGTTCTTTCAGTTAGGAAAAACGGGTACCAGCACAGCTCTTTCGTAAAGGAGGAGTGGCATAATGTGGGCTTTCGAAAAGCAGGGCATCCTTACACCAGCATTTAAAACTTCGTTATTTATCGTAACAGAGGTAGTGCAATGGTCGTTATGGAGAAGCTAAATGCCAGAGAAACCGATGACCGAGGAAGGGGAAGCGCCCCCATCATTCCCCTGTGCTGTAAATAAACACTGTGAACAGTTTAGGATATTTATACTAGGGTTTTAGTCAACCAGTTATTACTATAGCTAAGGCACCTGCAGGAGGAGATGCGCGTGTTTTACATTGCCTTTCAGCTGTCCCCTGCTGGAGAGTACCTTGTGGGGTCCCCAAAGACAAAGCCTCTGGCGGCACCACCTGCATTTGCTGGTAGGAGGCGGAGGCTCTGGGCGGCCTTTCCAGTCCGGTAGCAGTCACCTCGACCTGCTGCCTCTTCCCTCTCCCCCCTGCTGATTGGTCTGGCATCTGGGTCCCTCCCCAGAACTCCTGGGGGCAGACAACAACCTCCACAGCCAGCACCCCAAGTCCTGCCCTGTCCTCGAGGCTCAAGGATGGCCAGATTCTTGACCCCACCTTTGCGCACCAATTTCTTTGTCCTCTGTTCTACAGTAGAAAGTGGGATTGGAGGTTAGGGCTGGGGAGGGAGAACACCCGAGCTCCCCGAACACTCCTGCCTCTTAAAGCATTTAAATACATTTAAATCTTTCATCATGAGGTTCAACGACTCACGGTTATGCAGCTAGTCGGTGGAAGGGTGGCCAGGAAATCTGGTCTTAGCTGATGGAGAATGAGAGGACCTTGCTTGGGGTCCTCGCCGGTGTGATGGGCTGCCCAGGCGTGGGGAAGCTGCTGCACCTCCCTGGACTCGGTGACCCCGTCTGTAGAGCAAGGAGATTGGTGCTCAACTTTGACCGTGCATTGGAAGCACCTGCAAGTCTTTAGCAAACTGATGCCTGGGCGCCACCTGGGGATTCAGAGTTCACCCTTGCAGGATGGGTCTGAGTATCTCACCTTCTGTGGGTCCTCCGGGCCCCAGTGTGGCAGAGCCGGAGCTGGACCACCCCTCACCAGTGCATGGGTGTTGCTTACCCCCACTTTATTTTTCTCTCCCTACGACTGGTTCCCCGGACTCAAAATGCTCCTGCCTAAGACGGAATTAGAGCCCAGAAGCTGCGGGTTCACATCCCAGTTCTCTCCCTTAGTGCTCTTTCCTAACCTGTAAAACGAGGAAGAAAATAGTGCTTGTCTCACAGGACTTTTGGGAAGATGGGATGAAATGGGCCAAGCGCCACTCGGCAGGCCCAGCACCTCGGCTCAATGGAATGACCCCCATTCTCTCTGTAACTATAAGGTCTGAGTTCAAAGGATCACGCCGAAGAGTCCTGACTGTCCCAGTGAAGGGAAAGCAGGGGAAGGTCCAGAGGGAAGGCAGGCGGAAGTCCCCGAGGGAGATGAACCTATTCTTTGGTGGCTCGGTGTGGGGGGGTGATTTCTTCTGTGACCTTCCTCATCCTCGGGGGACCTCTCCCTGCCGCACCCAACCTTTGGCAAAAGCTGGAGGAATCGCTTCCTCAAGATCCAAGGAGGACCTTAGCACCTGAGCTCTTCCCCCTGGTGGCAAGCAGCTTCTTAATGCCTGTGTCCCAGAAAAGTCCTCCTGGCCCTCTCCTCACCCCCACACTCTGCCTGCCCTTTTTTCCTCCCAAGGGTTGGCTTCTAACTCACCGTTTTCCTGTGACCCTGTGGTTGGGTTTTTCCAAGGTTTGTCTGGGCGGGAGGCCTGGCTCCTTCTTCAGGTCTCATCCCTGCCTGCCTGGTGTAGAAGGAGCTCCGCCTCCAGAGAGGGAGGGAGCCCCGTGCAGGCGGAGCCACACACACCTGCGTTCCCTCCTCCGCTTCACCCTTTGTCAGCTCCAGGATCTCAGGCCTGTGGTTCTGCCTCTCCAGAGGGGTCTGATCACACGTACGCCTGTTCGCCTCCATCCTCCTCCTGCCGCGCTTGATCACGGAGCATGGTGACTGCCTCATGCCTGGAAAAGAGAGCTGAGGAGGCAAAGGGGGTCGGGACTGGAATTTCATCGCGGCCCTCCCAGCCCAGGACCTCGGGAACAGCGGGGCCCCCAGAGTATGCAAGCCTGAAGGTGCGCCCCGCCCAGCCACTAGCTGGCTGCCACCTCTGGCAAATCGACAGCGTCTCCTGACCTCATCTACACCTGTGCTAGAAGGTGGTTGGTTTGAACTCATTCCCAAAATGAGTTAGTTGGTACACTAGTTTTTCAAACTGCCTCTCAAAAAAAAAAAGTCTCAAGGTCAAATAAGTTTGAGGACTGCTGTAAATTCTGCTCCCCATTTAGAGCATCATAAGACACCCATCAACCTGGTAAAGGCGCCGAGAGAACCAACGACAAAGAGGCCAGTTGGGCTTGATTTAACTCACTTTTTCCTAAACTCCTTTGACCCTGAAACTTTTGCAATCCTGTTAACATCCCGGACCACTAGTGATTGGAGAAGACCGCGTGAGAAATGCTGGTCTCATCCGGAGCCGGGCTTCTCAAGCCAGAAGGTGCAGACAGAGCCCCGGAGGCGCGTGCGGAAATGTAGATTCTGATTGGACGGGTCTGGGGGCGCTTTAAGCCAGCAAGCTCCCAGGTGACGCACATCACCTCTCGAGCCCTCCCCCCCCCCCCCAGGGCGGAGTCCCAAGGATTTTTCAGCTTCCATGTTGGAAGTGGTGCAGAAATGGTGACTGAGGGAGCCTGGACTCTTAGAGACCTGGGTTAGGGTCCCGGCGCCATGACTTTGCAGCAATGTGACCTTGAACAGGATTGTCCACCACACTGAGTATTAGTTTTTTCTCTGTGTAGTTTCTATATAAATAGTACGGGCTCCACAGGATCCTTTGAGGATTAAATAAGACTGTTCAAATAAAACATGTTAGCCAGACCAAACCTGTGATAGGAGCAAACTGCATACTGGCTGTCATTAATTCAACAGTCTCTGTGAGGGGTGCCTGGGTGGCACAGTCAGTTGGGCATCCGACTCTTGGTTTTGGCTCCGGTCCTGATCACAGGATCGTGAGATCGAGCCCCATGTCAGGCCCTGTGCTCAGCGGAATCTGCTTAAGAATCTCTCTCTCTCTCTCCCTCTCCCTCTCTCTCTTCTCTCTCCCCAAGTAAATAAATAAACCTTAATTTTAAAAAAGTCCACGAGACTATCTTGACCCATAGGCTGCTATCACTTTCACTAGCACAGCTGACTGCTGCCCAGACCTCTTTCCCTGCAGCATGATGGTGCTGCTATCTGCATATGGGCCTTTGCATGACCTCTCTTCTCTAGCACATTCTAGTAACTTCTCTGGCTTTCAGGGTATCAGACGAGCTGAGAGACAGCGGCTCTCCTCTGGGGAACTACAGGCAAACTCCGTGCCAGCAGCCCACTAGGAACAGCACAATCTACTCTGGCAGAAGAAGGGTGACAGGTTTTTCGTGACCCTGTCCAAAAGGATCCTCATTGATAGGGGAAGCATTGTCCCTCCATGCTACCCTGGGCCTGGCCCCTGCTGACTGTCTAGAATTTGTGTGTCACTTGGACTGCCATGAGAGGATAACCCTCATTGTACTCACCTCTGTGTTCCTTGATAGGTGCTTTTGCAACTGAAGCACATGAAAACCATCTATAAATATGTCCTCGTGTGCTAGCAAGGCCAATGTCTGGGCTCTATTCAATTCCTTTCTTGTGTGTGGACAGTGCATTAGGACCCCATCACCCTGGTTGCCCAGATCTTGCCCCATCTTGAAAGCTAAAGAAGGAAGAGGCAAGAAGGATTACCATTTACGGATCACCTTTTAGTATCTGTCTCCTGTGTACATCCTCATGTGAGCCTTGCAGCAACTCTGTATGGTAGGTATCATTGTTCTTATCAGGCTCAGAGAGGCTAAGTAATTTGCCCAAAGACACACAGCCAGTAAGTAGTGGAGCTGGGATTATAGTTCAGGATGGTTTGACTTTATTCTCACCTTGCTTTCTCTGCTCCCAATCTTTGTGTCTGAGGATGACTGCCCACGGCTTTCAAGTTTTACCTGTTATGAGAACATCTGGGAAGAAAATAATCCTCTCCCAATTTGATCCCTGTCTGAGGTCAAGTTCTGTATGTGGACTAATGTCACCACAGGGACAGTGCCACCCTGTGCAGACATCGCAGCTTCTGTTCTGACCAGGTGGGCGCGTGTAGGGGCAGAGGAGAGAAGGTTGGTCCGTGCCTAGAACAGGGTGTTAGGCAGGGTCCACTGAAGTGTGCCGGTCTATGACATACCCCTTATTGGGGGCAGTCTCTGGGAACAGTGGCATCTAAAAGGCCGACGGGACGGGAAATCTCATTTTGAGCAGATCCAGGCACCACACTGGTCGTCGTCTGACCCTGATGCGGGTCCGCAGGGCCAGCCATGCCCCCTGCAGCGGCCTCGTCCCTCGAGGGCCCAAGGAGGTGGGGAGTAGATCACATCCTCATTCCCGATCTCTGACCCGCCCCTAAGTCATGCCTCCATCTGGTCACAGAGACTGGTGCGTGGAGAGGTGTGCCAGGCTGGCCACACACAGTTGCACACCCCTGGGAGGTTCTGGACCTCGGGATCCCTGCCACACTGTGTCTCGTGCTTTGTTTCTCTGCCCCTCGATGTGTCCAGTGATGGAAGGGGAGTGAGCACATGACCCATGTCACAGTGAGCATATGACCCACGTCGTATGACCAGGGAGAAACCGGCACAACCAAGACTTTCTGGAATCTCCCTGGAGTTGTAGGGTAGAGCCAGGTGAGCGCAAGTTGTTTGCCAAGCCCTCCTCCAGACGCCAGAAAACTGACTTTGGAGAGCCTCTCTGACCCCCATTGCCAACAAGTCACGGAGATGCACAAACACTATTCAAAGCTGACAGCTACCAACTTGACAATTGTCCTCGACCCCATGCAAATGTGAGTGCGCTTAATTAATAACCCGGATGCCCCTGGTGCCCCGTCTGCTCAGGAACGGGGCACTCAGGAAGCTCAATGCCTTTTCCTCGGTAACCGCTGCCAGCTGAATTTTCATTATCTTTCGGGACTGTCGCCTCTTGGAACTCTGGAAGGGAAATGCTCACCCCAGCTGGGCGGGGGCCAGGCCTGTTGGAGAACACCGTGCTCGGCGTCCATTCCGTTTAGCTCTGGGCTGGAAGGCGGGAGAGAGGCGCGCTCCTGCAAACCAAAGAGAGGGAGTCTGGTGCTGGCCTGCGCTTCTGCGGGCTGCCGAGCTGGCAGGATGCAAGATTCTGACCTCTTTTTAAACCCTTAAAACGTTGCCTCTGGGAGTGCCTCCTTGACCAAGGCTGCTGGGGCCTTTTATTATTTTTGTAAATCACCACTGACTTGATTGGGTTTTCTTTCACGAGAGCAGTTGGTGTTTATTGTGCGCCTACCCTGTGTCCGGCTCTGTTTCACACGTGTTGTCTTAGTGAAGACTTGCACCTGGGTGAGACCGGGCGTTTGCTACCCCCATTCTACCGAGGAGGGAAATGAGGCTCAGAGAGGGGAAGCCACCCCCCTCCCCGGCCCGGGATTGCACACAGTGGCCAGAAGATAGTGCTAGGATGGGAGCCCAGGTAGTCAGGCTCCGGGGTCGACCCCTTGGCTTGGAATTGGTCATATGCTCAGCGCCGTGGACCTGGAAACAGGTACTGGGAAAACACCTCAAACACCCCAAGCTTCTGGTTTATAACTTCATCGTAGTCCATCCCAGCAGCCAGAGCACACCTGTTGATGAATAACGGAAGGGCCACGTAGGGTCAAGGTGCCATTTTCTCCCCAGCGCAGTGAGGGCTGAGGTTCAAGGGTTCAGGAGACAGAGGCATGGACAGAAGTCTGTTTCCAGGATGGGGTGGCCAAGCTCCTGGGCGTACAAGCTCCTGGATGTTCTCTAGCCAGCTCCATGGGATGTCTTAGGAAAGAGATGGCTATTCTTTTGCCTTCATCCAGAACATAAGAGTCTGGGATACAGGAAAGAGGGAAGGACCTTCCTCTCTAGCATGTTGAAAGCCACAAAGCTGACAAGCCAGACTTTTAAAGTAGCCCCAGGCCAAGTGTAGTAGGTTGAATTGAGTCCCCTGAAAGGATATGTGTGTGTCCTAAGTCCTGGTACATAGGAACGTGACTTGATTTGGAATAAGGTCTTTGCAGGTTTAATTAAGTTATGGATCTCAAGGGGGGCCCTCATTCCAGTGATGATGTCCTTATGAAAGAAAAGGGAGGAAGACTTGAGACACAGAGACATGCAGAGAGGAAGAGAGAGAATGTGTCCCATCTACAAAGGCAGGGAGATAGAAATTGGAGATACGCCACCACAAGCCAAGAAAGGCCTGGAGCCGGCAGGAGCCAGAGGAGTGGAAGAAGGATTCCCCTCTAGAGCCTTCAGAGGGCACATGGCCCTGCGGGACAACTTGATTTTGAACTTCTAGCCTCTAGAGTGTGAAAGAGCTCAAAATACAGTTTGATTGGTTTTACGCCAGCCAGTTCGTGGCAATTTCCTGGCAGCCCTAGGAAACGAACATACCAAGGCAAGAGTTTCTGTCATCGTCCGGGTCGCTGGGAGGGACCTGTAGAGCAGTGCCCATCCTCTGTGACAGAAATGGGCCATGTTTAGCCCACAGTCATCTGCCAGGGTCTGTGTGTCTGAGGACAGGGACTGGGGTCAATGGCTAGAAAGTGGTGCTTGAGCTCACTGGCCAGTCAGAACTGTTCTGGAAAACAAGCAACTGCCGCTCCCACTTTCCCTCACCCTGACCCCCACCCCCAAACTAGGCACAGCCTGTCCCCTGGCTGGGTAGAAGAGGGTTGGAGATAAAAAACGGGTTAAATGACTCCATATAATACCATACCAGAAATGTGTGCAGAATCCTTGGAAACTCCAAAGGAAAGAGGCTCGGGCTTTTCCTCTGGAGAGCTGACAGGGTCTGGAAGAGGGCAGAAGGGTGAGGGAGGGGACAGTTCTCTGGCAAAAGAGCACCGTGGGTGGAGCCACAGGGACCCAAAGGGCTGGCTGTGAGAAGGTCCTTGAAGCAGGGTGGGCCAAGGGAACTTTGCACTGGGGCGGCCCTTCCTCCATTTTAAGCTTGTCCTTCTCCTCTGCTCTGCCATCATCCCCCCTGTTTCTGCCAAACAGTAGAAGTCAGTCGTGCCAGCCGTCTTGTGCTTCCTTGGGCAATGCAGGGCGAGGGACGTGCCCTTGTCTGGACTGAAGCCACATGGAGAGCAGGTGGCGGCTACCGAGGACAGACCTATGCGGGTCAAGAACTCACTGGAAACAAACTGCATTGAGAGACGTGTAACTGCAGAATCCCCAGGGACTGGGCAGAGAGGGTGGAGGAAGGTCTGGAATTCTGACCACTGGCGGGGGGGCGGGGGAAGGGAGAGGCAGGTAGGTGATCTGCACACTGGAGGGAAAGGTGAGCCATTCGTGGTCCACTCAGCCCACATTTGACCCGGCTCCTCTCCCCCTACAGAGCTAGAAAGCCTGTGGCACACCACGGATTCTCAATCAACCGCTCATAAATATGCCTCACAGGCATTCAGAACTAGAATCCTATAGAATATGCACGCAGAGCTCCCAGGCTGCAAAGCAAAATCAAACTCTGCACGGGGATCTTACAGGGATGTGGCCTTCTATTCAGTCCCTCCTGGCTCTGTGGAATTTCTTTTTCTCTTCCCCTAAACAAATTCTCCCCAGTGAGTCAATCTGTAAACTTTCTCCACGCCCGCCCCCGCCCCCCACGATTGTTCCCTACACTCTAGAATTCTCATCAAGCAAGCCATCTTTGATTTCTTCTCTTCCTTTACAGCAAATTCTATTACTTTCCCCATCCTGGACTTGAGATGTCTCTTGCACTCTCCTCCCCTCTCAAGAGCTTTATTGATTTACCTACCATAAAGTTCAGCCTTTTAAAGTGTACATTTCAGTCATTTTCAGACGATGTAGAATTGTGCGACCATCATGCTATATAAATCCAAAACATTTTCACTGGTCCCCAAGGAAAAACCCACACCCATCAGCATTCACTCCCCATCTCCTGCCCCCTGAGTCCCTAGAAACCACTAATCTACTTTGCGTCTCTATGGATTTGCTTATTTGGGACATTTGACGTGCACTGAATCATCCACGTCGGAGCACACATTGGTACTTCCTTTTGTTGCTGAATGAGTCCTATTCCATTGTGTGGATGTACTTCTGTTTATCCATTCATGAGTTGATGGACACGGGGTTATTCCCACTTATTAACCATCAGGAATAATGCTGCTATACACATTCCCAGAAAAGTTTTCCCGTGGGCACACGTTTCCATTACTTGTGGGTAGGTGCTTAGAGCGGAATTGCCGGGTCACATGGTAACCCCATCTGTCACATTTGAGAAGCTTCCAGACCGTTTGACCCAGTGGCTGCTCCAGGTGCCATTTCCACCAGCAGCGGAGGATGGTCCTGATAGCTCCACATCTTCACCAACACTTGTATGGCTTTTCCATTTTAGCTCAAACCTTTAAAAGTTTCTTTCCTCTTGTTTACTCTTCTTGTCTGGCCTTTCGATCAAAGGGTTGTCACACAAGCCAGGAGTTGAAAGATTTTCCCCTGAAACAACATCAATGTATCTAAGCTTTCATTTATAGGACAGTGAATCCTGTTTGCTCCAGCCAGGCACAGACTCAGAGCTATTTCAGAAAGGAGTTTCCCCCACCCTTGGGGGGAAAGAGAATATGGAGCATATGCTTCTTCTCTGGGCTCCGAGAGAAGCTACACACACGAAGTGGGTGTGTTTCCTGATCCTTTAAGAAGATTGAAGAAGGACAATCACGGGTTATACAGTACTAACTTAGCGCCCCCGGAGATCACTCAGAAATAGCCGATACCCTACAACATCTCAGGTTCCGTCATTTCATTTGCCTTCTTACAGAAACCCTGGGGCAACCATTATGAGTCTGTCCATCTTCTGGATGAGGCTACTTGCCTATGGTCACTCAGCTAATGAATGGTGGAGCAGAACCTCCAACCCAGGCTAGGTCGTGCTCCTCTCTTACCTGAAGGCTGTTCACGGGACCTCTCCATCTTGTCACTGACTCTTTGGGAACGTCAAAGAGACCCTTTCCTCTAGCTCACATTTCCTGCTCGTCAACCGGACACTGGCAGCCTCAGCCCTTTGCAGGACTGACCTGGGCTCCCAGGGCCTGCCCAGGCTGCATGGGGCTGGTTTGGCAAAAACCGGGCTTTCTGGAGCTTGCTTTAATTGTTTTCTTTTCCACTTCATTGTTTCCATAGGATGTCTGCCTTCCCAAAATAGCACCGGGGCATTCCAGGTAAACTCAACATCCGACCAAAATCCCCATTGAGCGGCAAGTCCGACGAGTTCTGGTTTGCCGCTGTTTTCTCGCTTCCTTTGATCACTATAGCCCCAGAGCAGTAAGTCTGGGGCTCACCGTGGACCCTGGACAGAGAGGGAAGTGGGAGGAGGGGAGGGCGGCCTGGCCAAGCTCTCTCCGGAGCTGGCTGGCTGACACTCCAGCCTTCTTCCCCAACGCTAGAGGGTGGCCATGCACCTGGCCCAGGGAAACGTGATGAGGACTGGAGGGAGGAATTGGGCAGGGTCGTGCTGCAGAGAAAGGAAACCACCACTATGGACCCGATTCTTCTGATTCCTGGAGACAGCATGGTGTAATGAGGAAACGCTGGCTTTGGGTTAAGACAGAGCTGAATCCTGCAAGGCATAAAGCCTCTGGAAGTCACATCAGCAACCTCTTTACCACTCTGAGCCTCTCATTCCTCCTCAGTAAAATGGAGATTATAGTGCCCATCGTGAGCAATAAAGACTGACGGATGCAAAGCCCCTAATAGGGGCGAGGCTTTTGGTTGGTATTCAGTCAATATAGATGAGTCTCTTACCTACTTCCTAGAGTTCAGGGAGAAAAAGTTACTTTTTCATTGTCTTTTTTTTTTTTTTAAGATTTTATTTATTTGTCTGAGACAGAGAGGAGCACGAGGGGGGGGAGGGGCAGAGGGACAGGAAGAAGCAGCTCCCTGCTCAGCAGGGAGCAGTGAGCCTGATTTGGGGCTCCATCACAGGACCCTGGGATCGTGACCTGAACCGAAGGCAGGCGCTTCACTGACTGAGCCACCCAGGTGCCCCTACACTGTCTTTTCTCCTTTTTTTTTTTTATCTTTTTCTTTTGCTAGTGAGAACATGTAAGCTCTCTTTTAGCGAATTTCAAGTATACAATACTGTATCATTAACCACAGTCACCATGCCGTACATTAGATCCTCAGGACTTACTCATAACTGAAGAATGTCTCCTCCCCCACACCCAACATCTTTGTTGCCTTTTGATGTAATTATTACCCAAGTACTGAGGAGGTCCTAGGGACCAGTTTAGAGAAGTGGAAAAAAAGCACGAAATTTCATCAGACTGTCAGGGGCCTCAGCCTTCAACTTTGCTTGCTCATTTAGGTACCCCCGACATAATTTCCTAAAACTATCCATTCCCTGTCTCCAGCATATTTTAAAAATGAAATATAAAAGTTGTTCGTCTAAGTTTAAATAGCTGAAAATGTGTGATTTCTGGCATATTATAAATACTGATATTTAAAGCTAACTGTTACATCACACTTTTAAATTTATCCAATGAAATATAACATCCATGATTTCGTACCCACTATGATCCATTTTAAAATGTATGAAAAAAATCTCATGGGGCATCTGGGTGGCTCAGTGGGTTGAGTCTCTGCCTTGGGCTCAGGTCCTGATCTCGGGGTCCTGGGATCGAGCCCCTGCATCGGGCTCTCTGCTCAGCAGGGAGCCTGCTTCCTCCTCTCTCTCTGCCTACCTCTCTGCCTACTTGTGATCTCTCTGTCAAATAAATAAATAAAATCTTTTAAAAAATCTCATTTATCATTTAGAACCTTTACATCCTTTTATTTCCTTGAACATGTGTAACTATTCCTACTTCCTCTACAGACTTCTGCCTTAATATATTTTTAATACTTTAAAGTATTTTCTTGATTACATTTAAGTAAGTGGAGAAAGCCATTTAAGCAATGAAGACTTTCTCTTTGCCCTCGTAGGACTCTCCCTCAAGAATGTGCATTCTTTGATGAAAGTAGGAGGAAAGAAGAGCACAGTTATTAAGTGAAAATTGCTGTTCCTCTCACCACCAGTACAGGAGGGCAGCAGACCCTCCGAGGATGGAATTCTCTAGGCAACTCTCCCCCAGGTTGGGTACCCCCCTTCTTTTGTAAAGTGGGGGGGAGCCCTAGTGTACGAATTCTCTTGTTCGCAAGCAACTCCATTTTAGGAAAGAGGGCCTGTGGAAGCCAAGGGTCTGGAAAGTGGTTTCCTGATTCCTATTTTTGCCCGATGACCCTCTGGAATGTTCTGTGGGTCCCAAACTTAGCAGACAGCTAAGTCTGAATTTGAAACTCAGCTTTGTCACTTACTAGGGTCAGGGAACCCTAGCTAGTTATCAAACCTGTGTTTCCCTGGAGGATTTTTCAATTAAAATGAGGTTAAAAGCAATTAGGTGACAAATTAGGGTCTCGATACATAACATGGGTTCTCAGGGGACAACTTTTTTTTTTTAACCATTTAGTGTCGATGAAGTTTGGATGTATATTACAATCAGGGTGTACATTTGATGGGACAGGGTTTCCCCCAACTCTGTTATTAAATGAATGGTCTGTCTTGCCGTTGATGGCCACTCAGAAATAAAGGTCTGGGGAAGTCTTCAACCTTCCAACTTGTTCTCGGCCAGACTTCTTTTGGGTTGCCGGCGCTTTCCTTACTCACGTTCCAGTCGGGCCTTCTGGGGTCCGGAGCCCACTCTGCAGTAACAATGTGGGACGCCGGCTGGAGCCTTGCTCGGGCTGTCACTGTGACTCAGAGCTCATCAGCTCAGAAATTCTGGGGATCTATTTTCTTTCGGGCCACCGGTCCCAACCGTGAAGACACTGGGCTTCATCTGACGTCCGCTTCTCCCTCCACAGCTTTACGCACATTTCCTGCAATTTCCCTTGATCGGTTTGACAGATCATCATCCAGGGGAACTATTGGCCTCCTCAGAGCTGGAGATGTCACCGTGCCCTCCTGATCCTTTACAAGAAACAAAGACGGGGCACCAGCCAGGCTCAGTCAGTGGAGCGTGTGACTCTCGATCTCAGGGTCATAACTTCGAGCCCCATGTTGGGTGTAGGGATTACTTAAAAACAAAAAAATTTTAAAAACTGTAAAAAAAAAGTTTAAAAATGAATGAAACAAAGCCAACTAAAAAGAGATCTTAACACTGACCTCTGTGATGGGTGACCGTAAGTTACTTCCAAAGGTCCCCTTGTCCCTGCCTTTGTGGCTCCACCCTGAGGAAATTACTACTCAGCATGAAATGTCCTCTTCGGTCACATAGTAGGTGCTCGGCAAATGTTGTCAAATGAATGAAGGAATGTCATGGACAGTCATTTGAACAAAACCATTTTATAAGGGAAGGTTTCAAACAAATACAGAAGTAAATAGTGCTGTGCTTCCCAAACCCCGCCCAGCCCTAGAAAGAGCCCAGAAACTCTCATTTTCAAGAAGCATCTCCAGAACCCTTGACGCGCTCCGTGGAACCACACTTTAAGAAATGCCATCTAAGCCAGTGGAAGCGTCTGTCCTCTCCCCTTTCTTGTTTAAGTCCTTGGCCTCACCTCTCTCTGCGTCCCACCTTGTGTTCTGATCCAATTTGAATACAATTGATTTGATTTCAATTGAATTGATTTCAGGTCTTTGAATACATCCTGCTCTCTCTCAATCGCTCTCTCTCTCTCTCTCTTTAGACGATGCACTGCTATTTTTCTTTTTTACCGAAGTTCACTTGACACCCCACGTTGGATTAATTTCAGGTGTACAGTAGTGACTCGACAGCTCTGTACCTCATGTGATGCTCACACAAGTGTAGCTACTACTGTTGTCACTGCGCAACGCTATTACAATCCCGCTGACTACATTCTCTAAGCTCACCTGTCATCCCATGACTTTCTCATTCCCCTCCCCCACCCCCATTTGGCCCATCCCCCCATCCCTCCTTTCTGGCAACCACCAGTTTGTTCCCTGTATTTGTGGATCTGTTGCTGCTTTGCTTGTCTGTTCACTTTGTTTTCACATAGAAGTGAAATGTGGGGTGCCTGGGTGGCTCAGTGGGTTAAAGCCTCTGCCTTCAGCTCAGGTCATGATCTCAGGGTCCTGGGATTGAGCAGGACTATCTATCTCCCTGCTCAGCAGGGAGCCTGCCTCCCCTTCTCTCTCTGCCTGCCTCTCTGCCTACTTGTGATCTCTCTCTCTCTGTCAAATAAATAACTAAAATCTTTAAGAAAGAAAGAAAGAAAGAAAGAAAGAAATGAAATGTGCTGTGCCTTCTTCATCTGACCTTTGCATAGGCTTTGCTTCTGCCTGCATCACACCCGGGCTCCATCATATGCCCTCACTCCCTTGTCATTTAATTAACTCTTATTCATGGTTTGGGTCCCAGTATGGCCTCACTTCTTCCCTGCTGCCTTCCCTAACCTTCAATTCCAGGTCCAGTGTCCCTCTTACCTGCCCTCCCAGGGCCCCACCCTTTCCATCATACTGATTTGTCGTTGCATATGAACTACTGGTCTTGTTCTCCAACCCGACTGCAGGCTCCCTGAGAGTGGAGACCTCAACCATTTTGTTTACTGCCATAGTCCCAGCACTCAGCATGTGCCTGGCATGGATTCAGCCAGTCATCACCTAAACTGAAACTGAATTCGACTGAAAGTTTTATTTCAACCATACAGATGAGGGGAACAATTTTAACAGTAGAAAATACCCACATTTGATTTGTGTGCAATATAGAACCCTCAAGCATTAGCATGTACTTGCAAGATACAAACTAGTTACGAGCACCTATTTGTGAGGTATTTTCTCTAACATTTGTTTGCTACGTGCTCACTATATTTTTGGTCAGCTCGTGTTGCTAGATGTATCACAGTAATTATCAAAGAATTGAGACGAATGGACATGACCACCACTTACTTAGTTCTGTCCTCTTACTAAGATAGTCTTTATCCATATTTTTGTTCATCTTGAGGAATGCCAGCCAAGTTTTGAGGGCACTCTCTTCTTTATACTCTCATTTGTTCCCAAGACAACATACCATCTATTTCTCCCCTGCCCAGTAGGGTAGCCATTGGCCACAAGTGGCTATTAAGCACTTGAAATGTGGCTGGAGCAGACTGAGACATGCTCTAAGTATAAAATACACATTGGATTTCAAGGACTTAATATGAAAACAAGAATATAAAATATGCCATGAAAATTTTTAATATGGATTACATGTTAAAATTGATAACACTTGATATATATTAAGCTATATCTTAATAAAAACATTATTAAAGTTAATTTCACCTGTTTCTTCTTACTTTTTTTTTTTTAAAGATTATTTATTTATTTATTTGACACAGAGAGAGATCACAGGTAGGCAGAGAGGCAGGCAGAGAGAGAGGAGGAAGCAGGCTCCCTGCTGAGCAGAGAGCCCGATGCGGGGCTCGATCCCAGGACCCCGAGATCATGACCTGAGCCAAAGGCAGAGGCTTTAACCCACTGAGCCACCCAGGCGCCCCTCTTCTTACTTTTTTAATGAGGTTGTGAGAAAACGTCAAAGTACGTATGTGAAACTTGCATTACGTTTCTCCTGGAAAGCACTGATCGATCCAGCTACTCAAACTCTGCCATAGTTTTTTCATCTGTGAAATGAGCATAGCCGTACTATCTTCCTCGTAGGATTGTTTTGAGGATCAAAGGAGTGAATATCTGTAAGACATACAGAATGATACCTGGCATGAAACAGGTGCTTTGGATATGTGCATGAAATAAATAAGTGATGCCTACTGTATTTAGCATCTAAGCCCCTCTTATTAGCTCAGTCCCCTACAAAACAGAATTTGAGGCGAAGCTCAGGGGCTAATGTTTTCTTGGAGGCTATAATCCCAGGGAAAGTGGACTGAGGGAAAGGGGGAAGGAAGCAGGGAAGGAAGGAAGTGCAAGGTGGTATCCTGTACTGTGGAGCCAGCTCCATCCCAGACCTGTCAGAGGGGGGAAGGCAGTGCATTGCCAGTTCCTTCCCAGCTCCTGTTTCACTTCAGTCAAAGTTTGCCCCTTGCGGTATGAAGTCCTTCGTGTTCTCTGGTTATGCCCCTGGGTCACTCCAGGCAGCAGTGGGGAAACCAGAGACTCCAGGGGTCTAGGTGGGCTGGACCTAGACTCTGGAGCCACTGTAGTCCCTGGCATGGCAGGTGTCACAGAAGGAACTCTGAATGGAGCCTGACCCTTATCCCTGGAGGGTCACCCAGCAACATCAGATGAGGCGCCAGCAGTGACAGGCGAGGCTTTATGACAGTGGGGAGGTCATCCTGTGGTTGGGGCTGGGCCAGCTAGGAGTCAGGACGAGAACCAAAGCCCAGGGTAGAGGGAACCAAATGGAAGGAGAGAGAGGTGTGTTGTCTCACCCAGGGAATCTGTCCTCTGGGATCCTGACACACCTACTATTAGTCTTCTCACCTGGGAAGCCTGAGAAGCATCTCGAGTTTGCACGTTTGAGATTAAACTCGTGATCTCCAGCCTCGGATCGATCCCCTGACCCCAGACCCTCCATTTCCTATCCTCTACAGCTCAGTAGACTCACAGGCTCGCTCCAGCCTGAGACTTGGGCACTATACACGAGTTTTTCCAGCTCCCCAGCCCCACATACCTCCATCTGCAAATCCTGTTGATTCTACCTCCAAATCACATCTCAGAGTCACCAGTGTCCCCTCACCCCCACACAGAGGCCAGGCCACCGGGGTCTCTCTGGCCATGGTTGCAGCAGAAGGGAAGTGGGTCTTCCTGCTTCCTGTCTTTCCTCTCTCCGATCCTTTTCCACACAGCAGCTGGAGTAATCTTGTGAAAGTGTAAATGCAATCACGTCTCTTGACTGCTTTAAAACCTTGCCTGGCTTTCCAGTTTACAATCCAGCCCAAACTCCTTGTCTTGATCTAGAAGCCCTCCACGCCCCACCCCTGTTTCGTCATCTCCTTACCTGGAGACACTTCCCTCTAGGCTCCTTGGTGGCTGGCCTCATTCCTTCCGACCAGCACCCAGTGGTTTCTCGTTTTAGTGCACAAATTGGCAGAATACTTCCCAAATCCATTTTGTATATAAAGTTTTATCAGAACATCAACAATACAGAGATTTATGGACAGGGAAGCTTTACATGTATAGTATCTGACCCTTTACCAAAAAAGTCTGCAGACCCCTGTTTTCAGGCCTTTGACCTTGCCTCGGGCTCTCCCCCTGCCCCCACTTTTTGCCCAGCCGGTTCATTGCCTTTTAACTCAAAGCTTCCTTGATAAGCTTGCTTTTACTAGAAGCTTCTCCCTGAACCCCACCCCCACCACACACCCCTTTAATGTCCATCACCTCACTCTGCTTTTTGCCTTTCTAGTTCTTTCTCAAGTTGAGATTACATATTTATCACTTTATGTGTTTATTGTCCCTTTCCTCGCCTTTTGAAGCTAAGCTCCATGTGGGCAAGGGCCACGGCTGTTTCATTTGGATTGTACCCCTCACAACTCCAAGTGCCTATTTTTGCTAAGAAACTACTGGACGAGGTGGCCCCTTCGGAGTGGTTTCCGCCCTCCTCACCACCACCCTCATCTGCACCAATCCAGCAATTCTGCTACTGCTAAGAACAGCTTGGGGCTCATCGAGGCTTCCAGAGAACCGCTGAGTGTTGAGTCTGAGCAGTGGTGTTGGAATTCCTGACAATTCTCACCCATCCGGGGAGCTGTGATATCACCTCGCTGTGTGATTTCTTTTTTTAACAACTACGATTTCCACGCTGTTCCATGCACATCAGAAAATTAAAAATGAGCACAGGGCGGTGTGCATTTACCTTGTCATTAAAACAGCCTGAGAGTTAGTTCCTTTGTTGAGGGACAGGTACTCAAGAGGGCGGCTGGAGGAAGTCCCCAGCCTCAGCCCGGGCACGGATGGTTACCTCCTCCGCAGCCACCAGGGGGCTGTGCCACCTTCCAGCACCCGGATTCTGTCCCCACTGCCCCACACAGGTGGGACAGGCGCCTCTGGGAGGGAAGGGAGGGGGAGGGGCGCGGTGGGATCCGGGGCGAGCAGCAACAGGTCTGGGGACATGGAGGGAGCAGGCCCAGTGTCCTTCACCAGGGACAGGAGGAGCCGTGGACCCATCATCACACCAGACCGAGACCAAGAACCAAGCACAGCTGGTTTCAGAGCCACACAGGCAGTCATGGGGTGGAGGGGGCAGGGCAGGAAGTGGCTCAGAAGGCCACTCCCTCTACTTTACACACCAGAACACCGAGATCTAGAGAAGGGAGCTAGCTAAAATTAGAACCAACTAGAACTCAGGTCTCCCTGTTCTCTTGACATGTCCCTCTGGGCTGAATCTTCTAAGCTATGTGGTGCTCTAGGCTGTCTTACTGGGCAGTAGCTAGAACGGCCCGACACAGGCAGGATTTCTCTGGAAATCTTTCATGAGGAAGGCTTGAAAGAGCCCTGGACTTGAGCTCAGGTGGACCCGGGCCCGAATCCTGGCCATCCGATAGCTGTGATACCACAGCGAAGGCCCCAGGCCTCTTTGGGCACCAGCTCCACATTCGTAAATTGGGGCAAGAGTCCCTGAACTTCTGGGCAGTTTTGAGGGTTCAGTGGAAAATGCCTGAGGTGTGCCGGAACAGCGGCAGGCACAGAGCAGACGTGTGGGCGTTCAGCTGATGCTCCTGGAATTCTGAGCAGCCCAGCCTGGCAGAGGAGAGGGCAGAGGCAGGAGTTCAACTCCCCATGGCTTCTAACAGCCTCTATAATAACTATGAATCCCTTTGCAGAAGGAAGAAGCAACAACAGAGTCCCCTTTCCCAGCCCCGCAGTCCTAGTCTCCCAGAAGGCCTGTATGGCTAGTGATTCTGGGTCAAGTTTACTAAGCCAAAGAAACACACAAGCGTTTAACTCCTGCGAGGGCAAAACTTCCCGTTCGGGAGCTGTGGAGGTGACGGTCTCCCTCTGCCTATCCTCTGACAGGTCAGGCTGTGTTCTCATCACATTTTACTTCCTGGGATCCAAGCCTCAGTGTTTTCCAACCTTGCTTTTGCCTTTGGAACTGTTCTTAAGAAAGGCATTCCACCCTCTCTAGGCCATTTTGTAAGTATCCAGCAGAACAATGCTATTATGAGTGTGATTCTCCACTTTCCTGGAAGGCCTGAAACAAATGTGTCTCCAGGAAATGTTACTATTGTCTAGGTGGAGGCCTGGCTGCCTAGTCTGGGGGCTTACAGTATAGCAAGGGATGCAAGGTTATGGGTTTGGGCCCTTTTATGCAGATTACGCTCTCCACCTTGCCCCCTCATGCCCCGCCCCCTTCCTTAGCAGGTAGGAGGGGCTTGTGTAAATCCATTAGTCCTTCTGGGAGAGAAGCTTGGGCCATTGGTGGTGGGTCATTAACTCCCTCTGTGGGATAAAGGACATCATTTGTTCTAATATGGGACATTTATTCAGAGGCCCCCAAGATCTCACAGTGTCTTGCTTCTCTCAAATCCAGGTTGTCCATCTGTGTTTTAAGGAATTCTGGGTATTTGGCAGGTGTTTTAGTGGAAGAGGGGCCCAGCCACCCATCAGCCTCCCTCCAGAGAAGTCTTGCTTTTAGCTATTTGTGCATCTTTGTAAGATTGCAATTGAACTGGGGTGCCTGGGTGGCTCAGTCGTTAAGTGTCTGCCTTCAGCTCAGGTCATGATCCCAGGCTCCTGGGATCGAGCCCCGCATCGGGCTCCTTGCTCAGCAGGAAGCCTGCTTCTCCCGCTACCATTCCCTCTGCTTGTGTTCCCTCTCTCGCTGTGTTTCTCACTGTCAAATAAATAAAATCTTTAAAAAAAAAAAAAAAGAAAGAAAGAAACTTAAAATCATGGGTACCAGGCTCTGTTCTGGGTGATTTACATATGTCCTCCTGTGACATATACTCCTTATAACCATTTCAGTAGGTGGTAGCAGCCCCATTTCACTGGCAAGGAAACCAAGGCTCAGAGAAAGCTAAGGAAGGAAGAATCCCAGGCCCAGAACCCAGGTCTGCCTGGCTGGAAGCCAATGTCTCCAGATCCTGTGGAATAACAGAGTGTGCAAACGACACAGGATTTCCAGCTGGAGACCTGGGTTCAAGGTGGGCTTCTGCCTCTCCTTACCCAAAAGGGCCCTGACTGGACACTGTTTTCTGAGCCTCATCTTCCTCTTCCACAAAATGGGCACGAGAATAAGCCCAGG
The DNA here is from genome assembly GCA_028646535.1 of Procyon lotor. NCBI lineage: Eukaryota > Metazoa > Chordata > Mammalia > Carnivora > Procyonidae > Procyon > Procyon lotor. The sequence goes on along the minus strand of CM053610.1, from coordinate 97,147,428 downwards.
GAGAAGATGCACGTACCAGGTGAGATCCTAGGGGTGCTGTCTGCGTGGAGGCTTGGGAAACAGACCAGAGCACCTCCTTCCGGACCCCTGCACCCCCAGTTGGCAGATCTGTGGTGCTAGAGCCAGCAGACTCATGATTCCCAAAGAATCCAGGTTTGGGGGTGCTGAGCTACAAGGGTGGGGTGTCCCTCAGGGGCCAGAAGCCCGTAGTTGCCCTTGGTCTGGGGCTGTGGGCCCAGGCTCAGGATCAAAGCAAGCGCTCTGTTCTCCAGGGCAAAACACACACCCCTTCCCCCTGCAGCCCTCTTTAATTAACTGGGAGCCTTGGAGCAATACCTTTTTTGGGTGCTTATCAGTGTATCCTGATAAAATAATTAATGGGTTTCTCTTCTCCGCTGAGCATCCTCCTGCCCCAAGAGGGCTGTGCTCGGAAGGAAGGTGCTAATTAGTTCCTGTGTGATTATCTGGTTGAAGCCACTGCTTCAAGTCTCGGCAAATCATCCTCAGCCCTCCTCCTCCCCTGGGGGATACTTCAGCAATCTGTTTATTCCTTTAGCTGGGTGCTAGCTCTGCCCACAAAGCTCAGCCCCTTCCGCAGACAGCCTCTCTCTCTCTCTCTCTCTCTGACCTCAGTGTCTGCAGGTGGCACCTTGGTGCCCAGGGCCCCGCCTTGAGCCTGTGGGCCATCACCAGGAAGCTCTCAGGGAGGTTCTTGGAAACACTTCAAAGCAAGTCCAAACTTTCCAAGCCTGCTTCAGTGGAAAGAGCAAGGACAGCAGAGTGCCGTGGAAAGAGCCCTTTGCTAGGGCCAGAGGAGGGAGTCTAGACTGAGCTGTGAGGCCTAGGCTAAATTATGCTTTCTCTCCTTGTCTCAGTTTCCTTAGCTGTAAAGAAGGAGCCGGTCTACAATCAGGACTGGCAAACGTGTGGTTTTGCCAACTGTGATGAATGGGTCACGGCTCCACACTGCGCCAAGATCATGAAGCCACGAGCAATTTCCGTGGGAAGACTGAGGTCGAGCAGCGATGTCGGTCACGGTTGAAGCAGGTGCCGTGTTTCCCAAAGTGGCACTGCTGGCGTTCAGCTGAGGACAGTCCTCACCACGTGTAACTGTGGCGTGCCTTTCAGGATGCTCCGCGTCCTTGGTCAACATTCACTAAATGGTAAACATTCCACACATTTCCAAACATTCCCTGGAGGCAACGCCATACCTGGCTGAGAACCACAGGTAGGGAAGTAGAAATAACAATCAAGATGCTTTTGGCTGCAGGTAACGGAGATAATACTTAAAGTAACTCAGCTAAAATGGAAATCTATTTGTTTATGTGACAGAGAAACCCTGGGGAGGCTTGGGCCACCTTTCTCCATCCAACAAAGAGCTCCCTTTCAAGGGAATCTGTAGGGCAGGTTTTTCTGTATGTTTGCCTCCAGCCCCTTTCTATTTGGGGGGAAACAACGAAGCAGATGAGCAGCAAGGCCCTTTCAAACATGGAAGTCAAAGGGGGGAGAGCGAGCTGATTTTCTCACCTGTGACATCTAGATTGTTAGCTGGGGCTTAAGTGCGGCCAAGTGCAGGTGCCTGGCTGGGACTCAGAATCCAGAGACGCCACACAGAGGCTCAAGGGTCCATCGGGGATAATTTGTGCTAATGGTGCAGAGGCTGGGGGGTTGCTAGGCGTCCAGCGGTCATGGGCGCCATCAGGGCAGCAGCGGGTCAGTGGCAGTGATGGCTCAGACAGCACCCCAGGCTCACTGCTCCAGTAGTGGGCTTCACTGAGCCTTTGCCATCCTCGGCTCCTGCCTCTGCCCTGTTCTTCAGCCTTCCCGTTGATTCTGTGAATGACCCAGTCAGTACCCTTCCAATAAAAGATTTTCCTTGTTAAGTTGACCAGAGTTGGTTTCTATTGCTTGCAACCCAAACTGTCACTAATACAGTTGGAGTGGGGAATCTAGGTGAGATGGAAAGCCAGAAAGCAAGTGGGAAGCTTCAAAGTCTCAGGGCCCTTAGAAAAGGCAGTTGGGAATCAAAAAACCAACAGGACCCAGGGGCCTCCAAGACAATTTTCCATGAGGTGCCCATGCCAGTGATCTTGTTGAAGACTGGGATTCCTTCCCACAGGGGTGGTGCTCACCACTCGGGATGTCCCTTTTTTTTTTGCCACATAGGGTTAAACGGACAGATGACTCCAAGCTTGTCACTATAGTTCTAGAAAACAGTGCTTGTTTGAACTTAAAAAAGCAACCACACCAATGCCTGGGTCTTTCCTCCCTGATCCACAAAGACACAGCAAAAGAAGGGCTAGTGTTGTTGCCATGGAATCTGTGTGTAGGGAGAGCCCCCTTGGAGCAGAGGTGATTATTATACCCTCTCCCTCTTCCTCTAGCAGGAAATGGCCAAAGGTAAAAACTTTGATGTGGCAGGAATCTAGCCGAAGCTGTAGGAGGAACTAGAGGAGCACTGTCTGTTGGAGCTGCAAAGGGAAGGAACCTGGCTATGAAGCTGGTGGCTTTCCTTGGAGACCTACTGCTTCACTGTTGGACTTGGGAGTGGCTCTTGAAGTTTCCTAGTTAGTTGTTTACCCCTCCTCTACCCTTACTCCCCTGCCCCCACCTCCCAAGTGCCTGGAGGGTAGAAGCCAAGTGGCAGAGACTGAGGGCGTCAGTGGAAATCACAAACTCTGGACTCTGGAGTGGCATTTCCTGGGTCCAAATTCCAGCTCTGTCCCAAGCTGTGTATATTTGGGCAAGTTATTAAATGACTGTGCCTCAGTTTCCTCCCTTAGAATGATAAAAACAGTGAAAACTACCTCAAAGGTTACCCTGAAGATTAAATGAGTGGGGGCGCCTGGGTGGCTCAGTTGGTTGGGCATCTGACTTTTGGTTACGGCTCAGATCATGATCTCAGGGTCATGAGATTGAGCCCTGGGGGGCTCTAGGCTCAGCAGAGTCTACTTAAGACCCTTGCCCTCAAATTGGGCAGCGACATGCAGGAGAATGAAACTGGACCATTTCCTTACACCATACACAAAAATAGATGTAAAATGGATGGAAGACCTAAATGTGAGATAAGAATCCATCAGAATCATAGAGGAGAACACAGGCAGCAACCTCTTCAACCTCGGCCTCTACAACTTCTTGCTAGATACATCTCCAAGGGCAAGGGAAACCAAGGCAAAAATGAACTCTTGGGACTTCATCAAGATAAAAAGCTTTTGCACAGCAAAAGAAGTAGTCGACAAAACCAAAAGATAACCAAGAGTGGGAGAAGATATTTGCAAATGACATATCAGATAAAGGGCTAGTATCTAAAATCTGTAAAGAATTTATTAAACTCAACATCCAAAGAACAAAAAATAATCTGATCAATAAATGGGCAGAAGTCACAAATAGACATTTCTGCCAAGAAGACATCCAAATGACCAACAGACACATGAAAAAGTACTCAACATCACTCGGCATCAGGGAAATACAAATCGAAACCACAGTGAGATACCACCTCACACCAGTCAGAATGGCTAAAATTAACAAGTCAGGAAACAACAGATGTTGGCAAGGATGCAGAGAAAGGGGAACCCTCCTACACCGTTGGTGGGAATGCGAGCTGGTGCAGCCATTCTGGAAAACAGTATGGAGATTCCTCAAAAAGTTGAAAATAGAGCTACCCTATGACCCAGCATTTGCGCTACTGGTTATTTACCCCAAGATACAAATGTTGTGATCCAAAGGGGCATGTGCACCTGAATGTTTATAGCAGCAATGTCCACAACAGCCAAACTATGGAAAGAGCCTAGATGCCCATCAACAGATGAATGGATAAAGAAGATGTGGTACATGTGCACACACACACACACACACACACACACACACACACACACACACACTGGAATATTACACAGCATCAAAAAATGAAATCTTACCATTTGCAATAACATGGATGGAACTGCAGGCTATTATGCTAAGCAAAATAAATCAATCAAAGAAAGACAATTATCCTATGATCTCACTGATATGTGGAATTTAAGAAACAAAGCAAAGGATCATAGTGGAAGAGAGGAAAAAATAAAACAAGATGAAACAAGAGAGGGAGACAAACTATAAGAGACTCTTAATCATAGGAAACAAACTGAGGGTTGCTGGGGGCTGGAGGAGGGATGGGGTAACTGGGTGATAAGGATCAAGGAGGGCATGTGATGTAAAGAGCACTGGGTGTTATGTAACCCTGATGAATCACAAACCAGTACCTCTGAAACCAATAATACATTATATATTAATTAATTGAATTAAAATAGTTTAAAAAATAAATTTTAAAAAAGACTCTCTCCCTCTCTCCCCAGTTCTCTCTCTCTTGAAAATAAATAAATCTTTTTTTAAAAAAAGATTAAATGAATTATAAATACAACATGCTCAGAACGGGGCCTGGCACAGAGTAGGATTTCAATACATGTCAAAGTCTTAGTTCCTCTGGGTGGCGCCTAGCACAAGGTTGGGTCTCCTGACCCGTTCAATAAAGGTTCCAGTTCCCCGAAGATTTCCTGCACGGAACCAGGAAGTTAGGAAGAACAAGGTCATCACGGTCTGGGAGGGCCCTAGATTAATGTTTGCTCCTTAAAACTGGAGACATAACCTACTCTGAAGTCCATGGCCCCAGGAACTCTGTGGCAGGCCCATGGTGTACGCACATACGCACGCACAGCTGCACAGCACGCCGGCCTCAGGCAGCCCAGCCTCCAGCACCCAGCACCTTCCTTACATCCCAGCAACTCCTGGCCACCTTTCACCTACACTCTCAGGCATGGGATTCCTCCAGTCACTTTTCTAAGTCTACAGTCCACTTCTGTACCCTCCGCGTTCAAGATCCAGGCCCTCCTGGAGGAGGGAAAGAGGGCCCCTGGAAAACCCAGCATTCTTAAGCTCCTCTTGCCATGAACCCTCTGGCTTTCTCTTCTCAACATTCCTAACACAGACTTTGAAAACTCCAGAGCTGTTGACTCCTCTGTAGGTCTGAGAGCATACAGCTGTCCCCTTGTCCCGTCTTCTCTCCTCGGGCCAGAATAAGACCTTTAGTGACAAGATGACGACGACTAGTGCTGCTGCTAGCAAAGACTTGTGCAGTACTTACAACGTGCTTAGTACTCTTCTATATGCTTTTTGGATAGTAACTCTTTTTAGTCCCCTTAACAATCTTATGAAGAGGTAAGTACTATAATCGCCATTCTATTTTACGGATGGGGAAACTGAGTCACCAAAAAGTGGCGGCTAGCCCAAGGCCATGCAACGAATAAGAGGCAGCCAGTCTGTCCCCAATGGCCAAACCATTAACTACTGCAAGACACTGCTTTGAGCCCTGAATGGCTTGTAGGACTCCCCACCCCCACTCACACATGTAGTTCAAAATAAAACTAGGACCCCATCATAAAAGAACATGAGAAGGTACAGCAGAGTTATGATTGTTTTCCCTAATGACTACTTTAATGCTTTAAAAAATAATCTTTCTAGACATATATTGCCCCCCCACTTCCCCCCACCCCCTGATCGGCTGGTGCCCTAAGCACACATTGCTCTGTCTCACAGATAATCCAAACATTGCTTTCTCCTCTTTCTGGCCAGAACAGCCTCTACCTGAAAAGCTCAAGGTTGGTCAAGCCTGGGATGGGTTGCTGCCCCCTTGGGAGGTATGGAAGGTGCTCCTTGGCTGGAAGGGGATTGACTTTGGCCCCAGTCTATAAATGGCAGGAGGACAGTTGCCAGACCAGTATAACCTTCTTGTAAAAGGCAGGAGGCTGGCTGCCCTGGAGGACTGCCAGGGGTGCATGTGTGTGTGTTGAGGGGGGTATCTTAGAGCCCCTCCCTGGTCTCCTTGACCCACAGGCTGTTCCAGTCACAGAAGACTGGCCCCCCTTTCTGGCCCCCCTTTCATTCATGGTACATAGGCTGTAGTGTGTTCTTGGTCAATAGTTGTCCCTGAAAGAATGTTCCCCCCAAAACCCCTCCTTTCATTTCAGTCAGTTCTGTGACATAAAACAAACAGAACCACAACTTTTGCAACCTCCAATTTATTGTCTCTCCCTCCTTCAGTATGCAGCAAGGACCTGCCCCCACCCCCCAAGTTCCAGGGCTGGGGCTAGGTTGAAAAGCTGAGTAAAACTCACAGGGCCGGTGCTCACTCATGCTCAGAGTCGGGGGACCTCCACGCTTCATTTCCTCGAAGCACTCCCCCCCCCATCTGCCTGCCACCACACTGCGGGACAGAGACAGGGTTTCACCTTTCCCCAAATCCCCACCTCCCACCTCCCCATGGTCCCATTGCCCAGCTCAAAACCTTGAGGTCCATAATCCTCCATACGTGTTCGACAAGCTGGGGTTGGAAGGGGGGGACCTGAAGGTTAATCTAGCCCAGTGGTTCTCAAAGGGGCAATACCCATCTCCCCTAGAAGTGTTTTGAAAACTTGTGGAGCACTTTTGTTCGCTGAGGGGGAGGGGGTTGCAGCAGCTGCAAAGCAGGGGACAGTCCTGTAGAATGCACCGTCCTCCCTCCCACCTGTCTCTCCAATGTTTCCCCAGATATTCGTGCACTGAAAACCTGAGTCACCATTTTCTGAGCCTGGAAACTCTAACTCCATATTACCTCGAAACACACAAAGAGCTTTAGCATGGTTTTTAACATAAAGAGAATATTCCAGAAATACCACTTCTCTGAACACTGAGGGGAAATTGTGCTTGACTTTAGCCAGCACTTTCCCAAGGGGTGTTCACTGCTGTGCAAAATCACTTCACCCATGGTGGCTCCTGCTGGTGGAGTTGCCAAGAAGAGACCATGCGGATATCAGTTTGCATGGGTAGCTGTGGCTGTCGGGGTGAATCTACATGGGGACTCAAACATTTCTCATTGAGTCTTTCCGTGTAATGGGGGTTGGGCATTTCCATATTGAATAGGTCATTACGGATGTATCTATCGTCTTACTTCTCCTTGTGGGTGATTACTAAGGCATTAAGTTGAATCTAAATTAAATTTTGAAATTGTGTAGGTGGTTTACATTTTTAGGAACTTCATTTCGGGATAATATAGGGGGTGTTCCATTGGTTACAAAAGGGGGCCATGGAGTCTGATGAGGGGAAGAACCCCGGAGCGAGTTCATCCCCTCAGCTTTGGTCTCAGCTGTCCCTGATGATGCCAGTCTACCAGAATTTTCAAGTTTTCCAGATTAAAAGTTTTTACTATCCTCCACGGCAAACCATTTACTAAATTATTAATGTTGTGAGTTCCTGAAGTGATGGTGTGCTTGGGACCACCCACTTAAAAGCGGGGGAACTTCTGCAAGTGACCTAAACTATCTGAGGCTCAGTGACCTCACCTATAATAGGAGGATCAAAAATCACCCACCTGGTAGGGTGTTTGCGCACGCTGACTAGGACGAGGGATGCAGGGATCCTGGCACGTGTTAAATATGCCTCCTACCACGCCGTGGTCCTGGCCCCCGTCAGGGACTTGCCCCTTACCTGGCTGATGTATTTCCATTGTCTTCTAATGTCTGCTGCGATGGCATGTGTGGTCCCCACGGACACACAGTGGTGCCACAAGCCAGGGGGTTTGAACTCACCCCAGTACCAAGCAGCCTAGTCTGATGTTGCTTATTTAAATAGCCAGCCCTGACTAAAGCTAAAATCTATGCTCCAGGCCATGGAAGCCCAATCAACACTAAGGTAAGTCCTCAGTTTAATGATAGGATGATCTGAACTCATTGTTTATTCACTTAACAAATAATTTTCTGTGCCAACTGCGTGCTTGGCGCTGTGCTAGATGCTGGAGATCCAGGAATGAGGGAAACAGACATTCACCCCATGCGAATCAGAGTGGTTGCTATCATTGTCATTTGCTACCTACTGCTTCTATTGGGCCTTTGGAGGCATACAGAGCTTAGCAATAATATCCACATGGCACTTAGGAGTTTTCAAGAAATTTGCACACTAAACCTTTGAGGAGCCCTTATCACTCCCCTTAGATAGATTAGGAAACTGAGGCTCCAGGAGGTTGTATGTGTGGCCCAAGGTCCATCGTCCCACTCTCAAGGAGCAGAGCAGAAACTGTTACTCAGGTCAGTAGAGCAGTGTTTCTACTATGCCTCACTGCCTCTCCACACTGTGCAGGGTGGTTTGGATGGAACACAATCTCTTGCCTATGCTAATAAAAACATGCTATTCCCGAATCCAAATGACAGTAGCCTATGCTGGGGTTCCTGACCGAGATAAATGTTGTTGGAATAGTTAGTGTACTATGCCTCTATCCCCCTTGCAAGGTTGGCTCTGTGGATGTTAGAAGGTGAGGGGCCAGGACAAAGCCCAAGGTGATGACACTCTCAGAAAGCAAGTCGATCTAGCAGACGTGCAGACCAATTTAGCTTTGCCCCAGATGGAGGCTTCTACTGGATCAGTAGGCTCATCGAGGCAACAGGCTTGATGCCTTCCCTGCCCGAAGGCAGGGGGCTGGGTGGGAAGGCCCTCTCTGGTCTCATTTCATTCTCTGAACCTCAATTACGAGTCTGTGACTCAGAGCTTCTTCATGGCTGAGAGGTGCTAATTGGTTCACATGCTGTTTTCCAAGATGTGAGCTGGGAAGGGCTAGCTCTTTTGGCGCAGCCCATTTCAGAATATTCCCTAGGGTTCTCCGTGATCCTGGGTCACGATATGGGGGAGGGTTGGTGAAGAGGAAAGAAGTATTGGAAAATTCGATCAAGGAGAAGAAATGATAAATCCATTGGCTACAGAACTATATAGGCTGAAGATAGCAGATGACTTCAAGGATGAAAATTCTAGGGATTTTTTCCCACTCATCTGTAAGCAAGTGTATGTACCTGTCTGTTTGTCCCTGATGGGGTTACACACAAGTCCTGGTGGTTTATTTTCCCCCCTCCTCCACCCCAGTCCTGGTGGTTTAATCTCCGAAGGGTCATAGAAGATAAATGCAAAAACATGGTTACCTCTGACCAAGTTCTCGGGAGTCTCTAAAACCAAGTCCATGACCATTTGTTCTCGCGCTTTCTTCCCTTACTGGGGCCAACAAAGAGTTGGAGGTGAGTCAGTGCCTACAAGACTTGATAGACAAAACATAGTGTGCGTACACGTGTAATTGTATGTGCCTGTGTGTGTACATGTGTGTGTGTGTTGGGAGGAGTTTGCAAAATGAATAGGGTCTGGGGCACATTTTATCTGGTAAATTGGGGACTTCCCAAGAACGAACACACTTGGCCATGAGTTGGCCTGGCCTGCTTCCTGGGATAAGAGGGCCGAGGCACACAGGCTTTATTAATAGCCCCAGCATCCCAGAATCCTTTTTCCCCTAAACCAGTTCCATTTGTGGTTCCAATGGGGTTTTGTGTTTGGTTCTCATGAGTTATTTTCTGTCCTCTGCCCTCTGCCCTCTGCCCTTCTGTGGTGGATCAGGAGGGGGAGCTGAGCTAGGGGCCTGACTGGTGGCACCGGGGCCAGTCTTCCAAGAAGAAAGAAAGGCTATGGGGGTAGGGTGGGGCCTTCCAGAGAAAGCCTCCACCAAGTGCTCTGTGGGGACTCCAAGGTTACTGCTGCAGAGAATGGTCAGATTGGAGTGAACGAGGCATCTAAAAAAAAAAAAAAAAAATCTAAGTGGAGATGTGGGGGAGGTGCTTCTGAGGACCGCCAAGGCCTAAGGCTCACCCTAAGGGAAGGGATGCGTGTGTTCCCTGTGCACAAGGACTGAGTTCTCCAAAATTTGCAGCCCAGAATTCCCTGAATCGGTGCTAAGGCCACAAATACAAGCTCGGCTCCTCATTCTCACCTTCCTTCTTGCTGGGAGCCGGGGTTTGCTGCGGTGACAGGAGACTCCACCACGCTAACAAGAGACTTTATGCCCAGCATCACAATCCAACACCTTCCCAATTTAGGTCGATTTTGTTAAGAAAGAGAGAGCATCTTGTGGCATAGTTTTCAGTATTTGAAGACGGCGGTGATATTCATCACACCTGTCCCTTACTACCCTCCAGGGATATTGGACAGATAATTATGTCTATCATCACACTTTGGAAGAAAGAGCAGTGCAGCTGGCTGTAGGATCTCCGGGGGGGCGGGGGGATGGCTCCAGTGACTTGGGGCTGGGGCATGGACATTTAGGAGAAAAGTCCACCCTCGATTTGCAGATTTGGGAGTGAATGAATCACTATTAGTTGAAGCTTGAAGTTGTGAAATGTGGATGAGATCTTTGAGAAACAGTATAGTGAAAGTGAAAATGAGAGTAAGGATTAAAGCCAGGGGTAGGTCACCTTGAGGTCAAGTGAAGGAGTGAAGAAAGGAGGGAAAAATCATGCTTAAGCCAACTTTGTGTTTCTTAAATCATTCTTGTGCCTAGAATGTGCTTAAAGAAGGAAATATCGAAGGAGCAAGGGGGACAGGCCATCAGAACGGCAGGGAACTAATATTTATCCAGCACCTTCTCTCTGTCCTGTATTTTGGTTGTTGTTGTAGGGGTGTGTGTGTGTGTGTGTGTGTGTGTGTGGTGTACTTGGAATACATCACCATGCTCGATTATTCACTTATTCTCATGTTACAGATGAAGAGACAGGTACCCAAAGGCCCACAGATAGTAAGTAATAGAGGCCAGATGGGATCCCAGATGGGATCCCAACTCCCCGCTCCTTACCTTTCACCGTATTCCCTATAGGAAGAAAACCAAGTATAGTTGGTTAGAGTGCAAGGGTAGAGAGGATTGGTTGTTCAAAGGAGAGGCAAGAGCAAACCAAAGTTTGTTCAAGATAGGGGAGATGTGAGCGTTCCTTTAGACAAAGTGGATGGAACACCAAGATTGGAAGAAACGAAAAGATCCTGGATGAGATGTGGTGGGGTGGGAGCGGCATTTAAGACAAATGGCCTCTACAGATAATGTGGGCATAAAAGAGACTCGGGGAAGTCTGCAACATTGGAAATGAATGGAAAACAGGAGTTCACTAGGAGAAAAGACATAGAAGGGCATTTAAGGCAGGGGAAGTAAAATGGACAATGTGAGGAGGCCTACAGTGCATGAACTGTGTATCAGTTAAGATTGTGTTTGGCAGAGAGTAGCAGAAAACCCTAACCTAATTGGTTAAACAAGTAAGGGGTTCATCTTTCTCATGTAACTGGAAGACCAGAGACAGCCCAGGGCTGGCACGACAGTTTAATGAGGCCCTTGAGGACCCTACTTCTTCCATCCTCCTGCTCTGACATCCTCATTTCAAAGCTTCTGTCCTATTCCTCACAAAATGGTTGCTGCACCACCAAACATTGTGTCCCAGTTCCAGGAAGGAAGAAGAGGGAAACGATGGACAAACCTTTGCTCATTTATGCTGGTGGGAAGCCATTCTCCAGGACTTCTGCCTACGTTGGGCCAGCTAGAATGGTATAATCAACCTGGTACCTCACCTGCAAGACAGGGTGGGAATTTGAGGATTTCTCTTTCTACCCTCTGTGCTATCTATGGGAAGGCAGGGTTAGAAGAGAATCGGAATGGCGGTTGGTCAAGCCAAACTATGGAATCTGCCACAGTGTGTTTAGCAAAATTGTGAGTGGTCCAGATTAGTCAGAAGATGAAGAAGTGACTGCAGAGAGGGCTGGTGGATGGAGCTGAACTGTGAGTGTCCTTTCTCATCAGGCTTGGCTATAACCACTTGGAAGGGTCCAGACCCCAGTGGACTGTCAGTCCTTTAGTTGTGACCTTGGGTTTGGTTATTGTCAAACAGTATATCTTTCCAAAAGGGTCTATTCTTAGTTCTCAGGAGAATCTTATGGATAAATATGCTTTCTTTTTCCTGTCAAATTCCTTCTTTTCCCCACCCATCCATCCATCCATCCATCCACCCATCCATCCATCCATCCATCCATCATCCATCCAGTGTCAAAGAACCATTTACTATCTTCGTGCCAGATGTTGTGCTAAGCTTGTTCTCCCCCTGCCCTTCTCTCAATCTCTTCTTTTTAATCTCTCATTCTCTTCCCCAGGCTGGGCCAAGACCTTTTGCAAACGTGGGAGCCTAAGGATGAAGAGTTATCTAAGACAGTTGCTATTTCAGTCCAGAACTTGAAGCTAAAAATGTTCGAATGGAAAAAAAAAAGTTTAAAAATATAGATGTGTATTTTTCTAAAACCCCATTAAGCTGTCAAGGGCCCTCAGTGTGTGTTTCCTTTCCCATCGTTGCTAATCAGCAAGGTATGTGTGTGCCCCAAACAGAAGAATAGCCAGCCAGCCTCCTCCTCCTCCATTTTCTCCCCACCTCTTTCTGCTGTTGCTGGCACCGGCGCTGTTCCCCAGCCTTGGGAACCTGGGAGCTGGGCCTCCTCTCCCCAGGGAGACTGCTGGATGGAACAGTACCCCAGCCACTCTGTAGCAGCTGGAACACCAGCTCTGCCTTTCCCAATGGCACCTTTGGACTGTCTGGGCGCAAATCCGGGCTGTGCCACTTGCTAGATGTGTAACTTTAAGCGCTTTATTATTTCTGTGTCTCAGCTTCCTCATCTGTAAAAATGGGGCTAGACAACATTATGTACGTCTTAGTGTCACCATGAGATTAGCACAGAGAATAGGGCCCGCGTTTACAGAACTCAGTACACGTTGTCCATTATAACTGCTACTGTTTCCGGTAGTGCTATTGCCTCTTTTCCTTTCCTTTCCCCACATTTAGACCGTGTTAGAATGCAGGAACTGAAAACAGACGCTGAGATAGCCTTATCCCACCACGTGACACCCGTCACCCCGGCCACGCAGACAGAAGCTCAGGAGGAGGGGCTCAGAAGAGAGACCCCGACGGCGGGGTAGCACGGGGTACTCCCAGGCAGGATCCCCCCGCGATCCCAACCCAGATTCAAGGCAACATCTTGAAACCCCCCTTCACCCTCAATGTCTCTTTTGGCTCAACAGGTGACTGCTTCCAAGGACGTATTTACAAGAGGAGGTTTGAGGAAGTCAGAATACATGGAGCACTTTCTAGCTGTGGAATCGATGATTCTGATCCTGGTTTATATGAATACTCAGCACCATTTCCAGTCAGTGAATAAGAGGTACGGAACCCAGGTTCTGGGGGGACTGTGAACGTTCCATCTATTGATCTGGGTGATTTAGGACTAGCCCTTCTAGAAGGAGATGTGTGTGTGTGTGTGTGTGTGTGTGTGTGTGTGTGTGTGTGTACACATACATACGTGTAGATGGTAATAGTTTATTATTTTTCTATATATTATTTATGTTTAACATCTTAAGACCCTTTCCGGCTAGGGAGAGAATGCTCCTCCCAAGGCCAGCCAATTAGTAGGCAGAGCAGAGGACTCAGCCAAGTGCTTGTCTTTGCCATACAAAGTAGCCAGCCCAGAGCCACACCTCGTCCGTCCGCCTGGCCACTGCAGAAGGCAATATCCCTCTGCTTTCATCACACAGGGCCAGGGGCCAGGCACTAGAGACCATCCCTGCAGCCTAAAGTCCATCAAAATTATCCCAACTAGTCAGTGCTTAGCTGCTGACCCTGCTCTGCCTTGCCTTTCTCCCAGAAACCCCAATGAAGACTGTGACCTAAACCTTCTCTTTGCTCCTGTCTTCTGCCTCCTGACCACCCTGGCGTCTTTCCACGTGACTCTACGTGGAGTCCCATGCCTTCTGTCTTTAGCACCTGTGAGTGCAATAAATTTGAAGTTTTTCGAGCCTTTGTCTCCTCTCGAAACAGCACCCGAATGACCATTACATAAAAGAATACAGAACTGGGTGCAAAAGTTCCCCAGATATCTCACCCGCCCATAACATCCTTTCCAGTCCAATACAACTTTGCAGTCTTTTCACTACATCAGCTGCTTAGAAATGAATGGCTGCTTGTTGGCTTCCCCACATGCATAACAGGATCCAACCCCAGCTTTCAAGGAGCTTGCAATTTAGTTGGGAAGATAAGTCACGAACAGGTGAATTGTTCAATGACAGCAGATGCAAATGACAGTTTGAGACAGCCCGGCTCAGCTCAGGGGGAGGAGCAATAAGCTGTCGCCCCAGGGTGCTGGGAAAGGCCCCCGTGCAGGGCGGGGTCGGTGGGGTCAAATGCTACATACTATAGAATTCCAACTCTATGACATTCTGGGAAAGGTAAAGTAGCTGAGGGGTCACCTCAGGAGACGAGGGCTCTGTTCCCAGCACTGCCAACATCTTGCTGTTACTGAGTCATCTTTGACTTCTCGGGAAGTGAGTGGTCGGCCTGGACCCCTAATTCCCTGCGTTCACTCCTCTGAGCCTTGGTTCCCTCGTTCTATAAATATGGTGGGACTGGGTGCTCATTCTCCAGGTTGGTGTCGCCCTCCTGTGCCGCGGGTCTCGGAGTACCTGCTACCTACGTCCGGGGCTGGGACCAGGCTTGTGCTGGCAGACGCACAGCCTGGCCTGTCCTCACACCTCCCCCTCCCACTCCGGGGGTGGGGGGTGAGGTCCCCTCCCAGCCCTGGACAGCAGGTGGGCCAGGGAGAAGCAGGGTCAGGGGTTTTCTGCCCTGGGAGCGCGCAGCTTCAGGGCCTGATTCAGCGTGTGAGACACCCAGAGTGCAAGAACTAAGGCACTTTTATTTGGGAGAAAGCACTCTCAGAAGAAAACTCCGAAACTAAAAACAGTTATCATCATCCCTCATCCCTTTGCTTTATATGACACAAAGGTTCAAATTCCAGCACTTTCCTGTGGACCGCTCGTCTGAAGGAGACCTCTCCGGTGGCTACAGTGGTGACTTCTCAGCACGGCTTTCCCTGGCGCCCTTCCCAGATGCCTGGACCACATCCCTTATTCCCGTCCAAATGCTTGCGAGCCCCCCCCACACACACACTAACCTCCCTTCTGCCCTTCGCACTCAAGCCTGCTTCCATAAAATGTGCCATGGGAAGAAATAACTTCTTTCTTAGCATCAGAAACCTTACTTAACAGCTAGGAGGTTTGGGGCTGCAAGGCCCACAATATCCTACTGACAGTGGCTTCAAGCACACCACAACATCCACGATTGCATTTAATAAGACATCTGGAAGCAGGCAGGGGTTAGGACCGTTTAATGGCCCGATGATTTCAGCAGGGCCCAGGTTTTTCCTGTCCTTTCTTTCTACTGCCCTCGTGGATGCAAGATGGTAGCCCTACTTCCAAGTGGCAAGTCCTCGCCTGGGAGACCATAACTGGAAGTGGACAGTGGCTAAAGGCCATTTCTCTTCCCATGTCTCTTTAATCAAGGAGCAAACTCTTTCCCAAACAGGATTCCTTCATGTTTCATCTGCCACAACTGGATCAGGTCCCGACTCCAGACCAGTCATTGGAAAAAGTAATTCTTTGTTGACTAAGACCATGCATTTTCCAAAGGGGGTGATGTCACCCTCAAGGGGGTAAAAATTGGTTTTGGGGAACAAAAAATTCTTACTCCTTTTATGTATAAAGCAGAGATACCCATGCAGCGTACAAACATACACAGTATATCTATGGTGTTGAAATTTCATGGGAGGCTATTGGGGGGAAAAAGTCTAAAAAGATTCCATAGGGTGATAAAAATAATAATGTTAAAAAAAGGTTGACCAGCACAGGTGCCCACACAGGGATGTTTACGGCAATTTTGTTCATAACTGCCAAAACTCAGAAGCAACCACGATGTCCTTCCATAGGTGAATGGGTAGATAAACCACGGTCCCTCCAGACAACAGAATTTCATTCAGTGTTAAAAAGAAATGAGCTAGCCAAACCATGAAAAGTCATGAAGGAAACCTAAATGCATATTACTAAAGGAAAGGAGCCAATCTGAAATGCTACATACTATAGAATTCTAATTCTATGACATTCTGGGAAAGGTAAAACTATAAGACAGTAAAAAGATCAGTAGCTACCAGCAGTTAGTGAGGAGGGAGAGATGAATAGTCATAGCACAGAGGAATTTTAGATCAGTGAAATTATATATCTTATATGATGTATATGATATGATCTATCATAATGCTGTGTAATATTATAATGCTAGAAACGTGTCATTATATATTCACCCAAACTAGTAGAATACACACCAGCAAGAGCGATATAAATTCTGGGCTCTGGGTAATAATGATGTGTGGATGCAAGTTCATCCTTGGTCACATAGGTACCATTCGGGTGGGGGATGGAGATAACGGGGGGGTATACTATACATGTGTGAGAGCAGGGAGAATTTGGGGAAGCTCTTTCTCTTCTCCCTCAATGCTGCTTTGAACCTAAGACTGCTCTAAAAATATAGTCTTAAAAAACAACAACAAGAACAAAAAGGAACCACTGACCTGGACCAATTACCATTCATGCCAGGCCCCAAGGATATTTCCTTTGGCCAGAAAGTCTGGGGAATGATGGCCAAGTAGGCACCAACAATGTCCACCACATCCTGCCTAGAAAGAAACGTGCTTTGTGGGGTGAATGCTCTGGGGGTGTGTGTAGGTGTGAAACTTCCAGGGCACGCCACCTTCGGTGTGTAATCATCACTCCCCTGCTTGCAAAGATGGGCAGGGCTGGCTAACTCCACGACTGAGTTGGGTTTGTAAGCTGAGGGCCAGAGCTGAATTTCTGGGGACGGTAATGAGACTAAGCCAAGGACTGTGGGGGAAAGAACAGAGACATTGAAAGAGCTTTTTATGGAGTTTGGCTGCGTGGGGAGAGACTGTGTTAAATGATTCAAAACATGTATTTTTTTTCTCTCTGTGTGTGGCTCCAACAACATAGTCTATAGCTCGAGATCGTTAGCATTCTATCCCAGTGAATGCAGACCACCGTGCCCAGTGAAAAAATCAAGGGGACCAATCTTTTTGCATAGTTGGCTAACTGCAGGCAGTGTGAGGAATACGAGGGAATAAGGTGTCTTGCATTCCTCTATTCCTAGAATCCAACTCTAATCATGCAGAGAAGTTAATAAAGTTGGGATTATTCAAGTCCATTTCAGGGGAAAGAAGATCTGTGTTTTAACTAAGGAAGGACACATTGATGCCTCTGTAATGACTACGACACTGAGAAACACAAAGGAGTGTAAAGCTGTATAGTTTTACCTTTTTACAAAACTGAATCAGCTTAGCTTTTTAGGAGGATGACCTCCAGTAGAGGTCTCTTTCATGGGGGTACATATGAAGGCACCCCAATACCAGCTGCCCTCCCAGAACTCATGGCAATCAAGCACGTTGGCATAGGCTGGACCAGAAAGGGGGCACCTCCGGCTCACCCCACCTCCCTGGGTGAAAATCATGCTTCTCCTTCCCTTGAACTTATTGGAAAGATCCAATTCACAATGACCTTGGTCTTCCATCTTGGAGAAAACTGGGCACTGATTTGGATCTAGCCTCTGGAAAGACAAGAGACTGCCTTGGTCGGGGTGCTCACCGAAGTTAAACTCCCCATGGAGCTCTTTGCTAGAGGCCTCCACTCATCACCCACTTGCCCCTCAACCTCCAGTTCCCTCTCTCCCCAGTTCCCCACTTTCTTGGACTATCACTCTCCATCTGATTCCTCTTTCTGCTCTGCTGTGGCCCATTGGGTCCTTGAGTTCCTTGCTTAGGGCCCACCCATCTTTTCCCTTATCCCAGTCAGCTCACCTGCGCTGATGCACCCCAGTTCCACACCCCACCAGCCCCTGCTCAAAGCCCACCCTGCAAGCCCGGAGCAGCGCTGGTGGGACTTTACTCCTCACTCTTATACTCCCCACTTGGGTGACTGCAAGCAAGTCACCTTTCCTCCTCTTTTTAAATCAATTTCATCGTGATAGAACTGACATACCAAAAAATGCACCCATTTTAAGGGTTCGGTGCAACGGGTTCTCACAAACGCATGCACACCCTAGCAGTTTCCACCCCTTCTGAAGCATTTCTATCCCCGAGGCCTTCCCCCCCAACTCCCAGGAAACTGCTGATCCACTTTGTAGTTCTACCTCGTCTAGAACTTGATATAAAAGGAGTCAAACAGCATGTTCCTTTTTGGGTCTGGCTTCTTTTTCTCAGCAGGCTTTTGAGACTGATCTGTGTCATTGCCTATATCCGTAGTTCCTGCCTTTCTACTGCCGAGTTGTATGTCATTGTATGCCTATGCCACCGAACTTTTATCTACTCACCCAGAGATGGACATTTGTTTCTTTTCCTACCGTGTGGCTATAATAAATAAAGCTGTGATAGATATATGTGCTTTCATTTTTGTATGGACATATTTTTCATGCCTCGTAGGCAAATACCTAGGAGTAGAATTCCTGACTTACTTGGTAAGAGTCTGTTTAACTGTATATCTAAAAAGGCCAAACAGTAAGAACCTGCCCAGCTTCTCCAAAGGGATGGTACCAGGTCCCACTTCACTACTACAATATGAGCGTCCCGGTTGCTGACTGCCCTCACCAGCACTTGGTGCTGTCAGTCTTTTAAATTTTAGCCACTTTGGTGGGGAGTTGGAATAGCTCACTGTGGTTATCCGTTGTATTTCCATAATAACTAACAATGTCGAGTGTCCTTTCCTGTGCTGATCTGGCCTTTCACACATCAAGGAGGTTATTTTTTAACTTCTTGGGGTCTCAGTTTCCTTGCCTACGATGGGGATGACTCTTCCTAACCCTCCTCCAAAGGGTGATAGTGGCAGAGATGAGAAGTTTGTCATTGTTGTTTTAACTCTGAAGATTAACATAATGGGAGAACATTCTATTTCTTCCAAGTGAGGAACTTCTTATATGAGGCAGTGGGCTCTGGAAGTACTCACAAGATTGGTTTTTCTCAGATATCACTTTGTCATCCTCTCTAGGTCAAGAAAAGTCACCAGCTCTGTCTTTCTTATTTTAGAAGATCTAAGCTCCTCATTCCATGTCTAAAGCCCTTTACTAGCATTGTTTCCACGCAGACCTTGGCAGAGCCTCATCCATAAGTTTGTCTCCTTGTCTATAATAGGTTAGTTCTCCCCAGCAGCTGTGAGTCTGGCCTCTGTCCCTCTCTGGCTTTTCCTATTCCATGTGACCCTCCTTGTTTCTCTCCATGGCATTTCCTTTTTGAAAACTCTCTAACTCCTCTCTTGCAGGAAGCCCCTCGTGTGGCGCATCCAGTCCTCTCTTTGGAGCCTTTAGCACTGAAGCCGATGGACTGTGACACAGCGACTTTCTCCTGAGCCCCTCCAAGTTCCACATTTCCAAGATGGAAGTTCCCATCTAAATGTTCCACAGGCACCTCAAACTCCACAGGACTCTAGAGCTCATCACCTGTTTGTCCTCTGTGGCCCCCCTCTCCCATTTCTGCTTACACATCACACTCTCATGGTTGCCCTGGCTCTGAGGCCCCCAGGATGCTCTGCAGCCGCTCCCTTTCCCTCGGCCCTTGTCGGTTACAAAGTCCTGCCAATTCTACCTCCACAGTACCTCTTTCATTCTCTTTCTCTTCTCCCTCTTCCCGTCCATGGCCCTGGCCTTCATCTTTGGAGCCTATACTTGGTTTATTTGTAACCAGTACTCACTGCTGGCTGCCTCACTCACAGCCCTTCCCCAGCAGCCCCCTTCCCCATCAGCAGACCCCACTTATAATAGAGACAGTAAATCCAGCTGCTTATTTTCCCAGCTTCCTTTGCAGCCAGGCATGGCCATGTGACCTGGTTCTGATCAATCGGGTAGCAAAGGAGATCTTCTGGAATGATTTTCCTCCCACTTTTCAGTTGTCCTCTGCCCCTGGAGGCGCTTCTTGCTGCTCTTAATTCCCTCCCACCCCTATCCCTCCGTGCTAATTCTCTCCCTGCGTGTCTGCCAGATTACCTCTCCGAAACATAGAGTTCGGATCAGGTCACTTCTCTTCTCTGAAATGTTCAACAACTCCCCATCGGATGCTGACGAAAGCCTAAAAGCCCATATCCTAAGCCTTTCAGGATTTAGATCTACTGTATCTTGCTTATTTTCTCCCTGGTGATTTGTTTTCCTATCATTAAGCCGGCCAAAAGGGGATACATGCACTCCCCTGTGAATTAGCTAGGGTTCTCCAGAGCTTAGGAGGAGAAGTGGTCAGGATGGTGAGACTGACCCTCACTGGCCTATCCTATCACCCTGTTCAAGATGGCCTTAGGAGCCGGTGCCTGGCATGGCTACCCACCATTACTGTGTGACTTGATTCAGGAAGGCCAAGGCCTCAAATGACCTGCTTCTTCCAGGTGCCAGGGAGTCTGGAATACCATCATTTGTAGAACCACAAAAGCAGGGGTGCTTATTGTCTGTGCTGTCCTCTAAAGCCAGGATGTATGTGACAGCATAGGCTAGACACAGGCAAGGTTGCCCTGATCCTCAAATAAAGATCTTCCCAAATAAGATCAAGTGGATTAAAAAAAAGAGCAGGTGAATTCCAGCGATAACAGTGGGGAGGGGAGAGGAAGGTGGGGGTGCTGAGGGAAATGGAGACACACAATGTACCAAAGCCTACATTTCTAACTGAGCTACGTGCCGTGCTCTAGCCTCATCGAATTTAAGTTCCCCCTTGGTTCTGCTTCCTGAAATGATCATCGTAAAAATGGCTAATATTTATTGAGCCTTTCAGGTGTCTGATCTCACTTAATCCTCACACAACCCCATGGAGTGAATACTGTTGGTACTACCGTTTTTTAGTTCTATACTCTGGGTTTGGAGTAAGTGGCAGAGTGGGGGACGGAACTCCCCCAAAGGTTCTGTACCCCCTGCTGACATTCATTCATTCATACACGCATGCATTCCTGTACCAGCCATTTTCAGAGTCAGGGATCATACCGGGGATCTAAAGATAAATAATACATAACTCCTGCCCCCAAGGAACTCATTGGCTAGTGAATCACCTGTAGACGCTAATACTCATAACTGTATCTCTGTGAGTACTACAGTAGGAGCGTGGCAACTTACTCATCTTGCCCTTGCCCTGTAACAAACTCCTGAGAGTTCACCCTTCCTTGTCCAATCCCTGTCTCTTGCCACATCTTTTGTTATCCTCCAGGATGCTGACGTCTATGTTTGTGACTTCATCTGATACCCTCTGACATGCTTGTTCTTGTCTTTCTAGACTTGGCCATCCACCAGCTCCATTCAGCACTGGCTACACAACATCCTGTCAGGCCTGAGGTGGTAAAGGTAGGGGCCTGAGACCAGTCTGGGGAGCCAGTTCTCCTCATGTGCCTGGAAGCAAGTCTTTGGATAAGTCACCTCAGGCTAGGGGGTCTCATTTTCCACCATTTGTAGAAGAAAGGGTAGGACTAGATGCTCTTTGGGGTCCCTTTAACTTTAGGTACTGGATGAGCTGAGCCCAACTTTCCAGCATAGTGTCAGAAATAGAAGGGGAAGAGGTGAGTGGTAGCATTGCCCTGAACTTTCTAGTAAGCTAACCCTCTCTTTTTTCCCCCATTCTAGATCTCACTCCTAGAAAACCTACCTGACTCCACTGACAGGCTACTCCTTTCTATCCGGTACCCCCCTCACTAGGTGTGCTCAGGCCCCTGGTTCCATCCTGGGTCATAATCCACTGACTCCTGATGCTGAATGGCTTTCAGTGTCTATGGCACCCACACCTGGGGTCCAAATGACAGATCCGGCCCCACGTCACCTGTGGAAGCAGAGGAAATCCAGGATTCCCAGCGGCTGGCCTGGGCTCAGAGCCACTTGAGTGAACTGGCTGCTTCCCTGTCCTGAGGGTCGAGACTTCCTCCCTTGCCAAGAGATGATCACAGGCCACACGAGGGAGGCTGTGCCGACTGCCACCAGACTCGTGCTTTCTCTCTGTCGTCGGCCCAGAGTCTACTACTGCAGTGTAGTGCCCCAGGAATTGGCGCTGTGGGCACGTCCTCTACAGAAAAACATTTCAGGCCTACTTGTGGCTCAGGTTGTTCCTTCTACCCTGCTTCTCCAAACCAGCCACATGTAGGAAACTAGTGGCCAGGCTAACCTACCAGCTCGGCACTCTCTCCCAATGGAGCCAAGATGACATAGCCATAGAATCCCGAGACTTACAGAGGGGAAGTATCAGACCTCAGATGATCTCGCTCACAGTGGGCCTGGCCCAGATAGATCCCCCTGCCCTCAGGCTCTCCAGACAGCACACGTGCCTTGTATCCCTGATGCATGGTCGCCATTTGCTGTCTCTCACCCAGCTCCAAATACAAAATGACCTGCCATCCCTTCCACAGTGGACTGTCATAGCAGGAGGATTTTGAGTGGAGATATTGGCATGAAATGAATTGTTTTGATCTGGAAGGTGGCATCTGAAATGTTTTGGAGCCTGAGCCCTGGGCTTTGCTTCCTTTGTGTTCCTGCCATGTGCTGTTGTAATAGAAAGGCCTCTTTCTCAATAGAAAGGCCATATAGTTGAAGGCACAGCTGTCTTCCAGATATCAATACTCCTTAATTGGTCTCAGTAGCCAACCTTCTTCCCAGGACATATGTTCCAGGACATATGTCCCACCTTTCTAAAGAAGGAGCCAGTGTTGGCATCTGTAGGATCCTTAAGCATTGATTGAGCACCTGCTATGCCCCACACTCTACAGCAGGCCCCCTGCAACATAAAAAGACTTTCCTTCAATAAATACTTATAATCACTTACCATGTGCAGAGAATGTGGCTGTGAACAAGAGGCAAATCCTTGACCTCCTTGGGCTTACATTCTAGCAGCATGTGAACCGTAAGGATCTGAAATATGGAAACATGAAAGGAATGCATACCCTATCCTTGAGGAGTTATAATCAAGTAGAGAAAAATAAAACATGGTGATCAGTCAGCAATACTGATCTAAAAGCCATGGTCAATATCTAGGCCATCCACCCCTTTGCTATTGGGAAGAACAAGGACATGTGTGGTGGAGACAGCTCTGGTTTTGGACTCAGCCTACCCAGATGGGTTCCAGACTCATCTGTGTGCTGACTGAGAAGTCTCAAGCAAGTACCTTTACCTCTCTGGGTCTTGGGCTCTTCATCTGCAAAAGGGTTTGCCTTGCTTTCTTGCTGGTTGTTTTGAGACAGGTAAGTTACTATACATGAAAAATTTTACAAACTCTAAATTGCACCAAAACATTTTTATTATTTTTGAGATAAAAGGCCAATGTTTAAAAAAATAAAATGTGGGGCACCTGGGTGGCTCAGTGGTTAAGCCTCTGCCTTCAGCTCAGGTCATGATCTCAGGATCCTGGGATTGAGCCCCACATCTAGCTCTCTGCTCAGCGGGGAGCCTGCTTCCCCCTCTCTCTCTGTCTGCCTCTCTGCCTACTTATGATCTCTCTCTGTCAAATAAATAAATAAAATATTTTAAAAAATAAAATAAAATAAAATGTTCCAAGTGTGATATTAGTTATCCAAGGATTCCCAAGGACTAGAGTTTTCATACAGTGACAAGTGCACTCAAGTGCATCTGTGTCAAAAATATTAGGGAGATTTTCTAACCCTGACCTTCAACAAGACCAGTGTCAGTTCTCAATGAAATTTGCTACCCCTTACATGGGGGTGATTTCCAAGCTGGCTGATGGGATTTGAAATCTATAATCAAAATGTCATCATTTTAAGGCTAAGCTAAATGGAGTTTTGTCATGTGTTGAAGGAAAATATTCTGCCTCAGTGAGAATGAATTTATAATCTTGGGTGCAAGTTCTGATGAGGTGATTCATTCAATAAGCATCTACTCTGTGCTGGGATAATATTCTATCTAGGAAGACAATGGTCAAGACAGCCATGTCCCCTAGGCTCACAGAGCACTGTCCAGTGGAGACCTTAGGGGTAAGTGCAGTGACAGGGGTGGTCAGGGGAACATAGATGCACCAGGCAGGTGTGGCTCACCCAGATTCGTGGTTGGGAGTAGGGTCTGTGAAACACTTTGGTGAAGAAATGCTGTTGACTCCAGTAGTTGGAGGATGAGTTGGGAATAAGCTGCGAAGGGGTGGGGTGGTCTGGAGAAGTTCCTGGAAGAGGGAACAGCATATGCAAAGGTACAGAGGGGAAAGAGTGGGCCAGAAAAGAAATGTGGGGCCAGGAAGGGGGAAGACAGGGGCGATGTGTCCAGACATGAGGCCACAATGCCAGCAGAGGCCTAGCATGAGTGATCCCATGTACCATGGAAAGCATTTTGGACTCTGTCCTTAGGAAAATGACCAGCTTTGCCAGGGACAGTCATGGCTTATGCCTATTGTCTCAGGAGAGTCACGCATAGCCCCGTTTTCCTTCCCTCTTCAGAGATGCCTGGGCTGGATGATAACTGACATGGTCACCTATCCTTAGGGTGGTGGGAAGGTAGCAGAGGGCAGTGACAGGGAAGGTGTGGGGACAGAAGACATTCAGCTCCTTTCAATGATGTAGGGTAGTGTGGGCACAGACTGACATGTCTCAAAACATTAATGGGGACATTTCCTCCTTTAAGACAACTATTTTTTTTTTTTAAGATTTATTTATTTATTTGAGAAAGAGTGAGTGAGGGTAGGGGCAGAGGGAGAAAATCTCAAGCAGACTCCCACACAGGGCTTGATCTCAGGACCCTGAGATCATGACTTGAGCCGAAACCAAGAGTTAGATGTTTAACCGGCTGAACTACCCAGGCACTCCTAAGGTAACCATTTATTAAATACCAAAAGGGATGATTGAGTTCTTACTCAGTCTTACAGATTTCTTTGGTCACCCAAAGAAGTTCAAGGATGGAATAGCTCACCTTTAAAGGAGCAGTGAGGAAGGACCCCAGTGCCAGGACGGGGGACAGCACTTCCTTCTGGAGAGAAGAGGGAAGCAAGCAGCTTCTCCCTTCAGCTCCGGTTGGGGAAGGAAAGGTGTCTAAAACCGCCTAACCTAATTAGGCACCACTCAAACCCCCAGTTCCCAGCTGGTGTGGGGTGGGGACTGACTCTGTGGGGGGATACTTGGGCCTGTTCTCCTGCCTTCTCACCCTAGAAACCGGCCAGGGCTCAATTGCTCTGAACCAAAGGCCTCCTGGAAGGCCAGCTCCCTCCCGCGTGGTTCCCAGCAGAGTAGGCCTGTTATCAGAGTTAATGAGAGTTACTCATGGTTTAAGAGCCATTTCCGACCTGGAGCTGGCATTTCTGCTCTGATTCTGCCTCTCCACCATAATTAACTAATTAACTATCAACAAGGGGTGATGCAGTTATGACACAGAAAGCCTGTCTCCGTGGCTTCTCACCCAGAGAACTCCCTGTGCCCTCAAGGATCCAAAGGTGCTGGCCCGAGTTAAACAGTATGTCCCCAGGACCCAGCATGGGTCACTCAGCCCAGTGTTCAAGGCCACTCCCTTCCTGGGTTCCAGAGGCCAGGCTGGGGCTGGGGCTGCCCTGATGGGGGAACACAGGACTCTCGACACACCGCCTAGCTACCAGCCACTGTGTGCCCCTAGGAAGTGCCCACTGCTTGGCCCAGGGATTGTCACATCTGCTGCTCTGTCCCAGACAGAGCTTCTGTCCCTCATCAGTCAACACTCATAACAAAAGCTTTATGTTAGTGAATGTAGAAGTGCACTATGCCATCCCTGCATGTATAGATGGACAAACTGAGGCAAGGGGCATTAGGTCTCTTGCCTGGGACCACTAGTGGGCAAGTGGCACCTGGGTCTGAATCCGGGGCCCTGCGCCCAGCCAGCCTGGCCTGGAACAGCTCTCTGAAGAGGGAGCCTCTGGCTTCCCAGTGCTCTCAGGGAAGCCGACCCACCAGGGGTGGGAGTCTCTACTCCCTCTCCCCCAGCTTCCAAAGATGGTGGGCCAGGAGCTCCAGAAGTCAGCGTCCCCAGTGGGAGTCTTGGGGGGAACTCCAGAAGGCACATCTGAAGGGGGTTCAGCCTATCGCAAGGCCCCGGGAGCCTTGGAGGCCCAAAGCCATTGAACAGGGGCTGAGGCCTGAGCTCGTGGGGTTCCAGCGAACTCCCAGCTTTGTTTCATCATGTGCCTCTAGCGTCCCCGGGATGCCTGGGAGAGCTGTTCTGTAAAAGCCCCTCTCCTGCCAGACTCCTGATGCTCCGACTTGGAAGCTTGAGGTGAAATAACTGTGGAAGCAGCCTCCAGTCAGAATTCACTCCCAGTCTTGGGTTCGGTGATAGATTCCCAGCTCTGCCGTGAGGTCCTCCTGGGGCAAAACCTCAGGCCGCAAGCCTCTCTGAATCTCCCAGAGTGCTTACCACAGTGCCTCAGCCGAACGGCAGCTCCGTTATACTCATATTATCAATCACAGGCTGTTTGCATTACCAGTAATTTCTTTCCCAATCCTGTCAATGTAATTTCTAAACATGTTAGCATTATTGTAATGGTATGCGAGTGCTGTTTGATTCCCGACATTTTTTATTTGACATTATTTTATCTGTTGCACACTTCAGTGCATAATCCGCATGCTTGTCATTGTTAATGGCTACACCAGATTCCAGGGTCCTGACGTCCCACACTTTGTTTAAGTGTTCCCTGATGGCTGGGCAGTTGGGTTGCCTCCAGTGTTTAAACACTATAAATAGTGCTGCTAGGTCACCGGGCTTCTCTCCCCATGGCCTGGACATTAGAAGGGGGTAGGATGGGGGTGGGAAGCTCTCTTCTCTTGTAGGAAAGGCCTACACTTTATACCACTTCCCTAGACTGGGGGTAACAGAGGCCCACATCTGCTGCCCTGTCCCAGACAGGCTGGGGTCTTGGGATGTCATTGGGGGACTTCTTACCTGGCCTCTGGTGTTCCGGGAATGAGAAAGGGTCCATCCTCAGCTCTGGGATCTTGAATCAGCAGGTCTCCCACATCGAATTCTTTGCTTTGGAGCTGGTCTTTTAGGTACAGTGGCAGTTGGATCATCCTATCAGTCAGGACCTGAGGGGAGACCCAGTAACACACTGCTTATGTTCCTGGCAGGTCAGTTCAAGGTTACTCTGGGAATCACAGAATGTCCGAGCTGAAAAGGGAAACTTCAATTTATCTAATCCAATCTTTCCATTTTATGGCTGAGGAAATCTAGGCCCAGTGAGGGGCAGTGACTTTCCCAAGATCATCCAACTTGGCAGATTTGGGTCCAGAGCCAGGAGGCCCCTATAAGCAGGCTGGGCCTTAGCATCCTCCAGCCTCCCCACTGGAGCATGTCAATGGATTGGAATACTCACCATAGTATGTTAATTCTCTACAAATTGACCTATAGATTTAATACTTTCTCAGTCAAAATGACAGCAGGAGTGTTTAGCGGTATGGACAAGCGGATTCTAAAATTTTTATGGGAAGGTAAGCCAAAGTCATTTTGGAAAAAGAAGAACTAAGTTGGAGACTCACATTACCTGGCATTAAGACATACTGTAAAGTGACAATAATCGAGACAGTGTGGTTTTGGTGAGAGGATGAACCCAGAAATAGGCTCACACAAGTATGAGCACTTGATTTGTGGAAAAGATGGAAAAGGCAATTCAATGGAGAGAGGAGAGTTCTTCCAACAAATGGTGCCCAAATAAGTAGACCACAACACAAAAACAATAAACACTGACCTATTTATCATATAAAGACAAACTAAAAATAGGTCATAGATCTAAATGTAAAAATGTATAAATATAAAACTCTTAGAAGGGGTGCCTGGGTGGCTCAGTTGTTAAGTATGGCTTAGGTCATGATTCCAGGGTCCTGGGATCAAGCCCTGAGTCGGGCTCCCTACTCTGTGGGAAGCCTGATTCTCCTTCTCCCACTCCCCCTGCTTGTGTTCCCTCTCTGGCTGTCTCTCTGTCAAATAAATAATATCTGTAAAAAAAAAATATTAATAAATAAAATAAAACTCTTAGAAGAAAACATAGAAATTCTTTGTGAATTAGGCAGAGTTCTTAGATACAATAACAAATGTATGATCTATAGAAGAAAAAATAATTAGATTTGATCAAACACACTTACTCTTGTGAGACACACTTTAAAGAGAGTAAGTAAAAACCCGACAGATTGGGAGAAAAATATTTGCAAATCAGAGATTAGACAGCAGACTTATACCCAGAATGTATTTAAAAATGTCTTGAAATTCAGGAAGACTCAAATTTTTTGTGCGGGTAGGCAAAGATTTGAAAAGGTACCTCACCAAATAAGACAGACAGGTGACAAAAAAATACATGAAAAGATGTCCAGAATCATTAATCATTAAAGAAGTGAAAATTAAAACCAGAGTGAGATACCATCACATTCCTATGAGAATGACTGAAAATATTGACAATACCAAATAAAACAACTGGAACTCTTATCATATATTGCTAATGGGAATGCAAAACGGCACAGTCACTCTCAAAAAACAATTTGGCTATTTCTTCTAAAACTAAACATATATTTACCATATGACCTGGAAATCACACTTCTAGGTATTTATACTAGAGAAATGAAAACCTATGTTCATACAAAAGCCTGTATTTGAATGTGTATAACAGCATCATCTACAGTCGCCAAAATCTAGAAACAACTCAAATATCTCTCATTGGGTGAAAGAATAAACAGACTGTGGTACATCAACGAAACAGGATATGATACTATTGGGTAATAAAGAGCAACAAACTTCAATGTATACAACTTGGCTGAATCTTGCATGCATGCTGCTAGGTGAAAGAAGCCGGTCTCAAAGGTCATTGTAGGGGAGGAAAAATAATTTTCCCTTCACCCTCCTGAGTTCTTGTCTGAGACTCCCTGTCATAAAAGACAGATTAACAAGAAAAAAGTGAACAGAAGTTTATTAATGTATACCTCATATACGTATGAGAAATACCCAGAAAAACTGAGTAACTCTGAGGTGGTCCAAGCCATCACCTTAAATACCTTCTTCAGCTAAAAACAAAAGAAAGAAGTTTGGGGCCTGGATGGGGGGAAGCTGGCTCTGCGAAATTACCGGGAAGAGCTTGGCAAACAGGGTAAGGTTTTGTTATGCAGATCAAAGTCTGTGCCTTCTCTCCTGATAACTGTTTTCTGGAGATTTAGAGTCTCCCCTTCTCTTCCTGGTACAAAAGAGACATCTTTGCAATTGAAGACTTCCTTTTTGAATGTAAATATCCCTTACAAAAGGGTAACTTCTACTCCGTTTTTAGAACTTCTTCTGTGTCTGCTGTTTCTTAAAATAATCAGCTTAAAACGATTCTCATGCCAAAGAGGCACATTTTGGGGTGGCATACACTTCATTATATACTGTATAATTTCATTTTATGATGTTCTGGAAAAGGCAAAACTCCAGGTACGGAGAATAGATCAGAGGTTGCCAGGGGCTTGGGGTGGAGGAAGAGTCTGAGTGCAAAGGGGTAGCACGAGGGAGTTCTTTATAGTGTTAGAATTGTTCTTTATCTTGTGAGTGGTGATGGTTACAAGAACACGCATGTGTTAAAAATCAGGAGACTGTATGTAAATTAAAGATACAAAGACGCTTCTACTATATATAAATTAAAAATACAAAAAGCACAAGTGACAAGGCACTTTTGTATAATTAACTCATCCGAGTCTCTTAACAACCCAGTAGTGGATTCACGAGCACTTTCGAAGAAGGAATAGATTCTTTAAGAAATATTTACAGGCCATTGCTATGGGAAATGTTCTAGGCACAGGCACAAGGCAAAGTCTTGACCTCAGAGAGTCAAGTCAAATACCACCATTTTAGTAGACAATTCTGAAGAGGGTCTTGACTATGACTGAGTAAACTGCCATCTCAATTCTGCTTTCCCTGGGGAAAGTCACCTCTCCTGGGGCAAGCGCTCTGGTCTTCGTGAGGCAACCCTGGGGCCCTGGGTGGCTGTCCCAGGCAGGAGGAAGCTTGGCAAAAGCATCATTTCCAGGCATCTGGGACACAGATGGCCCAGGCCACCCACTGTAGGGGTGGCATTTGGCCCAACTTTTCCAACAGAGAAAAGAGACCCCCCCTTCGCATGGCCCACCTTCTCGGGTTCACGCCAGTTCCACCATGAATTCCTCCTTTTCTCTCATGATTAAAATCAACCCAAAATGGGTAGGGGAAGGTTGAAGGGGAGGAATGTAAGAGCAAGAGAGAGTAGGTAACTCGGCAAGAGCAGTGGGTAGGGGAGCAGCAATAAGTCATGCTAGGTGACACTCTAGTCCACTGTTCACATGCCATTATTTGAGTCCTCAACAATCTTATAAAGCAGGTACTTCTCCCCTGTACAGAGGAGACATAAATAAGCCCTGGGGAGATTAAGTGACTTGCCTGAGTCCCAGGCTTAGGAAACAGCTGGACCAGGCTTCTAACTCCTCTTTGGGATTCCACAACGTATGCCTTGGCAGAATAAAGAGGGTAGACTAATGATTCTCAAACTTGACCGAGCATCAGAGAATCACGTGGTGGGGGCTTGCAAACCAGTTTGCTGCTTCCCACCCCTGGAATTTCTGAGTCTGTAGCTCTGAGGTCAGTTCTGAGGATTTGCGTTTCCAACAAGTTCCCAGATGTTGCTGGGCGGTTGGCCTGGAGATCACACTTTGAGAATCATTGCTATAAACACTGAACTTGTGCGCTCTTGAGCCACACACTTTCGAGTGGGGGAAATTCTGGTTCCATCACTTTCTAACTCTGGACTTGGAACAGTTAACCACAGCTCAGTTCTTCACCTAGAAAATAAGAAGAATCGTACCTTAGGATTATCATAGGGTGTTGTAAAGATTAATGAGTTAGTAAATAAGTAAAGTCTTTAGAAGACTGCCTGATAAAATGTGAACACTCAAAAATATCAGCTCTCAGTACATGCTGGACTCTTTTAAAATATACCCTCTCATTTAGTTTCAAAAGATCTTCAGAAGTTAATGGCATCATTTCCAACATTTTCATTTTACAGTTGGGGAAACACATGATCAGAAAGATGAGGCACGGGGTGCCTGGGTGGCTCAGTCGTTAAGTGTCTGCCTTCAGTCCAGGACAGATCCCAGGGGCCTGGGATCGAGCCCCGCATCGGGCTCCCTGCTTGGCAGGAAGCCTGCTTCTCCCGCTACCACTCCCTCTGCTTGTGTTCCCTCTCTCGCTGTGTTTCTGTCAAATAAATAAAATCTTTAAAAAAAAAAAAAAAAAAGAAAGATGAGGCACACCATGCAACTCATCCCAACCCAAGCTAGGATCTGAACCCAGGTTTTCTGGCTCACAGTTAGGGCTCACAACAAATTAGGTCTCGGTGCTTCCTGGAGGCTGATGCCCTTTCTTTAAACTCCAAGCCCTGGACAGTGGATGATTGGACCCTGAAGGCTGAGTGCACACATAATTAGCTGAGAGTGGGTGGGACTGAGGACAGAAGAAAGGAAGAAGGAACAGGAGGCTTCAGGAGGATGTTTGTCTGGGAACCAGGCATGGAGTCACTCAGGATGCCTGGAGTGGGCATTTTGTGTCTTCAGAGGGCAGATAACACAGGGTGACTCAATGTCTTGCCCACGCATTCCTTCTTTTCTCTTGGCTGCTGTAACTGATTGAAGTCATCAGTGAATGATGTGACAGGTGCAAATGGATCACCCACTGATGGTTTACACAGCACTGGAGGACACCCCTAATCCCAGCCTAATATGGAAAGAAAATCCAGCTACTGGACTACATCAGCACACACTGTAACCCTTCCCAGGATGAATCAGAGCATCCCACTCACCCACACTGAACACAATGTTCCACGAGAAGTAAGGATCAACAGCAGCAAGTCCTTCTGGGGTGGGCAGGGAGGTCTTGGTATCCCCTAGTGCTGATTGCAGTTGGTTCCCCTGCATTAAGTGCTTATGAACATCAGTAGAGGCATGGTCTAGGGTCAGTCCAACCACTCATTTGCTGAAAAAGAAACTGACCCATTCACTTGATGAGTTTATAAATGGATGATTCCCATCTCAAATTGGCAGCCTGATTTCTCCCCTGAATTCCAGATTTTTCCATCTGCTGGCTTAGGAGACATATCTACCTGGGAGTCTCCCACACTACCCAGATTCACTGTGTCTCAACCTCCTCTCAATAATCTCTTCCCCTCTAAGTTTGCTCTTTCTCTTTCTCCATTGTCTCGGTTGGTGGTAGTGGCCAAGGAGCACTCAAGCCAGAGGCTCAGAGAGGACCTGAGGTGCACATTCTCATGCAAAATTTACTCTGAAAGCTGCCAGTGACCCTATCGTGGGGGACACTCTGGGAAGAGTGCTCAGGACATCTTTGGCAGCTGCCTTGCCATGCCCCAGGAATGTGTCCACTCCCCTCTGGCTGGTTCCCAGTTGCCCGGGCCCTGACTTGCTTCTTCCTGAGGGAAACTCTATGTGATGTGTAGGTTAACCCTTATCTTAAATGCCAAGCTGGAGGAATCACCTCATACATGTCTGGGGATGATCTGAGATGCAGATCAGTTACAGTAGGTTATACTGCAAGTCTTATTTTTTGACCACACTGCCTGCAATTCATTCTCATCTTGTTCCTCGTCAATTTCTTCCACTCACTTAGTTAGGTTCCAATAGCAGGGTCTCCATCACCGGCCCTGGATTTGGGGAGGGAACAAAAAGGGGGGAGGCAATGAGGACAGAGGACAGCTGGAATCCCAAACAACAGCCTTCAGTCTGCTGTCCACTTGATCCTGTTGAAGTCCCCTGCTAGAATGCTAAAGGGAAAGGGACCTTTCTTCTTACATCCCTCCCCCTCTCTTCCCTCCTACCATAGAGGTCTCCAGTGCTGGGGGAGGGGGGCAGGAAGAAAGACAAAGCACATCAGGAACTGAGGAGTAAAACCATCTTCTACTCTTCACATTTCCACAGCTGAAGACTTCAGTCAGCCTTGAGACTCTCAGATGCTGAAACAGTTAACTTTAGAAGGAACAACGGAGTGATTTGGAATGTTTCCACTTATTACAGGGAAAAGGAACGCATTGTTCAGATTTCTTAGCCTTTTTTTTTTTCTTAATTTAAGAGACGTGGGCTATTAAAATGTTTCCTCCAAAATAAAAAGCCTTTTGAAAGTTCGATGAAGGTAACCACATTTCAATTACGTTTATTATATTAGGCTCAGACGTATCTTTGGTGTACTGCCAGGGATGAACATTCTAAACTCATTCCCAGGAAAATACACATTGATTATACATGTAAACTTTGCATGCCTGGTGGGGATGGGGGGACAGTTCTTGGATTGTCCATGGCCACCTAGTTAGGATCACACTAGGCTCACGAACTTTAAGAACCAAGCTCATGGCCACTGAGAAGTTGAGTGACCTCAATCAAAGCCCAGCCCAGGGTCTCAGGTTCTCATCTGTGAAATGTGGAGCCTAGACCACAAGATGAAGAAGGCCTCTCCTGGCCTTCATATTCTGATTCCTTGCTAGAGCTAGTGTGCGTGTCTGTGTGTGTGCATGTGTTTGCATGCATGTGCTTGAAGTGACCAAATGTAATAAATAATAAAATGACTAGTCTGTGTCTCTTGTTTTCTGACTCAACCCTTGTTGGAGAAGTTCCTACCAACACCCTGCCCTGCCCCTGTATGGGTTTAACCACTCTGTGACATCGATCGTCCTCTCTGGGAAGAGGTGCTCTCCCCCCTCAAGAACCCAACTTCCCCTTAGCAAACTTTTATGAATATTGTAGAAACAACTTTTTGTTTCAGTGGAAAACTATGCATGTCTAGAACACACCCTTCCTGGTTATCAGATTCCCCGGTTCTACTGTCTTTGAGCTATTTTGCAACGCCCTGAAAACTATAACTGATAGGTATGTAAATCATAACTGATAGATTTGTAAATTCTGTCCTGATAGAGATTTAATTGACTTCCTCAACCCAGTTTTAACTCCATTTATCTCCAATTCATCTCAACATTATTTACTCAATATCCACTTGGATGTTTCTGACTTTTCCTTTGAACATCTGCCTGGTTCCCTCATTTCATGAGGAAAATAAATACCTGAACATGCACATTTTTAAATCTCTGTGCCAGTCATGATTTTACCTTTTTGTGAAAATTATCTTTCAATAACACGTTGTTTCTTCCTAACCTTTTAGGAGACTGCTTCTATTTTTAGTCTATTACTTGAAATTGGTTTCACTTCGGGGCTCTCCTATGCTCACCAATTACCCCCTCACCTCCCCCCCACCCCACCGCACGCATTCCTCCTTCTAGAGTCTTCTATTCTTTTACCCTGGACTTGTACAGAATCAGGCTTGAACATATCCAGGCACTGCTGGAAACCAAATGTTTTGGGGGTTTGTTATGTGGGAAATTTCAACTTCAGTGCTTTAGAAACACAGCCTGGGCATGTTTTGGTATTTGGGATCATTTAAGAGCTGCCTCTTTGGTGCCAAGACACAGACACCATAGTTAGCCTTTTCCTGGCTTTGGAAGGCAGAGTTTGGGCCTGCATCTTTTCAGATAATTTGTATGACATTAACTATGCAAATAATTTAACCCTTTATTTCAGATTTTTTCTTTCACTTTACAATAAAAGGGGTATAATACTGAGGGTGATTTCTGTTACCTTTGGTTAATGTTTTGTTTTTTTCAATGGCTTCAGTTAACATTCGGGGGATTTTGTTTGTTCTGTTTGTTTGTTTGTTTTTAATGGCTTTAATTAAGAACTACCACAAACCCTGAATGTGACTTTGCCAATATATTTAGCTGGCTTATTTGGGTGTGCACATATGTGTGAAACACAGGAGAGGGAGGAAATGAGAGAATGCCCCAACAATTTGCAAAGTGTATGAACTGTGATACTTATGTTTATAATTTCCGTTTTCTTCAGCTGTCAGGTTGGGGCCTCAAACACTGATTATCCTGGGGGAAACAAGAGCCTTTGCAGGCAGCCCAAGTTCATGGCTTTTCTGGGCTCCTGGCAGGGCAGGGGGTACTTTGTTACGTGGACAAGCTAATTAGAGACACTTCATTTACTCTTGGTCAAATTTACAGCCAGGGAGGAAGGAGAGAGAGGAAGTGAATGGGTCTCACTTCTTAACTTTTTTTTAACTTTAACTCTTCCTTCACCCTGGTGTAGAGAAAGTACATTTTAATCCCCAAAGTCATGGTTCCAACAGTACACTTGATTAATGTTCTTAGATGTCTTGCCAGAAAACATGTTGCTGCATCAAAGAAAAGGGGAAATTATACATGTGGTACGTAGCTTATGGAGGAACATTTTCTGAAAATAGGCATAGAGGATGGATCACAGACTGGGACTAAACATAGACTCCGTGGGCCTTGAGGAAATTTCTCTGAATAGTTCAGTGAGAACTGGGGAGGCCATTTCAACACTTTATGAATGAAATTCTTCATTAACATTTTTTCATTAGAGAGTGGCAGACTTAATCCTAGGTTAATATAATTGCAGCACCAGAGATATTAATGTAATTTTAATATCACATTATAAAAATGCAGTACTATAAAAGCCTCTAATTTGCCAAGCTCTTCTGGGCACCAGATGGTACACTTACACAGAAAAATCTTTTCTTTAAGCAGGAGAAAGTCTGTGAGATTATAGGCAGGGAAGTTGTGGATGCTTAGGATCTTAATTTGGATACTTATATTCTTTGGAGCCTCCAGAGGAAAAGGCCTATCAGATACCCAGAGTAGGGGGGCTAGGTTGTTTGGGTCCTAACTCTGCCTCCTTCTTGGAATTGGATTTCTGCTAGGTTGTTTGGGTCCTAACTCTGCCTCCTTCTTGGAAATTCAACAAGGAGTGATTGGAAATTCTTGGCCTCCAGAAACCCCACTAATGGCTTTACATGGATCTCATTTCCTTTGAATCTACCAGAAGCCAAAATGAGAAAACTTGGATCTTTTCAGACTCACCCTTCTCCCTCTTACTTGGCCCACATGAAGCACCACTGACTCCAACCCTATTTCCAGCCCATGCACTGGCTGCTGGCTGAACAACAATCTTCTCCAATCCCTCGTCTGGATAAGCAGTAGGCCTTGCCTTGGGTCTCTCTGCTGTTCCATCCTTTCCCTTCTATCTTCTTCATTCTGTCAGAGTGGTTTCCTTAATTGCAAATCCTATCATGACCCTCTCTTGCTTACAAGTCACTGCCTGCTCCAGTGATGGGAAAATTGGGCCCTTAACTAAAGGTTATGTGGGTCCCATTGAGGAAGCATGAAAGCCAGTCTCAAAAGATGAGTTTGCTTCCAAGTAACTTAACTGAGTCTCAGAATAAAGCTCAAAAATATTTAAATTAAAAAACATCCCACATTCAACAATGTAAAATTCATATTACTGGTCATTCAATTAAAAATTATCAGGCATCAGGGGCACCTGGGCGGCTCAGTGAATTAAGAATCTACCTTCTGGCTCAAATCAAGATCCCAGTATCCTGGGATCGAGCCCCTCATTGGGTTCCTTGTTCAGTGGGGAGCCTGCTTGTCCTTTTCCTCTGCCTGCCATTCCCCCAGCTTGTGCTCTCTCTCTAATAAAAAATTTTTAAAATTTTTTTAAACTATCAGGCATCAAAGAACCAGGAAAATAAAATCCATAATAGGAAAAAAAATCAATTGATAGAGACAGATACAGAAATGACACTAATGATAGAAATAACAGATAACATTTTTTAAAAAGTTGTTATAAATATATTCCACATGTTCAAGAAGATAGAGAAAAGCATGAGCATATTAGGAAAAACATGAAAGATATATTTTTTCAAAAAGACCCAAGTCAAATTTCTAGGGATAAGAAAACTAAATATCTATGATGGAAAACATACCAGATGGGACTAACCATAGATTAAACACTGACTAAAGGATAAAAGCAGAGCATGTAGGACAGTGAGCTGTAGGACAGCCTCAAGCACATAACAGAGAAATAATTGTAACCCCAAAAGGAGAGTAGAGAGATAAAGAAAAGAAAGAGTTGAAAATTTTTCCTATTTTGATAAAAGGAACCAAGAAGCTCAATTGACCCCAAAGCACAAGAAACATGAAGAAAATGACACCAATACACGTAGTCAAATTGCTTAAGAAGTGATAAAGAGAGGGACACCTGGGTGGCCCAGACAGTTAAGTGTCTGCCTTCCACTCAGGTCATGATCCCAGGGTCTCAGGTCCCTGATCAGTAGAAAGCCTGCTTCTCCTCCTCCTCCCCACTCACGCTTTCTTGGGCTATCTCTATCTCTCTCAAATAAATAAATAAAATCTTAAAAAAAAAAAAAGTGATAAAGAGGAAAATCTTGAAGGCAGCTAGAGAACAGCCATGAAGAACAAAGAGAATGAGAGCAGACCCATTGTTGGAGGCAATGCCATCCAAAGGACAGTTGAGCAACTTCTTTTAAGAACTGAAGGCGCTATGAACCTAGAGTGCTACACATATCGAAAAAATCTTGCAAAACTGAACTGAAATAAAGGTTTCAGACATTCAACAGCCAAAAGAACTGATTACAAATCTTACAAGAAAGTTAAAGGAAGACCTTTGTGCTGAAGGAAAATGAAATCAAATAGAAATCTGATTCCACAGAGAGAAATGAAGAGATGGTAAGTGGTAAATATGTGGGTAAATATTTTTTAAAAAATTTTTTAAGATATTTAAGATTTTTACTTTAAGATATTTAAGATATCTTTAAAAGATACTTGATTATTTAAAGTCAAAATGATAATATATTATAGGTTTTTATTATATGTACAAGTAAAATATTTGACAAGAGTAACACAAAAATTTGGGGAGAGGGATGAAGATGGAAGTATACTGTAAAGTTCTTATGTTATATGTGGGTTGGCATAATATTAGTTGAAGGTAAACTGTGACAAATTAAAGATGTATGTATTATAAGCATTAAGGACACAACCAAAACCAAACCAAACCAAAAAGGTATCAGTAATAAGCCAATATGAGAAATAAAATAGAATTATAAAATATAATCTAATCTAAAAATGAAAACAAAGAAGGTAGAGGAGAAAACAGATGAGACAAATGGGAAATAAAGGGAAAGATTGTATAAATTTAGAACTAACTATAGCAATAATGACATTAAATATAAATTGTATATAGAGTTCCACTTAAAAGACAGAAATTGTCAGACTAGATTTTTAAAAAGGTAAGTTCTAATCACATTTTGTCTGTCAGAAACCAAATTGAAATATGAAGACACACATAGGTTAAAAGAAAAAAGGATGGAAAAAGACATGTCATAGTCACATTAATCAGAAAGCCTCTCCTCTAACCATGGGGATAAGAAGACTGAGGGTTGGGGGTGCCTGGGTGGCTCAGTGGGTTAAAGCCTCTGCCTTCCGCCCAGGTCATGATTTCAGGGTCCTGGGATGGAGCCCCACATCGGGTTCTCTGTTCAGCAGGGAGCCTGTTGAGCCGCCCCCCCTCCCCCCCCACCTGCCTCTCTGCCTGCTTGTGATCTCTCTTTCTCTCTTTCTGTCAAACAAACAAACAAACAAACAAACAAACAAATAAAAGACTGAGGGTTGGAAAGGCAATGAACAGAGAAAGGCATCAGCAGTGTTCCTCCCACACCTTCCCTTGCTGGGGAAGCTCAATCTCCTCTTCTATGAATTGCTGTTAAGGGGGCATCAGTAGTCTCCAGTGATCACTGTGACCCCCAGTGGTCACTGTGCACAGACAATGGGGAAAGGGGAAGAGAGAAGGAATCTGGGTGAGGGACTGGTTTTGTCTTCATGTCCAGGCAGGACTGGCTGCTAGAGAAGCGCCCACAGGAAGAGCTGTGGGTGGAGTGACTGGGAAAGCTATCAGGTCATCATGGCTCCCAACCCAGGGGCAGATGTGGGAGCTGAGTAAAGGGTAGGTCCCCCTTAAGTGACAAGGGTGTTCTTATTAGTTTTTATGTATCAAACTTTCTTTATACTGTTGGGTGAAGGATGCTAGCAAGTTGGGAGTGCTGGGGCATCCACAGGTCCTGGTGTGAGCTCAGCCTCAGTGGAGCACAATTCTGCCTATTTCGTTCAAACTGAGTTAGCCCTTCCTCCAACTTGATTTGGCTATACATGCAAAATCAAAATCTTCTCCCTGGAACTTCCTGCCATGGCTGCTGGCGATTACCTTTGTGTCAGTGGAAACCACCACGATTGTGAGGGGAGCATCCACAGTGCTTGTTGATGAGCACTTGAGTAGAGTCAGACAGATGGGGAAGCAGGACAGCTAAATAAGGGATGAGGTCAAGGTCAATGGTATAGGGTTGAACCAAGGAAGCTCTACCAGGCTCAGACTAATAGGTGGTCTCATGGGACCATTGTTTCTCTGGGGAGGAACAAAAGGCCAAGACTATTCTGTCCTGGGGGCAAAGAACTCAGGTCTCAGAGAAGAACTTCTGAAGCATTTAGCCATTTTAGGCAATGCTTTCCCAGAAATGGATTTCAGGGTCGGAAATCAGAGACACCTCTAACACCCTGCACTTGACAAAGCATGGAACTCTCCATGGAGTCGACTGATAATGGCACTCAAGAGGCTCAGAGACACTCTCTCAAGGGATAAGTGAGGCTCCACAGCAGGGGCCTCATCTCTTTCTCTCAGCCCTTGTTTCTTCCAAAGAAAGAGTGGTCACCCATGGGCCACCAGACAGGCAAGCACACCAGAGTTGCCCGAGTTCAGCCCAGCACCTCCTAGACCTGTGTGTCAGCTGCCACCCAGACTAAGTCTGAGCCTGCATTTTTTCACCTTCCACCTCTACCTGGCTGCAAAAGTTATCTTCTTGCAAATCACAGCTCCCTCTTATCACAGAACAAAATCCACATCCTCCAGCCCGGAACTCTCCACAATCTCTACTCCTTCCTTAGCATAAATGATGTGCATTCATGTCTGTTTCCCCACTAGCTTGCCTTAGCCTGGGTACCCCAGAAAGCAGAGTTTGTGGCCCAAGCAGGTATGCTACCGCTTTTTTAGGGTGTGCAGTTCTTGGGAAACAAGAACAAGTGAAAAGGGGGTGAGGCAGGAAGCCAGAGGAGTCAACATGCCGTGTGCTACTGAGCGGGCTCTCACGTGAAATAAACCGATTGTTTGGTATCATGGAGCCATTTTCCAAGAAGCTGTGTGAAGCTCTGAGTCTCAGGACAGCCCAGCCAAGGGGAAGGAAGGGGAAAGAATGTGTGCACTGTCTCCAATGGACAAAGATCTGCCCAACCTTATGCTTTGGGGTTGTGTGGGTTAAGGCCCATTAGTGGCACCTCCTACCATAGAGGCAACATGGAAGCCCAGAGGTAGAAAGAAGAGGTACACAGTGAGGGGGTGAGCTGAGGGGCTGGCAAGATGGCGCCCCCAGGAAGCTGGCTGGAGCTGAGGCACAGAATCAGCTGGAGTACAAGCAGTAGCCAGGGGACCCAGAAATGGTGAGGCCGAGAGGGTCAAGGGGCTTTAGAAGGGTGTCTCGTGGACACGTGAGTCTTGTATCTGCCGCATGCAGAGAGTTCTCAGAGAACACTTGAAGAGGAGTAGATGCTTCAATAGAACAACTATAACAATCTGTGTCAAGTGCTTACTTGGCCTGGTACTTTGGAAATGCTCAGTAAACATGAGCTGCTATCATTACTATCAGCATCCATGATATCAGCCCTGCTCCATCTCCCTGACCTGGAAAAGGTGTTTCTTGCCCACCCCATAGGCAGTGTTCCTAAACATGGCAGGTGGGCCTTTCCCAAAGGCCGGTCCCCCATATCACACAGGTCATTCCGGCTACCAGCAGAGCTGGGCAAGAGAAGAGAAAGTGGGCCTGAGGGCAGGCAGGGTGGGGCTGTGCTGGGAGGGGTCCCTCAGCTGCATTTCCCCAGATGACTTGCCCTGCCCAGTCCCGCTTCTGCTTCTCTCCACTTGGTCAGCAGACATGAACCAACACAGCAGGCCTCCTGCCCAGCTGCCCAGGACCCACGGATGTATTGGGACAGTTCTGTGGGGGCAGGGGCTCTTTCCTAGGCTGAGCACCTTGGAAAGAAGGGAGCAGCTGCTAGAAAACACCAGGAATTCCCATTTGAAGGAGATGAGAGCATGGCTGTGAAGCATCTCTCGCTCACTCCCTCATCCTGATGCAGCCCTTCTCCTCACTCCATCCTGGTCATAGTCTCTCCTTATCATCCTTAGTCTGGAACTAAGGCCTTTTGGCTTTGAACAATTCAGTGGTTCCACGTGGCACCAAAAAGCAGGAAAACAGCTCACCCGTAATGGGGAGAGGGGCCAGAGCTGGGCCTGTATCTCCCCTTCCCATTCCCCAGAAGCAGAGTCCCATGGCCCTCCCCATTATAGGAACTCACCCAGTAGCTTGCATCAAAGAACTCCTCTGGGCCCAGCTGGAGAGACCCAAGAGGAACATCCAGAAAGCTCCTCCAGAGGGATGCAGCACCATAGCTTGACAGGTGACCCTAGAGTTTAGCACATATGGTGGAGGGTAATTCATATGTATGTTCCTCACTTTAGAGTTACAATTAAGTGATGTGATCTCTTTAGCTTATTTGTTCATTCATCCGGCAAATGAGTTATTAGCATGAGAAGGAGGGATGTGATCACGAAGTCCACCTGCAGCAGGAAGAAGGTTCACAACCAAGTTAATGAAATTATGACAGAGGGAAAGAAAAGGCTATTATCTTACAGAGAAGGTGAAACCAACTCTGCCTTAGGGAACCAGGAAGGATTTGTCGAGAAGGATTTTTTAAACTGGGTTAGGAAGGAAAAGTAGGAGTTTTCCAGGAGGAAAAGTAAGGAGGCCGTGGACAGAATTGGTGCATTCCAGAGAGTTGGAAAACTGTACTAAACTATGGGGATATGAAGAAACATGTATTTACTATCATTCTATAAATTTCTACCTGAAACTTATTAGGTTCCAGGTAACTGGATTCAGTGTCAGGAGGGTAGGAAATAACAAGGCAGAAATGATCCTTTCCTCTTTCTAGTGGAAAAACAGAAATTAAACAAACAAAATTCACACAGATAAATATACAGTTGCGCCAAGTCTATGAAGGGGAAGAGGAGCTATGGGAGCATGAACGGGGTGAGAGGGGCGCACTTGATCTGGGAATCAGCAAAGGCTTCCCTGTGGAAGACAAGTTGAGCTGATCAGTCAGGCAAAACATTCCAGGAAGAGGGAAGAGTATACATGACAGTTCTGGAGTAGAAAGAGCATAGGTTCCAGAACCGAAAGTAGTGCCAAATGGAAGACTGGATAGTAGAGCACCCTGGCTTATGGGATGCAGGCAGAGTGAGATGACACAGGACCAGAAGGCTTCATTCTTTATCCTAAGAGCAAGGGAGGTGACATAATGAGATTTGTCTGCCCTGACCACCCCCATGGAAAATGGAGTGGAGTGGTGATGGATGTGGGGAAACCAGTTGAACCAGTTAAACCAATCATAGCTGTAGTTTAGAATTAACTGGTAAATTCTTAATAAGGATGATATGGAACCCACTACTAGAGATTTTTTTTTTTTAATTGGTGTTGGATAAAGTTTTGGCATTAGTGAGTTTTTAAAGTACCGTAGGCATATCTAGGGGTGAGAAGCCTGGAGTATGAGGGTATCTCTTTGAAGAAAAGGAGGAAGAGGAGAAGGATGCTATCAGTCCACTGCAGGTGACAGAAGATGGTGGCTTGGCCTAATGGTGATGGAAGGCAAATGATGAGTATTTTTAGGAGGCAGAATAGAGAAGAGTAACCAAGAAGTATTACCTTCCAGAATTTGGGTTTGGGCAATTCACTGGGAACTAAAACACTGGGGAAGTGCCAGTTGTGGGGTCACTACACGAATTCAAGTCTGGACGTGTTGAATATAAGAGGTGCATCCATCTACGATGGCAGGCAGTTGGCTCCATAGACCTGGAGCTCAGAGAAGTCTGGCCTGGGGTGCAAATTTGAGCGTCATGGATGTAGAGGTGGTATTTGAGAAGTGGCTGGGATTGCCTAGCAAAAGGAAAATGTCAGGGGTGGGAGGAGAGAAGAAGACCCCGGACTAGGGCTGAGGGGTTGAGGAATGGCAATAGAATCTATAAGTAAGAGGCTGAGAGAGTTGAAGCCCAGAGAAGTCAACATTTCAATGTTCCTAAAGGTCAAAAAATGTTGATTGGATTTGGCAACCTCTAGGTCACTGATGACTTTGGAAAGAGATGTTTTGGTGGAGCGATTAGGGCAA
Organism: Procyon lotor; assembly: GCA_028646535.1. NCBI lineage: Eukaryota > Metazoa > Chordata > Mammalia > Carnivora > Procyonidae > Procyon > Procyon lotor. Next base: position 97,104,504 of record CM053610.1, on the reverse strand, counting down.
AAACCAAACTGGAGAGAATGAGAAGGAAGGAAATGCGGAAAAGTGGTCTCTTGAGGAGACAAGGGTTTGGTTGTAGAAGGAAGAGGGGGAGGGTGGTGGTCGCTGGAGGGTGTTGTGGGATCAAGGAAATGTTTGCTAAAGTGGAAGAGAACTGAGTAACCTGAAATGTTATTGGGAAAGAGAGAGGGGTTGCAGATACCAGAGAAAGATGCAAATGTAGAGGGGTGGGATGGGACCCAGAGCTCTGGAAGAGGGATTGGATCAGTGATAAGGTGTCACCCTCTATTGTAAGAAGATTGAGGAATGAGTGGTTGGGCACTGAAATTAATAGCTTTGTCCCTTTGGGGTGGAAAGGGAAGAGACACCCCATCTGATAGCTTTCATATTCTCCATGAATCAGGCTACTGGGAACAAGGCGTGTGTGCATTGGGAAGGACTCTTCAAAGGTGGGTGTTAAGAGGCCTAGAAATCTGAAGAGAGTTGGGATGATCATCGGTATTTATTGTGGAGAGACAAAGGTTGAGATGACCAGAGAAATAGTAGAATGTGGGGCTGTAGGACAGATCTGTGGAAAATGCTGGTTGAGAATTTAGAGTAGTATTAAGTCCTAGAGTGGCTTTCTGAAACCTAGTGATACTGTATTATATTATTAATTACTGTTTAAGTTATCTCAAAACTTGTTAAAACAACCAACCTTTATAACCTCAGTTTTGGGTTAGGAATTTGAGTATAGCTTAGCTGGGTGACCTGCTTCAAAGCCTCTCACACAGCGGCAGTCAGAGTGCAGCCCAGGGCTGGGGCATCCTCTGAAAGCTCCACTAGGGAAAGATCAGTGTCAAGCTCACTTATGTAGCTGTTGGTGGGATTCCCGTTTCTCATAGGCTACTGGGCTGAGGGCCTCAGCTTCTCCCTGGCACTTGACCTATAGCCTCCTTCAGTTCTTTACCTTGTGGGCTTCTCTGGAGAGCAGCTCACAACATGGCAGTTGGCCTTCCTCAGGGCAAGTGAGCGTGAGAGACAGTGTGCAGGATAGAAGCCATTATCTCTTGTGACTTAATCTCAGAACTGATACCCCATTGTTTCTGCCTTACTCTTACAGTAAAAGCAAACCACCATGGCCAGCACCTCTCAAGAGAAGGGGATTATACACATCAGGAGATTGGATTGATTGGGGTCATCTCAGAGGCTGCCTGCCACATTGCATGGAGCATGACGAATAGGAGACGAGGCTGGAGAAGGGATTTGGTCAAGTTGTGTAGGATCATGGATGCCAGAATAAGAGGTTAGAGTTTCATCCCATAGACTATTCGGAGTCATGGGCAATTCTGAGACAGAAAGCAGTTAGATCAATTTTTTAAAGGCTTACTCTGAGGACAAGGAGGTGATAGAAGATGTTCAAGAAAATCCAGGAGCCCATGACAATCATCTCCTGAGAAGAGGGGGACTTAAATTGGAACCTGAGAGTGGTCATGGGGAGGAAAAAATGGATTCCAGGGACAGCTGAGCAATATTACATTGTTCTCAGCCAGCTCAACTGGTTGTCGCCCCTATGAGGAGTCAAGCAAGGGGTTCTTTAAATGTTGAGACAAAGGACAGTGTGGAACCTTCGAGCATGAGGCAGTAGCTGTTTTCATCTTGGTGACATGAACATGTCCAGGGTTAGGGTAGCTTCCAAGAGGGTAGGTGGGGCTGTAGATGAGCCACATTGTTTAGGGAAGGTGGGGACTTTCAGAGAGCAAAGGAGCTTGAGGAAAAATGCAGATTTTTGAGAAGCCAGTGGAGGGTGGGCTGATTCAGAGTCACCAACTCAATAGGAAAACATACAGGGTAAGAGAAGGAGGAAACAGGAAGGAGCGCTGCTGGGTGTAACCCAGGCTGGGCGGACCAAGGTGGGGGCTCAGCCACCGAGCTGAGGGATGGCACCGGGCCAGGAAAGCCGGCTATGTGGCTCAGCGGCCACGCAGCAGGTCATAAACCCATGCCCTTCTGCGGCATTTGACACCCCGCAGGACCTTTCCACATGGGGTCCGATGTACTTTCACAACAGTGTAGGGAGGTGGGCAGGACAGGGTGGATGGTCTCCACAGGAGAGGTGGAGAGAGAGAGCCTTGGGGCCCTCAGATGATTTGTTCAAGGTCATGTGGCTAGTACTCGACTGAGCTGGAGGGTGAGCCCAAGCTGTGGAGTTCAGGCCCAGAGCTCTCTGCCTCATGGCACTACCTGAAATCATCAGCACCCCCTCAACCCCCGCATAGAAGATACCATTCCTCCAGGGATGCAGTTGGCAAAAGGCAGGGCAATAGAGCAGCACAAAGAATCCCAGAGTTAGGAGAGACGGAGGGTGAGGTGGGAGTAATGACAGAGATACAGGTAAATTCCCACAATGGAACCTGGGGCGGGGGATGGGGGGCTCTCCAGGATGTGTGGAAATCAGGAACCCACAGCTGTTAGGACTCCTAAGGATGGTCTCTCTCCCTCTCTCCCAGTCTCCAGCTTCTCACTTTCTATCTTTGTGTCCATCTCTCTGGTGTCTCCCTCTGTGCATGTGCATCCCTATCTCTGGGTCTTCCTCTTTCTTCCTACCCATGCATCTGCTTTACCATCTCATCACCAACCGTTTTCTCTTCTTCTGTGTATGCATGTGATGCTGAGGGAGGAGGGTGCCAATGGGCCCACCCCTTGGCTCTTGAGGCCAGGGCACAGCTCCACCTGAGAACAAACCAGACCACCAACAGAACCTCCTGGAACATAGGATCCAATACAGCCAGCCTGGTGACTCTTAGAAAAGTAGGTCTATGAGCTGGGACCTGAGCACTGGGGTCCTCAGCAAGGACCCCAGTTTGATGCTGTACTAAAGAAACAACTATGACAGTGACTGCCCTCAGCCAGGCATGCTCCAGCCTCAGAGCCTTTGCACTTGCACTTGCAGTTTTCGCTCCCTGGAATGCACTTCCCAGATAGATATGGCTTGGTCCCTCATGCTGCCTGGGTCTTTGCTAACATGGAACTTGCCCATGAGACCTGCTGACCATCTGATCTACAGCCACGCTCCCCTCCCCTTTCCACTTTCCTTACTCCCAGCTTTATTTCCCTCCATTATATATCACCATCAGGTCCACTATAGGTTTGTCATTTATTTTTTGTTGTCTCTATCCTCCTCCTGCAATGTAAGCACCACAGAGGCAGAGAGTTTTTACTGTCTTGTTCACTTTCCTGTCCCCAGGGCTGAAGCATAGAGTGGGTGCTCAGTGAAGATTTGCCAAATGTACTTGTCCATCAGTGAAGTATATCTGGTCTTCCCAAATGCCCTCTGCCTACAACAGTGAATGTGAAACAATGGTCTTGTGAAGAGGGGGTGAGTGGATTACCTTGAATGGACAAAGAAACAAGATCACAAACCCAGAGATAGACCTTTACAAGAGAAATCTTTCCTTCTCTAGTGATTATGGGTTGGCAGAATGAGCAAATGGTTTGGGAATGAACACAAATAGAGACTCTCTAGGTAAAATAACTACAGATGTGACAAACCCTATGAAATGGAGTGTTGTAAATGTTAGTGAATGGCACCATGGTGTGGGGTTTCCCATGGTCCCTCTAGTGATGCCCCCATGGGCAGACACCTAGCCTTTAAATGACTAAGCCTAGCTTCCCTTGGCCTTGCTCATGCCCCTAAGTAACACAAAGTATGCTACCAAGTGAGGAGCCCTTGACCAGAGATGTGGTTGCCCAGAGTGCCAGGAGGAACCATCCAGCTTGGTCAAGACCCAGTGGGGCAAGGCTTCTGATGAGGCAAGCTAGGTGCTTAGGGCACAAAATTTAAGGAGGCACATACTCTGGGGTTAGTGACAATATAGGATTGGTCCTTGCAGGATCCTAAAGATGAGAGCCTCCTTAAATCCTGTGCCCTTCATAGGATACTAGCTCTCAGAATGGGAACCATGATGACTTTCGGGGCCCTAGGCATTTTTGCCTTTGTGAACCCCTTCCTTCCTAAAAAATATATATTAAAACTTATATTTTCAAACTGTGTTAACAAAAAGACTAATATAATCCAAGCTGGATTATATTCACATTTTACTTCTGATTTTAAAGATTTTTATTTATTTATTTGAGAGGGAGAGAGAGTTTGAGAGAATGAATGGGAGGGGAGGCAGAAGGAGAAGCAGATTGCCCGAAGAGTGGGGAGCCCGATGAGGGACCCAATCCCAGGATCCTGGGATCATGACCTGAGCTGAAGGCAAACGCTTAATGAACTGAGCCACCCAAGTGCCCTCTTCTGATTTTAAAATAAGACACTTTAATGGCCCCTGAAATTGTCCTGAGCCCTAGGCACTGGGCTTAGTGATAAAGCTGCCCAAGGCAAAGGGTTGTGTGTGCTTGAGACCAAGTCCTTCTTAAATCTGCCCTTAGATACCTCATTTGCCTCCCCCTAGTCCCAGCCCCAGGCTCAGGAGTACTTACCATCCCAGTTAAAACCTCTTTCAAGTGATTTTGATCTCCCTTCCTTCTCCGAGCTTCAGCACCCTTATGTCTCAAACAGTTATAATCAAGAAAGAGCTGTTTAAATAGGAAAATCTAATAAAATCACTGCATGACCCAGCAATTCCGCTCCTGCGTAATACCCACAAGAACTGAAAGCAGCCACTGAGAAATACTCCTTCCCCCATGTTCACGGCCAGGGTGGGGGAGAACAATGTAAATGTCTGCTGACAGAGGGAGACACAAAATGCGATACACACACACACACACACACACACACACACACACACCCCACGGAATATTACTCAGCCAGAAAATGGAGGGAAATGCTGACACAGGCTACAGGGATGAATCTGAAAACATCAGGCTAAGTGAAATAAACCAGACACAAAGGGACAAGTGCTGTAGGGTCCCACTCATATGAAATTATCTAGAACAGGCAGATCTGCGGAGACTGAAAGTGGTTCAGAGTTTCTGTTTGCCACAATGAAAAAGTTCTGGAAATGGAAAGTAGGGATGGGTGCACGATACAGTGAAGGTACTTAGAGCCCCTGGCTGAGACACTTAAAAATGGTTAAGATGGCACGTTTTATGTCTATTTTACCACAGTAAGAGAATATATACCTAAGTGCTTCACACAGGGGAAAATGTCACACAAAAGTAAGACATCGTTATATTATTGTTATTGATAATTACTATGGTGCCACGGTAGAGGAATGTTCCAAAGTTCACAGACAGGCAAGCATAAAACTGCTTTGTAAACACAACCTTCTCCAGCCCAGACCTGTTGCTTACCACCCACTGTAGCCACAGATTTAATGCCCAAGTCGAAGAATGCATGGACGGTAGCCAAGATTCTAGAAGCCATGGGTATCGCAGAGTGTGCACTTTCACCCTTGAGACCCACACTTCCCGCCTCCCAATAGCATTTCCCTTGGGGGAGCAGGGGACATGGGCTCAGCCGAGAGTTCTAAGACAGTCTTGGTGTTGGTGGTGTGAGAAGTGAACCGTGAGAGGTCAGGTTACCCACTGGGGCCGGACAATGGGCACTTTGTGCTGAGCTTGGCCTGACCCTGTCTCCTTGTTTGGAAAGAAGGTCTTGGTATCAAAGCTGAAAGGAGAGCTCTGGGGCCATTATGACCTGGGAGAGGGGGCCCATGGGCCTCAGTGTGGGAGCAACTTCTCCTTTCATGAGCAAACCTATTTGCCAAGATAAATCTTCCAAAACACACGAAAGGGGGTGAGGTGAGATGAAGGAATCCACGGACAGAAGGACACTTCACAAACAAATTCTCCACACGGTTTCTTCAGATAAAAGTCTAACCAGGGCGCCCAGGTGGCTCATTTGGTTAAGTGTCTGCCTTCGGCTCAGGTCATGATCCCAGGGTCCCACGTCGGGCTCCCTGCTCAGTGGGGAGCCTACTTCTCCCTCTCCCTCTCCTGTTCCCCTGGCTTGTGTTCTCTCTCTCTCTCTCCCTGTCAAATAAATAAATAAAATCTTAAAACCAAAAACCCAAGTCTGTCCTGTGCAATTTTGGCTCCAAGGACACCCTGCCTCTTAGGGGAGCCTGTGAATTCCCTGGAATTGGCAAGCAATATGCTGGTATTCGTAGGGAAAAAGTTTATAGATCCCATTAGATTTTCAAAGGAGTGCATTACTCCCCCCAAAATGCTTTTAAAACCGCTGTTCTTGCGAATTTAGGGACCAGTATTTGACCTACAGCCAGTTTCCAGCAAGCGTATAGATAGCTTCCAACTGTGTGTTGGGCTGCACGCATCTGGCGGGAGAGAGATGACGCTTCGAGAAGGGACACTGTGCAATCCCCCTACCTTCTCAAGTGAAGTAATCGGTTTCTCAGAGTGCAAGCTTTACATCTGGGCATGCATGCTGGCACCAAGTGACAGCACGTCAACCTGTGGACTGCGGTCCCACTTCCTTCCTCCCAGCTTCAATGACACGCCCGAGTCACCAGTGAGCCCAGAGCCCTGAGCTCATAGAAGAATGACCCCCGCAAGCCCGACTGATCCCAGTCTGTTTTAAGCCCCAAACAGAGTCCTAGACAATCTGCAGGGACTTTGTGCCAGCTGGCCTGTCCCCGTGCTTCCTTGCACGGAAGACAGTCAGGAGAAGGGTCATAACGCATGGGTAATTTAAAGGCTCTGAAGAGTGACTCAGACATTCCAGTGGGGCTTTTATTTTTCCTTTTTGTTGATGTGTGAAAAGTAATTGTAGTCATTTTTTCCGATGAGTTGATAAATGGGGATTGTCTGGGGCAGCTCGCAAGCTAGGGCCATTGGGAACAACTCCAGATGCCAACGTTTTTCTCTCTCCCACCCCCAGCACCTAAGATAACCACCCCAAGGCTAAGGGCCGAGGTTTCTTAGTCCCAGGAATCACAGCAAAGATGCAGGCGGCAAATGGTCCCTGGAGGGTGTCTGGGAAGGGGTCCCACAGAGGGGGGCGAAGCCTGTGAGCTCAGGCCCGACCACCGCCCATCCCACCACCAACACCTCTGTTTCCTGGCATGAAGAAGAGCAGAGAAACGGCTCGTGGCGCATCAGAGAGGTGGTCATCGAGAACGGGTAAGACGCGTGACATCCGGTGAGCACCGTCTCGGGGCCAGGAGCTGAGCTGACTGTGCCCTTCCTCCCGCTGGTATCATTTCACGTCGCCCTCACCACAGTAAGGACCGTTAGAGCCTGAATGCGTACTCGATGTCAGCGGCGACACCTACCCCATCTTTACAGCAACCACTCCAGATGGTTACGGTCTCCCTCCAGTTCACCGAGGAGAAAACCCAAGTTCGAGACTTCAGTCACATGGTCAGCTAGGGAGTTGTGGGGGGATTGGGGTACTGAACCCGGCGTAACTCTGAAATCCGGTCTCTCGCCGTCACACAGGGCTGCCTCCCATCAGAGAGCTGGCCGTGCTGGCCCACAATGGACGTGTGTTCCCCGCTGTGCCCGTGGAGTTGAGCTTTCCACGGATTTCACAGGCTCGCTGACCAGAGAGACACAAGCTCCCGGAAGGAACCTGCTCTACTCATCAGCTGTTTCTTAACTACCAGACCTGCCAGGAAAGGACAGTGGACAAGAGGAGCTGGGGGGCAGGGGGGTCCTGCTGGGTGTCATTGCTGTCCACTGTAAGTCTGCCTTCCTCCAGGGGAGGGGACAGGGGGACAGACCCTTAGATCGGCACACTACAACATAGCCCTCACCTCTGTGGGGATACTCTCTCTGGTGGCAGGACTGTTGGGGGACCGCCCCCTAACCCGCTGCCCAGGACCCCAGAGCCTAAACCTAGCTAGTGGTGTTGGGCAAAGGACAGAGAAACAAGGCAGGGCTGGGTGGTTCTCTTGTGGGCTGCTTAAGGACAGTCTAGCCAGGCTGCACCTCTCACGTTTGGGGAGATGACCCACTATAGTCCAGGGCTGTGGTTTTGGGCCAGGCCAGGGTGGGGTGGTGACAGTGGTGAGAGGGGGAAGGGGTGTTTGGGAAGGAAGTTCTGGTGAAGCTCTGACTGGGCAGGGCAAGGAATCCGAGGACTGGGAGGTGAACAAGAGATAGGAGGTGAGATTTTCAAAATGGATCTTTTTCTAGTTCAGTTCGTACTAGACACTGGGTGAGGCTTGCAACCCCCAAGGTCAATTATCTTCAGACCCAAAAGCTTAGTAGTCACAATTTTAAATGAAGTGGTGAGAGGGACAGATCCTTTACCCCCGAAGAGCCTTGTGCCTTTTAATTAAAAGGGCCGCTAAGACTATCCCTTCTTTCTCCTCAGGATGGGGGTTACCACTCCTCAGAGCTGGTTTTGTTTCAGGTACAGGGAGGGAGTCTGGAGTCACTTTAATATTAAATTCCCTGAAGTTAATCATCTTTTTCTTTCTGGATGCTTTTATGATTTCCTTTTTGTCTCAGTTGTTCTGGGGGGGGGGGGCGGATTTCCGAGGCCGCCTCAAATCCATGGGACCATGTAGCTAATCTCTTATGACAAATTTTCATCCAGTTCTTTGTTGGCTATTGTACCCCTCTCATTTTTTCCCCATCTACTTCTGAAGCCCCAACTGGATACGTACTAGATATTCCATCTCTGCTCTGTCTCTACTCAATATTTTCATATTTTTCACCCATCGATCCCCAACCTTCTTAAGGATGATGTTTAGCACATGAGAAATCATTGCACCCTTTCCTGGTAAAGGTAGGTAAACATAGCGACTTGCGGGGGGGTGGGGTGGGGTGGGGGCGCGGGCAGGGGACTGAGCCTTCTATTTAAAAGACAAAATGAAAATGCATCACTACAAAATAGATTCATAAGCAGAAGAACTGGGATGCAGAATGGCCCTCTCTAGCTTTACTACTCAAGGCCATTTTTTCCTGGACCGGTAGCCCTGGTTCCACTCAGCAGCTTGTTAGAAATGCAGAAGCTCAGGCCCCCGCAGCCCTCCTGAATTAGAATCCACATTTTAACAAGAGCCCCAGAAAATTCATACACGCTGTAAAGTCTGAGAAGAGCTTCTTCCTCACAAACCTGCCTGAGAATATGAGAATATTAGCATTGCCTGAGGAATTTCTAAAAATACTGGCACCTGGGTTTCATTCCCAGCGACACTGAGTTCATCGGTCTGGGGTGAGGCCTCAGCAGCGGGAGAGGTTGTTTTGTTTTGTTTTTTTTTAAGCTCCCCTGGTGATTCTAAAGTGCTGCAAGCCCTGAGGCATTCAGGTGGGACGGGTGTCTGGCGGGGAGGGGGGGACAGAAGAAATAGACTTGGCAGGCTTAGTCAGCGGGAGCCAGTCCTGGCTCCCCACCCCAGGGCTTGCAGGAAGGAAGTTGCCCTAAGATTCTGGGTTCTTACCCCAATTCTGCCTCCTCTCCATGGGCTGTGTTCCTGAACCCAGCCATTGCTGGTCAAGTGAAAGGCCAAGTGAATCCTCCCTCTCCGATTCCTGGTGTCCTTACTGGAAAACAAGGTTACTTGTTCCCTCTAGCCATAAGGCCTGGTGTTTTCCCTTCACGCTCTGTACCATCCGACCCCCTGCTCCGTGGTCCTGCTGGAGGGGGCCTCTCCCAGCACCGGTCCCCTGAGCAGCTTCAGTAGGGCAGGTGCGCCCCTGAAGGGTACAGAGTGCAGGATTCCCTTGATGTGAAAGTGGCACAGAATAGCGGTTACCCTTTGGAGTAAGGCACAGTGAAGGGATGCTCAGAAGCCTTCTGGGGTATGATCTAGATCTTGATCCAGTACCCCCCCCCCCGGGGGGGGGCGGTGGTTATGGGTGCATACTTCACTGGGCTATTCACCTGGGAGTTGAGCACTTTATGTAAATTATACCCCAATTAAAAACAAAGCGCCTATGGTGCTCACAGCAGGCCCCCGGGGAATGAAAAGTTGAAATCACATAACCACCAGGCGCTGGGGACATCAGCCAGCTTGGGTGCTAAAGCAGAAATGGGGGAGAGGAGAGTCAGAGACCCAGATCGAGCTGGACAGAGAAGGTGCTTATGGGAAGATGTTGACCCAAATTAGTCCTAGGAGAAAAGGGTGGGGATTGGCTTCCAAGTAGGGTGACCAGTTTGCCCAGGACTTCCGCTTTGGGCAATGAAAGTTCTGTATTCCGGGAAACGTCTCGGGCCAAGGCAGTGGGGACAGCCCGGCTCTCTGCTCCCAAGGCCTGGCGCTGGGCTGGCGGAGGGATGGAGTGGACCCAGGCGGTAACAGCCACCTCCTTCGAGACCCTCCCGTTTCTCCAACCGCCTTCTGTTCAGTGTCTGCCTTGGGTCCAGTGTCCGCCTTCACCGCGCCCATCAGGTTAGTCTGCAGTTGTTGATTTGGCTTGCTGGTATTTTCTTGGCTCTGAGCCCCTGGGGTATGGGCGAGGCTTCCTTGCCTTTGCACACTATTCTAGCTCTGCTCAGCGCCCCTGCACCAGTGCCTCGGTGGGGGGGTGGTGGTTCTTGACCTTTTTGTGCCACAGAGCCTTCTGGCAGCTTGAAGATGTTCGAATGCTCGTCTCAGAAGAATGCTTTCCACGCACAGAATCAGGTGGGAGGGTCACAAAGAACATCTATTACGCGGAGAGATGGCTGGCAAAAGAATTTTGTTCGGGCACTTGCAATCGAGTCACGAACATCCTCCTTCACGAAGGCTTCACCTACTGAAATCCAGCAGCAGGTGGGGTGCTGAGTGCTCAGGACGACGAACGGCCACCCGTGACACCCGCGGGACTGTACCGCGGGAAGTGGGACTGCCTGGGATTTCTGCCGGTGGCCGTCCCTGGCGCCTCCCAGCCTGCTGTGCTGGGCGGCCCCCACTCCCATCCGCAGGGATGCTGTTTCACTTGGTAGTTCACGAAAATATAGGGCCGATTTCTGGCCCATCCAAGTTCACCCGTACCCCTGAATTCTACCCACGTACTCCGGATGGAAAAGCACTGTATGAGCGAAGGAAAGGCACGTGTAAACTGTAGAGTGCTGCACCCGGGGAGGGTTGGGAGTCCTTGAGGGACGTAGGTGCTTCTGTGATGGGCGCCGGAGGCTGAGAAGCAGGCTCGAACCAGATTATTAGCCGGCAAACCCTGAGGCCAGAAGCAAACCGGAGAGCCCAGTCCCTGTATCTCAGAGCTGGCTGCCAGTTCTCAACAATAGACTTTGTGGTAATGAAAATAACATTTGGCGTGACCCTGGCCTCCTCCTCCGTTGCCGTGTGTGGGAGGACAGACGGCTGGCAGAGTGCAGGCCCGAGGGCAGCCTGGAGAGAGGCCTTTAGGGACCAGGGCCTTGGGGTCGGCCCCGGGTCAGCCCACCGCCGCCTGGTCAAGGAGAGGCTTTGAGGGCTGCTGGGCAGGCCTCCTCCCTGAACAGCGCTAGCGGAAGACCGGCTTCAGGTAAGCCCTCCTCCTCTAAGGAGAGACTCCATCTGGGAGAGGTGGGACATTCAGACCTCAAGGTCTTAGCAGGAGTGATTATTTTTTATATGTATCACCCTGTGCACGAGTGCCGGACCAGAGACCCTGGGGGGGTGGGGGAGGTTGCTGGCCCAGCCCAAGTGACCTCTAGCTGGAAAACTGCCTTCTAATTAGCAATCAGGAAATCAAGGCCTAGCAAGGCGCCAAGCAGGGTGACCCCAGCCATAGCCCGATGACATTTCCACCCTCTAGGCAGCAAGCCCCTGCCCTGCACAGCAGGGCTGCAGACCCCACAGGTTATTTTTATCTAATGGGGCTATTGTTGGTCGTTGAGTAGCTGCTCCGGAGGGGGAGGGGCGGTTCTAGCAGCCTTGAGCTCGCAGGGACGGTTTCCTGCACCACTTCCTCTGGTGAGGTTCCCTCCCTCCACCAGTGCTCACAGGCGGGCCGCCCCCCCCACCCCGCCCCGGGCTCCTGGAGCCTGCCCCTGGCCTTGGAGGCAGCCAAGGGCCTTCTCCGGCTCATCGCCCCCTCCTCCCACCCCACAGGAGTGCTCCAGCCCCTCTCCCCGGGCAGAGAAAGGGGCAAAGCTCATTCTTCTCGGTGCCTCTCTCACCCCAAGGCTCTAGGAGATAAAAGCATTGCTTTCTAGCAAGCCAGCTTCACCAAGCCAGTGGCTCTCCAACGGTGTAGACTGTGACTAACAGCAAGAAAAAGATCTTTGTTTTTCATAACCGGGGACACACATCCGTACCTCCATAGGAATGAAAGGTTTCAAGGAAGAACCATCTTCCCATGTCTGCTGCGCTCCGATTTTTTTTTTTCTCCCCTCTGTTCTAGTTTTTCCCATTTGAAGATTCTGGTTGCAACCCAAATAAATCAATTTCACAGCCAATAAAGATTCGTTATTCGATTTGAAAAATACAGTATCAGATACTCTTTCTGGAGCGGATTCTCTTTTCTGAATGGAGGGCACTGGGGTCCTCTGAACCAGGCACTGCCCTGGTTTGGAGTTCTGTCCATTTTGCAGGAAAGGAAGCTGAGACTCCCCAAGCCTGAGTAGCTTGCCCATGAATCAGCCACGGTGGGGATATTTACAGCATGGAAAACGGCAAACGCTGCAAATCAGGGTTTTCCCCAACCTTGGAAAGCCAGCTTTTAGCACAATTACTGGAGTACCATTGCTTCCCCCCCTGCTCTTTCTGGTTCCATAGTCAATATATCTCAAAGCCTACCGACCTCAGCTTCCTCATCTGTAAATAACATCAAAAGCACCCACTTCATGGGAAAAATTCCATTCACTGAGGACAGTCTGGTAAGAGGGACAATGACTGGAAGGAAACAAAAGTGCAAATAATTATTTGCCTCTGTGATGGGATTTGAAAGGAGGTCCCCAACTCCACTGTCTTGTATTATTTCCATCACTGCCAAATGGAGTTTGTACAGGGGGGAAAAAAAAACCTACGCTTTGCAAAACTGTTGAGAATTAGAAAAAAGGCTGCTTATAGCCCAGTTGTGACTAATGTAAATGATAGCCAGGGACAGAGAAGAGGGAATTCATGTTTTTCTGATTGGAAATAGCAAAGGAAGTATTGTCAGTGGATTGCATTTCAAAGCAGGACAGTCCGTGCAGGCGGAAGAGAGAAGGGAGTATTTCGATAAATACTCTGATTCATAGACTATACCGGCAAACCTATCCTACTTCAATCACTAATTTTCAAAATTCTAGAATAATGGCTTTAGAGCTTCAGCTTTATCTGGTCCAGTGCAGTGGTTGTCCCTCCCCGTCTGACGAATTCCTCCACCTGGTGACCTCACCCCCCCACCCCCCCAGCAGATTCTGAGCCTAGGACAGTGGGGGGCTCCAGGGCCAAACTTAGCCTGGCTGTAACCTTCTCCTGTTCGTGGCCCCCCTGCTCTCTGAGGCCACACAGGCGTCTGTATCCTCATCCTCGCCATATTTGTAATAATAATGGCTGTATTCGTGTCCCATGGTGGCTGCCACAAATCACCACAAATTTTACGACTTACCACAAACTTAGTACCTTCCCGCGTTCGAAGTCGGAAGTCTGGAATGGGTGTCGCTGGGCTAAAAATCAAGGTGTTGGCAGGGCTGTGTGCTTTCTGGAAGCTTCATGGAGAATCTTTCCCTGGTCTTTCCCATTTTGCAGGGGCACCTGCATGTCTTGGTTAGTAGACCCTCCTCCATCCTCAAAGCCGGCAGCATTTCAGTCGACCCTCTCTCTGACTTCGTGACAAGGCCCGTTGTGATTCGAGTGGGCTCACCTGGACCCAAGGGTCTCCCGAGCCAGTCAGCTGATTAGCAGCCTTGATTCCACCTGTGACCTTAACTGCCACTTTTACCACGAAACGCAGCACATTCGCAGGTTCCTGAGATTAGGATGTGGGCATCTTTATGCTGACTATCACAACGGTTAACGTTTTGAGCACTTCTTCCTACATACCCGGTATAGGTCTAAGCATGTTACTTCTAAAGATGTGTTTACATCTCCCCACAACTCTGTGAGGTCGGAATCCATTTCCTAGAGAAGGAAAGTGAGGGCTGGGGAGGAAAAGCAAATTGCCCAAGGTCACACAGCTGGTAAGAGGCAGGGCTGAGCTATAGATTCACGGATCTGGTCTCCAAGCCCATTCTCTTGAGCCATAACCACACTTTAGTAACTGAAGGACAGATGTACAAATAGAATTCTACTTAGCTTCACCCTCATTTGATGATCTAGAAACCCGCACAGGATGTGACAGTGCCTCAGCTCAATTAATACTGACTGTAATTTTTTTTTTAAGATTTTATTTATTTATTTGACAGAGAGGAAAGAGATTACAAGTAGGCAGAGAGGTAGGCGGGGTCGGGGGCGGGGGGGGGATGGGGGGGGAAGCAGGCTCCCTGCTGAGCAGAGCGCCCAA
>CM053610.1:97074876-97090100 GCA_028646535.1 Procyon lotor | reverse complement strand
ATAAGTCTGGTTCCTTCTCCAGTGGGCTTCTCACAATGGTCAATAGTGATACTAAATTCTGCTCTGTAGTATCTGACCTCAGCTACTTCTCTTTCCCTCTACTCCATGCTAGCTTCACAGACATTCCTCAAAAAATCAAGTCAATTTCTACCACAGGGCCTTTGCACTCGCTATCACCCCCACCTGGAATCTCTCCCCATTATACACAAAACTCAACTATCACTTCAAACAGGTCTCTGACCAAGAATGACCTCTTTAAAAAGGAGCCAAGCATCAGGCCCACCTTGGTGGGAGGTGTCTCCCCCTCTTCCCTCTCGAGTATTTTGGTGGAAAGAGGACATTAACATTCTCTTCTTTTTCCTGCTTTCCCTCCCTCACGATGGTGAACAAAAAGGGTAGACTAAGGGATTTGCATTTGCAGGAAGGGAGGGGTCTTCACCTTGAGGTTTCCCTTGACTGTGTGTGTACAAATGATCACGAGCAAATAGCAGGGACAGAAGGCAGGGACTAGTTTCTTAACTGCTAGATCTTTAAGGGGAAGAGAGGCTCATGGAGTATCTACTGAGCACTCAAAATTTCCTAGTACTAGGAAAAGAATGCTGCGGTTGCTGGACATGAAGAAATTGGTCCAAATTACATATGGAGGGGCTGAGTAGGCCTTGAATGCAAGTCAGCCTGAATAACACAGTGAAGTTGCTCTTTATGAGAGAGGAGGTGAACTGGGATAAAGCAGGGACAGTATTGAAGCAATTGGCCATAGGAAAATAAAATTTTTTTTTTTTAATTTTTTTTTTAAATGAGTAATTATTCTGTTTAGAAACTCACATGGAGACAATGGGAAACAGAAGTGAAGGCTTTGTTTCTATCCCCAGGGGATATTAGATATGGATACACAACTGTTTTAGCACAGTAAGTAGAAAAGACTCCTTTCTCCATTGAGTTGCCTTGGCACTTAGGTCAAAATCAATGGACTCTATTTGTGTCTATTTCTGGACTGTCTAGTCTGTTCCAAGGATCTATTTGCCTGTCTTGATGCAAAATCCAGACTGTTTTGATTACTGTAGCTTTGTAATAAGGTTTGAAGTTGAGATTTGGGTCCTCTAACTTTGTTCTTTTTCAAAGTTATTGTTTTGGCTATTCTAGGTCTTTTGTATTTCCATATGAATTTCAGAATCAGATTGTCAATTTCTGCCAAAAAAAAAAAAAAAAGCACTAGCTGGATTTTGACTGTTCAATTTATACATCAATTTGGAGACAACTGCCATCTTAATAACATCGAATCTTCAGATCCATAAACATGGTATACCTGTTTATGTAAGTCTAATTTTTCTCAACAGTGTTTTGTAGTTTTCCTTGAACAGGTTTTGCACATCTTTTGTCAGATTTATCTGTATTTTATATTTTTTATGCTCATGTAAGTGGTATCTTAAATTTCAATTTCTAATTGTCCATTGTGGGTATGTAGAAAAATAGTTGAGTTTTGTATATTGGTTTAGATCCTGCAACCATGCTGAACTCCCACGTCAGTGCTGGTAGGTTTTTTATTTATTTGGGGGGGGGTGGGGGGGTTGGTGGATTTTTGGTAGGTTTTTTGGGTGGATTTATTTTTCTATATAGATGATGTTATCTGTGAATAAAGACCATTTTATGAGGAGCTACTGCTAAGAAGGCTGTGTTCTAATAAACTCCATCCTCAGGCTGCGGAAGGAAATAGAGGGACAACCCAAGATGAGGATGACGAGGGCTGCCAGTTATTCTCAGGGCAGCAGATCCACAAATCTGATGGTTTTATTTAGGCTAATGTTAGAATGGACTCGTATTCTATTAATCCTGGGAGACGCCCTCAGCACAGATCACTCGATAACCTATACTCACCAGTTGTGAACCCAGATGCGGGCTGAGTGAAGGCAAAACTATCCGGCCTTAGGTTGGAAAATGTCAGAAAACCCTTTCCACAAAGCACTGCCTTCTCTCACTCCCACCTCCAAGGGGCCTCCTTCTCGAACTCTGGGCCTTCCCTCTTGTCTCCCCCGATCCCATCTCCATAGAGTCAGATGGCATAAAAATGTAAAGGATCCCATTCTATGCTCTGCACATGGAATAAGATCCAAACTCTTTACCCGGCCTCTAGCAGCCCTCCTGGCACTATTTCCCGGCCCCCACTAGTTAAGCTCACTCGCTGCCTTCTCAGCCGGAAGCACTCTCTCCATGCACCTGGCTTCCTTCTTCGGAGGTCCCTCTTGGCCCTTCCAACAGACACTCTCAGGTCATCCTATTTTCCTGGGTTGCCCTTACCATCCTTGTCACTTGATTTTACACTAAAGCAATGCAGTGAGGGTTGGGACCACTGCTATGGCCTTTATCTCAATTTCTTAACAACACTGACAAATCGGAGGCACTCAGTAAATGTTCTGAGTGGCTGCCAGAGCTCGTTAGCTGTGTTCAAGCCTGTCCGCTCACCCACTCTTTGCGAACGACCTTGTAAGATATCATGGGTGTTTCTCTTCCCTAAGAAGGGTGGCTTAAAACTGGCTGTGTGTTCAAAGCTCCCCATGATTCTAAAAAAAAAAAAAAAAAAAAAATTAGTGCTCGGCCCTCATCCTAGCCCATTGAAATCCAAGGTAGTTGTGCTTTTAAAAAGCTTTCCTGGTGGGGCGCCTGGGTGGCTCAATGGGTTAAAGCCTCTGCCTTCAGCTCAGGTCATGATCTCAGGGTCCTGGGATCCAGCCCCGCATGGGGCTCTCTGCTCAGTGGGGAGCCTGCTTCCTCCTCTCCCTCTGCCTGCCTCTCTGCCTACTTGTGATCTTTCTCTGTCAAATAAATAAATAAAATCTTTAAAAAAAAAAAAAAAAGCTTTCCTGCTGATTCCAACGTGCATCCAGGGTCGAGAGCTGCTGGCACAGAAGGGAAGCCTGCTTTCATTGAGCCAGGTGACCAAAACCCATGGATGGGCTCACCCTGGAAGGGCCAATAGGCAAGATGTGTACGGAACCTCACTTGCATTTCCTCCTTACTCCGCCGCCCATGAAAGTTGCATCTGCCAGTTCTAGCAGAGGTAGAAGAAAGAAGGAAACCAGACCAGAGTGGAAAGCATTTTCAAACTTTATTTACAACTGTCACAGTGACAAAAAGTAGTTTGGAAAAAAAAAAAATGCTAGTTTCTCCCTGAGCCTCAAAAAAGAACAGATAGAAGTTACAGGAGGTTCATCTTACAACAGGCATTTTTACTGAAATACTAAGGTTGGTTTTTTTTTTTAATACGATCAGTTAGAAATACACACAAGTTACTTAAAAAAAAAAAAAAAAAAAAAAAGGAGGCCAGACAGGAGCTCGGCCACTTGTCCAGGAGTGGCTGGGTCCCTCCCACAGGCTCGCTGCTGCAGGTCCCGACTCGAGTCAGCCCCCGGCCTGCTCAGACTCCAAAGGGTCATACGAAGGTGTCTAGCGACCGACAAAATAACAAGTCACCCCCATAAACACACATATACACGAAGTAGATTTGTTATGCAGTTTACAAGCACATTCCCATCACACGGCAAGACCAGGACAGTTGAGAGGGACACAGAAACACAGGATTTCAAAAGGCAAGACCCCATCCACGAAGGGAGGCAGGTGCAGGAGGAGAAATGCTGCTTCGAGGGCATGAGGAAGGAGGGAGGAGTCTCTGCAGCAGGACAAGCGGGACCACGGGAGACACCCCGGCAGAGCAGGCTGCAGGCCTCTCCCATCCCCGAGGAGCTGGAAGAAGTTATTGCCATCAGTGTGCGTAACACAAGCAGACAACACAGGGGGAGGGAGCACGGGAAGGGGGGGCGAGCGTGAGCTTCCCAGAACCAAATCCTGCCGAGATGCCAACCGCACACCCTCATCCTGCCCCAGCTAGCTCCCCAGAACCACACTAACCTTGAGGTATTAAATACAGCTCTATAACACAAGTCCCAAACCGGGGTCCACCCAGACCTGCCGGAGAGCTGCCAGGGTGCTGTAGGCCTAGTTCAGCCTCTGGGAGGCTCTGGAGCTCAGCTCCCGGCTGCACACTTGGGCCGTGAGCCAGAGAAGGTTTGAAGAGTGTGTCCTGAAACCAGCAGCTCCAGATGGTTCTTAGCTATAAGAAGCTCTAAGTCCGAGGCTAGCTTTCTCGTGCAACTGTGCCCTTGCAGGGGACAGGTGGGCGGGGGAGCGATGAGGACCAAGGTTCAGTGCTCCCTCCCCAAGCCCTCCACCCACCTGCCTCTGGAACACAAGAAGAAGCCAGGGGGATCTCACGACCCCTTCAGTTTCAAACTTGATCCCCAGGCTGCTGCATGGGAGCCCTGTTACCCCCCATCTGATAATTCCCAGATTTGGGACCTCCCTTAAAGCTCACCTCCCCAACAAGAAACAGAAAGAGTCTCCTCTTCTCTCCACTCAGCTCCCACCAGAAAAGCGGACCAGGAGCCCACGTGGGAGTGGGTACCACCGTGGGTCAGGCTGGGAGCCACCTCTGCCCGACTGCTCTGAGGCTGCAGAGGTGATGCTAATGAGGAGGAGGGCCGGCCTGGAGAGCCAGAGCTCCGTGCCTCTGCTGAGAACAGAGCAAGCCTGGGGGAGCAGCGGGGGAGGGATCTTCATGTCCAAGCGTCCACCTGGGTCCTCCCACCAGAGCGGGAGGTGCTCCCGCTACTCCTAAAGGGCCGGGGCAGGGCAAAAGGATAAATCAGGAGAGAGAAGCTCAAGAGTGCTGCCTCTTAAGAAACCTCCAGAAGCTGCCACAGCTGGAGCAGAGGGCGGAGGAGGAGCAGGGAATCCTTTCCCACGCTTGCCTCCAGCCGGCTTTGCAGGTGGCCAGTTTCTACTGTTCTTCTTTCCCAGCCTCCCTCGAACAGACCAACACGGCTGAAATAAAAGCAAAGGCCGGTGGTGGGCAGAGTTGCAGACAGAGAGGAACGCGTTGTTTCCGGATGCCCCAGCAGCCGCTGGCGGGCACTCCTCTGCTCGATGCTTCCCTTCAAACACGTATTTTCTCTTCCGTCTCCTGTTTGTTCTCTTACCCTGAATGTTTCTTGCTCGTGATGCACATCGCCTCCCCCCCAACTCCCCAGAGCCCCCTGGAAGCCCACCGCTGCCTCTAGCCCGCGCGGGTCCAGAAACCCATCTCCAAGACACGCCACCTCCCCGCACCCCCCACCCCTGCTCTAAGCAGCTTCCTTTCTCAGAAGGCCTTGCAAATTGTCGCAGAGGGCTCCACTGCCCAGCATGTTTCAAAAAAGGAAAGGAAAAGAAAAGAAAAGAAAACCAACTCGGTGATTTGCAGGTGCAAAACGGAAGCCATCATTTGACATTTTCAGAACTACTGTGGCTCACTCCCTTCTTCCATCTCAATGGAAAAGAACAGTTCAGGGACAGATGCCTTCTGGTGTGGCCCCCGAAAGGAGTCGGCAGGGACTCTATTGCTCCTTGTTGTCTTTCTCTGTCTCTTCACAGTTGTCCTGCTCATCCTCCTGGACCAAGAACTCCTCGGGGGGCCACCGGAGCTCCCCGCTCTCCACCTCACCCTCCGTGGGCTCCACCACGATGGAGGGAAGGCGGTCCTTGAGCTTGCAGCAGCGGTCAAAGTCCGATGGATCGGGGAAGATCTGAAAGAAAAGCAGAGCCAGTCCCGGGTCACCTACAGCACCCGAAAAGAGAAATCCCCTTCCTCTGTTGTGCATACACATGGAGAACTGAGCCCCTAGCTGAGAGCCAGCACCTGAGTGGGGCTCTCAGCACACCAGGAGGGAGCCCGAAAGCAGGAGCCAGGGAGCACATTCTGGGGTCACCGAGGAAACCAGCCCCCGCCAGACTTTAATCCCGAAGCTGTAAGTTTTCAGGGCCGTGCCCCCAAATCTGTGGTGTGGCTCTGTTCGTAGCTTTTCTTGTCTTTTACTTGCAGATAAAAGAACTTAAAATCATGGCATCCATAGAAAGCCGCACCTGCCTGCTGCGGTCAGCACGTGGCCCTGGCAGTCCACAGCAGGGCCACGGAGGGGTCCCTTAGCACCGACTGCCCCCCCGGGATAACCATCAGCGCCTAGGAGGAATCAGCTCCCAGGAGCTTTACAGACATCGTTTTGAACCAATAGGGTTGTGCTGAAAACACCTGTTGCTAATACTCTCTTAAAGACCCTCCTTAAAGAAGAAGGAGGTGGCCCAAACCATAGAGCCTGGAAATGAGTGTGAAGGAACGGGATTCAGACCCAGGTCCTCTGGAGCCCAGTGCGCACGCCCCGATAACACCCCGCCCCTCACGTACTTGGGTCCTGATCTCGCCGCGACTCTCAAGTCAAGGCCAAATCAGGGTTGAACAGGGACATTTGCTCGCGTGGCCCCCAGTCACGGGCAGGCCACGGTCAGAATTTTTCAGCTGTGAACAGCTCTTGGCTCCTTGGCGGTTCTACCCCCGTAAGTCTCTTCAGAGTCCCGTCAGTGAGGCTGTTTTTTTTAAGGCCTAATGTGTGTCCTGCCCAGCCCTGGGAGAAACCCCGCATCAGGCTATAGAAATCGAGGGCCGGGAGGGGCTCTGCGGATTCCCTGCGCACATGCTGCTCTGTGACTACAGTTGACCCAATTCTTGGCCCAGCAGCTTAAATACTTAATCCGATGGGCTGCTGGTCCCTTGCCATTGCAGCCCTCGGCGACAGACCCAAGAGCCGGACAGAGGAGCCTCTGTCCGGGACACTGAGGCTCGCGGGGCACAGACGTTGAGAGCCACGTGGCGCCTTCAAGGCCATCAATTCCGAACTCTCCATTTGGATGAGGCAACCGTGGGCCAGAGGGGACAAGAGGCTTGGTCAAGGTCACACAGCCTGTTAACGGCAAGAGAAAGGAAAGCAAAATCGGGAGTGGGTGGTGTCAGACGTTTGCACGCGAGCCTGGGCATTGCCTGAGCCAGGCACCGATCAAGATAGGCCCCCAGCAGCGGGCAAGCGTCCTGTATTCTCAGGAGGGAGAAGAAATGCTCTCCTACAAACTCAGGCCTTCCCAGCTCCTGTGGCGCCAGATCTCACTGCACTCCAGCCCCAAGGCTGGCTCAGGCGCAGGCCACGTCACAGGCCACGTGAGGCTTTCGGGAATCACAGGCCTCGACAAAACCTCCCCGATCCCTGCAGACAAGTGATTATTAACCATTTATCCAATAAAGCCCTATTGCTGGGATTACGCCTTAAGCCAGCTGCACAACCAGGCATCATTAAAGACTTAACAGGCTCATAAAAAGTACCGTAATGGCAGCCGGGAGGGAAACAAGCGAGAGGAGGGGCCAGACAAGTCGGGGCAAAAGGAGGCATGGGGAGAGTGGACCCCACTCCAGCCTTTCTCTTCCCGATGCAGCTGGCCCCGCGGTCCTGCCCTGGGACCACATCCCGGGTGCTGGGTGCACACATCCGATGTGCTGAGCAGGGAGAGGATGAGTCGCCCACTTGGCCCCTCCTCACTGCTCCTCACGTCCAGCTGGAGCCCCTCCATGGGCGCAAAACGCAGGTGCCTGCCATGCACGAGCTTTGCGAGTGAGCAAGGGGAAAGCACACCACAGCTTGCAGAGCTCTTTCCGACATCACCTCATGGAGGCCTGACCACGCCTGAGGAGTAGTGAGAGCCCGCGCTCTGAGGGACACATGTAAGGGCCAGGATTCAAACCTAGGTCTGCTGTTTTCCGGGCCTCGGCCTTTTGAAGAGTGAATGGATGCCCATTTTACAGACTGAAAACTGACCAGGGAGGGTGGGCAAGACTCTGGGCTTCCACTGCCATCCAGCTCAGGTGCCAAGATGACCTTTGGGCAGCTCGGTCTAGAAGATGAGCTTCCCAGTCTGGATAGATAGACCTGAGACAGAGCTATGAAATGTCGAAAGGAGATGGACACCTGGCCCAGCACAGACCTGGGCCCCTGCCTCTCCCCTCTGACCTGCCTGCCTCTCCCCTCTGACCTGCCTGCCTCTCCCCTCTGACCTACCTGTGACATCCCAGCAACCGGATTCTAATTATGATCACCCGAGCCAAGGAAGAGCGAAAGGGACAAGACACAGCGAGGCCAGCTGCAGGAAGAGGAGGAGAAGCATGGCGGGAGTGGAGAGTGTGTAATTTCATTTCAGGCTGGGAATAGGTCTTTAACTAAAATTAGGGGGGAAAGATGTTAAAAAGATGACGGTGGTGACGGAAGAGAAGCCAAGCACGTTTGTTGGGCAGAATCTCAACCTTTCCAATAATCCTATCAAGTATGTAGTAGTGTGAGCCCTATTCTATCGAAGGGGAAACTGAAGCCCAGAGAAAGCAAGTGACTTACTCAAGGCCACACAGCTAGGAAGTGGCTGCATGGGGACCTGAACTCAGGTTGAGCTGTTCATTGGATAACACATTGCGTAGACCCACAGACCCCAGGTTCTCACCATGTCCTTGACATCATTCCATAAGCCCACTCAAGTCCTCTCAACTGCCTGTGACTCAGTTTCTCCTTTTGAAAAGCAAAGCGACCTTTGTGTCTCACCAGATGGGTACAAGTTCTTGGCAAACACAAAGATGATAAAATGCTTTGAGGACATATGCTGAATTAAAATTGGAATGTCCTCTTTGGAGCTGTATCAACCAGATGACAGTAAGTATTCAATCCCTAAGCAAGAGGTGGCAATTCTCACACGGTAATTAAAATAACTCCAAACAATGCCTTTCCTACCAGGAGCTGCACGATTAAGTCTTTTAAGTCCTTGGGGGAAGGCTGAGCATTGAACTTCTGATACTGCTCAGTTGCCAGAGAACTTTGCTCCCTGAATTGCTCAAAGCAGGTGCCGTTAAAAAAAAAAAAAAAAAAAAAAATCTTTTTTCCTTTACAAAGCCTGCTCTCTGCATTAAAAAAAAAAAGTCACTCTGATAATCTCACCTTTCCATCAAAGCTTTTAATTTTTTTTATCCAGTAATGCCAATTGATGCCTCTGAAAATTGGAGCTCTCTCCAAAGACAAACAACACGCGCCCGGAGCCGATCAGCCTCTCATTTCCTCCCATGCAGACAGAAAGCCTTGCAAAGTGTGGCTGAGTGTTCTGCCAGCACAATCTTATCTCCAACAGCTGCTTAAGAGGCTGACCCTAAGGAGGTTGAGATTTTTCCACTAAGTCATGCTTTTTAATCATCTAGGCAGCAGAAAAATGAGAGGTTGCAACTGCAGTGTGACGGGGTAGGGAAGGCAGTGGAAAAAAGGACTCAAGTCAGACTTGCCAAGCACATGACAGGTAGGGCTGGGGCGGCAGGCCAGCCTGGCGTGCCCTCTGCCCGCGGGAGCTGGCAGGGGATAACGAACTGCCCCTGCTCCAAAGAGAGACTGCTACTGGTTAAACCTCTTAGTCCAATGTGCCCCTTCTCTCTGGACTGGGCAAGGGCAAAAAAAAAAAAAAAAAAGCTTTTCTCTTCCCTCTGCAGCCAAGATTCCTCTCCAAGAGGTCCAGAAAGGAAGTGGAGAGGCCCTGAGAAGCATTTCCCACCCTAACCCCCGCCGCCGAGCGCAGGGCAGATCTAGAAGCATCCACCCCCAGCTGTGGTTCTCTCAGCTCGGCCCTGCCCTTCTGCCAGCGCTGGATTCCACATCCACCCACCCAGCTGTCACACGCGGCTGCCAGGGCTGATGGCTTGGATGAAACTCACAGACGCCCAGTTCCTTCCTTTGCAAATGGAGTGAGGTCTTGAAGATCCCACACACCGTCCCGGATGGGTCCTGCATGACCCACCCTGTGGGAATGGCAGGCATGCAAACATGGTGCTCGTGAGGACACGTCTTGGCCAGGTGGCCTCTAACCCCAACAGGCCCTGACGTTTTGGGAACTCACATGGATTCACTTGAAAGGTCAAGGGAGCTTTAGGACCTTCTGTGAGGGAGAGATGGTCCGTGAGATGAACTGTGCTCGCCAATATACTGGCATTTCTGGCCGTGTGGATTAGAGCCCTGCACTAGAACTTTCTATGATAGGGGAAATGTTCTCTAGCTGCACAAGCAGTAGCCAATGGCCCCATATGGCTACTGAGCACTTGAAACGAGGCTAAACTGTTAGATGTTTTCTCTTTTATTAATATAAATTATCTGATATATGTAAATACAAAATAAATTTAAATGTAAATAGTTGCGTGTGGCTAGTGGCCGCTGCATTGGGCGGTGCAAACACAAACAGTTAAATATGAGGACCATGAAAAGAGGGTTGTCCAGAGAGATGATCAGGAGGTTCGGCTGATGGGCCCCCATACACGGGCAGCCTCACAGCAGAGAAGCCTGGAGGTAGGGGGTGAGGAATTAGTCAGAAGCCTTTTTGCTTAAGTGTAAGAGTTGCTGGTCAGTCAGCTCCCATTTCACCCGTAGAGGGGGGAACTGCAAGGTAATACCAGATCTTCAAAGGCCTGAAATTTGGGGGCCTAGCTATCAACTGTCTGCCTCTAAGCCAGGTGACCTAAACCTCACTGCTCCTGCGGTGGGGAGAAAAGAGAGACGTCTGGCACCTGGGATGGAAAATGTGAGCAGTTCTGGTTGGGAGCAGCCCTCCCCTGAGTGCACGCGTCCCTCAGCCGTCATCCCTGACAAATAACTAGAGCTGGCCGCAAACAGGGCGGAGGGCTCAGCAAAGAGCTGGGAGATGCTAATAGGGAAAGCGGACACCAGCGGGAGCAGGAGATGAAAGGTGGCGGACTGGACACACAAAGGGCTCATTACCAGCTCTGCAAGCTGAGACCTCTGGATCGTGGGCAACTCGCTCCTCTTTGCTGGGTTCTAACACAGGGATGAGGTGAGCTGTGCAGTGGGGTGGAGAGGGGAGGTCGGGCAGAGGGCTTGAGCTGAATAACCAGGCAGTCCCCAAGGCACTGAGAGGGACCTGCCTCTGCACACGAAACCATGCAGTGAGCCTCACCCCTCTCTAGTCCCAGAGGGGGAATAATCAACCTCAAACCTGTGATGGAAACTTGCCACGCCCACTGGCGGTAGACCAGGAGTCTGAGAGATTGGCCTTTTACTTTGCCCCCATGTCTTATTCTCTCTGTGACCTTGATCAAGTCATTTGAACTTCTCTGAGCTTCAGTTGGCTCCTGAATAAAATAAGGAAGGGATTTCTACTTCATAATATTGTTGGAAGGATTACACGCTCCTGCATATTGAATCCCAGCATAGGACCCACGGGGCTCAAAGCCGTGGTGGCCCATTTTCCTCCTGTGTTCATCTAGAGACTGGGATTAATGTTAATTCCCATCTCATGGGGCTTTGGAAGGGATCAAACACAGGTATGTGTGAACATGGTCTGCAAACTTTAAATTCCCAATGATGGCTCTTATTAAGTAAGGCTGGGGTCTCCAAGGAGAGTTAGAGACTGAAAAGTCAATAGTCCCAATGGCTTGGACCAGGAGCAAGTGAGCAGCCCTCCTGGGCTTGCAGTCAACAATCCTACAGCAGGTTCTTTGGAGAAATGGGTTTGGCTTCATCACTTCTCTCCCAGTGTTGGTTTTTCCAGGGCATGGGTTAGGCCAGGCGGAACAGAAGCCACTGTCTAGTCCAGATCCTGGTCTTCCGTGGAAGTCCCTGTGGCTGGCAATCTTTCCCTGACGCATCTCCAACCCCCGCCCCCCGGCCCACTCCAGGGGCCCGCTGCCCCAGCCACCAGACCCCTCCGCCCCCTCAGCTTCCCAAAGTCTGAGTTCCTTAATTTTCCTGCAGAACAACAATGGATTGGCCTTGTGTGTTTATTCCTTCCTAGGAGGGGCTGGTTTCTAACAATGGGCAGATCTCCACCAGCATCCTGCTCTGCCAAGGGCCGAACGAATGAGCAGCAGCCAATCCAAACGAAAAGTCACTCTGCTTTTTGTCCCCCACCAACGTGTGAAGGCGAGGAATATATATGTTCTTCAAAATACTTGCCTCCTGCTATTTTATCGTCATCGCCATCATCATCGCTATTTGCGTTTTACTGACTTTCAAAGTGAAATGTGGTTGGTTAGTAAGAATAGAAAGAATCCGAGCAAATGGCAGAGTAGCTCCTAAATGGATTCCGGGAGGGAGAACAGCCTCATCTCTAGTCGGATGCCAGTCCCCTCATTCTCCATCCGTGACACTCTCATTCTGCTCAAATCCCCCTGGCCTGGGGCTCTGGAACATACCCTGTACCTCTCCTGCCCTTCTCTGGTGTCTCTAATCCTATGAGGAGACTTGAGGAGAGATTTAAGGCTTTATAACAACTGTTGGATCTCCTTCCTTTGGATTAGAGATGCTTAAGCCTCCAGCCCTGAAACTTAAAAGAAAAGGAAATCCTCTAGATAAACACCATCCTTCACAAACGTCTCTCAAACACACACCCATCCTGCAGGTCAAGAGTTCCAAATTCCAATTAATTAGCACTAATTGCTACTGATAACTCCAGGCCCAGTGAGCTGATGGGGCTTTTAGAAAGTTATGGCTTTTAGAAAGTTAAAGGACAGGGGTGTCTGGGTGGCTCAGTGGGTTAAAGCCTCTGCCTTCGGCTCAGGTCACGATCTCAGGGTCCTGGGATCGAGCCCCACATCGGGCTCTCTGCTCAGCGGGGAGCCTGCTTCCCCCTCTCTCTCTGCCTGCCTCTCTGCCCACTTGTGATCTCTCTCCTCTCTGTCAAATAAAGAAATAAAATCTTTAAATAAAAAATAAAATAAAAAGTTAAAGAACATTTCTCGAAGCTCTCCAAGGCAGTGAGAGAAAGACTGCAGTGATCTGACATAGATGATTTCGAATACCCACATCCTACTGACTATATTATCATTGCCCTTTAGAAAGAAGACGTGCCTCCCGGTCTCCCCACCTCTGGGCCTGTGGGGATGACAGATCCCTTTCTCTATCCTCCTCCATTGATACTGGCCAAATGTCCCACAGCCATACCTTCCCCTCATTCAGAAAGCCCCAAACGGCACGGTTGCCATTTCCAACCACTCTCTCATTCTTGGTTTTGGAGACAAAATCTTGAATGTTCAGCCTAGTCCCACAGCCTTCCTGTTGCTGTCTTGACCCCTACCCACGTGGCTTCCAAACACATCCCTGCGTGGAAACAACTCCTTCAAGTCACTGAGGACTCCCTTACAGCCCTGCCCCATGGCCTTTGCTCGGCTCTCACTCCCCACCACCTCTGCAGCACCCTCCAGGCCATCCGGCCTGCTTCAGGCTTCATGTCTCTCCTGATTCTTACGCCCCTGCCCTGGCTCAGCTGACCCATCCACCTTCATCTTCCCTGTGCCCTCCCTCGACGAGGTGTCATCCTAGGCTTCTCTTCAGACTCCTTCCTGGCTTCACCTGTCCATCACAGGCAGAGGACATTCCCCAATCTACAGCCACACTTCCCCCCAATGCCACCTTCCATGAAACGTCTCCCCTTGGAAGACATCCATCATCTCCAACTCACCTTGTCCCAAAGTGGGGTCATCAGCTAATAGACCCATCTTTCTTTAACTTAAAAACTGTTTTTTCTTCCAAACAGGAAGCCTTGCTTGATAGCAGGTGCTATAAGGGAGGCTGGAGATTTTACTTGCTCAGAACTGCAGTACTGATGCCACGACACTGAAACGAACAGGCTGTATTCCTAGAAGCTACTCTGTCTACACTAGCAGGGAGGCAATGGCCCTGCCATCCTCTGATCAGGCCTATTCTTTCTGTTGGGTCTAGAGCAGCGGTTCTCAAAGCTCAGATCTCAAGCTCCTTTCGTGGAAGGAGTGTCCACAGAGTCAAAATGCTTTCTTAATAGTATGAAGATGTCATTTGCCTTTCTCCCTGTGTTGACACTGGCACTAACTGCTTACAAAGCATTGGGGGGTGAAACTGCTGGCACCTTGGCAAGAATTAATGGATGCAGCAGCAGTAAACTGTACTTGTGGTCATTACATTCTTTACCATCTCACACTCACAATAAAAAAAAAAAAAGACCTAATATCCTTGATAAAGCAGTCAAAATGAATTTTTATTAAATATTGACTCTTTTTTTTTTTTTTTTTTTTTTAAAGATTTTATTTATTTGACAGAGGGAAACACAGCGAGAGAGGGAACACAGGCAGAGGGAATGGTAGTGGGAGAAGCAGGCTTCCTGCCGAGCAAGGAGCCCGATGCGGGGCTCGATCCCAGGACCCTGAGATCATGACCCGAGCCGAAGGCAGACGCTTAACGACTGAGCCACCCAGGCGCCCCTAAATATTGACTCTTAAGTACATGTTGTTTTACTACTGTATAGGATAAAACGGAAAGCCAGCACACAGCATTCCACTGCCTCTCAAAGTACAAGGGTCATCTTGAAAAAAAGCACTTGTGGGATGGAGTTGCCAGCTAAACTAGCCGCTTTTCTTGTGAAACAGCATTTACTTGAAAACATGACTGCCCAACAAACCGGTTGTTTGGACCTGAGTGTTTGGGGGACATGTCCTCAAAAGTGAATAGAACAAGTACTTCGTGGAAAATGACTAACAATATTTGTTCCCAATGATAAAAATCAAACTTTCAAGCATAAATCGTATCAGCCACCACAAACTTGTCCACTCCCTAACACTTGAAGGTTTTCTGATGAGACTGGTAAGGACATGAATAAATGTGAGTTTCTGACGTTTTATGATGCAATGTATCCATATTTGGAAGATCTGTCTTACTCATCAAACGTGTACTTTCCAAATGATCCACACATCACCTTACAAAACCAAAGGTGGGTAAAAGATGCATTCGAAGTATCAGACAGACTGCTCGATTTGAATGAAAGAGCACAAAAACCTCATTGATAAGGTTTCAGATTCCAAGTTGCTGCTAACCTTTAAGAAACTACCACTTGTTGAGTTTTGGTGAAATAGCAAAGAAAAATACCTGAATAAGGCTATGAAGATATTTCTTCCTTTTCTTAACTCTTCTAACAGATCTTTCATTGGGCCAGATGGTCTTCATTTACTTCAACCAACATGTATGGCAACAAATTGAATGCAGAATCAGGTATGAGAGTCTAGCCCTTTTCTATTAAGCCAGATATTAAACAGATTTACCAAAAAAAAAAAAAAAAATGTGGAACAATGCCTTTCTTCTCACTAAACTTTGGTCCGGGTTTGGTTTTGAAAACATATTTATCTTTATTAAAAATGTATTTATATTAACATGTAATGGTTTTATTGTTATTTTAAAGGGATTAAAACATGAAAATTTTGGGGGCGCCTGGGTGGCTCAGTCGTTAAGCGTCTGCCTTCGGCCCAGGTCAGATCCCAG
>CM053610.1:97024892-97074376 GCA_028646535.1 Procyon lotor | reverse complement strand
GCTAAAACTCAGAACCAAGAGAAAATCTCACCCATAACCACAGAGAGATTCAGTCTGATTCAGTGGTTTGGAAACTAGTATCCAAAAACACCCTCGCCGGTGGGCCAGGAAACTTCTACCCTCCCACAGGCTGTGGGGCCTTTGATGGTCTCTCTCAGACCCACTCTGGGGGCAAAGGGTAGAAAACCAACCAGGAAAGGGTATTCCCCCCACTTCCCTCATCTCCTCAGGCTACTTGAATACTTCTTTCCAGCCAGCTAAAGGGGCTTGGCCAGACCCTGACACCGAACAAAGGGGCGTCTTGAGCCTCCCCGTCTGAGGTGACTCTGCTGTCACCAACAAGTTACCTTACACGAACCCAGCCCTCATCTGAGCTCTTTGATCAACCCTCCCGCATCACATGCCCGCAGCTCTCTGTTTGTTTCTTCCTTTACGAAATAGATGCCCTGGAATGGCTCTACAGAACGACCAGCCAGAGCAAGTCTAGATTCTAAGCAAGAACCAGCTCGCGATCCAGACCCAGGACATAGCAGAAGAGCGAGGCTTTGGAGCCTGTTTCTCCATCTGTTAGAGCAAGAACTCCCACCTCAGAGCTCTGGTCGAGAGGAAATGAGTAACATTTGTAAAGCACCTGGCTCACGGCACACATTCAGTTAATATCTGCTGAATGGGCCCATGACACCCCAACCGTCTTCCCCCGGCCAAGCACCGTTTGCACCCAATTTCCCCAACTCCAAGGTCTTCCCTTAAAAATAGACTCCTTCCCCTCCCACAGGTAATAACCCCGGAACTCTCCTTGGAAATATGAACAGTCCGCGCCCCCAGAGACAGGAAGATGCCGTGGAGCCAGCTGGGGGCAGCCGGCGAGCGCAGAGCAGGTGAGGAAGAGCACTGTGTTAAGAGTCTGAAGGTCACACTGAGGGCACTTTCTGAGGTCCTCGTGGATTTTAGATCCATCACGCAGGACAATGTCTAACCTAGATGCCAGAAATCACACCCCGGAGACAGCTTGCCTCTGGGGAAAGGGCTCCTCAATTCTACGTACTCTGAACATTCACTGTGTTGGCCTCGGTGGGACAACTGCGCACCTGAGGAAGGAGACAGCATTTGACATGTGCCTCCGTCAGATCACCTCTCCCCATAAGCTCCCCTTCGCCGGGATGTTTCTACTGCCCGAGGCACGGCTGTGAAGGGGTCTGAGCTGACTGCACACAGCACGTCTCCCCCTTGCTGCTGCCAGTGGGAGAGGCCACAGCAGCCAGGACGACTGATGAGTGACACCGGCTCACGCCTGCCCAACCCTGCCTGCGTCCCAGTCACCGTGCAAGTCTTCTACGCGGCATCTCCTCAGGTTGAATCTTTACCTCCATCCTCTGAGGGAACGACTATAGTTGCCCCGTTTTACAGATGAAGAAACTGAGGCTCACTGGCATGAGGGGACTTTCCCAAGGTCACACAGCTCGTTCCAAGTGGCACTGGAATGCAGAACCACATCTGCCTCCAGCCGCAGCAAGAGTTGCCCGGCTCCAAAGGGCTGGAAGGAACCCGGGACCAACTCACCTGATAGGAAAGGCCATCCTTGCGAGGGCTGAGGCCAATCTCCTCCATGGATGGGGTGTTCATCATCACCTCAGTCATCTCGGCAGATCTCAGATAGTCGGGGCTGCCAAGAAACGCAGACCAAAAGTCAACAAACGCGCGCACGTTCACATTCCTATCCTTGGTGCTTTCTGCTGTTAGATCAGGGGACTATCTGGAGGCAGGAGGAGAGGTGCTCAAAACAGAACTCACAGAAAAACAAGCTCCCACCCTGAGGAAGCGCCTTATAAGCCCCCAGGCATCGGGGCTCTCAGCCCCCCCCCAACAAAGCCCTGAAACCGCTTGGAAACCTCTCTCCTCTCCTCTCCTGTGCAAGTCCCCACTGGCACAGAGCGACTCTGGATTT
Organism: Procyon lotor; assembly: GCA_028646535.1. Classification (NCBI taxonomy): domain Eukaryota; kingdom Metazoa; phylum Chordata; class Mammalia; order Carnivora; family Procyonidae; genus Procyon; species Procyon lotor. The sequence goes on along the minus strand of CM053610.1, from coordinate 97,072,431 downwards.
TCTTTTTTTTTTTTTCTTTCTTTTTTTTTTTTGAATTTTCTTTTAAGCGACAGAACTAGAAAAAAACGAAACAGTAGGTAGCTGAGTCCATCTGTCTATGTTAAAACTAATTCAACCCGTCTCTAGGGGAACTGCGTATTATTATTATATAATGATAACAGGTCCATCTGAGGAAACCAAGGCCAATAATGCTGCCTTCCCAAATTCCTCTCCCTCTCTCTCTTTCTCTCTGGTGCTCCTTTCTGCAAAATGTCCCACTTAAAGCCCCAAGGGGTCAGCTTTCTGTAAGCTTCACATCTGCCATCCAACCCCCTTCTCTAGTCTGGTCACAGCAGCTGCAAGCTCACAGCTTGAAAATCATCCCCTGGATTAAAAGCCTTAAGGATGCCCAGACTCTGATTGCAAAGGAAATTTCCAGAGGGGCCAAGCTGGCCCACCAATGGCTGACATGTGAAAGTGCTTTGTACTCTATAAGCAGGATACAAATGTTCCATTATCCTCTCACAAACCACGGGCACAGACAGGGTCCCGAATGCATAATGCCAAATACTACATACTGAATTCAGTGCACTCCCTACACAACATTCAGTATTTTCACCATCATGCCTTTACACATAGTTACAAAAAAAAAAAAATGCAGGCGAGGCTTTAGACAGACTGCATCAAGCAACAGAGGTTTCCTTAGATTCCTCTTCATTTCATGATTACTACACAGAGTAAAAACAGCATTGGATTTGGAAAGAGAAGCATTAGGTCTGGTGCAAGCTCTGCCACTCAAAAGCTGTGTGATCTTGAACAAGTAATTAACCTCTCTGAGCCACAGGTGCTCTATTTCTTACCATGATGCTAATAATGCATATATCACAGTTATGCTAAGTGACTAATCTCTAGGGTGGAAAAACCATTGCAAGCTATTCAGTGCTAATCAACTATAAAATAACTCCCAATTATTTTCTTTCCCTTAATTTCTCAGGGGATAATAACTCTGATGGGCCCAAACACCCACCCTGGCAAGTTTGGGGTGGCCAGGGGCACAAAGCCTCCAGTAACCTTCGAAGTCTCAGCCACATGGCACCTGGCTGCTCGCACTCCATGGAGGTGGGAGGGGAGGGGCGCCCCTAAGGAGGGGGTGCGCAAGCCTCACGGGTGGGGGAATTTTTACTTTGTTCTGAGAGTTCATTTCTCTAAACAGAGCAGGGTGGGGGAGGAGAGACAAGATGCTAGGCTTCCGGCAAGGGTTAGGAAGAGGGGGTGGGAGGGGGACTCCAAAGACAGATTCATCCCGGGTCTTGGAAAGGCTGCCGCCGACCCCCAAAGCAATGGGCCAGAAGAGCGCCCATGGCGCTCTCGCCAGGCTCTTCGCCTAGTGTAGGGGCGCTCGCTCCTCGCTCCGGGCTGTGGCGCGGGCCCCAAAAGTTGAAGCGAGAAGCATGAACTTTCCGGTTCCTGGGCTGAGCAGGACAGCGCGGAGCTGGAACCTGAGGGTCCCGCCCGCCGCGCCAGCACCTGAGGGCGCCCTTCGGCGCCGCCAGTGCTCCCCCCACCCCCCAACCCCAGCCGCTCCTCCTCTTCCCGGGCGCAGGAAGGAAGCGGCAGCCTGCGCGGCCGGGGGCCTCGCTCCGCAACCAGCGCGGCGTCCGCGGCGCATCCCTCCCTGCCCGGATCCCGGGTGGGTGCGAACCTCCTCCGCCCCTGGCCGGGCCCGGGATTCTTCCAGCCCGGCTGGCAAGGGCGGCTCCCCGCCCCAGCCCGGACCCCCACAAAGGCGCATCGGGTTTTGAAGAGGAATGAGATCGAGAGAGTGCAGCGTGTGCTTGTGCTGCTGCTTGTGGCTTTAATTGGGTTCCGTGTGGCGAGAGCGTTTTTCCCCACCCCTCGAAGCTCTGCAAAAGCCGCCGCTGCACCAGCTCAGCCCCGCTGCCGCCGGCCTCCTCGACGCCGAGACTTGCATGCAAACAAAAAGAAAAAGGGGAGGGGCCGGGGGAGGGCCGGAGCCCCCTGCGCCAGCCGGGGAGCGTGCCTCCTGCAGCCCTCCGCATTGGGGGTTTTATTAGCGGGATTCAGGCTTGATCCTTGGTTCTCCGCCCCGCCCCCCCCCAACCAGCACATACGCACCCTCCCAGCCGTCACTTCAATGAGGGCTTCGAGTTCACTCCCTTTGTCTGGATGCTCTCGGCACCACCTCCCCGCACCCCCACCTTTGCAACCTTGACGTTGACTCCTGAACGCGCTGAGGCGGCGGGTGAGTGCCGGCGCCCGCGCCGCCTGCTGCCCTCGCACGCGAGCCCGCAGGAGCAGGCGCCCGGGCCCCGCAGCCATGGCCGCGAGACGGATGCCCGCCGAGGGCGCAGGATACTCACCAGTGAATGGGGAAATATACAGACATGAAGTCCTAGGGGAAGCTGACCCACGCCCTTGTGATTTAAAAACGGTCACTGCGTCCCGAGTAAGGATGCCAGGGGCGCAGACAGGCGCGGCGGGGTGCGGGCACTAGGCGTCCGCTGGTTCGCCTTCCGGAGACAACCCCACTGCCAGCTGCGTCGACAGAGCACACGGAGCTCTCGGTTCTCCACCGAGCTCGCGGCCCCACAAAGAGCCCGGGAAGCTGTATTTATAGGGGCGGGGGCGGGGCTCGGCCCCGGGAGGCCCCGCCCCCTCTCGCCCACTCCTGGAATAACGTCACCAAAATCATGAATGGCTTCAGCGCTCGCAGCTACTGCGGGCGGCGGCTCGGGGGCGCGCTCGGCTCAGCTCCCCGAAGGCCGTGGTTTGCTTCCAGCCGGGCTCCCTCCCCAAGACTCATGCACGCAGACACGCGCGTGGATACAGGCGAGCGCGCGCACACACACGCACGCACTGGTTCAATGTCAACGCCGCTTCCTGGCAACAAACCCGCCCTCGCCCGCGGCCCCTTCCTTGCACACACCCCTGGGGACTCAGGGCGGAGGATCGTAGGCTTGAGGAGGACAGTGGACCTGCTCCGGACGTGACCGCTCGGCAGCCGCGCTGCGCGGTAGGAGGGCGCCATCCCTCGACCCTGACTGCCTGGCGCCGGCGCCCTCCTTTGCACCCTCTCGCCGTCCCCGACCCATAACTCGGGACCCCTCTTCAGCGTTCATCCCCCAAACTAGGCCTCGCCCGTGACAGCTGAGCCCGAGGCGCGTCCCTTCCATCTATCGCAAGCTGCGTGGAAATGGGAGGATCGCTAAAAAAGAGGCGGTGGGAAGGAGGGAGAGAGCGCGAAGCTGGGGAGACCGGGTTTCGACCCCGTGGGGGTCGCGTTAGCTTGCAAGGGGCTGGTCTGCAGCCCGCGGATCCACGGAGGGTTTTTATTTGTGTGTGAAAGGATGTGGTAGCGTTGTAGGGTTTTTCCGCTGGACACCTACACAACGGCGGCGCGTGGCAGCGGGTGCGGGTGGGCACCGCACTAGCACACCCCATCAGCCTCGGTTCCGGATCTGCTGCAAGGGGAAGAAACAAAGAGCTTTGGCCAAGCCCCTCCCACACTGCCCAGGAATTACAGCCCCAGAGGTCTGTCCAGGGGGTCAGGCTCTTCAGCCCCCGGAGCCAGGCTGGGGGTCTGCCCCCCTGCGGCTGGAGCGCGTTGCTTCACACCTCTGCTTCAAAAACTCCCGTAAAATGGCTTTATAACCCTGATCTATGTGTGTACTGGGGATTGAGGAAGTGTATGTGTGTACAGCAGAGGAAGGGGGAGCTTTCAAAAACTTGGCAAAATTAAATGGGCTTTGAAGTCAGTCGGCTCTTTGAAAGGTAGTGAATATCTTGAACCCAAATATACGCTTAAAAGTGGAAATATATAAGCTTAGCTCCGGTGAAGGATGATAGGATTCATGGTGAGGATTTAACAGGGGCAGGCCCATGAGGAGGCCCTCATAATTTTCATGAGCCCTCCCAAGCTAACCCAAATAAAAATAACCATGAGGATTAAATAAAAACAACCTTGCTATTTTTGGTCATTCGTATAAACCACCGGAGTAATAAACAGTGTGCTTTTTGTGAAAAGGCAGCTTCAAGACAACCCCTCACTCCCTGCTTCCCCCTCCCAGTTGTTCTTTCCAACCCGAGAAAATCAGGAGCTTCTGCTCCCCCCCACCCCACCCCATAAGATAAATGAGAAACATGCTGCCAAGTACCAGTTCCCCGGGGCTCCTCGGGGCTTGTCCGGAGATAGTGCACTGATGGAGGCCGAGGCTCCTACGGACAGGGGCTAAGGGGAGATGCACCTGTATGAGATTGCTGCTAACAGGGCTGTTGGTGCGTTTTGCATAGGGTGAAGTTTCTCAAAAGACTGGGTGAGAAATGTTGTCACCTATATAGTCAAAGGAGAAGCCAGTGCTTGGAGAGCTGGTTTCTGTGCAGTGGCTTTCCAGGGACTGAGGTTGGCCCTGGGAGAGCAGGGCTCCTGTCCTCTGCCATTTCTCCCCAGTAGCAATCCCTGGCAAAGCCTGGGATGGAAGACTGAGTCACCATTTTCATATACCAATAGCCCCCGTTACGTATTTGTGATCACCGCTTGTGAAACTTTCTAGACTCAGAAAGCTACCCCCTACCCCCTTCAATACACACACCCTTAAAATGGCCTCATTTTGAAGATGGTGGGATGGAAGGTCTCCACAAGCAGATGTCTGGGCTCCTGAAAAATCCCCTATATTGGAGTACCTTGAGGTAACTCCCTGATGCCTGTTTTTTTGTTTTTGTTTTTGTTTTTATTTGACACAGAGAGACAGCAAGAGAGGGAATACAAGCAGGAGGAGTAGGATAGGGAGAAGCAGGCTTCCCACCAAGCAGGGAGCCTGATGCGAGACTCGATCCCTGGACCTTAGGATGACCCCTGGACCCTGGGATCATGACCTGAGCCGAAGGCGGACACTTAACGACTGAGCCGCCCAGGTGCCCCTGATGCCTGCTCTTGAGGAAACTTTATATTAATGCCCATTTTAACTGAAATTTACCTCTTGTCAGTAAGTTGGAGTGGAAAGCAAGCCTTGGGTTAGAACCCCAAATGTACACTTTCTGTTTCCCCTCTGAAACCATGGCGACACATTCATTCATATGAAAATATGGGAGGCACAGAGCTAAACTCTGGTGTCACTATAACAACTATGGCATTTCTCAGTCATAATACTGTATGTAGTGCCTTGCCGTTTTTCAAGGCATTTTTGTGATCTCGGCTTTCAAAAGAATGTAATAAGATTCCCATAGCGCAATATGCGGTCCCTACCCCAGAGTGTGTAAACCGAGTCTGAAATAAATTAGGGCACTTGCTGAAGGTCACGCAGCTACTCTGCTACATTGCTCTGATCATATCTGTAAGGACACAGGGTATTTGAACATGCAGACTGACCACAGCTTCCCAATATCCTATGAGATAGATTTCTATCCCTGTTGCCTTCAAATAAAGAAACGGAAACACCACTGAATGAAGTGAGCAAAGAGCCCCAGAGGCTTAGAGCTAAAAGAGACTTTCCAAATCACCGAGTCCAGTCTCCTCATTTTACAGGTGAGAAGACACCTAAGAGATTAAATAGCATGTCCAAGGTCACCAGGCTATTAAATGGTGTAGATGGAACCCGAAGGCAGGACTTCAGACCACTGGTCAGATGTTCTTTCCACTACAGCATTATGCCTCTGCCAAGAAGTCAGCAGCGGAAGTCAAACGCGCCATCTGGACTCGCTGAACCCCGTCAGCCCACCACTGGTATTTCCTGAGCACCTACTGTGTGCCGCTCAGTGAACTGAGCAGCCCTCTGCCACCTTGTCTTCAGGGACTCAAGAGTTAAATTGCAATTCTGCTTCGACAAAAATCCAAGTGTAATCAGAACTGCCTTGCTTTCCAACACCGCCCAAGTCCGGTTTCCCAGCTCCTTTTCTCTCACACCTAGAATAAGAATTAATAAAAAAGAATAAAGGTACTGAGTTACCTGTGGCATCGCTGGGCAGGTATGCAGGCCATGTAGCTAATTATTCATGGAGTAAAAAAGTCTCCCTCTAAATTCCTGTAGCAGTACAGTCCCACGCTTTATCTCCCTCTTGCCGTGCAAAAGGACAGTGTTGCTTTTAATCTGCTCTGTTCAGCTCTAAGGGACCTTCACAAAGTAGCTGTTGCCTCAGGTGCGCTTGCGTCTGCCAGCATGTTTATGCCTCATGATGACGTTACGACATAGGCACTATTGTCCCATCTGTCAGATGGAGAGAGAGAGGCTCTGAGAGGTTGAGTACCTGGGCCATGGCTGCATAGTTTTCAAATGGCTGCACCAGAATTTGACTCTGAGCCTTTGTCCTGAAGCCTCCGTTTTCCCCACAATACTACACTTATCCTAGCTCTTGCACTTATCTGTTCTGATAGATCAGCTACACACCAAATATAAAATGTTAGTTCCAGGGGCACCCGGGTGGCTCCATCGGTTAAGCACCCAACTCTTGATTTGCTCAGGTCATGATCACAGGGTTGTGATACTGAGCCCTCTCCCATCCCCCCCACGTCATCACCATTGTCACCTTCGTGATCATCATCATCATCATCATCATCCTGTCCTGTCAGGCTCCGTGCTCAGCAGGGAGTCTGCTTCTCTCCCTCGCCCTCCGCCCCTCTCCCTGCTCACTCTCCCTCACAAATAAATAAATCCTTTTAAAATAAAAGTTAGTTCCGACAGCAAAGACCAGAACTACTGGAGTCCACCCAGTGGGGTACGGCTGGCAGAATAAATAAATTTCCCACCCTGGGAATCTGGGAGTTTCTTAAAGATATCAGTCAAAGGCTTGGGGTTTAAAAAAAAAAAAACGAGTAGAAGGAGGGGAGTTTCTAGCCAATTTTTTCAGGGAAACTCATTTGAGTACATAAGAAATCTGAAAGGCAAGAATGTGTGTGGGTTGATGTGAGCATGAAATGAGAGAGTGCTATGAAAACACTTGGTAAGCTGGAAAGCACTGAGCAGACGCAGGGCTTGTTTTTAAGGTGTTTTGGGGGAAAAGATGGGGTTCAGCAGAGTTGATTGCATCTGCTTTGGTTTTTCACTCATTTCAGCCACGGACCGCCCCATTTTCCCCTGGAGTCCCTTGACTGAAGTTTCCAGCACTGGGTGGGGGAAGGGGGGTGCGAGACACGAGAGGCAAGTAGCAGAGCTCCGCCCAGTGGGTGCTCCCAGTGGCCCACATCACCCCTCATCACCCCACATCACCCAAAGAGTTCCAGTCTTTGGTGCCTCGAAGCAAGCGTCCAGCTGGGTTTTGGACACCAGGTCGGGAATGCCCGACCTGAGTCGGGCTGCTTTCCCACGTCAGCCATCAGGGGACTTAGTCCTCACGCAAAACCACCAAACCCACCAGACAAAATCCTCTAGGCTTTGACTTACTTTGCTGTAAGTTCTCAGGCCCATCGCATGGCTTCTCTGTGCCCCAGACTCCTCTCCGAAAGCAATAAAAGAGGCAATAGAAATCTTTTGAGCTCTCAGAAAGCCAATAAGGCTAAGAGAAATTGTTTCTATCAATGCTCGAGGGGAAAGTGCTTTGCACCCTATCATCCAGGCTCTGAGGCCCCACATAAAGCCTGTGGGTGCTCTTGCCCTGTGCTGTCTTAGGAGGGGCCCCCTTCTTTCCACCCAGAACCTACTCACCCCCCAAGGAAGCCTGCGATCTGGCAGCCCACAGACTCTTGCCTTCCCAAATATCAAAGAGATTCAGCCCTGGCTTTTTCTTTATTTCTATCAAGGGGCCTTTGAACCAAAGGGATTTGTAGAGAAAGAAAACTCTATGGAATGTTTAGAGTCCAGGCTCTTGAAAGAAAACACCAATATTGGAACCCGTTCAAGGCTCTCGTGTCCAATTAAGGAAATACTCACATTCCTATCCTAGCTCCGGCTCCAGCACGCTTTCTCTCTTTCCACATCTACACAGGAATGCACTTTAACAGCCAGAAGAGAGGTTCCTATCACCAGGACCCGTATCATATAGCACGGGGCTCCTCGGGGTGGGCTCCAGCGGGCTGATACCTTCCCTGAGTTAGACAAAGAACACGCACAGCGAAACAATCCTGATTCCCCTCCAACCTCTCTGACTCCCCCACCCCCCGCTGCCCTATTTCACCCACAGCTCTGGACCAGAGGAGCTCTGTCATACCTGTGGGTTAGGAAAAAAGAGGAAAACACAATAGTTTCTTGTGAAGAAAGGCACTTTCAGTTTTCTTTTCAAGTCTACAGGATGTCGCCCTGCTCCCTGCAGGGGCAGCTGCGTCCCTCCTGGCTTCATCCCCAGGGCTCCTCGGAGGAGAAGTGAGGCAGGGAGCAGCTCCTTCAGACCGCCTCTGCCAACTGTAACCCGAGCTCATGCCAGCTCGCTGGAGTCCCAAGTGTGCTTCACACCCACACAGTGCCCGGCCCTGGGATCAGATGGCCGGCTCCATATTACACTTTCCTGCCCTTTCAGCAACAGTCCCACCCGGTCGCAGGCACCTACTGTGGGCCAGATGGGGGCGGGGGAGGGGTCCGAGGAATCACCTGAGGGGGAACTTTAGCTCTCCTAAATCCATCACCCCCCCCCCAAAGCCATCCTAAATAAACACACTCCAAGTGATAACCGTGTGTCTACCGGGCCAACACAGCTTTAGGATAAATTCCCTAAATTGCTTCAGTGATCCCTTACACAATACTAAGGCTGAGTAAAAATAGCACACATGCTATGCATACAAGTTTTTGCACATGAGTTTGCACATAAGACCCCTCGCCTCTGAGATGCCTCGGTGGCTTAATCAGTTAAGTGTCTGCCTTTGGCTCAGGTCATGATCCCGGGGTCCTGGGATGGAGCCCTGCATTGGGCTCCTTGCTCAGTGGGGAGCCTGCTTCTCCCTCTGCCTGCTGCCCTCCTCTGATTTTGCATGCTCTCACAAATAAATAAAATCTTAAAAAGAAAAAAAAAGACCCCTTGTCTCTGCCTTTCCTACCAGATGTGCTCTCCTGAATTCCTTGTATAATTAAATCAAGGGCCACCTCTGGTGCTTGGCATGGGGTCCATCACCGAAGAGACTAGGAGGACCAGACGCCAGAGGAGAACCACTGTGGTGACCATGGGGGGGTGCTGTGATTACTTTTGTCTGGGGAAGAAAGTGCTGACTACCAGAATGGAAGTTCCCCAAGGGTAAGGACTGGGTCTGTTTTGTTTACTGCTGGACTTCATCACCTCGAAGAGTGCCTTGCACATAGTAGGCACTCATGAAACATTTGTTGAAGGACCGAATGAACGAATGAACGGTATCAAGAAAAGCTAAAGAGAAAGGGTGCCATCAAGCGGGCCCCGAAGGATGGGTAGAAGCCAGAGGAGGGCAGTCCTTACTACAAGGACAGCAGAAGCAAAGGCTCAGGGGTGAGGACGTACCAGGGGTGTGCTGGGAATGGCGAGTGAGCCGAAGGATCTTGGTCTCGGGAGGGAGAACCGGAGGGCCCCCCCCCGCCCCCCTTGCAAGTCCAAGTTTGCATGCTGAACAGAACGCCTGTTTGTTAGCAAAGGTCCTTGAACTCTGCAGAGCGGATAGTGCACAGAATTTGCAGCAGGAAAAAAAGTCAGTCTCTTCTAGCAGCCAAAGCCATCCAGTCTCCCTCACTTCTTCATTATTTGGGTGAGTGTCAGCGTTTCTTTTCCAGTTAGGTGGCGCCCAAGCAGAAATGTTAAGTAGGTCAAATTGAGTTGATGTGAACTGTGTCTTCTGAGACTTCCCCTTTCCACTCCCTCTTGTTTCACACCTCTCTCCGACCTGCCCGCTGATCTGAAGAAACCCGTGCTCCCTTCATCACAGCCTTGCAAGCTCCCAAGCCATGCTTTTCTTTTCCCTGCGAGCGTCCACCCTTCAGCTCCCTAATCCCGGGCAGCTGCCAGGCAAGCACACTTGATCCGGTGCATAAATCACACCTCGGGGAGAGAGACTTGCTTGCCATACACCCGTGGCCTCCGTCGAACAATGGCATTTCAGGCAGGGTAAGTGGGTGAGAAGAAAGGGCTCTGTGGTCACCAGGACTGATGATGGTTGGTGGCAGAAATCTGAGGGGAAACTAGGCCATGCTAAGACAGAGCAAGAAGTGAACCCCCTCCCCCCAGAAGGACTGGTAGCTGCAACCAGTGGGCCTGCCTTCTGGAGGGATCTGATTGGAAGCCTAGCCCCCACCTGTAATCTGGCAACAGCCCTCGAGAGGATTAAGTCCACTGATCTATGGGATGGGGGAGAGGGTCTCAGCAGACCCTTTTCACTAAGAAGGTACAGAGTTTCAGACTGAAGGGGACCCCTCTGAGTGGGCCCCAGGCACCCTGTCCACCTGCCCCGGCCCAGGCCAGCCCCAGCAACCCAGGTGTGTCCCCCTCCCCCCCAGAGAGGTCTTGGCCCAGCCCAAGCCTCCCACTAGCCCTGACAGTGAGAAAGGCCATATGCCTTTTCACATGCTTAATGAGGCCCTCAGGGCAGAGAGGCTCCCACCCAGGGCTTCTAAGCCCAGTGAGCAGACAGACTGGTTGGTACTTTACGGCTTCGGACAGGAGCGTGGGCAGCTCCCGGGGGCAGTGGGGTGGCTGGCCGGGCGCTTCTGAAGCCTGCAGCACCGCAGAACTGCCCACCTGCCCTCCCCACCTGCCCGGGTCTGTCTCCTACCTTTTCAGCCAGGCCTCCTCTTACAAACAAAAACCAGAACTGCGGAAGGACATTCACCTGATGCTGCCGGCTAGCTTTATGCTTCAGTGCCCTTGATGCTACTAATGAAATAAAGCTAGCATTCTGGGCACTTGAGTCTTTCTGGAGGTTGGTGGGGGTGGGGGGGGGGTCCTTGCTCTGGCTGCCCGCTCATCACTCATCTGAATGTGGGAGTGGCTGGAGAGCACGCCAATGAGAACTTTGGCTCACTTTGCTTCCAGTTCCACCCCCCCACCCACCGCGAGGGTCCCCTTCACAATACTCCCCGGGGTTGTTCTCATTTTTATTGCCTTCATCTGCAGGACATCATCTTCCACAATGCTTATGAATCTCTCTATCTGTAAAGAAGAAAATACAGGGGCGCCTGGGTGGCTCTGTTGGTTAACAAGAAGAAAATATAAAGACTAATGAATTACACTCCAGATTATGATGTTGTCTGACATCCTCAACAAGAGAATGAACAGGTCTCTTTACTTGGCCTCACTCTACTCATCCGTAAAATGGGCCCGAGGCTCCCTGGCCTCAGCTCACGGCACAGTAAGGATGCAAGAGGGCCGAGCACTCAGCTTCCTTGGCAGAAAAGTGCAGTATTAAATTATCCTCGATGGGATCTGCTTGAAATGAATAGCTAGAAGAAGGGAAAGTGAAACTCACAGTAATTACTTCATTTTGTTGCTTGTTAACAGGAAAGCACAGCAAGAGCAGCAAGCCTCTCCTGGTTTCTGAGAAAGCGAGGCCAAGCCGGTTCTCTTAGAAGAGAAGGATGCCAGATCTCTTAGTTGATACCCCATCTCTCCCTCTTTCTGGCACTTTCTCGGAGTATTTGCACTGGCTCCCGCACCCGCCGTCACCCTAGCTAGAAGCACACAGGTGTGCGAGCCATTGCTTTCCCGCGGCCCCGGGAAGTTGTACCAGACTCCCCACCCCCCCCCCCGCCCCCCCGCAGGCCTACGGCTCCCACACACGCAGCTGCCTATCTCCACACCCGGACTCGGGCATTTTAAAGCTATTTGCATTACAGATCTTTCTCAATCCCCTGGTTTGGAGTGCCAGCCAATCAGCCAGCACTTCTGTTGTTCTTGGGACTCCACACGTCCGCACAGGCACACGTGCTTAGCTGCCAGCGACGTCTCAGCCGCTGAATGAGCGCTCTGTCTTCCAGGCCCAAGGTAAGGAAAGAACGCTGACCCGAATCCATATAGAAGCAGACACTTCTCACCCGATTCACATTGTTTTACCACCTTTCTTTGTGTTGGGGTATTTGTCACAGGCAGCAACGAACACCCCCCAGTGACCTGGGGGGAAACAGGTGTGGGGGACTCCGGTGATCCCGGCACGTCCAGCGTTCTTCTTCCTCCTCCAGGGCAATGACGGGGAGCAGAGGGGGGCATCCCAGGGATCGGAGCCTGCACGGGACAGCCATCTGACAGTCCGAAAGGGGGGAGAACTGGAGAGGTGGAGAGGGAGGTCTGCAGGGGGCCGCTGCGGTAGCCCCCGCAGGAGGCGGCGCTCACCCGCTCACCCGAGGTGCAGGTGACGGCGGGAGGCGGGGCAGAGGCCGAGCCTTCGGAACTCAGGACTTGCTTAGATGTGGGAGCAGAAGAGAAAGGCAACTGGAGAAACCTTGCATGTCTTGAGCCTAAGGGATTGCAAAACTGGCATCACCTGCTGGAAAAGCCAAGCGCAGAAGGGCTGGTATGGGGGCCAGCCTTTTAGGGGGCGGGGTCTTGCTTTTTAGGAGGCGGGGCTCCCACGAGAGGATGGCCCGAGCTGTAGCTAGGACCACCCGACCACGCCTGTTGTTTCTCTCACTCTTGGGTCCAAGGTGGCCCAGGTTTCCGTTCTGAAGGTCAGGTGCCTGGCCGTTCTGGGGGAGCCTGGAGGCTGTGGCAGATGGGTTCTCAGAGGCAGAGGTGGAGACAGGGTTTGGGACCAACACCCAGGACCCGCAGGAGAAGCAGGAGCGGGCCCAGAAGGAAGTCTCTTGGAGAGGCGGGCTCCACAAATCTTGGCCAATCCTGCGGGGGGCTGTGGAGCAAATCTTACCTGTCAGAGTGCCTGTGTTGGGACAAAATTCCAGGGTCTGCCTTCCCCTGCTCTGCTCACCTGCAGCGTGCGCTGTCCTGGGGAAGGACATGGGCTTGGGAGAGGTAGCTCTTTGGCTGGTGCCAACCTGAAAGGCGCTAATGGCGGAGGCCATCTCCTGACCCCACTACCACAGCTGGGCAGTGGGTCCTCCTCAGACAGAGGATCCAGGTGGCGCATTTCTCTCTCTACCACACACCCCAAAGCTTGGGACTCTGCTCCATGGCCTCTCTTCCCATCGCCAGACATTGTGGAGGCCTGCAGCTCAGACAATCCTCAGGGAGGGGACAGATGGGATGCTAGCCCATGTCCTCCATTTTGCAGGCAACAGAATTTAGGCATTGAGAGAGGATTTGCCTTTCCTCAGCTCCCACAGTCCGTGAGTGAGCTCAGGACCAGCACTTGCTCTGGTCCTCTGGCCCCTTGGCCTATGCTTGTCCCAAGAAAAGAGACTGCTCTGTGCCCAGAGGCTCATGGCAGGAAGACCACTGCTCCCAGCCTGTGGGTGGTCTGCGTGCTGTGAGCCCAATTGGCCCGTCAGTGTGGGCAGGTTGGCTGGGAGCACAGGGGTTCACTCCCCAAAGCACTGAGTGAGGACAACACCAGGCCTGGGGAAAGGACTGAGTTCAGATTTCCGGAGAGGCGGGGCCCAGAGGGCCTTAGACGTCCGCACTTCGGGGTCCCAAAGCAGTGCCCATAGAGGAGTGCAGAGGACGATCTTCACGACTTCCCACTGTGCCTTCTGATTCTCCCCCGTGGGGAGCATCTCTGAAGTTTCTTTTTGTACCTCCCGGGTGCAGGGAGTGCTGGGTGGGGTTAGGTTAGGGAGTCAGGGCTTGATCTGAAGACACCTTGGCCCAAGTGCAGGAACTTATGGTATAGGGGGAAGGGCTACCCCCATTAGGCTTTATTCTCTCTTCCCTTTATTTTCCTTCCCTCATATTCTCTAATATTTTTTTTTTAACTTTGCCCAATTTTACGTGGTGTCTGTAAACTCCCTCAAATGCTTCCTAGAAAGATCTTATGTTGATCTCAACAATATGAACTATGGCTTCTTTGGAGGCCTCCACTGTGTCTTGGGACTTGCTGCTCCGAGTGTTTTCTTCTGGGTCCGAACTTCGCAGTGTGGAGCTGGGATGGCTGCCCAGGAGGGCCTGAACCTGGCCTTCCCCACCCGGAAGCGCACATCGCGGTCCCATCTCTGAACCGCTCTGGGTGAGGTTCAAATGCTGATGTGTCCTGCGGGAGCCCGACCTGTTGAGGGGCCACCCCGACTCCCGTCTCCCACGGGTCCGCAGGGGGCGTCTCTCGCTGCCCCGGGCCGCGCCCCGTGTGTGGTGGCTGCCTCCCTCTGGGAGATCCGGACATGATGCAAGTTCATGACTGGAGGCAGTCTGGGTTTTGCAAGAGCACATCGCCGTTCTTCGAGGTATTTAAATATCTCCAGGTCACTCAGTCCGGTTATAATTGCCTTCACTTTGGTGTTTCCACAAGCTGGGGCAATTTTGTCTTCTGCATGGCCCTAAGAGGCATTCTTTCCAAGCTGACGCATCAAAGCATCTGCTCCAGGTATGAAGAGTCTCAGATGGAACGTCCTGTGGGTGAAGACATCAGCGCCAGAGGGATGGAAAACAAGGCTTGTCCACCTTTCTGAAGAGCTGCCTCGATCGAGGCCAGGAATGCCTGGGCCCCATGTTGATTCTAGGGTTCTTAAATTCCTGTGCTTGGCCCTGATGCTTCTGTACAAAACGAATTACTCATTCTCGGGGATCAAGAGGGCGAATGGCCACAGGCACAGTCACCCCGCCCGACTGCAGGCTGTTTATTATCCTTTGGCTTTGGGTTATTTCAGATCACTGGGAAGGGAAGGGAAGGTAAGCATGAAATCTCTTGGCAATGACTCGTACATCGCTAGCCTCTGTTTCCTTGCCCGTCCGGGAGGGGGCGGGCACCATAACCCCTACCTTGTAGAGCTGGGGTAGCGAGTAAGAGCTGAACGGCAGAAAAAACCTGTGAGGCACCTGTCACAGGGTCAAGACACAGCTCCTCAAATGGTTACTATTTCAACTGTGTAAACGGCACACTGCCACCTGACCATGGAGACTCTTAACTCAGTGTGGTCCATGGGCCCCCAGGCAGCCCCGCCCCTGACCCCGAAGCTTGTTAGAAATGCAATTTCTAATGAGACCCCCAGGTGACCATATGCGCATTACAGCTGGAGAATCATGGAATTCGGGGACATCAGTGCTACCTTTGAATCTGGTGGATTTGATGGCATTTCTCTTGGCCGCCGCCAGAGTCAGTAAGGAGTTCGTCAATCAAATTGAGGCAATATTTACCTACCACAGTCTGCCTGCCCCCACTCCCCTCCCACCCCGGGGCCAGTCTGGCTCTGAGGCTCTGGCCAGCCTGCTGCTCTGCTCGCCTCGCTCACCTGCCTCCTGTGGGCACCTGTGCAGTGGCCACGGCTCCAGGGAGATGAGGGCTCCTTGTTTACTGGGCAAGCACAGATAAGGTTTCTCACAGCCCCACCTGAGCGCCAGTGCCAAGGTAAACTTGCTCTCCAGAATTGCTCCCTGACTGGAAAATGTGTCAGTCTATTTACTTCTCACTCCCACTGGAAAAAAGGTTGGGGCGGGGGCAGGGAGTGGTTGGCCATGATATCATTCTTTCCACGGAACTTCTCAAAGGCATCGCCTTTCACGGTGACTTCCAGGCCCTGCTTGTGTTTCGCTGCACCTCGCGGAACATGGCAGGGAGCATGAGTTTCTCTTCCTTCTCTGGAGCCCTCTGCCCCCTCCCCCTACCTCTCTCTGGGGTTTTTACTCCCCGTGGGTTTTGCAGGCAGCCCTGGAAAGGAATCTGGAAGCCAGGAGGTGGGGGAAAGTTTTCCTAGCATTTCTTGCAGAGGTGACCTGCCTCTGGGGACACAGTGGCTGGCTGGTGGGGATGGAGGAAAGGCGCTGGCCTGAAGGGGCCTGGAAAGGGACTCCCTGGGGGCAAGGCCACTGCTTCAGACGTGTCACAGAACTGGGAACGAAGAGCAAAACCAGTTTTCTCAAAGCCCTACAAAGGGTCAGCAACAGTGGGGGGCCGCTGCGTTCATCACGGTTCTCCTTTCCACTTCCCTGGAGAAGAGCTAAGACTTTCTAACTGGGTTTCTGGTGCCCACCAGCCGCTGAGAGATGCTGCGGGCCAGCACAGAGCAGGGCAGGAACCTGGATTCAAGCAGGGAGGGCGAGCCCATCCCTCGTTCCTCTTAGCAAGAGCTCCTGCAGGTCAACGTTGCTTCCATCTCAGGTCTGAGGTACTTACTAAGAAAATAAGAATTAATAAAACGAGAGCTGGGCCTCGCACAGACTGGTACAGATAACGTGCTATGGACTGAGAAATAGGATTAATCCAGTCTAAAGGAAGAACTTTTACAATTTCACGTGTAATTTTTCTATACGTAGATAAAATCAGAGACTAATAATACAGGGCACCCCTGTGGACCAACTTCCCAGCTGTATCCGTCAGGAAAGACTTGGTTGTGCTGTGCTAACAAACATCCCCAAATCTCCACGGCTGAGAGCAACAAAGGTTCATCTCTTACCCATCCACCTGTCCTGCACGGGCTGCCTGGAGAGGTCATGTCTGTGCAGGCACTGGGGAAGAGAGAAGGTTTGACTCTGCACTCCATGTTGGCCGAAACTTTTGTACACCGTTCCTGGAGTCACTTCCACCCCAGTTCATTGGCCAGAGTAAGTCTTTAGGCGCCCTCTAACTTCAGAATGGGTAGGAAATGCAATCCTACCATGGACCCGGAAGGCAGAGAGCCAGGTACATTCGATGGGCAGGGCTAATTAATGATGACCGCATCAGCTTTAGCAAATATTAACATATTGCCTCATTTGCTCCAGGTCTCTCTACTTCAAAGAGAGTAAATATTAGAGATACACTGGAGTTCCCCTCCACACTCCTCTCCAGCCCATCTCCTCCCTAACTTCCCAGAGCTAAGCACTGTTTCGAATTCAGTGTTAGTCATCTTCCTGCATGTTTTTATATTTTTTACTATTTTTATTGCATTTTTTATGTATCCAGCAGCATTATAAAGTATTACTTATTACTCCCTGCCGGCTGTTAAAGCTACACACGTTTCTACATACAGCATCAGGATCTTCTGCTGTGTTAATTTCTCCCTTAGCATTATAATTGTTTATCTATGTCAACACGTGCTGTACTGTACTCCATTGTAGAACTATACTATGATTTAGTTACCCATTCTCCTGCTGATGGCCATTTAGGTGGTTCCCATGGTACAGTAAACGTCTCCTTGTGCCCACATGCAAGACTAGCTGCCTAGGAGCAGAACTTGTGGACACGATCATCTACGACTTCGCTAGTTATTGGCAAATTGCTCTCCAAAGTACTTGTACCAACGTACAATCCCACTAGGAGGAAGTGAGTTTCTGTGATTTAACAGCTCTGCCAACACTTGGCATCGGCTGACTTAAATTTCTGCTGATCTGGTAGGTGTGAAGGATATTTTACTGTTGCTTTGATTCGTATTTCTTTGCTTAATAGTGGAAGCAAGCATCTTTTTGTTTTTCTGTTGACCTTCTGGGGTTTCGCTTCTACCAATTGTCTACAAACTGATGGTTGATATTCTTTGCCCGTTTCTTCCCAAGTGCTGTTTATCTTTTTCTAATTAACTTGAGAGATTTCTTTACCTGTTAACACTCATGGCACGTGCCTTCTCTCAGGCAATGGCTTGTTTTTCACTTTGTTATAATGGCCTTTGATTATGAAGAAGTTTATGAAGTCAAAATTATCGATATTTTTATGTTCTCTTTTTTGTTGGTTTGCTTTTTTTTTTTAAGATTTTATTTATTTATTTGACAGAAAGGAGAGAGATCATAAGTAGGCAGAGAGGCAGGCAGAGAGAGTGGGGGTAAGCAGGCTCCCCGCAAAGAATTTTTCTGGGGGCACCTGAGTGGCTCAGTGGATTAAAGCCTCTGCCTTCGGCTCAGGTCATGATCTCAGGGTCCTGGGATCGAGCCCCACATCAGGCTCTCTGCTCGGCAGGGAGCCTGCTTCCCCCTCTCTCTCTGACTGCCTCTCTGCCTCCTTGTGATCTCTCTCTCCCTCTCTCAAATAAATAAATAAATAAATCTTTAAAAAAAAAAAAAGAATTTTTTGGGGGGCCCCTGGGTGGCTCAGTCATTGGGTGTCTGCCTTCGGCTCAGGTCACTATCCCAGGGTCCTGGGATCGAGCCCCGCATCAGGCTCTCCGCTCGGTGGGAAAACTGCTTCTCCCTCTCCCACTCCCCCTCCTTGTGCTCCCTCTGTTGCTGTCTCTGTTTCCCTGTCAAACAAATAAGTAAAATCTTTAAAGAAAAAGAAAAAAAAAGAATATTTCTGTATTTTCACTCTGTGCTTGGAAGTTTTGCTTTTTGTTTTTAGTTCTTTAATCTACAGAGGGTTGATCTAAGGGAGAAATCTAATTCTGTATTTTCCACATAGAGAAGTCATTTCTAGGACTCATTTCTTAAATAGATCACCCTCTCCCCACGCATTTGTAATATCATCTCTGCTTGGTATTGTTTCCAAACATGGGTGGGCCCGTGGCTCGGCTTTCTCTTCTGTTCCAAGATTTGTCCTTTTGCCCAAACTCTGCTGTCTTCATTATGAAATATTTTGATAATAAATCTTGATATCTGGTAGGGCAAGTTCTTCCATGTTCTACTTTTTCAAAATTGCTTCTCAGTTATTCTTGGCCCTTTGCTCTTCCAAATCCATTTTGAGAAATCAATTTCTTCCAAATCAGATTGTCTAGTTCCAAACAAAACAAAACAAAACACCCTGTTAGGCTTCAAATAAAATTCTATTGATGAATTTGACAGCTTTATGATTTGGAGTGTTCCTCTTCATATTCTTTTGTAGGGCATGTGCTTATGATTTCGCAGCCCTGGATAGACCCTCATTTCCTCCTCGGCTCCCCTCTCCAACCCTTCTGACCTTGACTTTCAAACATTGCTTACTTCCTGTTTCTTATTGTAGCTTCAGTATCTTTACTTCCACTACTCGCCTCTTTCAAAGGTCTCCTAATTCTTCTTTTCAGTGTGCAAGAGGTAAAACCCAGATACACAGTACAATGATTAAGGGGGTAGAGGAAGGGTTCTCATAGTCTCCTGGGAGGAGATATGACAGCATAATTACACATGAGGGGGTGCACAGTAACCTTTTCTGAGCTTCAGGAGGTAGCATGGGTAGTAGTTAAGAGGCCAGACTGCTAAGTTTGAATCCTAGCTCTATCATTTCCTGACTCTGATCTTGGGCAAATTACTTAGTATCCCTGTGCCTCAGTTCTCCCTTCTGTAGTGTAGGAGTAAAAGTATTAATTATGTCATAATATTATTATGAGAAATAAACAAGTTAATGTATTTGAAGTACTTGGAACAGTGCCTGGTATACTATAGGTCATCTATTATTGTCATTACTAAGATAGGATTTCCAAAGCACATTGGAAATATGGCTAGATTGAATGTTCAAACTAGACAATGTCAGAGTAACTCATTAATCTTAACACGGAACAAAGAAGTTGCTGGTTAGCCTTGTACCTTCTCAGTAAGCAGAAGGGCACTATCCACATAATTGAAGGTTTAATCATTAGTGATCCTCAGTGGTACTAGTTTAGTGTTAACTATGTCATAAATTTCATGGAATCAATGAGTTGAGGGTTGGATGGTGCCCAAGATAATCCAATCCAATTTCCCACCTTATACTTGAAGCCTCTTCAAATAAAGCTATACAAAAGGAATACTTTTAGGAAAGATCAGAAAAGCGGGAATATTGAAAGGACATCGAACCTACTTAAAAAATAAAAAAGAGGAAATGGTAGAAAAATCCCATGAATCGATAAAGGTTCAAAGGTTGGTCAGAGTGGCCATTAAGAGAAGCCAAAAGTGAAAGGGTGTTGTCTAAGAGCTGACAGTCTGGGTTCAGGAGAGCGAGTCTTACCCAGAAAAATGTCTGTGCCTTGGACACCAAGAGAGTATTTGTCTACATTACTGCCTATGTGGGCTATTTGAGGTGTTTGGAAGATGTCTTTCCCCTTCCCTGCCACCAGGCTCCAGGGGACATGGCATTTCCCACCACCAGTACCCTCTTCAGGTTAAGATTTTGGGTACCCTACTGAAAGTATATTTTTTATATATATTTCTTCTATATATAGAGAGAAAGTGCTCAGGAGGAGTAAACCCATATCAGCCAGGAGACCCTTAGATTGAATTCCTCAGCATAGGCCTAGCTGAGAGCAGGCTCATAAGGTACAAATGCAGTAAAGGAAGTTCTGCTGGGCAGAGGGGAAGGGAAAGGCTCAGAGTGTGGGGCCCTCTTACAAGCAGGGGAGACCAGAATGGGAACTCAGTGAAAACAAAGGAGGGGAGGGCGAGGAGTGGGGAAATACAGTACAGAGTTGTGGTTAAGCATGTGGGAGGGGAGAGCAAAGAGTGGGCAGAATCACCAGCCTAGAGCTGCTGCTCCATCTGGATGGAAGTTGGCTCTAGCTCCCAGAAGTTTCTTCCCAATGATCTGGAGACACACAGACCTGTGGGGAGTCTTGGCCCCCTCTAAGGAAGTGGGACTTACATCTAGGACTCCACATCACCACGGGGGAATATCCCTTCAGAACTCAGACCCAAAGGCTAGAGGTTCTTAGGTGCACTGTGATGTGTCCTTGATGATAGTGGCACCTTGCTACACTTGACCCTTCACACTTACAGAGCACTTGAACATACATCTCTTTTGCTGCTCTACACACCCTTACAAGCTGGACAAGGCAATGCCATTATCCCCATGTTATAAAAAAGAAGACTGAGGGTCAAAGCGCAGGACAACTTGCCATAGGTCCCACAGCTGGACAGGAAAAAGTCAGGCCAGCTTCACTTCCGGATCCCCCCACTGCCAAAGTAGAGCTTGGGGCCAGAACTGGTTGTGGATACGGCAGTCACTATCTCAGAGCGTGGCTGGGCCAGGCTGGCTGCCCCAGGTGCTTATTCCCACAGGAAGGGATCTACCAAAGGGGCTGCCCCCCGACAGAGGTCATGCATCTGGGTGTGGGCACGCGGTGTTGTCAGGAAGCTTGGTTGCTACCTGGGCCCGATAGCACATCATGCTCTGACTGTATGGCCTCTCTTCTCCTCCATTCTCTTCATTCATTCATTCGTTCACTCATTCACCGCACAGTGGGCACTGATGCACTAGGAATACAAAATCAGACGCTATCATTGCCTTTCACAGTATGGGGGAGGGAGGCAGAATCTGAACAGACCAGGGCAACAGAATGTTGACTCTTTTCAGAGAGTGATTAGGATCGCAGACTTTGGAGCCAGAATGGGAAAATAAATTATGGAGAGCAGATATACTTGAAGGCATAAAGATAGAGACTTTCTTAGAAATAAAGAAAATATAGAACTTCAGACAGAAACAATATAGTGTTAAACAAGATAAATGAAAAACGAGGGGTGCCTGGGTAGCTCAGTGGGTTAAAGCTTCTTCCTGTGGCTTAGGTCATGATCTCAGGGTCCTGGGATCGAGCCCTGCATCGGGCTCTCTGCTCAGCAGGGAGCCTATTTCCCCCTCTCTCTCTGCCTGCCTCTGCCTACTTGTGATCTCTCTCTCTCTCTGTCAAATAAATTAAAATCTTAAAAAAAAAAAAAGATAAATGAAAAGCGAGCTCACACCTAGATATATTGTAGTGAAATTTAAGAACATTAATGACAGGGGCGCCTGTGTGGCTCAGTGGGTTAAAGCCTCTGCCTTCGGCTCAGGTCATGATCTCAGGATCCTGGGATGGAGCCCCACATTGGGCTCTCTGCTCAGCAGGGAGCCTGCTTCCCCCTCTCTCTGCCTGCCTCTCTGCCTACTTGTGATCTCTCTCTCTCTGTCAAATAAATAAATAGAATCTTAAAAAAAAAAAAAAAAAAGAACATTAATGACAGAGAGAAAATTCTCAAAACATCTACAAAGAAAAAGTAGATCAGCTAAAAATGAAAAAGAATCAGAGCACCTGGATGGTTCAGTCGGTTAAGCATCTGACTCTTGGCTTCGGCTCAGGTTGTGATCTCAGAGTGGTGGGACAGAGTCTGCTTGGGACTCTCTCGCCCTCTCTCTCTGCTCCTCCTCCCGCCAAAGTGAATACATAAATCTGTAGATAATAATAATAAATAAAAAGGAAAAAGAATCAGCATGACATGAAACTCCAATTACAGAACTGGACACAAGATGATGAAGTAATATTTTAAAGTGTTGATGGAAAAAGAATTCAAATCCAGAATTTTATATCCAGCTAAAATACCACTTAAATGTAAGTAAAATAAAAATAGAATCAGTTATATAAGGCTTCAGATAGCTTATCCCCAAACCCCTTTTTCAAACATTCTTGGAGCTATTTTTTTTTAAGATTTATTTATTCATTTGACAGAGAGAGAGAGATCACAAGTAGGCAGAGAGGCAGGCAGAGGGAGAGGGGGAAGCAGGCTCCCCGCCAAGCAGAGAGCCCGACATGGGGCTCGATCCCAGGACCCTGAGATCATGACCTGAGCCCAAGGCAGAGGCTTAACCCACTGAGCCACCCAGGCGCCCCTGGAGCTAATTTTTTAGTGCAGGAAGGAAGCTAGGAAAAAGTTCCAGAACAAACCTGAAGAAGGAGAAGGAGAGAAGTGGAGGAGGAGGAGAGGAAGAAGAGGGAGAAGAACAAGAAAAAGAAGATGGAGGAGGAGGAGAACAGGAAGGAAGGAAGAGAGAAGGGGGGGAGGAGGGAAGAAAATATGTAGGTAATGTCAAAAATCAGAGAAATGGACTGGAGCAACAAGAAGACGTGAAACCAGCTGGTGTTTTGAAAAGACTATAAAATAAACAAATACATGAAAAAATTAATGGGGGAAAGAAAGAAAAAATGTAAACATGGAACAAACACTGAAAGAAACCATAAACACAACAGAAAGCTTTAGACTTTGCATAAACAATATTATGAGAAATTGTAATTAGGAGACAATAAAATTGATGTAATTTTGGCAAAATGTGATTTCCAGAATTAGAATAAGACTAAATAGCACACTGATTTGCAAGGACTCAGTTAAGAGTTACAACACAATCAAAGACCTCCCTCTTCCTGAAAAGCCCTAGGCTCAGATGGTTTTACAGAAAAGTTCCACCCACTTCTAAGGAAGAGATAATCACATGAGATATATAAATTGTTCTAGAAACTAGAAATCAGTTTCTCCTTTGTTATAAGACTGGTGTAACCTTTCTTACAAAGTCAGATAAGGATTGTAAAAACAAACAAAACTATCAGGCTATTTCATATTTGAATCTAGATATGAAAATTATAAATAAAATATTAGTTAACTGTATCCCACAATGTATTTAAAGAGTTATAACCAATTAAGGTTGATTCTAGAATAGGGGAGACTTTAATGTGAGGAAAAAAAACTATTAAGGTAGTTTTTTACTATTAATGAACTAAAGAAGAAAAATTTCATGCATTTCATGCATTTAAAGCATTTGATGAACACCCCTGGATTAAAAAAAAAAATCTCACAGAACTAAAATAAATGTATATTTTCTCAACTTGATGAAGGCTATTTATTGAGTATCTATAGCAAATACGGTATCTGGAGAAAGTTTAGATGCAGCCCTGCTAGCCCAGCCCAGGTGCCTGCTCTCACTGGTGTGGACCAGCCCAGCACTGGAGGCTCAGCCGCAGCCACATAATCAGAACAAAGAGCCAGAGGAAGGAAAGAGAACCATGACTGCACTGAAAACAAAACATAAGCAACAAATTATTAGTACTAATAATAAAGCTCAGCCAGTTTGCTGAAAACAGATAATATTATAAAGACTAATATCTTTACATCAGCAATGGAAAGTAAGTTAAAATAGAAAATATTTTTAAAGTGTACAATTTTGGGGCACCTGGATAAAGGAGATGTGATACACACACACACAGACACACACCCTGGAATATTATTCAGCCATGAGAAGGAAGGACGTCCTGCTATTTGTGACAACATGGATGGAAATTGGGCACATTACGCTAAGAAACAAGTCAGAGAGAGAAGAACAAACACTGTATGATACCACCTATCCGTGAAATCTACAAAAGCTTACTCATGGAAATAGACTAATGGTGTTCACCAGGGGCTGGAAGGTGGGGAAAATGGGTAAATGCTGGTCAAAGAGTATAAACTTCCAGTTACGAGATGAGTAAGTCCTGGGGAATTTGCAGCGTGGTGATTATAGTTAATAATATGGTATTATATACTTGGAAATTGCTAAGAGTAAAATTGAAATGTTTTCCCCACAAAAAAAGAGATGGTAATTATGCGATATGAGGGAGTTGCTAGCTAGCACTATGGTGGTAATCATTTGGCAGTATATAAGTGTATCAGATCAATACCCCTGTACACCTTAAACTTATGCAATGTTATTATGTCAATTATATCTCAATAAATCGGGGGGGGGGCGGGCTTGAGCGTGCATAGAAATCACCTGGAGAGCTTCTTAAAATGCAGATTTAATTCAGTAGACCTAAATATGCCTGATATTCTGCACATGCTTCTAATGTGCTCCTGAGTGATGGTGATGCTGCTGGTCAGGGGACCACACCGTGGGGAGAAATACAGGAGAGCTGCACTGTCTAACTGGCAACCACTGGCCACATGAGTATATTTTGATTTTACTTTAAATTAATTAAACCTAAAATTGAACTCCTCTGTCACACAAGCCACATTGGACACCACTGGTCTATCATTCAGCTATTAGAATACATAAAACTTGTATAGAGGATCAAGACAAGAGGATCAAAGCAAGAGTGTCAATGATTAATGTCAGCCTTAAAAGGAATTGACTTGGACTTTTAGGTGATGAGTGAGGACTGACCTAAAGGGACTGATTATGAACATTCCTGTCACTGCATTGGATGCAAGAGTCAAAAGCATGTTCAGTAAATAAGCAAATCATACAAAATGAGCCAGGAAAGACCTCCAAGGTGAGGATTAAAGTCTAGAGTAATATAAAACAAATCAGAAGCCAATAAGAATAAAGCAAATGAAATAGGTACAAGCAGCAAGTTATATATTTCGGGATGGCAGGAGTGGGGAATGAGGTGAACTTATAAATCACTCAGAATATAGCAAAAGATGGGCCAGAGGTTAGGGTTCATGAATTGAAAACGATACCGAAAAAGAAACACTTGTTGAAAGCATCACAAACACAGTCATGGTCAGAAATGCACGTGGCTTGAGACGCTTGGGTGGCTCAGCTGGTTGGGCATCTGCCTTCAGTTCAGGTCAAGATCCCTGGGTCTGGGATCGAGTCCCACATGGGGCTCCTTGCTCAGCGGGGAGCCTGCTTCTCCCTCTGCCTGCTGCTCCCCCTGCTTGTGCTCTCTCTCTTTGACAAATCAACAAATAAAATCGAAAGAAAGAAAGGGAGGGAGAGAGAGGAAGGAAGGAAGGAAGGAAGGAAAGAAGGAAGGAGGAAAAAAAAAGAGAAAAAGAAAGAAATGTATCTGGCTCTAGCTTCCAAATGAATAAATGAATGAACTCACCCAACCAACCAAATTGGAGGGAGTGCCGATTTGGGGGCTGAGAAGTGTGGAGGAGTGGGAATACAAATTGGGGATGATGGGAAGATGAAATGGAAGAAGTTAAACAGGCCGGAGAGGGTCTTTGCACACCTTGATAATGGTGACGCGTCATAAATTGAGAACCATGACCTGACGTTTCCGTACCAGAAATTTAAAGAGAGAAAGGTCAGATGGAGAGGGATGGGAGATCTCGGTCGGTGCAGACAGGAGGGCAGGGTGGTGTCTTTAGGGCCCTAAGACCAGAGTCTGAGTTTGTTTTGGAACCACTGTAAGGACTTTGGACAAATCAGTTAAACTGGCAACATTTCTTCATCTTAAAAAATGGGGTTAAAGGCAAATCTGGGGTTAAAGGCAAATCTGTCCTCCCTGCCTCTCAGGATCGGTAGCCTGATAAATAAAACCATGAATGTGACCTGAAGTCGCGCCCCCGGGCAGAAGCAGGAAGGGTTGTTGCTGTGATGACTGCAGGTCGGGTGAGCAGCCAGAAGGCTTTGGGTTCTGTGGTCTCCCTCTTGCCTTTCGGTTCAGAGCTACGTGGTCTGGAGGGGGACTCTGCCCATGGTTCCTGGGCAGAGGGAACTGGGTCACAGCGCTGACCCTCACGCTTCTCAGCTGCTGTCCACGGAGGTTCAGGGCTTTCCTCTGAGGCTAGAGGACCCCAGGGGACAGAGAACCCATGGGAGGCACACCACACTGGGCTGGAGTGTCCTAAGCTCCAGATGACCCCTACCAAAGATTGGAGGCCCTGGCATCCCCTTCTCCCTCTGTGTATCCCCTCAAGGCCAGAGAGTACCCCTCCCCCAGCTCTCCAGCACAGGTGTCCACAGGGTCACCTTGTCACCAGCTCACATGCCAGTGAGGACAATGTTAGGGGAGCAGCCCAAGGACTGACCTCAACTAACCTGTGTGCAACTTGAGAGTACACATTATGGTTTCCAAAGTGCTTTTACCCGATCATTCCGACCGTCCTGTGAGGGGGTTGTTCGGACCTTCATTTCCGCACCGTGGGAGTAGGCAGACAGGAGAGATGACACAGGAAAGATGACATGGCAGGCAGATGGCCCAAGTTCTAGATCGTTTGTATTCAAATCCTGTGCCACTAAAGGCCTTCTGGGGGCAGCCCCCTACCTTCTGGGGGCAGGCCACAGAGGGGAGGGCTTTTCCTTCCGTGCTCTGGCTCTGATGCACGCTGCCTGAAACCGGCCTTTGCAGCAGTCCAAATGGCAGTCCTGCTTTTTCTCTGGGTTCTCTCTCTTGAAAACCCATGTTGGCCCCAGGGAAGCACCGAGAATGGCAGGCTTCTGCCGCCTGCTGGTGACTCTTGAGCATTGCCCTGGCAGCGAACCTGGGGCTGAATTCACCAAATCCACTTCTTTTGAGATCATTTTCTTTCTGGAAAATAAATGCCCCGGGGAGTTTTTCAGTTTTTTACTGGGTCTGAACAGATTTCAAATCATGATATCATACTCTGAGCCTCAGATGGAAAGTCAGGAAACCTGGACTCAAACTACTTGTGTTTTGTGGGAGATTGGGCAAATCTTTGAGCCTCAGTTTTCCTTCTTTGTAAAGTGGAATGCTGTCTCCATGCTGGAGGGGCTGTGAGGGTTGAGCTTCGGGACATACCTGAGGGTCCCGGAGAGGGGCTCGAGGAAAGTCCCAGGTACCACTGGCTCGTCGTCATTGCTCTGAGGGCCCGGGGCCGCCCTCACATGTGCACTGGACTCAATTCAAGTGCTTCAGAGACCTGTGGAATTGGAAGACAGAGAAAGGCAGGCCACAATGTGGTTTTCAGACGTTCCCTATAAGGTTAATTGCTCAATGCTCCCCAAGCATTGCCCAAATACTCCTGTTCCAAAATCTCACCTCATATCCACTGAGAAAAGGTTTCCAGTGTAAAACTCGCCTCCCACAAAGTAGCCCATTTCCTCCTTGAGCATCTCTGCCTGGGAGCAGGTGTTTTCTCCTTGGCAGATGAGGACCCCCCCTGCCTTGACTACACTTGCTGAGGCCCAGAAGTGAGGTCAAAGTGCAGTCCTGAGGCCTATGCTGGGTTCTGCCAAAAGTCCATTTGCTTTATTCTTTGGTGGCTAAAATTGGGGGCTACCTGGCTTTGCCTTTATTAAAATATCTCATTCATGAATTTCCCCGCCGGAGAGTGGCTTTTGGAGTCACAGACTCCTGCCTTCCAAAGCAGGAGTTCTTGAGCGGGTGTCTTGGCCATTCCTCGCTCCGTGTGGAGTCCATACCTGGGGGCCCGCCGCACAGGAATCAGAACTGCCTCTGCTGGGAGGTAATCTGGGGACAGGCGAGCCCGGATGTGAGGGACGGGGAGCAGAGAGGGGAGCGGTTGAGGCCATCTGGGAAGAAGAGCACCCAAAGCCAGCGGTCAGAGAAGCATCCAAAAAAGGAGTAAGAGGACAGTGGAGAAGGTGGCGGCAGTCACTTGACCATTTGGCAGGGGAGATGCTGAAGATCACCTCATACTCAGCCTTGGCCACTTCGGGAACCATAAGAAGTCACCCCGTCTGGAAGGCTACACAGTTCCTTGTGTTCTTATGGAGCCTGAGTTTGTACCTTCTGGGAGGAAGGGGGAGGGACAGGAATGACCCTGGAGGACCAGGTCCCCCATCCCTGCCTCTCCCTATACTGGTGCATCACAGCGCCGTTTCCCTGTTTCACTACTTGAGGGACCTCTGGATAAAATTAATTCTGCGTGTTTTATCTCCCCTGCTGGATAGTGGGTGCCTTCAAGGTGGGACCTGGGGCTGATTTCCTCCTGTCTCCGGAGCCTCACACAGTGCCTGGCATACAGCACACGCACAAAAGTGCCTGTTGCATTTAAATAGCTGGCAAGTCGTCGGAGTCCTTTAAAGTTGGACACCTAACATTCAGTCTGGTAGCCTCCCCCCCCCCGCCCCCACCCTGGACGTGCATTAGAATTATCTTGGGAGCTTTAAAACAAAATATCAGTGCCCTGGTCCCTACTCGGACCAATTAAATTGGAATCTTGATAGCAAGATTCTCATAGTTTAAATGCCCAGAAAGAGCTCATTACCTGAAGGCAGGATGCAGTGAATCCTTTCATAAAGCTGAAACTCGCTTTCTAATGCATGATAATTATCCACTGTATTATGCTTGAGTTATCTTGTGACGCATTTTTCTTCAAGTTGAGCCCGTGTACACAAAATCTACAGAACTTGGAATTTTTAAAAAGGAACTAGGAAATATAAAAGGGAAAAGGTAATTTTCATGGGGTATTCAGAGACTTGCCCATTCATGGAATGGCAAAAGATCCAGTATAATATCATGCTTGAGATGAATATTTTTTGAAGGGGGACAAATAAGGCTAGGAATGGAATGGAGTGAGAGAAAGAAGACCCCCACCTCCCAGTAAGAGTCTCTGTGTGACCTGTTGGGGCAGATCCTGGTCCACAGATACCTTCCTCGGAAATCTGTGTGTATCTGAATGTCCTTATGTTGAGGGGGGTAGAAGCAATAGAGATCTAAGTGTGGGTTTTAGTTATATTGAAGTACCTGCGAAGAGAAGCCTGTGAGACCAGCATCTTGCCTGCACAGACCCGGCAGCATGAAGCTGGCAGAGGGAATCTGCTGATCACAGCATTTCAGGACTAGAGCAAAGAGGGACAGGAAGCCCCTTGACATCTGTTTCTCTAAGCCGTGGTCCTGAACCAAGAGCCTGGACCTCATCTGCTGGTCCCTAGAACTACTGATCTCAATCTGCATCATAACAAGATTCCTGGGTGATCGACAAACACATGAAAGGTTAAGAAACACTGCCTCGAAGGGTGCCCCCCTCCCCATCTTCTGACGACTGCCCCGGCCTCACATGGAGAGGCTTGATCTTTTCTTCCTCACCTCAGTAGCCATTATGTAACTCTTCCAATATTTGAACAACCTTTCTGAGCCCTCCTGTTTTTTTCTGTCTACGGGGAACAGAAAAGAGAAAAGAAATAGCTGTCATTGCTGATTGGAGGCCCAGAGGGAGAGAGGAAGAGATCAGAAGTCAGCATCTGTGATTCTGCAAATAGAAAATGAGATGTTTCCCAGGCGGGCTGGGAAGGAGCTCTCAGGTGTGTGGCTGGTCCTCAGTGGTCCCGTCTGAGGTGGCTGGGCGCCATCCAGAGCCTTAAAGGGAACCCCAGGGCTGCCCGTGCTGGGGCAGTGGGAATGCTCAGCCAGGCTGTTGGGGAAACTTGGGGCAGACCTGCCAAGGTGCAGGCCCAGCAGGGCAGGTCCCTGGCAGCTCCCCTGCTCCCTGGAGACCTTCGAGAAGGAGTAGGATGACAGAGGCCCCGGATAAAGGACAGTTTGTACAGGGAACATGCCCCTTGCCTCCTCATCGCCCCCAGCTCCGAGCCAGGGCCTGTCCTTCCTCGGTCTGGGGACCAGGTCTATCTAGAAAGTGATGTAGGGTCTCAAGCTTCTTCCTGGTGTTCTTTTCAGGTTGTTCCTCTGAGAGAAAAGCCAGAGCATTCCAGAGTGACAGAACAGCCGGCACGCTGGGTTAGGGCCAGACATGGGGGGTTGGAGGAGTGAGGGCATTACTTGCTCTCCCAGAAATCCCTGAGAGCCATACCTGGACGGGCGTCCGCATCAGATGGGGCTCCCCCACACTCTCCCAGTGTGCCCCTCCTCTTCCGTCTTTGACACTCAGGGTAATCTCTTCTGCCTGAGGTGCCCGCGAACCTGTTCTCCTTCACCACCACACTTGGCTCCCGGCTGTGCCTGCCCTTCCTTCCCCGAGCCAGGGCCTCCCACCAGACAGGCTCACCTGGGCGCAGATGCACTTTCCCTTTCCTTGTTCTGGATTCTGGCCAAGCTCGAACCTCAGATGCACAGGCCTTGGGAACACTGATTCCCCCTGGAGGGCTCCTATGGGGAGGGTGTTGGGGAGCCAGGTTTAGAACAGTGGCTGTGCTCTGCCAGGAGGGGTGCGCCCCCCATCACCCCCCCAGCCCCATGCATCTCCTCTCCACAGAGGTAGAGGAGACTGGGAGCAATTCAGTACCGAGAGGCCCTGAGCGGGGTGCTCATCATGGCCTGGGTTTGTGCCTTAAGAAGCAGACCTGGGTATTACTGAGCAACTATTCATTTCTGACCGAGTAGCAGCCAAACCAGCAAAACTGGACACATTCCTGGCTTGCAGGTCGAGAGTGGAAAAGAAATACTTCCTTTCTCTGGATATATTTTTTTTCTAGATGTTCAAGTCATGGTCTGTTTGGGGATAAAACTTTAAATGTCAGTGCTCTTTAACCAGGAATTCCTCCTGGGGACATATTCAGGGACATGAACACAGGGCCACATAGACGTTCCCGACGTTGCCCCCTTAAGACGGCGTAACGTTCAACAAAAGAGCATAAAGTTTCCATGAAGTAGCGTAACTGCTCAACAGCAAGGATGTGGGTAAATAAATTATGACACGGTTTTATGGGGGACAATGACATCCAAGAAAAGTAATATTGTCCAAGAATTCTAATGACTGGGAATATACAAGAATCATGTGAATAGAAAAAAGTGGGATTCAGAACCGTATAAAAAATTAACTACAACTGTGAAACTAGATATAATCTGGATGTGTGTGTGTATAATATACAAGAGAAAAAAGACCAAACCCTATACACGAATAGTACCTATCCGTGGATTATTTCATTATGGTTTTGTTTACAAATTTGTTTACAAATGTGAGCAAATGTGAGCTCCAGTTTCTCTTCGAGGGTCCCCACCTGTCTCTGTGAGTCCTGGTTTGTCCACCCCCCAACCCCCAGGTCTATCTTCCCTTCCACCTGCCAGCCCTAGGGACTTCAGGCCCAACACTTGATGGAGGAATAACTCCTTCTTATAGACTGCTCCGCCACCATCCACAAGTGCACGGGATCTAATCCCCCCAATATCTCTATTTTATATCACTCGTAGAGATTCAGCCTTTTTGATCAGACCCACTGGATGTAGTGAGGAGCCCCAAGACCCACAGATAAATGCTGGGTGCAGGTATTGATACACGGACACACGACGAAGGCTGAACTTCTTCTATAACACGGTTATATAACTATGACTGTAGCTGTAACTATAATATAACTATAACTAACTATAACTATAATATAACTATAACTATAAGTATAACTTCTCTCGATCTTCAACACCCGGGATAATCTGTTCTACGGGACAATCAGCCCACTTTCTGCAGCAAGTCAATAGCACGGAGAAAAATAGGAGTGAAGAAAAGGGGACAGTGGATCGCTAGGTTATAAGAGAAGTAAGATATGGAATATCCAAGGCAAGGTGTGGCTACATCCTGATTAGAATAAACCACCTTTGAAGAGACACCTCGTAGATAAATGGGGAAATCTGGTTAGACACTAGATATTGGATCATCAGGGAATCCCAGCTCATGTTGGTAGGTGAGACAGTGACACTGGAGTTCTGTCCGAAAATTTCTCATCTTTGAGATACATTCCGAAATGACACAGTGCTGGGGATTTCTGTTAAAATATTTCACCAAAGAGGAAAAAAAGGAAAAAGGGATAAATGAAGCAGGGTGGAACATTCTGATGGTAGAACATATCCATCGGGTGATGGATAATGGAGGTTATTACTTTTTATTTTTACCTTTCGCTCTCTTTTTCGGATGTTTAAATTAGCCCTTTTGGGCACCTGGGTGGCTCAGTTGGTTAGGCGTCTGCCTTCAGCTCAGGTCATGATCACAGGGTCCTGGGACCCAGCCCCACATTGGGCTCCCTGCTCAGTGGGGAGTCTGCTTCTACCTCTGGCCCTCCCCCACCTCATGCTCTCTCTCTCAAATAAATAAATAAAATATTTCTTAAAAAGTACGTCAGGGGCATCTGGGTGGCTCAGTGGGTTAAGGCCTCTGCCTTCTGCTTGGGTCGTGGTGTCAGGGTCCTGGGATCGAGCCCCGCATTAGGCTCTCTGCTCAGCGGGGAGCCTGCTTCCCCCTCTCTCTCTGCCTGCCTCTCTGCCTGCTTGTGATCTCTTTCTCTCTGTCAAATAAATAAAATCTTTTTTAAAAATAAAACTAAAAAAATAAATCAGTCCTGCGTTCTCGGGCACACAGTGGGGTTTGGGCCTCCAGCCGAATCCCTGCCTGAGAACAGAGTGGGGAACGACGCTGAAGTCTGGACGCTCAGGCTGGCGTTCCCCCAGCGGTACAGTGCTCCATGTGTCCTTCCCCAAATGCTTCCCAAAGCTGCCGGCTCAGAGGCCGGCCGTTACAATGTGTCCCTTATCCTGTGGCCTCCGTGGCTGTTGAATGTGCTGCTCCTCGCTGAGCTGGAGGGGACAAGTGTCCAGGACCTTCTGTGGTCCACAGAGAGCTGCCGGCTCCCTTTTCTCCATCCCGGGCTTGACACACGAATCCAGCTTTGCTTGGGTTTACATGGGTGAAGACCCAGGTTTGTGCAAACCAAGAGTCTACGAAGTCTCTGTTTGCTGCGGTGAGGGCCAGTGCAAGCAGGCGGGCACCCTGTACCAGGACGAGGAGGGGGCTCTTGTGCCGAATCTCACGGCAATAAACGACAGGTTCCATTCCACCCCCGGCCGCCCCCCTCGCCCCTCCCCAATTAACAAGTACGTATTCAGTGCAAGGGTTGGAAGTGAACTTAGGAAATGGTAACTCTCCATCTGGAAGATGTAACACTTGAAGGCCCAGAGATGTGTGCTGAGTGGCCCCAAGCCGCGCTGGTGGGAATTTGTCATTTTGGCCAGCGGCCATCTGAACGGTTTCCTCGGGGGTGTTCCCTGAGATAGCCAGGAGGCAGGGCCCCCTGCACCTTGGAGACTGAGGGAGGTCAGACTCCGCAGCGACCACGAACGCGGTGACTTCAAACAACACCAACTGACCATCTCACAACTCGGGAGGTCAGGAGTCTGAAACAAGTCTAACAGGGACACGCTCGGTGTTGGCCGGACTGGTTCCTTCTGGACGTTCTGGGGAGAATCCATTTCCTCGTCTTTCCCAGCTTCTGAACAAGGCCTTCCCCTGCATTCCTTGACTCATGGCCCCTTCATCTGTCTTCAAAGCCAGCAGCGGAGCACCTTTCAATCTCTTTCTGACCTCTCCTTCCAACGTCACATCTCTTTCTCCAACTCTGACCTGCTTCCCTCCTCGAAGGACCCTTGTGGTTACAGCAGGCTCACCCGGAAAATCCAGGATGATCTCCCCATCGCAAGATCCTTAATTTAATCACACCTGCGCCCACTGTCCCCCTGTAAGGTGATATATTCACAGGCTGTGGGAAACAGGACCTGGCCATCTTCCAAGTACCATTATGCGGCTGACCACGCCCTCCAATAAATCCTCATCCTGTTTCAGAAAACTAAGAACTGTTTCCATTACGGTTGACCCTGGAACAAGGGCTTGGGGTGCCGACTTACTGTGCAGTTGAAAATCCACATAGAACTTTGACTCCCTAGAAACTGAACTAGGATAGCCTACTGTTGACCAGAAGCCTTACTGGGAACAGTCGATTCACACTGTTATATTATACTATATACTATATTCTTGTGTATTATATACTATATTCTTACAGTAATGGAAGCTA
Source organism: Procyon lotor (assembly GCA_028646535.1). Taxonomy (NCBI): domain Eukaryota; kingdom Metazoa; phylum Chordata; class Mammalia; order Carnivora; family Procyonidae; genus Procyon; species Procyon lotor. The sequence continues at coordinate 97,038,449 of CM053610.1, read as the reverse complement.
GAGAAAAGAAAATGCTATTAAGAAAATCATAAGGAAGAGAAAATACATTTGCGGTACCGCACTGTATTTAGGGGAAAAAACCCACATGTAAGTGAACCCGCCCTGTTCAAACCTGTGTCTTTTGGGGGTCGGCTCCCTTGGCACCTGGAACACCCGACTAGCACCGGTACAACGCTTGGCATTGTTAGAGCAGGTCCCCCAGAGCGTCAGCTGGACCCGGAAGAGAGGCATTCCCAGTACCTTACACTCCTGCTTGATGCGCATCCCCTGCAGTCTCTCCAGCTGGGAAGGGCCCTCGCTGGCCCTGGCCCGGAGCCTGGCCCCAGAGCAGGTTACTCCACTGGGGTTTCCGGCTAATAGGCGGGTGACACGCAAGAAAGCCTGAAACAAAGCCACACCCTCAGACTCAGCAATTCCCTTTCCAGATAGCCACCGGAAGAAATGCGGACTAAGAATGCAGCGGGCTACACGGTGCACGGAGGCACCAGGGCCCAGGGCCCCGCAGGCTGAGCAGAGCAGGGGCTCTCCACCACCCCCAGGGAGGCGAATGGACTGCCTGCCCTGGGTCAGTGCTCGCCCTGTGCGCTGCCGCCCTCTGGTGGCCAAACGGAGTCTCCCCAGGAGCAGAGGGCACCAGAAACCCATGGAAATGTGGATGGGGTTAGCAGGGGATAGCAGGGGAAGGGAAGAGGCCAAGCCAGAGGTAGGGAGAAAACATACACACACACTCACTCTCTCTCTTTCTCCCCTTCTTCCCTCTCTTCCTTCCTCTTTCTTTTCCCTCTTCCCCTTTCCTCTCTTCCCACTCCCTCCCCTTTCCCTCTCCTCCTCCCCCCTCCCTCCCTTCCCCTTCGCCCACACTCTTTCTCAGCATCATTGCCTCTCCAGAGCCCTCCTTTCCATTCACCCCCCTCTTTATCATCCTAATACAGCCGGCCTGTCTCCCTCAGCCCTGGAGTCCCTATGACCTTCCAGCTCAGGACCTACTCCAACTGGCAAGTTTCTTTTCTGTCTGGTATTTCGCCTCAGTTGCTTGATGGAGCTTCACCACTCAGGGGTCCATGTGTGGACCGCCCCCCGATCACTGGCCGTGGTCTGGACAACTAGAGGCTGGTGGCCTGCTGCTCATGGAGCAGGGGACTTGCTCTCCATGGGTGGGACAGCAGGGCCACCAGAGGTCCTTGTTACAAATTCAGATTCCAGATCCCACCCCCGAGCGCCTGAGTTGTCCCTGCTGGAGAGTGAGGTTTAGAGAAGCAGATGACAAAGAATCTTCTTAAGAGGTTCCTTTGCACTCTAAAGTTTGAGAAACCCAAGGGGTAGAGGTGGTCTTCCTTTCCCCATGAAATGTGTTCAAACCTGGGCTATCTCTGACAGCCACAATCGTTGGAAGACATACTTGTCTCTTACTGTTTTCCCAGCATCATGGCCCATGCTGTTTCCCCTGGAATGGGTACACATCTGAAGGCTGGACCTCCAGGCCGGCTGCCCTCGCGCCCTCAGCCGCTGCGGTCTGGCCAAGCAGCTGCCCGCTGGCCACCTGGGGGCAAAGAGCAGCTGACTCGCTGACCCGGGCCGGGGAGAAAGGTCTACTGTGCGCCTAGTACATGGCGGGGCTCACACGGGGCAGTGGCCTCCACGGGACACAGGGCCAGGAAAGGCCACTTCTGGGGTGAGCTACGCTTCCCATTGTGATAGCCTCAGTCCACTGAGAACAGTGGGAAGATCTGGGAGACGCAGGATGAATGTGAAAGCTCGAAGCTGCACAGGGCCACACAGCTGAAGAGATCCCCCGCAGGAGCGTGGAAGGGCTAAGAAATCGGGTGTTCTGCAGACTCCCACAACCCAATTCCATGCACGGGTATCAAAGGCTGGCGATGTGGTGAGCACAAATGGGAGGAACTCCAGGCCCCATCCTCTGGGGGGTGACCCACACATGGGCAACCAGACACTCACTGACTCTTTCTGCCCCCATTACACAGAGGAAACTGAGGCCCAACAGAGGGGTCGGGAGTACAAGCTCAGAAACCAGAGGCGGTGGGCCAGGTGCAGTAAATGCTAAAGGCAGGGACAGGAAGGGGCCACCAGTGAAGGCTAATGTGGGCCTGGCCAGGTGGGGGGGGGGCTCTGAAGAGACAGGTGGTGGCAAAGGAGGACAGCAGGAGGCGCATCCAGGAGGTAGGGAAAGAATGACACGCCACCTGGAGACACTGGTGTTCACTGAAGGACAGGAAAAGAGAAGCGGGGCGGGGGGGGGGCAGGGGCTACTACATCATTTGTGGGCTCCATGCCAAATAAAGCTGCAGGGCCCCTGTTGGGTCAGAGAAATCATGCTCCCCGTCCCATCCATTGTCTGCTGGCTCCCACCTCCTACCAGAGGCCCTGTGACCCCCCAGGGATTTTGGGCTTTGCACCAGAATGCACTTGTCCCTCCACCAAAAGTAGGCAGAACGTTCTGGCTGAGGCACCAATGCCAGCCCTGAAGGGGGACAACTGCTGCCCCCATCCCGAGATGTCATGAGATGGGCCCCACCCTGACCCTCCCCCATGCCTGTACTAGGCCCTCGAGTCTGTCCCGAGTGACCAAGGAGCCACCCTGGGCAGATGCCAGCTGTGGCTGCAAGACAGGGGTGTGGAGGGCTGGGCCGTGTAGGGACTAGAGCCCCAGGGCTCAGAGAAGAGGGTGAGATGAGGCGCCACGGTCCTGTCAGACCTCACGTACGAAAGACAAAACGGCTAAGAATTTCAGGCAGAAACTGCAAGAACATCGAATCCCAGAGCAGGGCCACTGGGATCCACGGAGGCCTGTAGTGCCAGCCCGGCTCACACGTGCACGAAGGCAGCCCTGCCCAGGGGGCTCGCCTGCAGCCCTCTCGTAGGACCTTCATCCCCAGTTTCTGGAAGGCACGACTGAATGGCATCAACGCCCATCAGCAAGGGAACTGAAGACACAGAACCACAACCAGTGCAGACGTGCACAGAGGAGGAAGCGGGGGTGGGGGCGGGACAGAGAACAGAGGCCATGGGTGACCTCCGCTGGAACAAGGAAAGTGCTCTTTGTATTTTGTATTCAATACCTTCCGCACAGGCGAAATGGTGTCCTATTATTGCTGCTGTTGTTTTTCCAACAAAACTCTCTTTTGATTTCCTGCAGACTGTCCTCTGACATTCAAAACGGCACCAGTACCATAAAAACAAATTTGAGGATGCTTGTAAATAAACGATCTGGGGGAGCGGCAGCAATGTTTTTGTTGGTGAACACTTTTTGTCATCTTAGTCTAAACAAGACGATACACGAGAATATAAAACTTGTGATGTTTTCTTGCTTTTAAACATCAACTTAAAATATAGAGGTACTTTTTTTTTTTTTTAAAGCTGCCTACAATTGACAAAGTGCTGTTTTCATTTTGCTGTTTAGAAAACACCCAGTCGTTGGTCCCTACAGCAGCCCTGTGAGCTTAGAGGCAGGGGACCAATGGTCTGAGAGCCTGTTGTGCTGTGGCCATTGATCCTAAAAGTGCACCCACGGGCCTGGCTTTGAGTCCTCGTTCTGGGACCTAACCTCTCTGATCTTCAGCCTCCTGGTCTATGAAATGCGAAGACTGAACTTCTCATATGTCGTCGCTGGGCGTTGGGCATTCAGTGAGACGACGTGAGTGCTAGTGTAATGGCTGGCGCAGAGCACACGTCCAGATAGTGGGTCTTTGCTTTTTAGTTTCAGGGCTGTAACACTCAGTACTCATTAGATCAAGTGCCCTCCTGAATGCCTATCCCCCAATGATCTCTTCCCCACCCTCACCCCCAACTCCTCCAGCAACCCTCGGTTTGTTTCCTGGAGTTGAGAGTCTCTTAGGGTTTGCCTCTCTGTTTTCATCTTATTTTATTTTCCCTTCACTTCCCCTTCATCTGTTTTGTTTCTTAAATTCCATATGTGGGTGAAATCATATGGTATTTGACTTTTATCTGACTGACTTATTTTGCTTAGCATAATACCCCCTAGTTCCATCCACATCATTGCAAATGGCAAGATTTCGTTCTTTTTGATGGCTGTGTAATAGTCCATTGTATATAATATACCACATCTCTTTATCCATTCATCTGTTGACAAACACCTGAGCCCTTTCCATAGTTTGGGTCTTGTGGATGCTGCTGCTACAAATACTGGGGTGCAGGTGCCCCATCAAGTCACCATGTTTGTATCCTTGATAATAAATACCTAGTAGTATAATCACTGGGCCATAGGGAGAACTATTTTTAATTTTTTGAGAAACTGCCACACTGCTTTCCAGAGTGGCTGTACCAGTTCGCATTCCCACCAACAGTATTAAGAAGGTTCCCCTTTCTCCACAACCTCACCAACAACAAACCCACAAAATATCCAACACCAAGGGTGTTGGGATCCTGAACAAGTATGCATATGAAGTTGTTCATTTTAGCCATTCCGACCGGTGTGAGGTGATATCTCACTGGGGCAGAAGACATGAACAGACATTTCCCAAAGAAGACATACAAGTGGCCAACAGACACGAAAAAAATGTTCAACATCACTTGGCATCAGGGAAATACAAAATGGTGGGTCTTTAAGTTCTCATAAAGTTCTTTAAATTCTCTGCCAAAGGCCTCACAAGCGGTATGATCATCTGTGCGCTACTGCAAGGGGGCAACAGGAGCTGGAGAGCAGCCCTGTCAGGAGTCACAGAGGGCTGCCCCACTAGGAGCCAGGCTGCCTGCACTTGGCCATGCCCTCAGTCACTGGGACCGCCGGCCTCAACTTGACTATTTAGGCCATCGGCTGCCTTAAACATTCACACCACATCTGAATACCTTAGTCCACCTTGTGGTATTTCTTTCCTGTCATCTTTTTAAGACTCTGATGAATTATGTATGTGCCTCACCTAAACTCTGCCAACTCCACAAAAAGCTCGTGTGGTCTTCTGAGATAGAAGGTGCTATGCTGAGAAATAAGGTCACTCTCACCTTGAAATCTGCAGATTTGAAGGGGGCTCCTGCCTACTCCCAACATGGGAATCAACCAACTGCTTAAAAACTGTCACAAGACACTGAGACTCCAGGAGGGCAGTCAACAGGAGGACGCGCTCACAGAGGGAAGGTCTGTTCTGACAGAATTATACCAAAGGATTATTTTCAGGGTGAATTTCTTATCCCTGCCTTCCTTGGAATAAGTTATTCTTCAGCTTTCTATGGAAAAGAAAATAAAAATTAAATTAAATTAAAAAGGAGGGAAGGTGATCTGGGGCAGGTGTTAACGTCCCCATTTCACACGTGGGGACAGAGAGAGGTTCAGGATCCCACCGCTCGCAAGAGTGGGTTCACCTTCAGACTCTAAGTTGACTATTAAGAAAACCACGTGAAGTGTTTAGCCCAAGAGCTCTATCAATGATAAAGAAGCAGGGAAGATGGGGGGAAGAGTGGGGACAACCCTTCTGGCCACAGCTGCCTCCTTCCTTCCCTCTGGTTTCACCACCTTCAAGACAGGAGCCACTGTGACATTTCCCTTTCCTCATCGCTGGGTCCCTCTTCGCTGTCCAGCCCACAGCCCTGGGATCACTGACCCTCTTATCTCGGTAGGGTGTTCTGCCACCATCCAGGCACTGTCATTTCAGGGTGACATTGGCAAAGAGATCGGAGCTCCTGTTTCTGGGGGAGGTATACAGTGGAGGGTGCTCGTGTGACTGAGGGCGCCCCCTGCTGACCCCTCATCAAACAAGATTCATGAAGAGCACCCTCTTGTTTCCAAGCTAACAAGTTCCAGATTGTAGCCAGCAGTTCTTTTTCCTTTGCGTATAGAAGTCTCTTTCCCTCCACCTGGCACTCGGGGTAATCCCACCCAATGGCCACTGTTCACCGGAGACAGTTTGGGGAAGAGAAGGAAGAGCTAAGAGAGGTATTCTTCAATTTATCAAGAGATGAGCACGGGCATCTCTCTTCTTTGTTTAAAATAGACTCTACATCGTTGCGAATGGCCAGATTTCGTTTCTCTTGATGGCTGCATAGTATTCCATTGTATATATATACCACATCTTCTTTATCCATTCATCTGTTGATGGGCATTGGGGGGGGTGGGTAGGGATAGGGTGGCTGGGTTGTGGACATTGGGGAGGGTATGTGCTGTTAAGTGCTGTGAGATGTGTAAGCCCGAAGATTCACAGACATGTACCGTGGGGCAAATAATACATTATATGTTAATAAAAATTAATAAAAAAAAAATAGACTCTAAGTTTGCAATTTTGGCTCTGCAGCAAAATTGCACCAAAAGTACTGCGAGTTCCTATATATCCCTACCTGCACTCACAAGTCACTTCCCCTGTATTAACACCCCCTCTAAATGGAGCGTTGGTTAAGATCAATGACACTATTGGAGGCATCATAATCATGCGGCGTCCATAGTTGACATTAGGGTTCACTCCTGGTGTTGGATATTCTGTGGGTTTGGGCAAATGTGTAATTACATACTTCAAGCCTCCTGGTATCACATGGAATATTTTCAATACCCTAAAGATCTTCTGTGCTCTGCCTATACAGCACTCCCCTCCTCCAATCCCCAACACTGCAGATCTTTCTACTGTCTCTATAGTGTAGCCTTTTCCAGAATATCACACAGTTGGAATCATACTGGAATATGGAATATATTGGAATATATAGATCTTCAGACTGGCTTCTTTCACTTAGTAATATGCATTTAAATTTCCTTCATGTCTCTTCATGGTTTGAAAGCTCATTTCTGTTTTAAGATTATTTATTTATTTAAGAAAGAGAGAGAGAGAGAGCACACCCCACGGTGTCTTTCTATTGTGTCTCCTTTACCTTCACAGAGGACACTTTGCTTCTGACACTTGTCGTCACCCAGCGTGTGGAGGATTTTCCCCACATGACGCCATCACCGATGACACCAGGCGGGTGGCCTACAATTTAACTCATTTCTAACACCATCTGCCTGGGATGGCGTCCGATCCCACAGGCTGAGGGCTCAGTCCCACAAGACTGTTTCTGTCCCACTTGGAACACCAATCACAAAGAGTGTTTTCCCCCTAGTTTGGCTACACATTGGAGATTTGCAGGATTCCCTCCTCGGGTCTGATTAACTTGCTAGAGTGGCTACAGAACCCAAGGAAACACTTAACATTGACCAGTTTCTCAGAAGATATGTTAAAGGGTACAGACGCAGAGCCAGATGAAGAGACTTGTAGGACGAGGTCTGGGAGCATCCCAAACACAGGAGTTCCCGTCTCTGTGGAGCTGGGGTGTGTCATCCCCCGTCCCCCCACCGCCCAGTATATGTGTGTTTACTTATCTTGAAGTCCTTCAAGCCCTAAACATATTGGGATTTTATGCAGGCATGATGGATCAGTAACTATTCTCAGCCCTCTGGATTCTCAAGAGAAGTGGGGGCAGGGCTGCAAATTCCAAGCCTGTAATCAGGCCTTGGTCTTTCTGTGACACGCCTTCCCCAGGAGCCATCCAGGAGCCTCAGGAGAACAAAAACACTCCTATCATCCAGGAATTTGCCAGGTTTTGAGAAGCCCTGTGACAGGAACCAGGATCAAAGACCAAATGTTAGATTGGACAAGATGCTACTCGTGTCCTTATCATCCAGAGAATTTCTAGAGTTTCAGGAGTTCTAGGTCAGAAATGCAAGGGGTGGGAGGCAGAGACCAATATGTATTTTTCTATTATCTCACACATCCCTGTGCGGGTTTTTCTGTGGCCATAAGTTTGTAGGCACCTCATTTTTAAGAAGGTATAAAACAGAGGGAGATAAAGGGTGCTTCATATATTGTGGGTGAATTGGAGGTGATTTCAAAACTCGTGATACCTCTTTTTTTTTTTTTAGATTTTATTTATTTATTTGTCAAGAGAGAGCACAAGTAGGGGAAGTGACAGGCAGAGGGAGAAGAAGGCTTCTTGGTGAGCAAGGAGCCCGATGAGGGACTTGATCCCAGTGGGATCAGATCATGACACAAGCCAAAGGCAGACACTTAACTGACTGAGCCACCCAGGTGTTCCTGTGATACTTGAGACCAGAATTGCCTTTTACAACCAGCAATAGAAATATGACAGGATTTCCTCCCCTAAAAGGCTTTCCCTGAACTTCCTTCCTGCTACCTTCGGAAGCTCCAGAAACTTCCAGCTCTTTTTCAGCAGGATCGCAGCTTCTGAAGCTCTCACGAGCCCATGAGCTTACAACATTCTGTCTTCCGCGGCAGACTGTGGGGCTTGGGCACAGAGGACTGTGCCTTTTTCATCTTTGTGTCCTTGGATCCTAGCGATTACTCAAAAAACATTTCACAGGTGTATACAGAAAGGAGGGAATTCTGTCTTCCTTCTAGTCTAGAAGCTGAATCCAAATTCCCACCTGTATCTATAGCTGAACAGTTCATTTTTTTTTTAATTTTTTAAAAAGATTTTACTTAGTGGGGCGCCTGGGTGGCTCAGTCGTTAAGCATCTGCCTTCGGCTCAGGTCATGATCCCGGGGTCCTGGGATCAAGCCCCGCGTCGGGCTCCCTGCTCTGCAAGAAGCCTGCTTCTCCCGCTACCATTCCCTCTGCTTGTGTTCCCTCTCTCGCTGTGTTTCTCTCTGTCAAATAAATAAAATCTTTAAAAAAAAAAAAAAAAAAGATTTTACTTAGTTATTTGAAGGTGAGGGGGAGGCGCCTGGGTGGCTCAGTGGATTAAAGCCTCTGCCTTCAACCCAGGTCATGATCTCAGGGTCCTGGGATCGAGCCCCGCATCAGGCTCTCTGCTCATCGGGGAGCCTGCTTCCCCCTCTGCCTCTGCCTGCCTCTCTGCCTACCTGTGATCTCTCTCTCTCTGTTGAATAAATAAATAAAATCATAAAAAAAAAATGAAAGAGAGAGAAGGTACAAGCAGGCAGAGAGGCAGAGGGAGAAGGAGAAGCAGACTCCCCACTGAGCAGATAGCCCCACGAGGGGCTCGAGCCCCAGACCCTGAGATCACAACCCAAGCCAAAGACAGATAAAAAAAATCCAAGGAATCCAAGGATTCAGTGTGTTGACTTGCCCAAGATCATCCAACTGGTAAGTAACAGAAACCAGATTTTACCCCAAATCGAACAAATTCCAACCCATGTGTGTTACAGTCCTGTGGGTCTAATAACAACGTAGCACAAACTGGGAGGCTTCAAACAATAGAAATATATTCTGCCGTTCTGGAAGGTGTAAGTCTGAAATCAAGCAGGGCCATCTCCCTCTGAGGCTCTAAGGAAGAATCCTTTCCTGCCTCTTCTAGCTTCTGGCCATTGCCAGTAAACCTTGGTGCTCCTTGGTTTGCTGATACATCACTCTAATCCCTGCCTCCATCTTCCCTTGGCCTTCTCCCGTGTCCATATCTCTGTGCCCAGATGTCCCTCTTCTTCCAAGGACACCGGTCATACAACCCTCATCCTGTATGACCTCATCTTGACTTGATTACATCTGCCAAGACCCTATTGCTAAACAAGGTCACATTCACAGGTTCCAGAGGCTAAGATTTGGACATATCTTTGGGGGGCACACAGATCAACCCATAGCACCACATTTCCTGCCCCCATATGAAAGATGACTAAAATGGCAAATGCTTCACTCTCAGGCAGTATTTGCTCTCAGTTCTGCTTGAAGACTTCAGAGTATGGTGGAAAGAAACAAGACGGGTTCTTGAGCTGTGGGCTAGGATCCCAATTCTGCCCTACCCGGGGCCTCCGCTTCCCCAGATACAGAAGATGGAAGTTAGACTAGCTAAGAAGTGAAGTCTCGTTAGAGTCTGATGTAATGGGCAGCAAAGACAATAATGACAAAATCTTCCGTAGCGCCTCTTTCTATCCCAATTATAGTTACTTTAACCCCATTCAATAAATATTTTCTTAGCATCTCTATGTACCCATCTCTAAATATATCGTTATTTCCGACAACTAGTAATGTTCCTTTGAGCAGTGACGGTGCCTGGAACCTAGTGTGGGCTCAGGAAATGCTTGTTGGGTAAACAGTGTGATAGAATGGTAGGAATGCAGGAGAGAGAATGAGAATGCGGGATTATGGGAACAGGCTTGCCAAGAGCTGTATAGGTTTATGCCTTGTTTCTCTGAAAGGAGATTAAGCCTCTGGTGGGGAGTCTTCCTCTGCCTTTGCAATGCTGGGATCAGGGCTAGTGACTGAGAGGTGTATTACATAGCTTAATCCCTGCCTCTTTATTCATTTTCGCATAAACACACACGTGCTCACATCATACTTGTTGGCTGTTTGTCACAGTTTCCTTTCTCCCCCACCCTCTTTAGTCCCGGCTACCACTCCAAATCCTTCCGGGGGAAACAATATTAACAACCTGGTGTGTTTCCCCCGGAAGAATTTGGAGTGGTAGCCTGTATGTAGACTCACATACAGGCGCATGGACATAAGTACTCATGCACAGAAATGGGGAGGTTGTTCGTCTATGATAGGATATTTTAGATACTTGAAGAGCTAAAGCACCTTGCTGGTAGAAATTCACCCAAGTGCATTGGTGTAACTCTAGCTGGTACCTTTCACTGGATGCACACAGTTTCGTGGTGTAGGTATACTGCAATTTATTTAGCCGTTCCACGGTGGATGGACAGTATTTGAGTTCCTGATCCCTTGTTTTTGAGAGAGTTGCCGAGAATGCTCTAATCTTACAGCCAAATTATACTGTCCTCATTTACCACCTTCCTCCTCCAACCCCCCAGGTGTCCACATGTGCCGGCTGGTACTCAGAGTTCTGTCTTCTCCCACTGAATCTGAATCCACATAGTTCTATTTCATCTTAATGGGATCTGCGGCTTTTAAAAATGGAATCCAGACATTCTGGGCTGTTTCCAAAAGAGAGGACTTTTTACTTAATGGCATCAACCCCACTAATCCTGTCTGAAATGTAATCAACACATCAGACAAGGGAAGAAAATGCTGCTTCTTGAGGGAAATGGAATGACCTGTGTAGGGTCAAGCACACCTCGTCTTGGTCGGGTGCCCTGAAACAAGGGAGGGGCAGCAGAACAGGACCCGGGAGCTGGCCTTCTAAGCTGAAGCCCCTCTGCCTGGGTGTCCTTCCCAGAGCCTCCAAGCTTCAGCTGCGTCAAGAGAGTAAGAACTGGGGCACGTGGGTGGCTCAGGGGGTTAAGTGCCTGCCTTCAGCTCAGGTCATGATCCCATGGCCTGCGACTGACCCCTGCATCAGGCTCCCTGCTCAGTGGGGAGTTGCATAAATGGAAGCTTCTACTTAGAGTCTGTTTTGTCCCCCACACTCAATAATACTTGAGATTTACCCATGTTGTTGCACGTAGCAGTAGTTGGCTCTTTTTTATTGTGATGTAATATTTCATTATATAAATGTGTCCCCTAATACTTACCCATTCTACTGATAAACACTGGGTTGTTTCCAGTTTTTAAGTATAAATAAATATGAGTAAAGCTTCTATGCACATTCCTTTTCTTCTTCTCTTCTTCCTCCTCCTCCTTCTTCTCCTTTAAATAACTGAAGTTTATTTTCTCACAGTTCTGGAGGCTGAGTCCAAGATCAAGGTGTCATCAGGATTGGTTTCTGATAAATGTTCTCTTCCTGGTTTGCAGATGGCTGGTTGCCTCTTCACTAAGTCCTTGTAGGGCCTTTCCTCTGTGTGTGTGTGTGTGTGTGTGTGTGCGGTGTCTCTTCTTCTTAGAAGAACATTAGTTCTATCGAATTAGGTTCTGTCCTTAAGACTTCATTTAATCTTAATTACCTTCCACCCACTTTTGGTTTTTTGTTTTTTCTCTGCTCATTCTTACGCATGTCTTTTTGGGACTAATGTAATTGTTTCTTTTGGGTCTGCGGTACCCAGTAACGTAATTGCTGGGTGATAGAGTCGGAATATAGTTGGCTTTTGTAGAACCTCCAGGTGATGTCCAAGTAGTTGTACCAATGTGTACTCCCACTGCTGATTTATGAGAGTTCCAGCTGTTCCACATTCTCTCCAGCACTTGGTATTCTCAGTCTTGTTAAGTTTAGCCATTCTGGTGGGTTGGTAGTGATATCTTGTTATAGTATAAATTTGTGTTTCCTCTTTGCAGCACTGAATATTAGCATGCATGGCTTGAAAGAACGTAAAAGACCATTTACTCCAATCCCTCCCTTTAGAAGAGAAATAAATAATAAACAAAATGGACCCAAAGAGGTGTGACTTGCCTAGTATCCCATAGTTAGTTGGCACTAGAACTCAGTCTAGAAGCTTAGAAGAACTCATCTGGCCCAGAGATGCTCTCTGAGGAGTGCTACTTTACCTCCCATTGGCTGACCCCTCTCCAAGACAGCCAGCCATCTGGCCGTGTAGGGTTTACTCCCTGCCTACTCGCTGTGTACGATTTGCTCACTTACTTTGGCCTTTGACCCCAGAGATATCTAGCTTCGTGGCTTATCCATTTACTAGTTTTGAAATTTTGTCCAAGTCATTGCAATGGTTAATTTTGTATCAACTTGGGGAGGCTATGATGTCTAATTGTTTGGTCAACCCCGTTCTAGATGTTGCAAGACATATTTTTACATGTGATTAACACTTACAATCAGCACACTTTGAATAAAGCAGATTGTACTCCATAACGTGGGCAGGCATCATCCCATCAGTTGACGGCCGTTAGAGCCAAGACAGAGGTTTCCAGAAGAAATGCTTCTCAGGGCTGCAGCATAGAAACCTTGACTGAGTTTCTAGCCTACTGCCATGCTGAATTAGACTGAAGACTGCAACATGAGCTCTTACCCCAGTTTCCAACCTGCTGGCCTGCCATATGGATTTCAGATTTGCTAGTTTCCACAATCACATAAGCCAATTCCTTAAAATACTTTTCTCTCTTAAAATCTCCCCATATAGAGTTTGCTTGTCTATAAAATAGGATATAATGAAACCAATCTTGAAAAGTTGTCGGAAAGATCAGATACAATGCATACAAAATTCCCAATACAGGGGCGCCTGGGTGGTTCAGTAGGTTAGGTGTCCGATTCTTCATCTCAGTTCAAGTCTCTGTCTCAGGGTTTTGAGTTCAAGCCCCACTTTGGACTCCACACTGGGCATGGAGCCTACTTAAAAAAAAATTGCTAACACAGAGAGTTAATGGTTATTTAATAAATGACTATTTGAAACATAAACCACCTAATTTATGTTAGATAGGTTGAAAAAGTGGTACACACCCAGGCTAAAGAAAAATTTAGTAGAACCAAAGGATATAAAATGAAAAATAGTCTCTCTCTCTCAGCCCAGAGAAAACTACTGTCAATGGTTGCTTGTATTTCTTCTAGAAATTTTCTATGCAAAAACCTGCACCAATATAAGAATGCTCTACCAAACAGCTTTAGTTTTGGTTAAAAATATGTAACATATATAAAATGTGTAACATGTATAAGACGGTCTCCAGATGGTCCAGACTCTGACCAAAAAAAAAAAAAAAAGGAAAAGAGAAAAATTCTCAACCAAAAGTTAAAAATAAACTCAAGCTCATAATTATACTCTTTAACCAGATAAAAGGTTTGTCTTAGAAAACCTTACTTTTCTCTCCCATCCACTA
>CM053610.1:96995097-97024392 GCA_028646535.1 Procyon lotor | reverse complement strand
ATTTCTCCAGAATTAGCAAGACCTCCTATGCTGGAGCACCAAGAATAGAGAAAAAAATATACAGTTGACCCTTGAACAACACAGGGGTAGGGGTGCCAAACCCCCTTGCAGTCAAAAATCCATATATGGGGTACCTAGGTGGCTCAGTGGGTTAAAGCCTCTGCCTTAGGCTCTGGTCATGATCTCAGGGTCCTGGGATCAAGCCCCCGCATCGGGCTCTCTGCTCAGCAGGGAGCCTGCTTCCCCTTCTCCCTCTGCCTGCCTCTCTGCCTACTCTGTGATCTCTCTCTTCTCTGTCAAATAAATAAATAAAATGTTTAAAAAAAAATCCACATATAACTTTTTTTTAAATCCACATACAACTTTTGAGGCTCCAAAAACTTAATTACTAATAGCCTACTGTCGAACAGAAGCCTTAGCAAGAACATAGTCAATTGACACATATTTTGTATGTTATATGTATTATGTATTATATTCTTACAATAAAGTAAGCTGAAGAAAAGAAAAAAGAAAATCATAAAGAAGAGAAAATACATTTACAGTACTACATTGTATTTATTGAAAAAAAAAATCCACGTGTAAGTGGACCCATGCTGGTCAAATTTGCGTTTTTCAGGGGTCAACTGTAGCTAATGCACTGTGTGCTAAACTGAGCTGCCTTGTGCAGTGCTCTCACCATAGCTGGAATGATTATCATCATCACCAGGAACCATTATAACAACAACAACAGCAACAACAACAATGTCCCACAGGGACTGTGCAGTACCCAGCACCCAGTGACACTCAGGAAGGGTTTGTTGAATGAATTAATGAATGAGTGGTCCTATGCCTGCTGAGCTTAGAGTTTTGTGCATTATGAAGAACACATGGGCGTAGGTGCTCAATAAATGTATTATTTTCTTCATTAGGTAAGCAAGAGGGCATCGAGAAAAATACTGGGGAAAAGTGATTCTCAGCAACCTCATTAGCCAGGATTTAGAACTATGTGCTTAGCAAAGAGCTCTTCCTAGAGGAACCCAGATAGTTTTCAGATCCTGTCCAGTGCAGATCTCATGCAGATACGACACAGGGACTCTTGACTGTGTTGTCAGAAAATATATGCTGACTCCTCACCTGACTAGTAATTTGATTTTGGTCCTGTCTCTCTGAAAGTCAAATGTCTGCCTTTTTCAGGCTGTCAGTCACCTGGAGAACACACTCAAGAGATTCTGGCTCTTTTTACATCCTCAGATTTCAGCCCTTATCACCAAAATCATCCCAAGCATCTTTAGTCATTTATGTTTATTCATGCACTTAAGAGTGTTTATTGTGCACAATTATTTGGAGTGGTCTCATCCCTAATTTATGACTGTCCTCAAGCAGGACCTGTGCAACAGAGTCCTGCTCAACACATTCAACCATTTGTCAGAATTGGGGTGCCTGGGAGTTGACAGGTGGAGGACAAAACACAACTTTTGGGTAGACCTTCCCAGCCCTAAGAGAACTTCATGCTGTGGTATCTCGCAAGCAGCACTGACAGACTGAAGGAGCACCAGTTCTGGTGCTATGTGGGGAGCTACGAGAGGACTCCCTACTCTCAAGGCATTTACAAAGAATAAAAAGCAATAGAAACAAAAAGATCCGTGACATTTTAATATTGTCAACACGAAGTGACAAATACATTTTAGGAGGATCGTTGACAAAGGAAATATGCAAATAGCAAAATAATACAGGGCACATTAGATTCTGAGCTGCTACTTTCTCTAGGAGTTCCCAAAGCTCACCCAATCGGGTTGGCTTCCCATCCCATCTCTTCATGTCAGGGGATGTCCCACCCTACTCCCCATCTCCTCTCCCTGTTCAGTCCATTAGAAAGGGACTGCTAACTCTAGAGGCTACTTCAGAAAAAATAAGAACCAAAGGCTGTGCAAAATGAGAAGGGATGGGAAGTAGGAAAGAAAGATGAGGCTTCAACTCATAGGTGGACCAGAAAGTCTCACCCCTTACCCGGAGGCTGTTATGTCCACTTCATTTACCAGCTTCATTCCAAAAACATCTCTCCACATCTATTCAGGGATGCCTGTTGCCATGGCTACTGGGTGACAGATGCTTTTTGAATACGGTATGTGAAGAGCTCTCCCAATCTGCAATCCGACCTGGAACAGGTGGCTATTTTTAGCTACATGCTGCTAATGCATGCTTTAGAAAAGTCAGCCTTTAGCTTGTACTTAAACTTCACCTTTTCCCATACTCCCCTATTTCACTGCCCTAGTGGCTTCATGCATTTATAGGAGTTTTTATTTACCATTACTACAATGTGAAAGACATCACAAAGACCCCAAGATTCAGGCTATCTTTCAGACTCAGGACACTCAACAGGAAGCCAGCACAAGTTAACTTGCTCTTTGACACAGAGGGCTGCCCTCTCCAGGGCTACTCTTTTTGAGTGTTGATCCCCAACTTGAGGCTCAGAATTGCTGTCATCATCTTGCTCAGAGTCTCTGTGCTCGCCTCATTTTCTGTTTTTGCTAAAGTTCTCCATTTTATATGCCCAAATCTGTACTATCATTTGTAAAATAATATTTAAGATTCTGTGTTTTTCCCATGTATGTTTGAAGGCAGCCTGGTCTAATGATAAGAGCTACAGACTTTTTCCACCTTGAATTTAGTTTGACATTGAAGTCCTAACATGATGTGGCCTCAAGTTACCTCCCTAGACTTACCTACTTCTCAAATCTCTTAACCCCCAAGCCTGAAGTTCCCAGGGCATTCTCTCCAAACATGCATTGTACTCCGCTAGAAATTCTACGTGACTTTCAATGCCCATATCAAACTCTACACAGCCGAGAATTCCTGTGCCATCACTCCTTATCTACTAGTTAAAAAGCATTCAAGCATTCCCTCCTTTCTCTAGGTCCTATTTCATGATTAAATGTATTAGAGCTTGAAGTACTGCACACAACTGCTGATGCTATGTTATGCAGGCATTTGACTTATGTAGACTGGGGCCAGTTTTTGAGAGACACAGACAAATTAAAACTAAGAAGCATATTGATTAACTATCGTTGGACCAGAAACCCCAGAAATAGGAAAGAGGCAATAGCAACAAATCATTGCATAAAGCCTGGGAAGCAAGGAAGAAACAAGGCAAATTTAAGAGAAAAACAAACAAACAAACAAACATAAGAAAAGACATTAATGAAGTATAGGTAAAGCAAGACTGAAGGCAGATACACATGAAACAAAGGACATAAATATGCAGAAGGCTAAAAAGAAAAATTGGAATCAGATTAATATTCATTTTCAAGGCTGAAGATGAGTAGAGAAAAATCACTATCAAGGAATTGGGTTTACTCCTGGATTTAAGGATAACAATCATATAAGGAAGTTTTTAAGGAGCGTGTATGAACTATGGACCAGTAGTCACTACTGATCCAGAGACTTGATGAAATGAATAACCAAGAAGAGAAATAGAGGCCACATGAAATAGACTAGTCAGTGAGATTTGAAAGAATGAGTGGTGTAGTAATGACCAAGTAATGAACAAGTTGGATGGGCAAGAGCCAGAGGGTCAGTGTGGGCTCAAGGCAAGTCATCTCAGGACCATGGATAGCTCTGTGTCTGCTTTGTCTCTCGGACAAGGGTGCCCTTTAACCCAGAGTTACCTTGACTGGAAGTACAACTAGGTCCCATTTTGGATATTAAAAGGATCTGTTTGCCCAATTGAGGTATAAGTTTTTAGATCTGGGAAATAGTTATCTATCTGGTGGTCTTTGATAACTCTCTTCAGAGGTCGTATGGGGTGGTCAATAGAGTACTGGGCTTAGAATCAGGAGGTTAGGTTTTGTTCCTAAGCATTGCCACTTGCTAGATGTGTGGGTTTCTTGAGGCAAACTTGCTGAAGCTCAGTTTTCTCTTCTGTAAAATGGAATTTATAAGCCTTTTCCTGTTTCCTATACAGACCCACTAGGAAAATCAAATAAGTGCATGAGAAGGCACTTTTAAACTGTAAAACCCTAATGATATAGGGGCAATTGTTGGAGCTAACCTCCTACAGAATGAACTGAAAGGTTCCATAGAAACTCCGCAGGGTCAGGAGACTGGGGTGGGGGGGCCAAAGCTGTGTCTGAGCCCAACATCTCCAAAAGCAGAAGGAAGGCCCTGAAAGGAATGTGGGTTTTCAGAAGCTGTGGGAACGGGTTGGAAAGAGGAACAAATGTAAAAGAGAAAGTGAAAGAATAAAAGCAAAAGTGAAAAAAAACAGACTTGCAAATATACAAAGGAAAGGTTGATTATTTTATGTCAATTTATGGATGATAGCCCAAACAAGCTAGAATATCAAATAGGTGAAGTAGATGTCTTAGAAATTCAAACCCACTTCAACAATATCAAACTTCTTTCTCTAATACAAAAAACAGAAACAAAAAACCTCTTGGACAAAACTGTATCTCCTTTTTGCTACTTTTAAAAGACTTAGTTTAGGACACCTGAGGGGCTCAGTTGGTTAAGCATCTGCCTTTGGCTGGGGTCATGATCAGGGTCCTGACTGGACCCTGAGTTGGGCTCTCTGCTCAGTGGGCAGCCTGCTTCTCTCTCTGCCCCTCCCCCTGCTCATGCTCTCTCTCTCCCCCTCTCTCTAAAATGAATAAATAAAATCTTAAAAAATGTACTTAGTTTTAATCTCCTTACAAAAGTAATACATAATTATTACAGAAAAAGTCAGAAGAAATTAAAAAATCAAAAGGTAATATTAAAATATTAAATTACTCTCGATCCTATGAACCCCAATATGGTCTTCCTCCTGCTCTTCTTTGAATATAGAAGAATCTGGATTCACTCACTTTTAAAAAAAAAACAAATATGGGACCACCATCCTACCACTTTGCAATATCTCTTTTAAAATAACCCAAAGTCAGGAATATCTTGTCATATAGGTAATAAGAAAGAAATTTGGGCAACACAATTTTATTGCTTATATATAATATTTGCTGTATAAATATATCATACTTATTTAACCATTTCTTTATTTTTGGATAGTTTGGTTAGCTCCAACATTTCTTTATTGCAAAATGTGCTGGAAGGAGTTTGTGTGTGATTAATACTATGGGTTCTGGTGACAAACTTTCTCAGGTCAGTTCCCAGATTCCTTATATATCACTGCATATCTTTGGGAAAGCTTTAATCTCATTAAGGCTCAGGCTCAGTTTCTTCATTTGTGGAATGAGTTTAAAAACACTATCTACCAAAACCTATTGTTATAATTAAGTGAAATAATATATTTAAAATACTTTATGTAGTGCCTGGCACATAATAGGTACTTAATAATGACAACTTTTTAAATCCTCATAATAATCTCTGTACTCATCCTTAGTTATTTCTAGAAGGTAAGTTTCCAGAATTTTTGCACCAAAGGAAGGAGATATATATATATCTAAAAAAATATATATATATATATTTATATATATTTATTTATATATATATTTTATATATATAATAAATATATATATTTATATTTATATATTTAATATATATAAATATTTATATTTATATATATATAAATATTTATATAAATTTATTTATATATTTATTTATATATAAATATATAAATTTATATATAAATATATAAATTTATTTATATATAAATATATAAATATATATATATAAATATATATATATTTATTTATATATATATAAATATTTATATAAATATATATAAATAAATATATATAAATATAAATATAAATATAAATATATAAATATTTATATTTATATATATATAAATATATATATATTTTATATATATATCTAAAATATATATATATATATATATATTTTTTTTAGGACAATGCCATATTTTAAGTGTAGAAAAAAAGAATTGAATTGTCATGATGAAAAGGAACAGAGATAAGCCAAATGTTAAAAAGTCATATATGGATGCAATGATGTAGGTCTTGTTGCTATTAAACTAAGAGTGAGCATATCCTAGAAGCCATAATCCAATTTCTAGGAAAATATCTTACAGAAATAATTATATATATATATATATGCCCATTCATTACAGTATTATTTGTGATTGCAAAAAATTGAAAACAATGTGATTATCTCATGGGAGAATGATTAGACATATTATGGTAATCCACACAGTTGAATATTAGACAGCCAATTAAAAAAATAAGGTAAAGCTACATATGTCAACTTTGCATTGAGTTCCTGACATAATGTTATATGGGGGAAAGCAGAGTGACAGAGGAAGCATAGCACAATCACACTCTGTGACAATCTTTTTATTTTATTTTTTGAGAGAGAGCATGCATATGAGGTGGGGGAGGGGAAAAGGGGGGAGAGAGAGAGAGAGAGAAAGAGAATCCCAAGCAGGCTCTATATTCAGTGCAGAGCCCAATACCAGGCTTGATCTCATAACCCTGAGATCATGACCTGAGCTGACATCACGAATCAGATCCTTAACTGACTGAGCCACCCAGGTGCCCCTGTGTGGCCATGTTTAAGGATACAGACTTTAAGTCTCATTAGTTATATGTGTTAGCCATGGAACAAAGCTAGATAATGCATATGAAAGGTATCTGAACACTGTAAGGGCTACATAAATTTTATCCCCACAGTATGACATAAATGTAATAAAAGTGAGAGAGTGATAGGCTAATGAAAAGGACAGGACATGCATCAAATAAAGGTTATTACAAAATGAAAACCATCTCTTTTCTGATCAGAGAAGTCCAGGTGTTAAAGAAGGAAAGAAGCTTGAGAAATTATCTTATTCATCCCTTGCCTTTCAGTAAAGGATATTTATCCTTAAATGTAAATGGAAAACCAGAGGTACACAGAGCTAAGTGACTGACCCAAAGTCACAAGGCTCATAAAAGTGGGGTGATGACCATGATCCTCTCTCCTGACCAAAATGGAATTCTCAAAGTCTTAGGAACTTGGCAAGATCAAATAGAGAATACACAAATTCCTAGTGGAACAGGAAGAAATTAGAACTATAAAAAAAGATTATTAAGGGGAAAGGAGACTTACTCCCTTTTCAAGATGTCATGAAGAAGTAGGACATGTTAAAAATACATAAAAAATGCTCAAAGGGAGGCCCCATGCCAAGGACTTTAACAGAATAGCTCTCCCCTTGCTCAGAAGCAATCAATGTGGAGCACTTTTTCCCCCCTGAAAGGCAAAGGAAGTGAAGTGGAAATAGCAAACGTCAAAGAACAGATGAGGAACGTCTCCATCAACAGGATCATGGAGATGGAGATTGGTGAAGATAAAGATGGTTAATCAAGAAAAAAGGACAAGATCTGTCAATATCTCAGAGGATATTGACAAAGGGAAAGATGACTGTGGCACATAGTGGGGAGAAGGCCAGATCGCAGTTTACCTCCCCAGGGGCCACTCAGGTGACAGCTCTGCAAATGATCACAGTAGATTCAGAAAGTAGCACCCATCGTCCTGATGACAGGGGGCATGCTCCTGGGTCTAGTGACTTCACGGCTGAGCACCACACAATGTCCTACACATCTAGCAAAGCATAGGAAAATAGTCAAGTGGCCAACAGTGCCTTAAAGTGGTGTTAATTTAAAACAAGGTAGGGGCTCTTGGGTGGTGCAGTTGGTTAAGCACCTGACTCTTGGTTTCAGCTCAGGTCATGATCTCAGCGTTGTGGGAACCTGCCCTCCATTGGGCTCCGCGCTGAGCACAGAGTCTGCCTAAGAGTGTGCACCCTTCCCTCTGCCCTCCCTGCTGCATGCTTGTGCTCTCACTCTTGCTCTGTCTCTCTCAAATAAATAAGTCTTAAAATAATAATAATAATAATAATAATAATAATAATAATAATAAAGCAATCTAGGGCTGTTGGGAAGGAAATCAATGGGTCAAGGAGGGAGAGCTTGTGAAAACCTGAGGCCGACACAGAGTTTCTGCAGCCTCCCTGTCCTTAGAGTTTCCATACCTCCCACAGGATCACATTGGGCATCTCCCAAGGAGCATCGTATCTCAGGTTAACTCTTGCACGAGAGACAAACTTTTCATCCTCTTCTGCAGCTCACAGCCCCTAGGCGAACAGACTGTTCTCTCTGTCAGTTCCACAGTCACCTAACTTTTTCACAGCTCACATAGCCAACTCTTATGTCATCACCTAGTGCTTCATGGGACCCCATTTCAGGAGATAGCTATTAATTTTTTAAATTGTAATATCCCTGCTCTTATGCCAGCTGGAATTACAATCAACTGCAAAAGAAAGCCAAACTCTAGCTTGAGCAAATAGGAAGGTCACAGTGGAAGTGTGGGAACATAGGCAGGTTGAGAGGAGCCATTGCTCAGTGGGGTCTTTTCCTCCATGGTTGGCCTCCTGGATTTCACTCCTTGCTTGTTACCTCACGGTTGCAAGATAGATACACTCCTTGCAGCCTTGCATCCATGTTCAAAGCAGGAGAATGAGAATGGTGGAGACTTTCTCCTTCTACGGCTTTGTATTTTTACTCTGGAAGTCTGCCCCAGTGCTCCTTTACCTACGTTGCATTGACCAGACTGCATTACATGGTCATGCCTAGCAGCAAGGAAACTGGGAAATCAAGAACTATATTTTTACTTCTACACTGGCAAAGGCACAAGAGAAGGTAATTTTTAATGAATATTGATGAACTATTGAATGATATCTGCCACTGTAACTCCTTTGGCTTCTCAGCAACATGGACACCCTATTCTATTACATATGCTTATCCCCACCACCCATCATCGAGGATGAAAACCCCAAGTCTTGTCCAGGATTTCCAGGGATGCCTGGGTGGCTCAGTCCATTAAATATCTGCTTTAGGCTTAGGTCATTATCTCGGGGTCCTGCAACAGAGCCCCACATTGGGATTTGCACTCAGCAGGGAGTCTGTTTCTCCCTCTCCCTCTTCCTCCCGCTCGTGCATTCTCTCCATCTCTCTCTCTCTCTCTCAAATAAATAAAATATAAAAAAAAAAAATCCAGGATCTTTGGTTCCTGTGCAAAGCTCCCTGTCAGGTCCTCATGTGCATCTCATGACCTCAGTTTGTAAGCTTAAATGACAGCTTATCTTCCCCATACACCTGATATACAGAGGTAAGAAACAAGATAACTGCAACAAAAACTCAAACAAAGGAAAAGTAGGAAATGCACATTGGACCATAGAATGTATCAAATCCTGCTAGTCCTGGCAGGAAAGTAATAGTCCTACTTGACCAATCTGGGGGACCTTGGATCTGTTTTTTGGGAGGAAATTCTCTGTCCATTACTCTGTTTATATCCTCATAAAGTCTTTCCCATGGTGATGACTACTGACATTATTATACCCATGACAATGATAAGAAAACTGAGGCACAGAAAGTAAACTTTGGCCATGGTCACACAGAGTCAGGATCTAAATTTAGGTCATCAGATTGCAGAGTCTCTGCTCTTTACCATCAAGCTTTCTCTATCAGAACAGGAATTCAATCTAAAGGCCCAGGGAGAATTCTTGGCACTTGCTTTGAAGAAAAGACAAGAAGAAGTCGAAAGCTAAAAATGGAAAGGATCACCTAGAAATTGATCTTAAAAGATAAAGTGTCTGAACCAACATTTTTTGGCCAAGGTTTCCCTCTTATAAGAGATCATCAGGGCCCTACTATTGGAGAAATAACCCCCAGACAGAGTTTAGCATGTCTTTTTTTTTTTTTTTTAAGATTTTATTTATTTGACAGAGAAAGATATAGCAAGAGAGGGAACACAAGTAGGGGGAGTGGGAGAAGGAGAAGCAAGCTTCCCACAGAGCAGGGAGCCTGATTCAGGGCTTGATCTCAGGACTCTGGGATCATGACCTGAGCTGAAGGCAGACGCTTAGTGACTGAGCTCCCAGGAGCCCCTTGGCACGTCATCTTAATAACTGTGTCATATAGGGCACCTGGGTGGCTCATTGTTGAATGTCTGATGCCTAGTTTTGACCCAGGTCATGATCTCAGGGCCGTGAGATCGAGCTTCAAAGTCGGCTCCAGGCTCAGTTCAGAGTCTGCTTGAGATTCTCTCTCTCCCTCTCCTTATGCCCCTCTCCATGCTCACCCGCTTGCTCTCTCTCTCTCTCTCTCTCTCTCTCTCTCAAATAAATAAATCTTTTAAAAAAATCATGCTGTATGTCACTTTTAGTTTTAAGGCACTTTTATACACCTTCCATTTGATGCTTGCAACCAATTAGATTGATGAGTCCAGAGTTTTTCACTGCTCATATAGCCAACTCCTCCCACATCATCTAGTGCCTCGTGGGACACCATTTTATCACGTCCATGACTGTCCAAGGAGGCAAAAGCTGAAATTGAACACTCGTGATTCCCTTTGCAAGTGTTCTTCTCCTGTTACTATACTCCTAGTTCATGAGAGGACAGCTTAACAAGTCCTTACTAGCTAATTGAAGCTAATAAAAATATCAACGGCTATTCTGTTACATATGATCACCCCACCCCCGCATCACCAAGGATGAAAATCCAAAGCCTGGTCCAGTTCAAATCCAGGATCTCCAGGGGTGCCTGGGTGGCTCAGTCGGGTAAGCGCCTACCTTTGGCTCAGGTCGTGATCTCAGGGTCCTGGGATCGAGCCCCCCGTCAGGCTCTGCTTTCAGTGTGTGGACAGCTTAAGATGCAAGCTTGTGGGCACCGAGGCCATGCCGGGCATGGGTCTCTGTGATACGCAGCCATTATTATCTCATTAGTACTTAACCATAAGCTTATGAAGTCGGTTCTATTAGTGTCTTGATTTTACATTGAGGGAACTGAAGCTCAGAGCTTCAGAGAGCTTAAGTCACGTTTCCACACACCTGCCAAGTAATGAAAGAGCTGGATTCAGGACAATAAAACATTTAGGGGCTGAAAGGCAGCCGCCAGACAGTGACTTAGGGAGGAGGTGATTCAGTGCCCCCCATCGTTGTGTCTCTAAATGTCCTCTGGTCGTGAAAGAACTTGTAGATGATCGGCTAAGCTAGTATGGACGTGAGGGAGCAAGCCACAGGTACAAAAACCAAACTTTTTCCAGAGGTTAGTGGAAAAAGGAACAAAGGATTACCATCTTAAAGATTCAGACAGGAAAGCAAAAATTGCCCAAAGCTATAATTATGGTATCAAGAGAACTGGCCAGAGGAGGAACGGCTGCTTTAGAAAAGAGAGGGGGAGAAAAGGGGAAAGGGATTTGTGCGTGGGTGCGTGCGTGCATGCATGGCATTCATTAGCAAGTGATAGACAATGTTTGCAAAACACGCATGGGTTGGATAGGGGAAATTATAAATGCATTAAAAATTTAGCTTATTTTTAAACAATTTTAAGTGCTAAGGGATCCAAGGAGATAATGCATGGGAAATGCTTGAATTATACAGTGCTATACAAAAGTAGAGTGGTACTTAGTTTTAGATGAGTGTATTTATAATAAAACTGGAAAGACAAGGAGAAGCCAGGCCAAGGGGCTGAGCTGACACTCTGCTGGGCTTTGCTCCCCTCTCCTTGTGCGTGTCTTGCCCAGAAGGTTCCTCTTCATCTTGTTTTATTGCCGCTCTGTTCCAGCTGTTTAACAGCTGGCCCACGTCTACCCCAGGTGGTGGTATTTAAGGAATCAGTTGAGCAATTGCTCTGCTATGTATTGCTCGGGGTTTGCAAAGTCCCATCAGGATTCTGAAAGGCCCGAGACACCTCCCAGGAGCCCCCCAATGCAGTAGAGGAAGCCCGATCCTATGCTGGGGAAGTCAGTTCTGCAAATGAAGGAAGGTCGTGCTGGGGCCATGGGACAGGCGAGGACACCTGATGGAGGGGGCATCTCCCATTTGTAGGGAAGACAACTGTTTCCTTTCCTGAGGGTTTCTGAAATCTGTGATTTACTTTCCTAGCCACCTCGCTTGTACAGACTTTGTCTTTTGGGTGTCTTTTGGGCTGAGATAGGCTAAGAGGGGAGATTTCTCAAAAGATGAGCCACTCTTGGGGCACCTGGGTGGCTCAGTCAGTTAAGCATCTGCCTTTGGTTCAGGTCATCGTCCCGGGGTGCTGGGATCGAGCCCCACATCCTCTCTTCTCAGCAGGGCTCTGCTTCTCCAGCTCCCTCTGCCTCCTTGCTCATGCTCTCTCTCTCTAGCTCAAATAAATTCAAAAGAAATCTTAAACCAGGTGCCACACAAGGGCAACTTCTCCTGTCTCCCACCCTGAGAGGCACGCTGCGTGAACAGAGTCCAGGGCCACGAAGGGATTTTCGTGGGAGCCGTTCAGTGATCACTTCCTTAAAATAGAAAGTCTCACTCGGAGGGAGCCTTCTGGGAGCCCTGCACTGGGAGTGACAGGCCTGCAGTGGTGAGGATGTGGGCTTTCTGCTTATTCTCACCTGATGTGCTCAGCACTGCTCACTCCCAGCTCAGGATCTGCTCCGCTTTGGAGACGTCTAATCATTCTGGAAACTAACGGTGTCCAGGAGTGATTCCCCATATTTTTGCTTGCAGGTGCTTCTCTCTAAACATTCGCTTTTGAAAGATTTGATCTCCAACCAATTAAATGACTTTTTCTTTTTTAATGACCCATTAAGATGACTTCGCTTCTCTGTGTTCTCATGAATCCTAGATGAATGGGTTTGCCAGCCAGGCTTCCGGCGGGCGTGGGCACTCAGCGTCCCCACGCAAGGAGGCACAATTGCAGTCTGGTACAAGAGGCCAGTTGACATTTCAGTTGACCTTTGAGGTTTGATGGTAGATAAATATGCTTCTTCCCCTGGGCGTCTCAGAATGTTTGAACACCATTGGAGACCCAAGACATGCACTCTGCCTTCCTGGGGAACATTGCTTTGAGGTACAGAAGATGACAGTTAAAGTGACTGACGAGGGGGACACTGTACAGAGAAATCTGGCCTTTAAAAGTGCACTTAGGAAAGACTGGATCAGCTCAGGAAAAGGGGAGGGAAATGGACAACAGAGAGAAAGAAAGAAGGAGACATTCTGGAAGGGGTGATCCAGACTCAAAGCGTACGCCCTTGCTAAGGTAAAGATTACGAAAGTAGGTATCAGACCTTGAGAGGTCCTGCTTTAGGGAACACCAGCAAATCTGCTCTAGCCTATGGAGGATTTCATTGTGGGGCTCCACGTTCTGCTCAGGTAACCCTAGCACACTGGAGATGTAGCTCCTGGTCTGCTCAGCAGGCCTTTTACCCAGAATAGCAGCAGTGACGTCTATCTTGAAACCTTGACTCCGAACCTGATGCCCTGACCTTGGCTCAGTGTGCCTGACACCCCTGTACAGTTTCAACAGATGTCCTGAGGCCATCTATCTACTCTATGCCAGGAATTCGGGGTATAAACCTGAGTAAGTCAGACTCAGCCCCCTAGGACAGAGCATAATAATAGTGGTGACAAACATAGAAACCAATGTTTAAGGTGGAGGTTGGTGAAGGGGATTCAAGGTATGCATAAACGGCTCTGGAAACCCCCAGAAAGGGTGATTATCTCTGCCTGGGATGGAAGGAGAGAACACGCAGGGAGTCTAGAAAGATAAAGTCCACCAAGCAACTTTTCTGTACTCAACACACAGGCGAACATCAATGAGCGCATAGACTTTCCTCCTATTTTCTGCAAAAATGTGATGGTACTGGGAAACTCGGGAAAGAGAGGGATCCAGGTTTCCTGGGTTGGCGTCTTATTAGCTCTATGGCACTGGGGCAAGATTTAAAAAAATTTTTTGTAATCCTTATCTGAAAATAGGAACAACGATAATATTCATAGGATCGTGTTGAAAAGTAAGACAATACATAGTAAGTTGCCAATAAACATTAACCATTATCATATGCATATTGTTCTCAACCACTTACATATAAATCAGCTTGCTTATCTCCCTGAAAATATGGAGAGCACTACCTTTTTCATGGCTACATACTATTTTGATGTGACCGTGCCAATTTCCGTAAGCAGTCCCCTACTGATGCATGTTTGGGTTATTTCTAAATAGTCACAACTACAAATAAAACTCTAACAAACAAACAATGTTGCATGTACATCTTTGCACAATTGTGCAAGTATTTCCATACTAATCATTTCACCAACTGAAACTGTGGAGACTGTGAATTTGCCCATTAGAGTCTTTCACAGATATGGTCAATTGCTCTCCAAATAGGGCACACCACTTTAAATTCCCAGCCTTGGTAAATGAGACTTCCCAGCTACCTACCAACTTGGGGCATCATCAGTCTTTTAGATCTTTTCCATGAGGGCTTTATTGGAACACAAAAGAACAAGAGCAAGTCCAAAGAGGGAGGCAGGGAAGCAAAAGAAAATACACCCGAAGGTTTGAGAAGTCCAAGGAAGGAAAGGGAAGGTGAGAGCAGAGGGCTGACTGTCCCATGTGCAAGCAGACCTGTCCCTACTCTGCTCTGGTCAAATCCTGGGAGTCTGCCCCTCTGCCCACGGTGCTGGGCCTTCAGCATTAAGGGCAGTACCGGAATGATTCTGGAAGTATCCATTGCCCAGGGTCTCATGAGCCGAGTCCATAGCACTAGAGCATGAGGCCATGTCATCTGTTCCTTTTGAAGGAGGCCCGTGGCAAGGTCTTCCCCAAACCTCCGGAGTCTCAACCTAGACCTACAGCACATAAACCAGTGATTTCAAAACCACATTTCGAGAACACCAGTCTGTGGCACAGCTTTCTATGAAGAGTTTCCCGAACAGTAGAGAAGTTCAGAATCTAAGTTCAGATACTTTTCAAGATCACTCTTACGCTCTTACCTTCTGAGGCAATGTAAGGTAAGGCAGCAGAAGGAGCTTTGGACAGAATGGCTTTGGATTCATGTAGACTTTCGCTAAAATCTTCTGAGCGTCTGAAGCTCTGACAGTGAGCTCTGACACTCACTAGTTGGGTGACACTGAACTCAGTTACCTCATCTGAGAAATGGGGATAATATTCTCCCCAAGACAAAGAATCTTTGGGTGAAAATTACATAGTAGAATCTATGTCAAGGGCTCATTAGCAAATAAATATAAGCTCCCTTTCCCCTAGTTCAGTGTGGAGCAGGTGTGGGGCTGGTACCCCCAGATACACTGGACTGGATTTCACATGGAGAGTAATATGTTTGAGTTGGATTTTCTACAAAATTGGGGGAAAAAACCGAAACACCATCATCCCACTATCTACTCTCTCAAAGCACTGCTTGTATTGAAAGGTAATTTGTGACAACTCTGTGAAGATGATAATAAAATCCACTGCATCATACACTTTAAATGAGTGAATTGTGTGGTATGTGAAAGACGTCTCAATACAATTGTTATTATTCAAAAAGATTATCTGTGGAGGTCAGTTTTCTGCTACCTAATTTTGTGTCTACAAAGAACCAATGAGAATGAAATATAATTACGTATTGAAATAGTAATCTCTGTGCTTTTCCACGCTTTCTTGGTCTTAATTCTCCTCAAGATATCCATGTCATTTGGTGATAATTAGGATTATTTAAACAGGAATGCAGAGGGAGAAAAGCCAATGTTTTTCTTCACTTCCAAATTTAAAAATTTTGAAAACTGAATTTTTTATTTATACAAGAAGGATTTTGTTGAAAGAAAAGGCTCATGACATTGTCAAAGCAGGCAGCCCTGAAGGAAACAAGATAGCGAGTTTAAGCTCGACGTTGACTGGGAGAGCATGGGTGAAGACCAGACCACTCAGCTTCAGCCACTGTGCTTCCCCCAGCTCCCCACCCCTAGAAACCGGAGGAAAGTCTCCTGGGTGGGAGCAGCATGGAGCAGGACCCTGGAAACCAGGGGACTGGGGTGGTATGAGGTGGGGGTAGAAAGGTGGTTTGGGGGATTCATGGAGAAAAGTGGAGTCAGCAGTAACTGGGTGAGTTTTTACCATTGACAGGAGCAGCAGGCTCCTAAAGACCAAATCTGTAGGTTCCATCCCCACTGGAGTGTGACTGGCCTATTGAATGTGATGAACAGTAGGGGTGTAAGTCACTGTCCCATGAGGGCCTTTTCTCCATAGCTGCCTGCTCCCCATCTGTGGATGTGATCAGTGTCACTTCTGTCCATACACTAAGATTTTGCAGAGCCCCATCCCCACTGTTCCAATTGTCCCCAAGTCATCACTCCCTTTTCTGTGGCCCTAGGTACAGATCCTATAAGCACTGATTTAGGACATCCTGTAGGCAGAGCCCTGCCCTGCCTGTCTTCCAGCCTCAACAGAAGACCCACACCTTGCATGGCTCCCCATTGAGTGCTCTTCCTAAGTACTTTGTGTGGGAGTCCTTAGCTGTGGTTGGATTTTTTTTATCATTTATTTTTTAAGCTCAACTCCTCTGTCCAGTTCTTGCATCAGCCACTGCTCTGCTCCCTGGCACCAAATGAGAAGCATGAAGAACCCATTCAACTCACTTTCTAAATCATCTGATGTTTTCCAGACTTTCTAGCTTAGAAGTAGCCAAGAGGAGGAACAGACAGGGGAATGTGACCCATATATGATTTGTCACCTCCGACATTACTTTGTCAGGAAGTTCCCAGCTCACAGAGTATAAGAGTTGAAAGGGAGGACAGGGAAGGACAAGATTCTTGTTGTCCAAAAAAAAAAAGAAAGAGAAAGCAAGAAAGCAAACAGGAAAGAAAGAATGAAAGAAAAGAAAAGGAAAGAAAAGAAAAGAAAAGAAAAGAAAAGAAAAGAAAAGAAAAAAGAAAAGAGGAGGGGGTAAGGGATGAAGTCACTCTGCCTCTCCAAGGGGAGTACCCCTCTCCCAAAAATGCCTTCACAAGAATGTAAGATTAAGATCAGAGGAATATAAACAACTCAGCAAGAATCCAGGCTGAGCCTAGTTTGGTGCTGGCATTGATGTCCAAGTCAGACCCTGGCTTACCAAACCCAGCAAAGCCTTGAATTTTAAAATTATGATGAGGTTTTGTTGTGATTATTTCCAGAGGAAGAGAAAGACAAAGAGAAGCAAAATGGCTTAAAATGTTCTTTCTTCATCCTGGAACATGTTCCCTGATGTCGGAAAGGGACAAAGTTAAATGTAAAATCCTAAACAGACACCACCATAGCTGAGAAAGGATACACGTGGAGCACCTTAATGACAATTCATGTGCAGAGGATCCAGTAGGAGTGCCGAAGCTTCAGAACAGCACATGCAGGGGCACCTGGGTGGCTCAGTGGGTTGGAGCCTCTGCCTTCGGCTCAGGTCATGATCCCAGGGTCCTGGGATCGAGCCCCACATCGGGCTCTCTGCTCAGCAGGGAGCCTGCTTCCCCCTCTCTCTCCGCCTGCCTCTCTGCCTACTTGTGATCTCTCTCTCTCTGTCAAATAAATATATAAAATCTTAAAAAAAAAAAAAAAAAGAACAGCACATGCAATCCAGGGGGGCTTTTGTTAAGGAACAGAGCCTGGAATATGGAGATGGCCCCTTTGTACCTCTCACTGGTTGGACTGTGTCTGAACTGCTGGGCTGAATTTTCACAAAGAAGAGGTCTTCCAACTGACAGACACTCTCGACGCATTGCAACTGCCAGCCCTTTTCATTGCCCCATCTCCAGCCTCATGTCCCCAGATCCCCAGAGCTAATCTGGAGGGGGGCAGTGTGTTGGACATCTACCATCTGTGCTTCCCCAGATCCACCCTCGTTTCCTTCTGGGAAATCACCCCTCCACCATTCTCTGCCTCACATGGTCAGCTGCCCACCTCTGAGCTCCAGAAATGTGCACATGACCCAATTCTGGGACTTTTTGTTACAATTCTTAGGAAATGAGAATTTTTTAACTGAATTTTTTTAGCTGAATTTGAAACTAGGAGGAAGTGAATGAGAGCTGCTGAAAGCAACCACTTGGAAACGTCTGCTTAAGAGGAACATTAACCTAGAGCTAAGAGATAGAGTCACCTGGGTCCAATAGCTACTGAAGCAGGACTTACCCTCAAACTAGTACCTTGAAGTTTACTTGGAGTTATATGAACCAGTAAGTTTCCTTTGTGCTTAAAACAGGATGAGCTGGGTGTCTGCCCTTCTAAAAAAATAAAAAGAATCCTGATGATACAGACAAGGTCAATAGCTTTGACCCTATGTTCTGTTGAAGCTTAGAATTAAAAAACAATTTTTAATTCAGGCTGTTCCTCCAGATTCTTCTCTGATCTTCCCACATGGTAATCTTATCCAGGACATGGAATCCCCTAGGCTTAAGAATTTGAGTTACTTCAGGGGTGCTTGGGTGGCTCAGTGGGTTAAAGCTTCTGCCTTAGGCTCAGGTCATGATCTCAGGGTCCTGGGATCAAGCCCCGCATCAGGCTCTCTGCTCAGCAGGGAGCCTGCTTCCCCCTCCTCTCTCTGTCTGCCTCTCTGCCTACCTGTGATCTCTCTCTCTGTCAAATAAATAAATTTAAAAATCTTTAAAAAAAAGATTTTTTTGGAGTTACTTCCAATTGTACGTGACCCCTTCCTCCTTCCACATTATCCCAGTTGGTAACTCTGTAGATCTTCCTTAATTCAAATCCTGTGGACCACACCCCCAGATTGCTCTGGATTCTCTGGTCTGGGGCTCTTCCTTCATGTTTGGACCTCTCAGAATTGGTCTTTACCTGGCCAGGGTCTGAACTTACTGTGAACTTGGAGCACTTGCTGGCTACCCCTGAAGTGCACCCCAACAGCCAGGTCTACGCTTCATCCTGGGAAGAAGGGTCTTGAGTCACGAAGACTGAGATATACCCCTAAAGACCCTACTTTTTTTTTTTTTAAGATTTTATTTATTTGTTTGTTTATTTATTTATTTATTTATTTGACAGAGAGATCACAAGGAGGCAGAGAGGCAGAGAGAGAGGGGGAAGTAGGCTCGCTGCCGCGCAGAAAGCCCGATATGGGGCTCGATCCCAGGACCCTGAGATCATGACCTGAGCCTGAGATCATTACCTGAGCCAAAGGCAGAGACTTTAACCCACTGAGCCACCCAGGCGCCCCCCTAAAGACCCTTCTTGACTCCAGTATGATTCAGACACACACCCAAATGGGAAATCATAAAGGAACCAATCAGAATGGCAAGGAGTCTAGAAACAAGATCCTTAAATTCAGATGCAAAGAAGTGGCTGTATTTGGCCTAGATAAAAGAAGGCTAAAGGAGAAATATGATGTCTTTCTGCAAATATTTATAAAACTACCATAGAGAACTAGAGCCAATGGGTGAATGTCCCAAGGAGATAAAGAACAGAAGAAATTCTTTTCTTCTATATAGAAGATGACAATTTTGGATTGTTTCTGTGCACTCGATAATTGCCCTTGACTTTAGCAAGAACATCTTCAACATCCTTGTCATCTCTGAAATGCCAATCCCTGGGCAGGTCAGCACTTCTGGATGGATTCCTGGCAATGACACCTGGGAGGAGCCTGGGGAGGCTGGAGTGAGCATGGAGTGCACTTTCATGAAGAATTTCCACTTCCCAGAGCTGGAGCAAATTCCTGGCCTTCAGGAGCCTAGGAGTAAGAATCACTGAGCATGAGCTGAGCTCGGTCCCAGAGAGCTAAAATATTTATTCGCTGGAGGACAAAGGGAAGAGCCCCTTGTGCTAAATCGGGAGGTAGCCATCACCATAAGACTGGTGGAAAATGGGGGCCCAAGTTTAATAATGGTAAATCTATCAAAACCAAATGGACATAGCTCACATCCTGTGGGCAATAAACATCCACAGGTGAAATTTTATGAGGTTTTAAAAGGAGCTTTATGAGTTTTGGGGGAGCCTTAGAATAAACTGAAACCAGCCATGGAAAAACAATATAATGTGAACTGTGGAAAGCAATAGTTGAAAATTCTGTCACTGTTACCAAACCAAAGAAACTGTTCAGGGAAAGGAGAAAGATATGCTAGGCTTTATGTCTCTCCCATGATTTCTGGTGAGGTAGACTGTCTTACCAGCAACATTTTTAACTCCTTGACAGGAAAGACTATTAAAGGTCTCCTGTTAGCCCCAAAGCACCTGGCACAATGTAGGTGCCCCTGTGTGCACAAACACACACAAACCATTTCTGAGATGGGCAATCACATTTGTGAGTGCTTCCACAGGTATGCACTTCCCCCTTGCTCTAGGGACTTTTTGCTTTGCAGGCAGAAAACTTAAACCGAGTGTTGAGAAACTTTCCCAAGATCACATAGTTAATAAATAGCTGAACCGTGATTTGAAGAGCCCATGTCCCTTTAACCACATCTACATTTGCCAAACGTTTGGATCTCATCAACCAATAGTGTTTCAAAAATACTCAAGACAACCCTGATTGGGTCGCCAACATTTTGCTGGGCGGATATCATCGAAAACTGAGAAAGTTAAATTACAACAGCCCCAAAAGACAAGACAATCTCAGAATAAAGAAAATATACTGAGTATTAAGAAAGACTCACCCCTTACCATGAGTGTGCACGCATGTGTGTGCGCACCTGTAAAGATATGGTCATTGACAGGCACCTGGCTGGCTCTTGAGATTGTGACTCTCTGCCACACTTTACTCTCTTCATCCCTCGTAGCACCGAGCACCATGTGTCACATAGAGTAGGTGCTTTAGACCTGCCATTGAATGACTAACATTATTTGCTCTTTTTTTTTTTTTTAAGATTTTATTTATTTATTTGACAGAGAGATCACAAGTAGGCAGCGAGGCAGGTAGAGAGTGGGGGGGCCGGGTGGGGGGGAAGCAGGCTCCCCGTCGAGCAGAGAGCCCGATGCGAGGCCCGATCCCAGGACCCTGCAGAGGCTTTAACGCACTGAGCCACCCAGGTGCCCCTTATTTGCTCTTTCCTGTACGATCCTCTGAAAATACGGGTTCTTAGTGGGATCATGGACCCACACAACTTGCTTCATCTTGTTTAATTTTGGTGTATGGCTTAGGAAAAGCAGGACTTCACTGCCACCTCCTTCTCCTCTCCCCTTGAGAACAGCAAGATTTCTCCTCTTGGCAGACTATCAACACAACTTTGTGTCTTTGCACTAAAGAGACTCCACCACCACCACTCTGGCCTACGCCCTCACTCTTAGAGGTAATTTAGAGAATGGGGTCAAGGAGGGCTGTGCAGCCCCTAAGGAGTGAGTGAGCACCTTGGCCTGGGGGTTCCGTGGTTTGAGTGTTCTGCTCTCTTGTCCCACTTCTTCCACTGGGTGACCTTAGGAAATTCTCTTCTTTGAATCTCGGTTTTTTTCATGCACAAAACCGGGGGGGGGGGGGTGTTGGGCCAAAACAGCTTGGCAATCTACACCTCTCTTCCATCTGGCTGATTTCAGCTCCTTCCACATCACGGCTTTTTGTTTGAGAAAATCTGGAATTTGGGGATGGAGTCAACGGCAAGTTGGCCCTTGAGGAAGATTCTGTAATACGATCGCACAGCTGGTTAGTGATTCTACATAAGTGCAAGATCACTTGAGGGTGGAATGTCAAAGTTTACCAGACATTATCTTGGACCAATTCTCCTTTTTCCATGAGACCAAATCATTATCCTCAAAAGCATTACTAATTGTGCACATCCACCAGATGCTGGAAGGCCCTAGCTGGGAAGCAGAAGACCCACGCTGGGGGTCATCCACCCCACTCAGGTTTCTCCTTGGCTAGGTTTACACTGGAGTGCCCGGCAAGAAGCCAGGCTATGCCCTGGAATAAATGACTTGTCCAGTCACCAGCCCCGGCCCCAGGAAGGGCTCTCATCCCTAACTTGGCCTTCCATTTATCTTTTATAGCATGAAACCAACTATGCCTCGCTGAGGGAAAGGTTAAGTTACAGGGCCTAACTTTTAAAAAAATTTTTTGAAAGGACTTCCTTCCCCTTTAATTTGAGAATAGTGACTTCCTTGGCCCCCGCCAGAGCAGGACTATCTGGATGTCATCTACAAACGGAGAAGAAGGAGAGAGCTAGCCGGTTGGCCTGCCTGCTGAATCAACTTTGGTTGCTTTTTCACAGACAGATCAAAAGGCTCCTGAGCAGTTAACCCTCAGCAAGGAAGTGACACCTACAAGTAGAGAGGATTTAGCAAAAGTGAACACACGCTTTGTGAAAATGCATTGCTTTGTTCGGTGTTGGAGATTTCTGGTCACCTCTGTAAATATCCTGAAGATGAGCTTTGGCTCCACTCTGGAAAATCCCTGGGATCTATTAGCCATCTTAACCTACAAGAAGGAAGGTTCCCCAGATTTTCGGTGATTGCATGGTAAACCTATCTCCATAGAGACAACTAGGGAGGTTGGGGGAGTCAGGTCTGCATGGTCTTTTTCCTCTTGGCGATGCTTTAACATAATCTCTGGGGATCAGCATAAGTGCTAGAAAATAGAAAATGAAAGTTCTGGGAAAAGCCCAAGACCAAAAAGAGAGGCGAAGACTTACATGTCCAAACGAGAAATAATGGAGGACAGCGTGCGAATGAGTCGATTCAGGAAAGGTCTATAAGAAGTTTGGAGAGCAAGTGAGAGCACAGAGACCCTCAGAGGAAGCTGATGTAGGGAGAGATGCCCCAAACTAGGAACGCGCCTCTGAAGAAATGTCAAGTGGTGTTCAGGCCCCCTGAGAAAGTGCTTTTGATCCATTGCAAAAGGTTATAGAGAAAGAGTCCAGAAATGGAAAAGGCAAAGGGAAGCCTTCTATTTAGAAACCACCTGGAGCATCCCACCACCAACCTGGTGAGCCAGGGAGGCTGTTCTCTTCCTTCTGTTGATGAATTCCTCCCACACCTGTGAATACAACAGTGTGTCAAGAGTTAGAGAACAACCCCGCCTGATTTTACCAATGAAGGTACCTAAGGTCCCCTAAAAGCTGGTGGTAGAGCCCTTTGCTGGAGCCCCTCCTCCCCAAGCCCAAATTCCTTCCACTCTTCCCTCAATCTCTGGCACCCCGAGAGGGTGCATCTCTGTGCCCCCATTTTTGGAATCTGAGAGTTTCTCAGGTCTGCCTATCTCTCTGCTCTAGAGATCTTCCCATCTCAGCCTCTTATTTACACGAACCTCATGCCGCAGGTAGCAAATCTGTGTCCCCTGAGTTTGTGAGTGTGCAGCAAGCCTCTGCCCACTGCTGTGGGCCTGCCGGAGGCT
This sequence comes from Procyon lotor, assembly GCA_028646535.1. NCBI lineage: Eukaryota > Metazoa > Chordata > Mammalia > Carnivora > Procyonidae > Procyon > Procyon lotor. The sequence goes on along the minus strand of CM053610.1, from coordinate 97,001,391 downwards.
CTCTTTAACTGCGGGCCCCGGAGCCTCTCCTGGCCTTGGCTCCTGGTGCACACGTTTTCCGTCTCCACTCGGGACAGCCATGTGTGTGATTCGGGGGAGTGGGGGTGGGGTGTGGAAGTAGAGGGAGGGAAGAGCATCGATGGATGTGAGCAGCCACTAAGACCAGTGTCCCTGCACATTTCCAAACACAGACGGGAGAGAGGATCACATGCGGACCTATGGGTTACGCATGTCTGGATGCCGGTGACATTCTGCCCTAGTCTAAAAAACGAACAGTGAGACTCTCAGAACTGAGAAATGTGTATTTCCGAGGCCTCTGATTATAGGTTTACTGCTTAAGCCCATGGCTTCTGTCACTTTGCTTGAGAACGGGTTAAAAGGTTAAGAGGATGTTTCAAAAAAGTCCTCTAAAGGAGGTTCCATTAGCCCCAGACCCCGCATATATCCAAGCAGAAACATAGAAGCAAGATGTAGGGACCAGAAGAGAGGCTTCTCAGGAGGAACTGGTTTCTGTCTGAGGGAGATGAGCTGTCAAATCCTTCACTTAGGAAAACCACGGACTCCCGAGCAGCCCTGAGCGGGGATGGAATCAAGGCAGGAATAGGCCGTAGGAAATTACCTTTCTCAAGGTCTAGTGTGCGGGCTTGGCCGGAATCTCCAGATATTAGAGGCCACACCTTTTACTCTTTAAGACGTATGACTCGAGTTCCCCACTGAACTCTAGATGCTATTTCTTTCCAACCCGAAGAAAGAACTTATCAAACCACCTGTTCTGAGCCTTACCGGGATGCAAAAATCAGCAGAGCAGGGCCCTTGGCCTCACAGAACTTAGAACAAGGGTCATGAAAAGCCAAACTGCAGAAGTTTGGGAAGTTTTTAAAAAATGTCCCCAAATTCTTTCCCTGCACTCCTGAGAAGTCGGCTGGCCAGCAGGTCTGATTGGCCGTGGCACCAGAGCCACTCTCATGGAAGGATGGTGAAGCTGTCCGTCTGGGTCCCATCCACTTGACTGTCACTGAGGGGTCCCCGGAGCCAGGTGCGCAGAGTGAGGCCCAGCTGCTCCCCAGCCCCGGCCTCGGAGGCCTTGCTGGTCGGGGAGCCCGGGGCTCAGAGCCGCTCTGGGTGGAGTCGGGTGGCAACATATCAGGGCCCCGGCATACCCCCCTGGCCCAGGATGCTTCTCTCCATTGTGCCTATGGCTTTCCTTAATGTCAGTATTCGGGGGCGTTGATGAACCCCCGGGGAGTATTTAAACACTGAAACCCAGTCCTGGCCAGGGCCCCACCGGATGATGAGAGAGCGCGGGAGGAAACAAAAGTGCTTGTGTTAACAGAATGTCATTTCCCAACATGATTCAGGCCCCGAAGCTGAGGCAGGAAAAGGAGAGCAAATGCCTTCCCATTCATCACTTCGGACGCCGCTATTTTTAGAGCGCACGCCAGCTCAGTGCGGGGCTCCCGGCTCCGAGCGCCCGGCAGTGGAAGGCACTGAGGTCAGGTGATTGAGCCAGTCAGGCGTGGGGATCGTGCAGGGGTGTGTGTGTGTGCGCGTGCGCGCGTGCATGTGCATGGCGTGCGTGGGTGGTGTGCACAGCATGTGAGTGTTCTTGCATGTGTAATGTACGTGGGCGTGGGTAATGTGTGTATGTACACGTTTATGTGGTGTATGTGATGTGTGCACGCGGTATGTATGTACGTGGTGTACGTGTGCAATGCTGTGCGTGAGCTCAGGGTACATGGTGTACGTGGCATGTGTGTGCGTGGTGTGAATGCCTGTGTGCAGTGTGAGTGGTGCGCGTCCACGCGTGTGCGTGCGTGTGCCCGTAGGGAAAGGAGGAGAAGTGGGCGAGCCCTGTCCCGCCAGAGCTGCAAGCGCTGAGCCGGGTGCCTTGTGCGTGCGGGTGGGAAGCTATGTGGAGGCAGTCGTGGGGGGATGGGCGAGGGAGAGGAAAGGGCTGGGACTCAAGTGGGGCCTCGGCCCCCAAAGCACCCCTCCCATCCCTGCAGTGGCCTGACCTGCCCCTTCACGCGTGCGCAGACCCTCCTCCCGGGGGTAGGGCCATCCCCGTGGGATGTTGGCAGGCTGCAGATGCCCTTGGCTTTGGTATCACAACCTTGCAAACATCTGGCCACTTGAAGGCCCCTGTGCCCAGGTGTGCTGGCCTGTGGGAAATAGATTCTGCTCCACTCAGGACCTAAGCACCCATTTTCCTAAAAGATAAAATCTTTCCTGGCCATGGAAAGAGGCACCCACCTAGCCCCCCTCACACGTGCCCTTTTTGCAAAGGACAGAAAAGAGGTTTCCCCTCATCTTCACCCATCTTTGGCTCTCTTTCTCCTACGGAAGGGAAAGAGGGCTGCATTGAACTCAACCCTGAGGCAAGATAGGACCAGGGTGTGGGTCTAGGCACTGTTCCTTCTCAGTCACAAGTCTTCTTCTCTCCTTCCATCTTATATGGGGTGTCCTCCCAACTTCCACCTCTGCAGATCTCTCAGCCCTGAAAAAGTAGCATAAACTATCCATCGTCCACATTCATTTTTCCCTTCTCCTTATGTCCTCCATGCTATTCCTTATGTTCCACAAATAAGAGAAACCATATGATAATTGACTTTCTCTTCTTGACTTATTTCACTCAGCATAATCTTCTGCAGTCCCATCCATGTTGATGCAAAAGTTGGGTATTCATCCATTCCGATGGCTGAGTAATATTCCATTGTCTATATGGACCACATCTTCTTTATCCATCCCTCTGTTGAAGGGCATCTTGGCTCTTTCCATAGTTTGGCTATTGTAGATATTGCTGCTATGAACAGTGGGGTGCACATGGCCCTTCTTTTCACTACCTCTGTATCATTGTGGTAAATACCCAGTAGTGCAATTGTGGGGTCATAAGGTAGCTCTATTTTTAATTTTTTTGAGGAACCTCCACACTATTTTCCAAAGTGGCTGCACCAATTTGCATTCCCACCAAGAGGGTAAGAGGGTTACCCTTTCTCCACAACTTCTCCAACATTTGTTGTTTCTTGCCTTGTCGATTTTTGCCATTCTAACTGGTATGGTGGTATCTCAGTGTGGTTTTGATTTGAATTTCCCTGATGGCTAATGATGATGAACAGTTTTTCATGTGTCTGTTAGCCATTTATTTGTATGTCTTCTTTGGAGAAGTGTCTGTTCATGTCTTCTGCCCATTTTTTGACTTGATTATCTGTTTTCTGGGTGTCGAGTTTAAGAAGTTCTTTATAGATCTTGGATATCAGCCCTTTGTAGTGTCATTTGCAAATATTTTCTCCCATTTTGTGGGTTGCCTTTTTGTCCCATGAGAGACGGTAGACTCCAGGAAACAAATGGAGGGTTTTAGAAGGGAAGGGACAGGGGAATGGGTAAGCCCGGTGATGGGTATTAAGGAGGGCACAGATTGCATGGAGCACTGGGGGTTATATGCAAACAATGAATCATGGAACACTATGTCAAAAACTAATGATATACTGCATGGTGACTAATATAACACAAAAATTTAAAAAAAGAAACAACCCCCACAAAAACCAAAAAACAACAACAAAAATACCAAATCAACCATCCATCAGATGAGAACTAACATCAACAGCTGAGGATGAGGCTACCTTCTTTCCCCAAAGCTCTCTAGATGGCCAAAGGGTCTATGGAAATATAGTTTATACGTGGGCCTCGGAGCTCATCCACTTGTCGTTAATAGCTCAGCTGGCCCTGAGGTTCTGGGCAGTTTGGGACCTTCTTACCAGCAGAGAGGGTTTAGATGATTTCCTGCACAGCCATGGATGGCTTCCCATAAGCCAAGGCTACCAGACAAAGCATCCCACGGTGGGAAGTACCTACTGCTACTCCTCCCGGGAAAGCAGGAGAGGCTCATGAGACGTCTTGAGGGAGCCACCAGCACACTGTAAGCAGGAGTCTCCCCACTGCCCCTTGGTAGCACCTAGGAGATGGAGGCTTTATCTGCTTTGTGCTGTGGCCTGGGTGGTAAAGGGATGGGGAAGAAACTGGTACTCAGAGGAGACAGCAGTTTCATTTCTTTTTACCTGTGTCTTCTCCTCTGAAGAGTCATCACAAGAGTTACCGTCCAGTCGGTAACTTAGCAGGAAAAAAATACACTTGGCCGCATTCAAGGATGATCAGGGTCACAGGACGGCAGGTGAGGAGGAACCAGCCAGGTGCCCAAGTCCCAGCCCGGCCACTAGTTGGCATCCATTGTGATCTTGAATCAAGCAGTCACCTCTCTGGACAAAGAAAGGAATGGCGTGGACTAAATGATCATGATTCTTTTCCAAAGTAGCACAAAAATATATATAACTGGGGAGGTTAGAAAAATGCTCCTTGGAGAAGTTAGTCCTCATGCTGGTGGTGGAAGCTAACAGAGAGTAGAATAATAATGGCTAACAGTTCTTGATCCACTAAACACTGTGCCCATCTTACCACCAAACCTTACAAGAACCCTGCAAAATACATGTTATTCTCTCAGTGTGTAGGTGATAAAACTGAAGATCAAAAATGTTAAAGCAATTCCCCAAGGTCACCATCTGGCAAAGGCAAGATCTCAGCCTACATCGTCCTGATGCCCAAGCCCATGTGTTTCATCACACCATACACACGCCTCTCAGTGGATCAAGGAGAATCATTCCTGTTTGTTCCTTTTTCTATTTTGAGCATCTTTTTAAAAAAGTCTAGCCCTTCCCTGCACCTCACAAAAGTCTAAAAACCAACTGCGGTGCTGCCCACAGCTCTTTCCCAGGAACTTCGCTGGGGAAAGTCAGGGATCGTGTTGATAAAGCACCAGGCCCCATATGTCACCAAATCAGAGTGGTTTACAAGTGGTGGTCAAATGACCGCATTGGAAAGCTTGTGTTTGTGCTGGGTGCTTGGGGCATGGGAGGCTGAGTCAGCCGCCAGCCCACTTCTTTTCCAAGGACCTGAAACCAACCAACTTCCTGCTTTTCTTTCTTTTGAAGCCCAGTGCGTGGTGGTGCTTCAAAGTCCAAGAGGGTTGGGCAGTTTGTCCAGGTCCGTCACAAGATCTGCAGTGCCAGCCAACAGAGGCACAGGTGTACCTCGGTTCTCTCTGCTGCCCCCTTTCTCCTTTGATCTTTGGCGTCTCCTGTGACTTTCAAAGCCTCTTAGCTATGCTACCTCCCAGGGATGTTCTTCTCAGCCTTTCTGTTTTGCAGTCACTCTCCCACATCTCTGGGACCTTCTCCCTCTTCTTCCTCCCGTCCTCTTGTTCTCCTTGATGACCAGGAGCTAACCAATGGGGAGACACAAAGAGTTGTACCCAATTGCAGTTACCTTTCCATGACTGCGGCAACCTTGACTGATACTGCAGTACCCCATGGGAGGTTCTTGGGAGCCGACAAAGGAGAGGAAGGAGAGGCTTCCCTTGGTGCTCAGTGTGGTCTCAGAACTTGATTCACGAACTCCAGTTCCCAGGCATGGCCTTCAATAGGAGAGGGGTCCGAGAGGGAACCTCAGCCTGTGGTAGGGGACAGGAGTGTTCACATTTCTGCTCTTTGTCTTTCCTCCTCACTGGTGACCTGAGCTAACCATGAGGTTCTTTGGTCATGAGGACAACAGAGGAGTCCCAGAGACACAAGACATTGGCAGCATTTCAGAACCAACTGGCATTCTTCCCTTGCCTCCATTCCCAACACGATGTACTTCAGAGGAGCCTTGCAAAGACGCTCCCCAAAACCTTACCAGCCTCAAAGGCGTCCCAGTTACCTCTGGCCCCAAGAAACTCTCCAGGCTGAAAAACCAGTAAAATTGGCGAGCTTTCCTGCATGCTCAACACAAATAACTTTTTGTGCTAGGTAGGTGGGGGATAGTGATGATAAAGAATTGTTGAAATGAGCAGAGGTGGTATCTCGATACCTTGATTTGAAGTTAGAAGGCTCTTTTCTTCTTCCCAGTTCCGCCTCTGACCCTCTGTGTGACCTTAAACATTGTTTTCTTTTTTCTGTGCCTTGGTTTCCATATTTATAAGATAGGCTTGTACCAAGAAGAAACCAATACATAATTGGAAAAGAGAAAATGTTATGTAAATAATATTAGAGATTCCCCTGCTGTTTGCTTGACAGCAGTTCACTTAGAAGGTTCAAGATCCTTTTGATCTGAGATGAGAGGGACCAGCTGCCGAGAGATAGAGTCTGATTTAATCCAGAGTTAACCTTGCAGAAGCTCTTTGTAGATAATTTGTGGTGCTTCTTTGTAGTCTAAATCCAGGACAAAGGTGGAGAATATGATTTGCGGAATGGGTAAGCACCATAA
>CM053610.1:96971886-96994997 GCA_028646535.1 Procyon lotor | reverse complement strand
TGGTTAAAAAAAACCACAACATTGGTTCAAGGAGAAAGCAGTGTTAATCCATGTTTCTTTTTATCTGGAGTTTTGAGGAGCATATTTACAATGCCGTCTGGTCCTCAGCGCCCTACCTGGGGGTCCCAGGGCGGGAGGCCCAGTCTCAGGCAGCCCCATGGGCCTCATGGGCTAAACACGATCCACTCCTGGGAAGGACAGTATTCTCTCCTGAGCTGAGCTGCCTACGACCAGATGTCTCCCTGTCCTGATCTCCCCCAAGCCTAGAGGTTTGGGAACACTGACTAGTTCATCAAACTGGATCTCTTGTGCAGGGGATTATTCCTGGCTTTAGGGAAAAGCCCGTTCAGCGATGTCTCCCTTGTCTCCCGTGCACTCACGTTTGCCATGAATCGGTTATGCTCCGAAGATATGAGATTGTCAACGCAATAAACCAAGCTTATGTTTAGTGCATCGGGGAGCAGATATCAGTCAAACACACTCGACAGGACTGCTCTGTTAGCTTTTCATCTGGGAGGCCTTGGGGGTCTTGTGGCTTCCTATGCAAAACAACTTTTTCTTCCAGAATGCTCTGTGCTTGCAATCCTCAATGAATAATTCATTAAGCACCAAAATCCTCCTACAGGGCCCTTGTTTTGGGCACTGGTTTTTCCACCTCCCCTCCAGACAATGGGTTCACAACCCCAGTAGAAGCCAGGCAGTGCCAGCTCCCGAAGGAGTGAGATAGGTTGACACTTCCCAGGGGAACAGGATGGGCCCCTCATTTCCTCCTCCGTGGCTTCCTCCTCTCGATGCACCAGAGCGAGGGCAGGGCCAGGGTGAAGAAGCCACCATCAAGCAAGAACATTTTGACAGGGGAATGAGGGCCCATCCATCTGGAGAAGGATGGAGCTCACTGTTGCAGCAGAGAGGGGCTCCCAGATGGGAGAAACGGGGGGCAGGTACAGAGTCACATGCCGAATACATTCCAGGAACTGAGGGGACCCTGATAAACCCCACCAAGGCTTACCAGCCTCCTTTCTGTGTCTCTACTTTTAAATTGAAGGCTCATGTTCTATGAGGCAAGAACCAAGGATCAAAGGGGAAAGGGTTAGGATATTTAGTTTAAAAAGTAGTGGCAGAATAGTAGAAGGAGAAACCGTAACTCAAATCATACCATCTGGCATATCTCTGAATGCTTCGAAAACTCCAGGCCTTTGTTCAAGCTGTTCTTCTGCCTGAAATGAACCACCTACTCCATTGTCAAACTCCTTTTCATCCTTAAAAATCCTGCCCAGATGTTCCCTCTTCTGGAAGGTTTTCCAGGCTACCTTCCGTCCCTCGTACTCCAGCAGAACCATCTCTGTGGCGATGCATACCATCTTCTGGTTTGTGTTCTAGTTAGTGACGTACGTGTCTGTATCTTCCAACAGAGGGTGAGCCCCTCAAGGGCAGAACCCGTGCTTCATTCAGACCAGCGGCCATTTTCTCTACTGACTCATGATGTTGAGCATCTTTCCATGTGCTTATTGGCCATGGCCATAGATCTTTTTTGGCAAAATGTCTATTCCAGTACTTTGCCCATTTTTGAATTGGGTTATTTGTCTTTTTGTTATTTAATTCTAAGTGTTCTCTATTCTGGACATTAGATTCTTATGAGGTATATGTCTTGCAAATATCCAGTTCATCATTTGAATCATTTAAATGTGTAGAGGTCAGTGGTTCACAATGTCATGTGTCCATTGGCACTTACTGCAAATGCTTTGTCACTCCAAAAAGCAACCTCATACCCACTCAATAGTCATTTCCTATTATCCCCTTCCTGGACCCTAGAGAACTGCTAATCTACTTTCTATCTCTATGAATTTGCCTATTCTGGACATCTCATAGAAGTGGGATCATATGATATGTGTCCTCTTGTGTCTGGCTTCTTTCATAACATAATGTTCCCAAGGTTCATCCACATCATGGTGTGTGTTTGCACCATGTCATTGTATGGATAGAGTAATGGTTTAGCCATTCATTAGTTGATGGACATTTGAGTTGTTTCCACCTTTTAGTTACTCTGAATAATGCTGCCGGGAATATTTGTTTACATGTCTTTGTGTGGACATATGTTTTCAATTCTCCAGCATATGTACATTTACAAGTGGAATTGGTAGGTCATATACTAACCCTATATTTAACATTTTGAGGATCTGCCAAATTTTTCCTAAGGAACTTCATCATTTTGCATTTCCACCAGCAGTATAGGAGGGATCCAATTTCTTCACATCCTTGCCAATACTCGTTACTCTCTTTTGTTGTTGTTTTATTTTTGTTTTTTGTTATAGCCATCCTCATGAGTGTGAAGTAGGTATCTCACTATAACTTTGAATTGCATTTTCTCTACTGACTAATGATGTTGAACATCTTTTCCCATGCTTATTGACCATTCATAGATCTTCTTTAGCAAAATGTTTATTCAAGTCCTTTGCCCATTTTTAAATTGGGTTGTCTTTTTGTTATTTAATTCTAAGTGTTCTTTATCCTGGACATTAGATTCTTATCAGGTATATGTCTTGCAAATATTTTCTCTTATTCTGTGCGTTTTTTTTTTTTTTGCACCTTTTTGATAGTGGCCTTTGATGCACAAAAGTTTTAATTCTGATGAAGTCCTGTTCATCTACTTTTTTCCTTTGTTGCCATATCTAAGAAAACATTGCTTCATCCCAGGTCCTAAAGTTTATACCTATATTTCCTTCTAAGAGTTTTATAATTTAGCTCTTGTATTTAGGTCTTTGATTTATTTTTGTGTATAGTGTAAAGTATGGGTCCAGATTTATCCTGTTGCTTGTGGATATCTAGTCCATTTGAATATCTAGCACCATTTGTTGAAAGGACTGTTCTTTCCCAGTTGAATGGTTTTTACACTCTTATTGGAATCAATTTTTCATTCATATCTTATACTGTTACTTTCTTAAAATCATCACTTGAAATTAAGTCATTGGTTCAGTCCTAGGATTTAAAAAACTTGATAATGTCAAGATTTTTTTTTTTTAAATACAGCAATCCCATAGACCTGTCTTCCCCCTACACACTCAGAATCCATTCCAGGAAAAGTTAACAACATCCAAGTGTGCACATTTTCACACGTGGGAGTTACTTGAACTTTTACACAGAGAGTATAAACCCAAGAGAATGAGAAGGTACATCTCGGAGTTGGGGGTGGGGGAGCCGTGGGCATGGGGTTAGAGATGAAGGTGTAGCAAAGGCAAGCACCCCTTGGGAGAAGAGAGAAGAGAGAAGAGCAATGACAGAAGTCAGAAGAAGGAAAACAGGAGTGAAAAAGCAGTCCAAGAACGGAGGGCTTCCCAAGTGTGATATTTGAAAGAAGGGCTTCTCTAGTATACTTGGTGATTAAAAGAGGTAGATGTTGGACACTGAAATAACTTGCTTTGTAAAAAGCACCAGGAAGGGGCACCTTGGGGTGACTCAGCCAGTGAAGCGTCTGCTTTCTGCTCAGGTCATGAATCCGGGGTCCTGGGATCAAGTTCCACGTCAGGCTCCCAGCTCAGAGGGGAATCTGTTCCCTCTGCCTCTCCCTCTTGCTTATGTTCTCTCTCTCTCTCTCTCAAACAAACAAACAAACAAACAAACAAACAAACAGATAAATAAATAAAATCCTTAAAAAGCACCAGGAAGCTGAAAGATAGTTATCCTTCAGCCAGCTGTGCTTTGCTATCTTTCCGACTGGTCTTGGCTAATGCTCCTTCCTCTGTCTCTAGCATCCTCCCCCTCATCCCACCCTACCATACTTGATCCCACCTCATCCTTCCTTGTCCACCTAATGCACCTGTGCCATCTTTGAATTTCCAGATTGGGCTAGCACCCTCTTGATGTTTCCCAGAGTATGCTACCAGATGTCAGAGTTGGGACTTAACACATTAATATAGGGAACGTTTTTGATTCAATGTGTGTTTTTGTACTGGATACCAAGCTCCTTGGGATCAGGGGCCATGTCTTCCTCATCTTTGTACGCCATGGCCTGGGAGCAGTGTTGTGACACTGAAAGACTGCCAGACTGAATTGCAATTTAGAGTCAGCCTACAGAAATGGACAGTGACTGAAGGCTTGGCCCTAAGAAGGGATCTAGACACTAGAAGGGGAGAAGAATGAAGGGAAGCCCTCAATTTGCTCTGGTATTCTCTTTCAACCTGTTCCAAGCTATCTGTATATGCCATGACTGTGCTTGTGATCAGCTAGCCCAAACTTTACCCTCACTATAGTGAGACAGATGAGCACATTACAAGGAGTAGATGACGTGCATCAGAGGAGGCTATTGGGCCAAGGGGCTGATGCTCTAGAATAGAACCGGGCAGTCTGAGCTGGGATTGATAGAAAACATTTCCTTCCTTGTTTCCTGCCACAGAAGTGGCAACACACACACACACACACACACACACACACACACACACACACACACACACCACAAAAGAAAAAGCAACCTCAGAAAGCCAATTCACAGCCAGGTATTTGGAGCTTGCCCTATAGTAGAGCCAGGGATGGGCGGTGGGGGCTCCAACTACTAGCAGCAGGTCAAAGTAGAAGGAGCAAGCACTAAAACTCGGAATCTACCCCAAGTTCCAATCAGCTTGGGGAGGGTTTTCCCCTTCTTTTTAATATTCTTTTTTCCAAATTAAAAATAAATATAACAAAGCCTAAAACACTTTTTTAATAAAAAAAAAGCCACAATCTTAATACCTTAAAACACAAACTTCTGTATATTTTTCTCCTTGTTTTGTTAAAATACATAATTCACTCTCTGAATTCAATCATTCTATTAATATGATACTAAATTTCATATTCTCATTTTTGTCATTTTATCACAAACATTTCTATACATCAATCTTTTATTTTCATTTTATTTTATTTTTTATTTTTTATTTATTATTTAAAATTTATTTTCATTATTTTAATACCTGAGTATTATCCTTAAGGTTTCATGGTCATCATATTTATTATCAATTTTGATTATTACACAAGAATGTAACATCAATCATATAGCTTCTTTGCTACCGATTTCTTTCTCTAGGATAAACTGCTAGGAGAGCAATATCTAGCTTACAGGGTATGAATATTTTTAGAGCTTTTGATATGTGTTGTCATATTATTTTCCAAACAGGCTGTAACAGTTTAGGCTGCCACCAGTAATGTACAAATTGCCAATGTCACTCACAGCCTGACCAGCACTGGATGTCACATTTTATTTTAACTTCTCCCAATTTAACAATGTGAATCACTGATTCAATGTTGCTTTAATCTACACTTATTTAATTATAAAGACAAACCTTTTTCCTTCAGTTTATAGGCAATCTATAGTTTCTCTTTTGTAAATCAATTGTTCATCTTGTTCTCCCCTTCACCTGTTGAAATCTTAATGTTTTGTTTTAAATTTTTAATGAGTTACTTATAAAGTATCACATACTTATAAGTATACACTCTTTGCCATGATTGCTAAAGATATTTCTCCAGACTTCTCACGGCATTTTATATTAGAGTTACCACTTTTCATTATCTTAAAACTCTTAAAATATTTATTTGTGTCTCAATGATTTCCTTTATTGCTTCAAAATTGAGAGAGCTCTTTCTCTGCTGTTTCAGCAAAGTGTCTATGCTGATTGTGTGTATTTTTGCCCTATAAATTGTCTATTTATATATAATTCTTAGCCCAACTGGAGTTTCCTTTTTGATACAATATGATATAAAGTATTGATCTAAATAAAACATTTTCCAAATTTATGATCAGTGGTACCCACAGTAGTTACTGGGTAACTCTTTCTACTATCTTATTTATCACATATCACATTTATATAGTGAGATTGAGTGCTGGTTTCTCTTTTCTTCCGAATTATCTCTTTTCCCTATTTAATGATAAAAATCACCGTTGTGATTATTTGTTTTTCTTAGTATCTCCAGTGCCAACTATATTGACTGGCATGTAGTATATGTTCAACCAACCTTTATGCATATTAAATTCATAGTATACACTAACACCATCCTAAATTTCAATCTGGAGTATTTTTTTTAATTAAAGAAAAACCAATCTTTACCTCTCTTTGCTGGCTGACTTGAGTAGACACTGCAGAGTCTTTCTCTCTACTCTTTCCAGAGCATCGTGATTCCTTCCCACCTTCATTTCTTCCCACACCCTTTTGAAAAGTGTGAGAAGTTGAAATAATAGAATACGAGAGTGGGCAAATTTCCAGACTAGCTTCACAGGCAGGATCACAGCTTATTTTCTCACAACACGCGCAAGGGGCAGGCATTCTCTTTCCATGGAGGAAGGGGAAGCTCAGAGAGTTTTGCTCACTTACCCAGGGTCACACAGCATGGAATTGTAACTCAAACCTGAATCATCCTGCGTTCTCACAACCTCCTGGTTTTAGAGATCCTAGGGCTTTGTGCGTTAGTTACCTAAGCAGTAGAGCTTAGGAGCCAGTCAGTATTTTCTGGCCAAAAGCTGACAGTGACATGTTCCTTAGAAAGAATATTCTGGGGGCGCCTGGGTGGCTCAGTCGTTAAGCGTCTGCCTCCGGCTCAGGGCATGATCCCAGAGTCCTGGGATCGAGCCCCACATCGGGCTCCCTGCTCGGCGGGAAGCCTGCTTCTCCTGCTACCACTCCCTCTGCTTGTGTTCCCTCTCTCTCTGTGTTTCTCTCTGTCAAATAAATAAAAAATCTTAATTAAAAAAAAAAAAGAAAGAACATTCTGGCAGATCACGCCGTTAAGATCGGAGAGAGCAACATCCCCACCCAGAATTAGTTCCGACCACAGCACGAGCTGTGGATATAGGTACGTGGCAGGGCTGAAGGAAGCCAGACACCGGGTCTGATATGCGACATACCAGAGGTGGGGGGGCGGGGGCGCACCTGAGGAGCCCTCATTGTTGAGTTCGGGATGGCAGACTGCTAAAGGGGAGTCAGAACGGTGGACTTGAACTGGAGCACAGAATGGCTTTGTTTAAACACAGGCCTTGAGCTGACCGCAGGTCACAGGCAGAATGGCAAACAGGGAGGGGGCTAAAAATAGCTGCTGCAGCTGGAAAGCAAAAGACAGGCCTGACCTGTGAGTAGGCTAGAAAGGACCTCAGGCAGAGCATCACTCCCCCTGTCGCTCCCTCCTGCTGCGGGGTGCCCCTCCCCCACAGGCATCCTCAATCCAGCAGGGGGACCGCACAGTTCCCGGGAAAAGCAGCGAGCCCGAATCATTTCCCCATTCCAGTGTAAGGAGTTAAAACTTAAAATGGCAAGTCGGCCTGGGATTCGGGGACAAGGCTCCCCTGGGTCCATCCCACAGGGATGTGAGCCGATCCTTTATTTATGCTAGGTTGTCTGTCTTTGTTCAGTTCTGTCTGCTTCGCCAGATTGGAAATGGTCTGCTGGAAAAAATTATGGTGCTGTCTAACATGATGTAACAAGATGTCATCTTCTGACTCCAACGCATAAAATGGATTTACAGGAAGGAGGAGAGGAAAAAAAAAACAAAGCCCCAGGGAGCACTTGACTCAGATAAAAACCACTGGGTTTTGTTTGTGAATGTCAAAAAGCTGCATGTTATTTTACTTTAGAAGAACATGAGAACAGATTGGTGTTTCAGGGGGAAAGCAAGAGATATGTGCTCTGTGGCCCAGAGGAAAAGTTTGCTGAGAACATTTAAACTAATATGCATTTCACATTGCCCACATACACAAACACGCCACAAACCTTACATGGAAATCACACAGACACACAAAACATGTGCCACAAACACCACACACACACACACACACACACACACCCCGACCACCCGGTCTAAACCTTACAGACATACTACACACTCACCACCCACACATCACCGCATATCCTCCAGCGTCACCCCAAAGATGTCACCACAAAGGCAAACAAACATTATGTTAAATCAAAAATTCTGCAGTTCGGGCACCACTGAGCCACGGGAATGAGCAGATATTCTGGGTCTAAGCTTTTCTGGTGCACATCTGCAAGTCTGCCGTGAGCTTTGCAGAACCCTTTTATGAGAAGGCATAATGGAAAAGACAAAGTGGAAAAAAGGTCAAAGGTTTTGTGGTTCTTTTAAAGTATACAACACTTCTAGAAAAGCACATTCCAACCCAATCCTAATATAGTTACTTCCCTAATATGGGGAAGTAACATGAGTAGGAAAGGATATGATAGGGTTCCCTGGCCTTTTGTGTTTGTTAGAGCACCATTGCCTATTTCTGCACTCAAAGCTAGTTCTGGTGTGGCCTCTGGGGACTGTCAGAGAACCCCCCCCCTTTCCCTGCCATAACACACAGGTTGACAAAGTGTCACTTAGGGCAAACTGTAGTTCTTTCTCCTTAGAGTCCTTCCTTACTTATCAGGAAGCTGAAGGGAGAGCGTGCTAGCAAAATGTCATGTATCAAGAGACAAAATAAAAATAATTGCATTAGGGATATGCCCCATTTCACCCGTTTTGGAAGAACTAAATAGACATGCAAGTGTGAGCTCTGAAATACACAGTATGTGATTTCATGATGATACATGTGAGTTCAACGCTCTGGGATTACAGCTGGTGGTGCACGAGATAAACAGGAATGGTGAAATTCTTGCCGATCATTTTAAAGCGATCATTTCTCTTTGAATGATATTAGATGGTAAATTAAAAATGCCATGATGAGTCGAGAGGGAAAATGCAGAAATAAAAGGAAAAAACTTTATATTTGAGTACCTCTGAGGGCACCTTTTCCCTGCTCTTTGGAGGAGAGGCCCCACACTTCCATTGGGCCCCACAAATGATGTCGTCAGACCCAACCGTCTGTCTCCCACACTGGAAGGAAGCTCTGCCCGGGCTGGATTTTGTCCGTGTGGATCACTGCTGTAGCCCAAGCTTCTGTGTGGCGCCTGGAACATAGAAGGCTTTCAATAAATATTATTTGAATAAATAAATAAGTGAATAAATAATGTAAGCCCGCATCACCATGCCTAGTCCTTTGAAGGCAGAATCAGAATGCAGGGCACCTACAGCCCATTTCATTCTAGAACCAGCCCACTTACTCAGGCTCACCTCCAACGATGCCTTCGTTCATTCTTTCATTCGACACAAATTTATCGAGCATAACCAGGTGCCACGCAAGGACACCTCAGAGTAGCCTCAGTCTTCAACTTTGAAGAGATCACTGTCTAGAAATAGGGAAACACAGGTAAAAGAGATAAAAGCAACGAGGTGTCAGAGGTAGCTCGAGAGAACTCTGCAGGGCACGTGGGCATGCTGCTCGGTAATAGCTCAGGGGCTCCGGGGAGATGCTGGGAGGAAGGACACCAGATTCCCTGAGGTGAAGCCCAGGCTCCTCTAACAACCAGGCTCCTGGACTGTAGCATAGAGTGGAACCTTCTTTGCACTCACGATTTTCTCTGCTACCTCCATCCCTTTGTACTCGTTGTCCCTCCAGGAAGACCCTCTTGGCTTCTTCAAAGTTCCTTCATCTTTCAAGGACTTTTCAGTCCAAACTGAATTCTGAATGACAGTATTTCTGCATGACAGTAGAGCAATTTAGCCCGTGATTGTACATTATTTAATGCACATTAATCTATCCACCGTGCCCTACCCCCAACTACGCACACGCACACACGCACACATGCACACATGCACACGCACACCAAACTAGGTTGTAAGCCCTTGAAGAGCAGTGAGCACCCCCATCGTATCAGTATGTTGTGTGATGTGCGCCTGCTGTGTGCCTGGTGATATCATCTTGTTCTAGTGAGAGGCACATGTGGCCCCTACTCCGAAAACCTGTAGGCTTCTTCGAAAGGCCTCCAGGTCTGATGCCCATGCCTTTAGGGAAGAGTAAGCCCGCCCTGGAGTCAACCCAGACCGATGCAAGGTCCTCTTCTAAAGCCCTCCGGCCAGACAAGACGGGACGTGGGCTGGGAGGCACAATGACCTACTAACACTACCTAGGAAATGTAAAAAGAATGAATCCAGGCTCCCAGACCCTTGTGTTCAAGCCACTATACTCAAATGGAATCATCTGATGCGGATGAAAAGCTATTAATTAGCTAACCAAAAGCTGTTTCCTCTCTGACTAGCCTGGGCAGATGTTCATTGTGGATTCAGCTTTTCCACGATCATTGCTAATGGTGCCAAGACACCGAGTCAAGCTGGCCGCCTCCCAGCTTGTGTGCCTTAGCATTCCCCTCCCACTTTGGATAAAATACTGAACTGCTGCAATAAGAATTTATCCTGTGCTCCTCCCCTCACTGGGTCACCGTGGACTAGGGCTTGAGGCTTGAAAAGTGTTACTTCACGCAAAACAAGGTTGGCTGGCCAACTGCAGATCATGAGCTCATGGGTGAAGTACTCAAGATAAAACCCTCAAAAGTGAGGTCCATGGGACCAATGGGTTCATAATGCAACCGTGAGTGCCATGAGTTCAGGGCTCCTTGGTTTCAATTAAGTCGAACATTTATTGAGCACCTACTATATACCTAGGCTAAACCTGTAGGGGAATTCAGGACATTTTTTCACTAGGAAAAAGAAGATGATACAGGGAAGTAGGAGATTATGAGTAGGAGTGTTAGTTAATGGATTTGGTGCAGGGTCTTGATATGATCACCAGAACTGCCAGCCTCCAGACACTTAGTTGGGCAAACTAAACCTCACTTGCCTCATCTGAAGAATGGGATTGATAGCAGTGTTTTCTTCATAGAGGTGAGATAAAGATCACATAATGTATTAAATATAAAGCTCTTAGCCCAGTTGAGCCAAAGTGCTTAATGTCTGGATGATGGTGACGATGATGGTGATGATGAGTTTAGAGGGAAGTCCTTGATTTTCTGTGGAACATGGGGAGAAGTATCTGTTTGCAAATGTATTCTTTTCCTAACCTTAAGTCATTTTCCTTCTAGCTCAGAGTACCAACAGTAAGGTCTTGGACCTTGTGGCTGCCCAGTAAGTACTCATTGGTGACGGACATGCTGAAGTGATGACCCTGGGTTGGGTCGCCAGTGGGCCCAGTGAGAGTGGAGTCTGAAGGCAGGATTAGAAGCAAGGAGTCCAGGGCCTGTGTGGGGAGGCTGTAACCAGTGTCCAGCCAGGGGCCCAACAATGACCTAGAGGAAAAGGAGGAGAGGGTCAGAATATTTAAAAAAAACCAAGTCAGATATATATAGAGTTCAAGTCCATGTGAAGTCTCCTGTGTTCAATTTCTAGGGATTAAAAAAGTCCAACTTCAATTCTACCCGGCTGAGATTGATCAAGCAGTTCCTCCGTGTCCTTGCACAGGAACTGCAAAGGTTTGGGACCTCAGAAGCTGAGGTCCTCTGTGGCATCTGGCACGGCTGTCGTTGGAGCCTGTGGGTCATTCATCCCGGGCTTTGGGAGCCCCACATGTGTCCACAGACATAGCAATAAAGAACAATAGTGTTCTTTTCTGGAAAAGGACCAAGATGTCTGAATGCTTCCAATTTTCCAACGTCTCAGAATATTTTCTCATTCCTTTCCCAGATTGCCCATTCTAACCTCTTGTCTTTTGTCATTCTGCTTCAAGTAACTGGATTTCCAATGTGGCTCACACACTGTTCCCTCCTTTTGGGGGCATTGGTCTCCACCTTTCATTTGCGTTGCACTGCATCTGACTTTGCCAACCTTGGTGACTATGTAAAATACATCCTTTTTATTATTATTTGATTGCTTTGTCCTTTATTACTGCTTTGCTTTTGTTGTTACTCTACCATCAGGAAACGTGGATATGATATGTCAGCTCTCTGCATCCAAAAGTAATAAAATATTGCTCTCACAAATCTCTTTCCGCCATTCATCACCAGTGATCTCTTCCTACCTTGAAACACTTAGTTTTATTGTTCCCCTTTGTTTCCTGCCATTGGGCCAATCCCTATTATGCTGGTGCCAGTTTTTCTCTTGTTCCTCAGACCCAACTTTAGAGGCTGTTGTTATCTCAGGGCCTGCTATGTGAGTCACTAGGTTATTACTTAGCCCAAGCTCCTCCTGCCCGCTTTCCGGCAGAGACCCTCAGTGAGTTTCAATATCTTGCTTGCAATTTCCCGGTGTCTCCACCAGCCTTTATCTTGATGGCCGAGCCCATGCAATAACCACCCTGTCTCCTTTATCTGGACCGCAGAGCTATCTGCCTGATGAGGTGATACATGATCACCTCATGATCTACATGGTGATGATACATGCATCATTCCATGTAGAATTGCTTTGGTCTACGCTCAGTGCCCTGTTTGTGTTCAGATTCTCTCTGATAGGATTTTTGGAGTTTTGTTTGTACGCTTCGAAGTCTGATGAACCAAAGGAACTGTTTGGCTATTTACCTATCAATGGGGATGATGAGAAATGATGGAGAAATTCCAGAGCTTTGCTTTCACTCACCTCCCCACCCCCCCCGATTTGATTTTCAGAAGCAATGCGTGATGCTTTTGTTTTGCACACCTGAAATCTCCAAGGAGTCCCCACCTGCCTTTTTCTCTGTACTCCTTTCAATCTGAGGCCAGCGCTTGGGTCTCAGGAGCTGAGTACCAGACAGTATCTGGGAAGTAACTGTATCTTGTCGGAACGCAACGTTCCCGTTCTGTCTTCCTGTCCCTGTGAGGGTGTTCTGACACAGACTGGAACTTTCCGCTTCTCTAAATCAGATTGAAGTCATGGTAAATTTCAGCAGCCCCCAAACGCGCTCCCTCCTTCCTGACTCTCGGGGTGCTGGGGCGCAGGCACGGTGCACTTCCTGTGTTCCAGTAACTCTCAGGAGCAGGCTGGTGCTTGGGTGTCCAACCCAACTCTGTAAAGAACTCACTATCCATATGAGGAATTCTGTTTCCAGGACTCCCTGGAGGTCAATTTCCTCTCTTCAGTCTCCTTGTCTTGTTTGCGGGAGTGATCCTGGAGTGCACATGGGATGCGAGGAATTGAATTGACACCCAGAAGCGATCTCCAGGGTTGGGTGTGCTGAAAACCTCAGAGATAGTAGCAGCCACAGGGCCTTCATCAGCAAGGGAAGAGTTCTGTTCTGCAGCTTGTCTTTTGTTCCCCCACATCAACACTAGTCTTATTAATTGTGCCATCTGAAGCACTAAATACATACATACATATCTAAAAACATAAATCCATGAGTATGAAAAGAGAGCGAAAGAGAAAGAAAAGAAACCACCTTTTCACACTACAGCCCCCCCCAAGTTAAGGGGGCCCCCTCTAGAGGCAAAACAGGCCTAGGAGCTGATCTCCAGTCTCTTTCTTTTCTTTTCTTTCTTTCTTTTTCTTTTCTTTCTTTCTAAAAATTTTTATTTATTTATTTGACAGAGAGAGAAAAAGAGAGAACAAGCAGGGGGAGCGGGAAAGGGAGAAGCAGGCCCCCCACTGAGCAGGGAGCCCAACACGGGGCTCCATCCTACGACCCTGGGATCATGACCTGAGCTGAAGGCAGACACTTAACCAACTGAGCCACCCAGGCGCCCCTTTAGTTTCTTTTTTCTTTTTCATTTTTTTTAAAGATTTTATTTATTTGACAGAGAGAAACACAGTGAGAGAGGGAACACAAGCAGAGGGAATGGTAGCGGGAGAAGTAGGCTTCCTGCGGAGCAAGGAGCCTGATGCAGGGCTCGATCCCAGGACCCTGGGATCATGACCTGAGCCGAAGGCAGACGCTTAACGACTGACTGAGCCACCCAGGCACCCCCCCTTTAGTTTCTTTTAAAGTTAATCTTTCCTCAGTTTCTTTAACTTTTAAGAAAAATTCACTGGTTATGTCATCTAAGGAACGCTGGAGCTAGCTGGTGGGATGGGCGCAGTTATTGAGATTCGGCCCTAATAAAGCCTAATTGGAGTGATTAGATGTGGAGAACACACACAGAGTCCAGCCTTAAACTATAAAAGCAATATAAAGTGATGCTGGGTCCACCATACACTAGCTGTGCAATTTGGAGCAAATCCCTCAACCTCTCTGATCCGGTTTCCTTATCTGTGAAATGGGAATAATAGTCGTACCTACTTGGTAAGGTTTTATAAGATTTAAATTAAATAACCCACCATTCTTGGCCCCTGGGTGGCTCAGTCCGCTAAGCGTTGGACTCTTGATTTCTGATCAGGTCATGATCTCAGGCTCATGAAATTGAGTCCAGGGAGCCCAGCATTAGGTTCCATGCTCAGCAGGGAGTCTGCTTGAGGACGCTCGCCCTCTGCCCCTCCCCCCACTCATGTGCATGTGTGCACTCTCTGTCTCTGTCTCTAAAATAAATTAAAAGGGTAAATTTTTAAATAATCCACAGTTCTTGGCACGTGGTAAATTAGAAAATGCTGCTGATTGATACAACTACATCACAAAAATATTCGAAGATAAAGAAGAGAAACACAGCTCCAATAGAGTAGCCACAATGGGGTCAGGGCGGCAGGGAACTGGTGGGGGGAGCCGAATGAAACAAATGACTAATGTTTTCCACCGTGGGCCTTTTGGTACTGTTGGATTTGTAAACAGTGCGCGAGCATTCCTTGCTTTTCATAAACATTAGGAGAGCACATATCATGTACAGCGCAGCTAATAATACTGAATTGCATATTTGAAAGGGGATAGAGTACACCTTTAATGTCCCAAGAAAAATTTTCTGTAACTGAAAAAAAGAGAACGGAGAACTTTTTTTTTTTTTTTAAAGATTTTATTTGTTTGACAGAGAGAAACACAGTGAGAGAGGGAACACAAGCAGAGGGGATGGTAGCGGGAGAAGCAGGCTTCCTGCCGTGCAGGGAGCCCGAAGCGGGGCTCGATCCCAGGACGCTGGGATCGTGACCTGAGCCGAAGGCAGGTGCTTAACGACTGAGCCACCCAGGCGCCCCGAGAACGGAGAACTTTTAAGACAAGAAACTGTAGAATTAGACTATGAAAATGACTCCGGGAGGCATGTTGGTGAGTAGACTGTGTAGGAACGGCATCAGAAAAGATGGGAGCCCAGTTTGGGGTCCTCCGCACTACTCGCGGTGGGAACGACAGACCTGGAAGCTATGGCAGTTGAAGCTCTTCTTGTCTGATGTGGGATGGGAGTTACACCTCCTTACTTCTCTTTCAGTCTGAATCCTAGTGCTCTCCCTGCCCCCCCCAGCCTCTGCCCCCTGCCAGCCATCAGGCTCTCCCCTGGGAGGCACAGGTTTTGTGGGAGTCACAAGGCGACCTGACCGGTCCTCCCCCAAGGGGGAGGAGCTGCCTGGAATGCTGGGCGCTAGTTGCACGTCTGCCAGAGCCTGAAATCCAGCTTGGTTTATTCTTTGCACAAACATGTGTTACGTGCCCACCACCTTACCCGCCTCAGGGAGGGCCAGCGCCTATAATCTAATTTCTGGACGCCGATGCTGGAAGCCGGCGCCTTCTGGTCATTTTCGTAGAGTTTTTGCCAGTTACCCATAGTTGCTCTTAATCAAATTCTTCCCTTCCTTTGAATTCCTACATTCCTTTCTTGCCTGTGCTGTTGACATTGGCTGTGGCGATGGAATTTTCCAGTTTCATAGAAACTGTAGCAATTTTAAGGTTATGGCTGCTCAGTAAACTCTTTGTTTCTATTAAAGCCTGAGCCCTGGAGCTCTGGGTGAAACATTTTATAGGTCGTAAGGTTTCTCTCTGAGTAGACACCACTGGTCAAAGCAGATTACCACTGTCTCCATTGGGTAGCTGGAAAAGTCCTCCATATTGCTGATTGATTTGTGTTGTTTTGATTTAGATTGCTCATTTTGTAAAAAACCATAAGCAACTGACCATAGCAGGAGGAGACACTTGGGGGTGAGGATAAACAATAGCTCAAGATAAGAATTTAAAGCAGGGAGACCTTGGTAAGTGAAAAGTGCAGGTTACAAATCACCGAGTAAGTACAGGATGACCCCATTGTTCTAAATATGCAAGCATGAGTGCACACGTGTGTGCACGCATGCATACACAACTAGCAACATCTAACAGTGATTCTCTGAGACTGAGTGATTTATGAAAGATCTGTACTTTCTTAGTTTTTGCTTGCCTGGTTTTTCCAATTTTTTTTTCAGACGAACATGTGTTATTTTGTAATAATAAGAAAAACAAGTTATTTAAAAACATAAATAAAAACAGCAAGATCCTGGGCAAACACCATGTGTTTTGTCTGAATTCCAAATATCCTTCCATGAAGGGCGGAGGGCTGGCTTGGCTGGTGGGGGGCCCAAAGAGCTGTGGGTAGTAGAGCGGATGCTTCTCCCAGGTGGCAGCTGGGGGACGTTCAAACCGAGGAACCGGCACATTCACACCCCTTTCAAGAAACCAAGTCCACAGCCATCAGATGGGTGGTTAGAGAGCTGCCAAATGAGACAGAGGCATGTGTTAAAGCTGCACTCAGAGGCAGAAATGCAGGCACATTGGTTCATTTACCAATTGAGCACCCACATTGGGCCAGCACAGTGCTGAGAATCGGGGAGTCGGGAGCGAGGGCAACCAAGAAGGACCCAGGCAAGGACCTGCTGTATCAGGCTTGCTGGCGGGGCTGAGATGTGGGTGAGCCAGCATGGCTTCCAGATCCCTAAGAAGAGCAGTCATGCTGGGATCAGCCTAGGGGCCAGAGGAACAGCTCTGCGGCAAGACAGAGCTCTGGAACAGCAAGTCGGAAGGGAAGCAGAAGGCGAGGTGTGTGCGAAGGGGCTCAGAGCTTCCATGATCTCCAAGGATGTCCCCGTGTTCCCCAATCTGGAAGCTCTCCAAACCCCATCCTTTTGGGATTTTATGGAGGTTTCATTACACAGGCATAATTGATTAAATCATTGGCCGGTGGCTGTAGAACTCAATATCCAGCTCCTCTCTCCTCCCCAGAGGTAGGCCAGGAGGGAAGGCTAAGACTGAAAATTCCAACCCTCTGACCCTGTGGTTTGTTGCCCAGGCAACCAGCCCCTGCTCCCCTCAAAGGTGACCTAGGAGCTTTCCAGAAATCACCTCACTAACATGACAAAAGATTGCTATCATTGCTTAGGAAATTCCAGGGGTTTTGGGAACTCTGTACCAGGAACTGGGAGAAAGACTGAATATATATTTCTTATTATGAACCACAATATCACAGCAGGGAACGTGCATTTCGGGCCTGTAGTCCAATGCTCTTTCCATTATACTGTCTCAAACTTGTTTGTCCTTTCACCCATTTTTTGTCCCACAAACTCTTACTGAGCACCTACTGTGTGGGAGGCACCATGCTAAGTGTCTGGAATTCAGACACAAAATCATTCACTCTTTCAGCCGGCTCATCACTAGGCTGTCGCAGACGGATTCAGAAAATCAGGTATGGGCCCCCATAATTACCCACCAGTCCCTGACCTAGCTCAATGATTCTCAACCTTGAATGCATTTAGAATTGCCTGGGGGAGCTTTTAAACAATACCAGGGCCCAGACCCCATCCCAAACCAATACTATAATCTCTGCTGTTTTAAAAGCAGTTCTAATGCTTTTAAGCAGCAAGAACCATGCTTGCTGAGTGAGCACAAAGCGTGGCCATCTCAGCTCCCTTGGGGGAAGTTACAGAAGTTGCAAACACCTGCGGACCACCTAATTCTAATGGGACTGGTCTGAATGCTGGTCTTGAGCTACCTGAGCTCAGAGGTTCCTCTTTTGTCATCAGATGCTCTGGGAGGGGTGGACATTGAATTGAGTGTAGCGGGTCATGACTCCTCTAGGACAGTCCAGGATAGCTGGGGTTCTGGGCAGCAATCAGAGACCCGGAGCACGGTCTCAGCCTTACACTGCAGAGAACTTGCTCTGAGTAGAGGGCTTTGCTTAAGGGTGCCTGGGTGGCTCAGATGGATAAGTGTCTGCCTTCTGCTCAGGTCATGATCTCTAGGTCCTGGGATCAAGTCCCATGTCAGGCTCCCCGCTCAGCGGGCAGTCTGTTTCTCCCTTTCCCTCTGCCTACCCCCCTGCTCATGTTCTCTCTCTGTCTCAAGTGAATACATAAGATATTTTTTTTTAAAGGGCTCTGTTTAGCTCTCTGTCACCATTACTATTTGCAGGGTTTTTATGATGCAAGCAGAGGTAGATGGATAAGAGAGGGAACCGAGAAGAGCTAGACAGGGCTTTCGGAAGATCTTATTCAGGCTCAGGATTCAACTGGCTGGGAAACTGACTCTGAAAGCGGGGAAATGACTTGAAACAATTAGAGCACAATGCAAAACAGGACATGATTCAGTGCCAAAACATGGCTGCCAGCCAGAACTGCCTACTCTCCGTGCTTTTGAGGAGTAATGGTTCACCGTGGGTCGCAGTGTACTAGCACTTTCTTTCTGGGTTGATTGACATTCACATTTTGGTCTCCCCAGAGGCATTTACCTGGAACAAATTCATAAGCTAAATTAGATCAAGGCAGATAGAAGAAAGAGAAGGGAAGAGAAAGCAACTTCTATCTGCTAAGCATCTCTTTGCAATAGCTCCACGGCCAGAAACTACTTATTACTTTCATGTAATAGATGGAGAAACTGACACTCAAAGAAGTTAAACTCATTTGCCTCAAATCATAAGGTTGACAAGTGGCAGCGGAATTCAATCACCGTGTCTGGCTCTCTACTATATTTACTAATTTTGAAACCAGGACTATCCATCTTAAATGCATTGTGTGTTAGTAGCTTGCCTGTTGGTCTGTGAACCGGACAATGTTTTGCAGTGGTCAACTGAGGACTTCAGATCTCCTATTATCTCTCCTGTTCTCTTTCCCATCGTTCTTTTCATTTATTTATCCCCATTTCCCTACATTGATGGATATGACCAACAGAAGGTAAATATGATCATCTGACACGCATGGCCTTGGGTGGAAATGGTAGATACAGAGACTAAGGAAATGGATCTGAGGTGAAATCTACAACCTGAATCTGAAGCCCATGACAGGTGCCATCAAAGGGGGGGGGTGGCCCGGGGTATATAGTGTCCCATGAAGAATTCCAGGGGAAAATGGAAATGTGGGCCCTTTTTTCAAAACAGTGGGATTGAGGATACTGTGTGCTAAACACATAAATACGTAACTGATGTCTCCTCTTTTGAGGAAACCCTGGAAGTAGGTTTGGGTGTCTTGACTATTGTTGTGTTTCACCCCCACGGAACAAACACGGAGGAACCTTGGTACAAGCATTTGTGAACAAGCATTTGTGACCTTGGTACAGCAAGCATTCTTCACGCCATTGTTTGTTTGTAACACGGGGTACCTTCTACACGTGCCTGCTGCCTGTTCTCTGTTCGTGGGAATTATCTTTCATTGCCAGGCAACAAAAAGAACCAGCCTACATTTCTGAGGGACTCGAATAACACCCTATGTCTGATCCTTGGCATTGGTTTGTGTGTTAGAGTCTGGGGCATTTGTGGCTGAGAATCCCTGAAGATAAGGCCCATTTACCATCCTGTTGGCTCCATTTGGCATTTTTTTCTCAGATGCCATTCTCTCTCTCATAAAGAAAACATCAACTTTCAGGTTCTTTGACATAGAACATGGGCCAGAAATACTCAGAAACTCTGACTGGTCAGTAAGCCTAAACGGAGAAAGGGAAGGAAGTGACCATTTATCAAGCAAGTACCATGTACTCATAACCCTAAAGGGCAAACATTATCATCCCAAACAACAGAAGAGAGGATAAAGGAAGTGATGCTCTATCATAGGCATGGGGTTTGCATTCAGATGGACTGGGGTGCATCTTGGCTACATGACTATCTAGCTCCTACATTTGGCCAAAGCCCCTGAAGTTTGCTTTTTTTTCACATTTAATTTTTAAATTTTTATGGAGGGATAGTTGATGTAAGACATACTGCACATTTAAAAATTTATTTTATTTATTATTTGCCCCAGGGGTACATGTCTATGATTCATCAGGCTTACACATTTCACAGCACTTACCATAGCACATACCTTCCCCAATGTCCATAACCCCAGCCACCCTATCCCTACCCCCCTACCTCCCAGCCACCCTCAGTTTGTTTCATGAGATTGAGAGTCTCTTATGATTTGTCTCCCTCCTGATCCCATCTTATTTCATTTCCCCCCCAAACCCCCGACCCTGCCTCTCAAACTCTTCATATCAGAGAGATCATGTGATAATTGTCTTTCTCTGACTGGCTTATTTCGCTTAGGATAATACCCTCCAGTTCCATCCATGTCATTGCAAATGGCAAGATTTTGTTTCTCTTGATGGCTGCATAGTATTCCATTGTGTATATATACCACATCTTCTTTATCCCTTCATCTGTTGATGGACATCTAGGTTCTTTCCATAGTTTGGCTATTGTGGACATTGCTGTTATAAACATTCGGGTGCATGTGCCCCTTCGGATCACGACATTTGGATCTTTAGGGTAAATACCCAGTAGTGCGATTGCTGGGTCATAGGGTAGCTCTATTTTCAGCTTTTTGAGGAACCTCCATACTGTTTTCCAGAGTGGCTGCACCAGCTTGCATTGCCACCAACAGTGTAGGAGGGTTCCCCTTGCTCCGCATCCTCGCCAACATCTGTCATTTCCTGACTTGTTAATTTTAGCCATTCTGACTGGCCTTGATCTCTTTCTCAGTCCCTCATGCAAACACCTGTCAGTGCCTCCCATTAGCTGAACTCTGCCAGAGACAAAGACCCCGGGAGCCAGGAGAGACAAGCTGGACGAATCAGCAAAAAGTGTATGTCTGTGCTGTACAGGGGTACACACACACCTTTTAGAGCCGGAGGAGCAAAAAGAGAACAATCGGAATTGTTGTGGAATTGTGGAATCACAATCTAAGATTGTGGAATCTAAAACAATCCAGATTAGATTGTTTTGTGTTACCGTCAACAGGTTGTATCTCCTAAGCCATTCATTCTAGCACCAAGACTCCTGAACTACCTAAGACACAGTGCCTTCTCAGGCCATCAGAACCTTTGCTGTCAAATACTTTTTGAATTCCAGAATATGGCTGGGTGACTGAGAGTATGCTAAGTCTCAGTCACAGGGATTTTTGCAAACAGGGAATCCAAGCTATAAGAAATGGGTAGTTCTCAGTCTCCTGTTAGGTACTGTGGCCTCTGCCAGCACTGGGCTGTGTATTCCTTCCACTTGTTACCACTGAGGAGTTATTCCGGTTTCACTGGCTGCCGCTTCCCTGCCTCTTTCTGACATCTATTATTGAGTACATATTCTACCTCATTACTATCCTATTTTGAAGTGGAGGAAGCAATTACGTGGGCATAGAGAGTACCCCCAAAATAACAAAAGTGCAATAAGAACGAGGACTTAGGATTTCCTCCTTGTCATAGTGTTCCCTGGGCATTGCAGAGAGTGCCCTATTAAATGTGACTATCAAATCAATGGCTCATGAGCTTGAGTAATTCATCAGCTGTGATACTCTCGTGTAGGTTCTGGGAAGGATTCTGAAACCTGGGGAAAACTAACCTTTTGGGCAGTAGAGCAGCTTCATAGCATGTCCTAATCTTAGAGGCCCACTAAAGGGGCCTTTAATTTTTCCCTTCCCAAATTCAAATGGTAATACGAACATCTGGTTAAAATTCAGACAGTACAAAAAGCAATACATTGATGTGTCAGTTCAATGGTGTTCAGTTCTTCTTCCCAGAGGCAAGTACTACAGTGGGTCCCCCAATATTCTAGACATGCGTGATCATATATGTATTCTTTTAAAAAGCTAACATTGGGGGCCTGGGTGATTCAGGCAGTTGAGTTTTGACTCTTGAACTCAGCTCAGGTCTCGATCTCAGGGTCCTGAGTTCAGTCCCCACATTGGGTTCCACGTTGGGTTCCACATTGGGCATGGAGCCTACATAGAATAGAATAGAATAGAATAGAATAGAATAGAATAGAATAGAATAGAATAGAATAGAATAGAAGGCTAACATTGATTTAACTTTTATGTTGTATCTGTAATGAATGCTGTTGGTGCCCATCCCAGATGGGTCAGCCATGCCCCTGCTGTGTGAGTATTGATTCCTAATGGCTCACAGCTTCCCCATTTCTGCAAGGATTCCCCTCAGCCAAATAAGAGCTGCCTTGTCCAGCTGGTTATGTACCCCTCCCCCACTCTCAGGCAGCCTGCAGTCAATCACTGACTGATATAGGAATATAAGTGTCTGGACCCCTTGTCTCAAGGTTGAATAACCTTGTGGTACAATTCATGCTCCAGAGGACCACACGCACATACAAAGAGGTAACTATTTGAGGTGATAGATGTGTCAACTAACCTTATTGTGGTAAGCATTTCACAATATATGTGTATCGTATACATCCTAAATTCATACAATATTATGTGTCAATTATATCTCAGTGAAACCAGGGAAAAGAGGAACGTTAGGACTTAGGGTTGGGATATATGAGTAGACGCACTTGAGAACCTTGAACCCTCAGATTCCTGGAACCATCCATACCTGCAGAAGTGGGCCTCTCTGCCTTTTGGAATGTAGAAGCCCCCCCCACCCCCACTTAAAATGGGTCAAATCTCACCCTGATCTGATGGGGGAGGTCCTTGGACTCTAAAGGAGAGAACAGATCATATGCCACGGGGCCTGCAGGACCTAGCTTACAGTAGGAGTGTTCATGTCTAGGTGTGGGATCATGGGTGTATTGGATTAAGCTGGTTTAGGGGAATTTGCTAATAAGAGGCACATTCCCATGATGGTATTTAATACCGTAGCAAGAGCTCTTGGAACCAGTTCTAATACACTGCTGGACTGATTCTTGTAAACTGGAGAAAGTAATGACCACATTAAATAAAGTAGGAATGCCAGACCTATCATGGCAGAAGGCAGACATGGGAATCAAAAAGCTTTGAGAGATTCGTGTGCTAAAATACATCGATGAAATAAGACCAGAAAACCTTCAGCTGACTATGTTCTTAAAGAGGGCCTGGAAGGCTATATGCTTGAGGTCAAATAGCAAATGCTCCAGAGGGGGCACCAGCATCATTGAGAAGCTCAGTGGTGTTTGAATTCTGTAGACCAGGGCTAATGGTGGAAGATGCTAATAGGAGAATAGGAGGCCCTAATACAATGGAGATAACGGGATCCTAGAATTTCAGTGACCCCTGTGACACCCAGGGAGACTGAGCTGATCTATGGAGATGAATAAGAGAACACTGTATTTCCTTTTTTTTTTTTT
>CM053610.1:96852887-96971786 GCA_028646535.1 Procyon lotor | reverse complement strand
GGCTCAATCCCAGGACACTGGATTCATGACCTGAGGCTGAGGGAGAGGCTTAATCACTGAGCCAACCAGGTGCCCTGAGAACACAATATTTCTAAGGACAAGAAGTAGATGAGTAGCAAGAAAGGGTACTGCTCAATGTGTAATCAGGAAAGATTAAGAAGCATGAGTGGATGGCTGGGGTCAATCTCACTGCAATGACAAGTCATGATTTCTTGTCTGGTTTCAAGAATTAAGCCTGTTCTCAGATCCAGAGCACAAGGACTGAAGGAGATGCTGGGTGTCCATGAGTAAGGACCTAGAACAGCACAGCAAGCTCGTTCACATTTCTTCAAATGGCTTAGCTGGCTGGTCGGGGGCAAGCTCGAAAGACTGGAGTCTTTATCCTAAGGAGTCAGTGCAAATTGTGAGGACCTTTGAACCATACGCTAATTATCCCCAAAGAACGTTAGGGACAGCTGGGTAGAAGAGTTAGGAACAAGGGCCTCAGTGGCAGAGAGACCTGTACTCAAATCCTAGACTCTACCCCCACTGGCTATGAGCCCCTGGGCAAGGGGCTCAACCTTCCTGATATTCATCATCCCCACCCATCAAAAGGATGTTTTTGTTACAGGATAACCTTTCCTTCAGTGCCTGTGGTTCTCGGTCTCGCTGCTTGGAAGAACAAAGAGGTAGAACAGACAGAGTGGGGGGCAGCAAATCATGGTTTATTGAGTGATGGTAAAGCAGAGTTTGTTGAGGGATAGTACAAAGATCTCAAGGAGGTAGGGGACCCTAGAGGGTTGCTGATCTGGCCTTTAGATATAGGAGCTTTTATGGGGGCAGGCTGTTTTAATCTGATTAAGCCTCCCTGTGCCTATCACTCAATCCGGTTTTTGTCATCTACTTATCAGGTGGGAAAGGGTGGTGTAAAATTCCAGCATGGGTGTAAAATAGTTTTAAGGGTGGATGGGGTTGTCCTGCCTGCCTTTCTTCCAACTGTCCTTCATCATTTTGAGAATTAAATAATGTGCATGACGGGCACACTGAGAATATTCAATAAGTGGCAGATAGTTGTTACTATTTCACTCAACATGCTCAATGATCCTATGAAATAAGCACCAGCAGGTAAGTTTATCAGGTAAGAAACAGACCCAAGGAATTTAAGTGACTCAACTAAATTTTCAGTTTACCAAGCATCAGAAATGGAATTTAAATTAAGATTTTTGGGGACGCCTGGGTGGCTCAGTTAGTTAAGCATCTGCCTTCGGCTCAGGTCATGATCCCAGGGTTTAGGGATCGAGTCCCGCATCAGGCTCCTTGGTCAGCAGAGAGCCTGCTTCTTCCTCTGCCTGCCGCTCCCCCCACTTGTGCCCCCTCTCTCTCTCTCACTCTGACAAATAAATAAAACAAAATGTTCTAAAAAATGAAAAAAAAAAAAAAAAAAAAGATTTCTTTGGCTTCCAAGCCCATGAATGGCTTTAATATTACTCTGGGCTGGAGGAATTGCACTTAGAAGTGAGATCCAAGACAAGAGCTTGCTATTGGACGGATTCTTTCCTTTACAACAATTCTAAAGCAAAAGATTATTCTCTCTGTTTTACAGATGAACACACCTGCAGTCAGAGAGATTGCATGACCCAACTAAGGCCACATAATTAATAAAGGGAAGGAGCTGGTATTTGAGCTTCTCTGTACTACTTAACATGTTCTTTTATTGGGGCAGGTTTGGTGATGAGAAAACTCTATGGAGATAATCTTAGAAAACTATAATTCCATCAGGGCTTGGGGTTCAAGAGTGGTTTAAGCTTGGTGGACCTCCTTCCTAGTGCAAAGGACCTTCTTTATCAAGAGTAATAAGTTATTAATAGGGCTATACCCTGATGTAGAACAGAAGTGTCCCCCTATAAAAGTAAAGTTTATGATCAGTGATGCCCAACTGTATTAAAAGTTCATGTATTCTAAGCAGTCCACACAGTACAAGAATGGTCAGTGTGGAAAGTTCTGGCAGATACACACTCCAGGAAATGTTCAGGTCACTGTATGCTGTGGGATACACTTATTGGAAGGGGGGGGGTCTAATTTCCTAGATGACAGTAGCACAAATTTACCAAAATTGCAAGGAGATGGTTTGGGCTCAAGCCTTGTAATGTCCTTAGTGTGACTGAGCCAGGGTGCTTTAATGTCATCCTCCTTGGATTTGTCCTTCAATCTTTTTCCTTGTACCCTCTGTAATATCGTGATATAACTATATAGTTGGTTTTTGTCCCCTTTCCTAGCACAGAGCTTCTAATATCCTAGTATTTTGTTGAATGATTGGGAATAGGAGGGTCATTTTTCAAAGATTTTATTTATTTATTTGACAGAGAGATAGAGCCAGAGAGCACAAAGAGGGGGAAGTGAGGGGGGAGGTGGGGTGATAGCAGAGGGAGAGGGAAAAGCAGGCTCCACCCTGAGCAGGGAGCCAGATATGGGGCTCAGTCTCTGGAACCCAGGATCAAGACCTGAGCTGAAGGCAGATGCTCAACTGACTGAGCACCTCTAGGCATCCCAACAAGCCCCTTTCTACAGGAGTTTATGCTAATGATTGACTCGCAAAGGGTGGGAGCTGGTTGCCCGGAGAACCAATCATGTGATTAGAGGATTAGAGGGTTGGAACCTAACTCTAGGGTTGGGAGAGCAGCTGGAGGTTGAGCTAATCATCAATGACCAAAGACTTAATCAATCATATCTGTGCAATGAGGTTTCCATTAAGAAACCCTAAACAGTGGGATTCTGAGAGCTTCTGGGTTGATGTCCACTACCCGTACCTTGCCCTAGCCATCTCTTCCATTTGGCTCTTCCTGAGTTGTCTCTTGTACAATAAACCAGAAAATGTTACGTACAGTATTTCCCTTGAGTCCTGTGAGCTGATGTAGCAAATTGGAACCAGAGCAGGGGCTTGTGGGAACCCCTAGTTAATAGCCGGATGGTCAGAGGTACTGGAGGCCCCCTGCTCTTTATCGGTGTCTGAAGTGGGGAGCGGTCTTGTGAGACTGAGCCCTTAATCTGTGAGTTATGTACTAACTCCTCAGAGTTAGTATTGAATCAGGTTATCCCAGAGGACCCTCCACTGGCGTCCACTGAACATGGGATAGTTGCCTGGTGTGGAAAACTCACCAATGTGGTGGGTGTCAGAAGGATTTCGGGTAAAAAAGAGTGAATACCCTCACATTCCGCAGTTTCTACCCTTTCATTCAGGTCCCGCCTTCACCTCCAAGAAAGGCCAAAGGCTAGAAGGTGAAATAGTGAAAAACAAAACGAAACGAAACAAAACCAAACCCAGATGATTCATTCAAGCCCATTAATCTTTATTCGACATCTGCTGTATTCAAATACACAGAGTTCTGTTCTTCAGCTCTAGGAGTTACAGAGATGCAAAGATAAACTACACAGTCCCGGCTTTCAAACCCAGCTCTGGTGCCTTCAGAGTTTCTCTCCTGGTCTCTGACACCAAGAAACTTAAAAACTGGTAGGAGTGGGAAAATTATTCTAGCAATCTTATTTTTTAAAGGTAAAAATGAGGCCCAAGATTATAGAGATAATTGACAGACCTGGCTTTTGTGTTAGTGTTTCCCTCTGCTGTTTATAATCATTTTCAGCTTTTAGCTGAAATTTTAGCACATCTTAAATATTTCAGTATTTCTGAACAAAATTGGAGAGTTTATGAAGCTGATTGAGGAAAAGAGCTCAGGAACTTTTGATTCACAAAGAAATTGGGGGGATAATTTAGCTGTATTGAAGCTATGCTATCCCAAATCTAGATGGCCATTATTATTACACTATAAATTTTGTGAGGACAGGAAACTTCTACTTAAAAAAAGAAAAGCCACCCCCCCCGCCTTGTTGAATAAACGAATAAAAACATAAACATGAGTGAATCACTTATGCATGGCTATGTGTGTTTTAAGTGGCTATTTTGCTATTTTTGAGATTTTTTTCTCTATGAATCTTTGTTGAAGGCCAGCAGGAGGAAGGTGTAGTGTGGGAAATGAAAAGAGTGTTTAACCACAGTCCCCACCAGTAAGGAGCTTTAGAGTGTAGTAGTTAAGGGGGCAGATACACCACAGTAGAAAGTGATGAATAGTGTAGGAAAAAAAAGCAGAAGAAAAATTATTAAATGTCCTTACAGCCTATTGGCAAGTCCTTGAAACCGGCAGAGTGACATTCCTCTAGGGACACAACTATCTCGAAATTAACACTTTGCTAAGGGCAAAAGGCAATCTTAGCCTGACCCCCAGGATTCTATAAGTCTACTTTAATATATAAAAATGCCTTTAGAAATTTCCTTTATCTCTAACCCCCGTAAGATATCCCTTGGCAGTCATCCCTCAGGCATATGGCCCACCCATATATATCTGAGGGGTCTCATGGCTAAGGTTTTATTCGATGGTAATAAATGACCTTTTTCTAACAATAGCTAGTCCCCTCAAGTTTTCCTCCTGGAAAACTTATTTCCAAAATTCCTTAGAGAATAACCTATCCCCAACCCCCCCTCCCAACTTGTAGGTACATAATCATCACCCCTCATGACCCCACTGTACCTCTTTCTGCCCCTGTCCTGTCCCCGTGCTATAATAAAATCACATTTTTGCATCAAAGACATCCCAAGAATTCTTTCTTGGCAGTAGGCTTCGAACGCTAAGGTCTTTCCTACATCAATGAACACCTTTCATAAGGGGCGTGATGTAAGGAATGTGGGAGCTCAGAAGAGGGAGCTTCTCTAGTAGTGGGGAAATACTGTACCTGCTGGGGAGCACTTGGTAAGAGCATCAGGAACCCGAGTTCTAGAACTGGTTCTTCTACTGATTTGTTCAGGGACCTCGAGCTCTAAGTTAGGCTTGTAAATTAAATTCCCCAGATTTCTGTTTTCCACTCTGAAATTCTAAGGGTCGTCTGGACGACTAGGTTCTCTGGGACAAGGCCCTCCGCAGTTTCTTATTCCTATTGTTTCTCGCCCCTACACGACCCCCAGACCAGACGAGGAAGTGAGCGGGTCCCTTTAAGGGAGCCCTCCACTACTGGCTAGCGCCCGGTGTGCACCCAGCCGGAGAGCAGGGGCGGGGCGCCGGAGACCCGGGCTTCCCACGCAGCCGGGGACGCCGTCGCGTCACGGCGCTCGCAGCCAATCAGGGTGGAGCCTGCCTGGACGCATTACTAGGGCGACGGGCCGGACGCCTCCCCGCTTCGGGATGAATTAGCGGCGGGTTCTGCTTGGAGGTTGTGACCCCCACGGATTCTCCAGCTCGTCCACGCGACCCCCACCGCGAAGTGCGACGTCCTTTGCTGGTCACAGGTGGGAGGCCAGAACTGTCAGGTGGGGGGTTACGCGCCGGTAAAATGGCGGCGGCCGGGGGATCCCCGCGGTGGCGGAGGGGGAGCAGCCCCACGGACTCTTCCTCCTGAGCCGCGGGTGTCCCAGGGCTGCGGCCCCTGTAACGGTCGCTTGACCAGGAATTGGGGGCCCGACGCAGGTGGCGGCGTCGCCGGCTCCTGTGAGGGGAGGCGCGGGGAAGCAATTTCCAGAGGCAAGCGGAGGCGTCGGAGGGCTGCGGGGCCGAGCGGGCCAGCTCGGCGAGGGTTAGGCGGAGCTAGTCGGGCCAAGTGCGGCGTCGGTGTTCCAGGTTAGTATCAAAGACCTTGCTGGTCCAGACCTGGACGGGTCCGGGAGCTGCCTCGCCCAGGACATAGCTCTGTTTCTGCCACTGTTGAATCACATGTGCAAACGCCCCAAAGTTTCCGCCACGTGCAAGGCTTGAACGTGGGTTGTCGAGCCCTAATCAGTGTATCCTTCAGGCGCCAGATTCCTGCCCATAGGTGCCAGAGTGGCAGTGCCACCAAAGAAAAGGTAGGCCCCAGCCAGGAACTGATGTCAAGTTTGATCGTTAAGGTGTATCTTAGCTTCTACCTGCTCACTGCAGAGGAGAAATAAAAAGGGCACTCTATTGTCTTAGAGATGTTATCCTTTCTTGTATTTAACCTGCTTAGATGGGTTTCCTGGAATATTGTCTCTGCCTTCAAAGCTCATTAACTGTATTCGTGTGCACGTGGCTGTAGATAAGGCCGAGGCTTGGGACTCCGTTTAAGCCTGGGGAAGTAATGAAAAGTATGGTGAAGGCCTTTCAGAGATGAAATATTGTCTATTCATGTTGCTTTTTTGGGCGAAGATATGTCATGAAATATAATTAGTTTTCAAAAAGTGTCTTAAAGTCCTTTTGGCAAATCTGTTGATTTTTGAGAGTAAAAGAAAATTATCTATTTTATAAAATTTTTTAAAAAGTTCCTGTTATTTGTACTTTGTACTTTGATGTGACAGATAAGCATAATATCAAATGACTTTTTATTTGATAGCAGGCTTGATTTTGTGGAGTGCCTTGTTCTGTCATCGAGAAAGCACAGTAGCACTTTGTGTTTCAATCATTAGTAGTTCCTGTCGTTGGAGTGCTCACTGTGCATCAGGCATTGTGAATGTGAAGCTTCTCCTACCTTTTAATGCGAGCAAGTGAGTTAGTTCATCTGCCCTCACCAGTTCTTTAGGCTGGCTGCTGCTTGCCACCAGAAAGAAGTAATGGGGGAAACCCAAAAGACTTTCTTCCACATTGCTTACCTAGAGATTTGGTCAGTTTGGCCTGGGGCTAGGGGTAGATGTGGTTTCTAGTTCCTACTCTGCTGCTTAAAATATGTTAGGGATATGTATTACCTCTTTGTCAGTATCTTACCTCTGAAATGTGCAAAGCATTTCTTGTCCAGACAATCTCATTGTACTTTTTTTTAAAAAAGATTTTATTTATTTATTTAACAGACAGAGCTACAGAGCACAAGCAGGGGGAGCAGCAGACGGTGGCGGAGAAGCAGGCTCTCATTGAGCAGGGAGCCCGATATGAGACTCAATCCTAGGACCCTGGGGTCATGACCTGAGCCTAAGGCAGACGCTTAACTATCTGAGGCACCCAGGTGCTCCTCTCATTGTACTTTTGTGAGAAAAAACAAAACAAAACATAAAAGGGCTTACAAAAGTAAAAATACAGGGGTAACAGTTGACACTTCTTACTCTGCGGTTATTCAGCCAAGGACGTTGTGTTGCAGATTCAGTCACCTAGCAACTTTGTGAAGTACTTACTTTCTCTGTTTTTATCGATGAGGAAACTGGGCACAAATTAAAAAACTGTGTTCTTAGCCACTGTGCATACCATCTTCCTGTATCATACAGATTGGTTATGTGTTAAGGGGATACATAGGAACACATTTTTCAATGAAGTATTTTGTGATCCTTTGGTTGTGTTGTATAAGTAGTGACCATGTTTCATTCCGTTGGTATCCAGTAGTGATTTATATGGTGGTGACTACAGTTACTTGGTTAAGTGTATATGCATCCTACTTTTGATGCCCTTATTTATTTATTTGTTTATTTATTAATGCCCTTTATTTTAAAAAGCATTTCAAAACAAAGAGTTGATTAATTTCTAACAGGAAGCAGAAATTGATAATTAAGGAAAATTTTAGTTTTTATTAAACTCTCAATGACTTGCTGGGTTACTTTTGAAAGAAAACTTAGGTTCATTGCTTTGATGTTTTGTATACAGTAGCCAAGTCTATTTATAGAAAAAAGAGGATATAAATAAGAGTGGTTGGGACATTTATTCATTCTTTGAGCCTTTATGGAATTACCCTGCCAAGTCGTTGGCATGTAAAGATTAATTTCTGACCTTATCCTCCAGGAAGTCCAGGGAGAAGTCCAAGGTCCAGAAGTTTGTAGACTAGTGAATGAGACAATTAACTAATGCAGTCTGAGAAGGACTCAAATATAGTTCTGGTGGGTGCAGAGAGCTGTGGGAACATATGCAAGGGAATAGTTGGTTTTGTTGTGGTGGCCCTGACCAAGATAAGAAGGGAGCTGACTGCAGAGTAAAGGAGAAAGTGCTTCCAGCCAAAGGAGTTAGCCATGGAGAGTCAGGATGAGTGAGAGTGCATGGGTGTCCAGGGGTCAGACTGGAGTTTTGCAGAAATTACTGAGAGAGAACACAGGAAAGATTGTGAATTCTCAGCTGAGAGAGTGACTTTATCATGTGGGCATTGGGACCTGCAGAAAAATCTCAGTGAGTAATACGATCAAATTTATGTTCTGGAGAGATGACTGGTGACAGGTGAAAGAATGTAAGTTAAGGACAGTTTCTCTTCTCCAAGCAAGAGGTGGCAAGGGAGTGCACCAGGGCATCCACTGGCAGAGCAGAGTTCAGTGTCCACCACACACATTTTGAAAGCAAAAGGGAAGATTGATTGGGTTTGAAGAATTATAGGGTGGGAGAGGGGAACACTTGCTAAGCAAGTAAAGAGTCAGGTGTTTTGTTTTTTGGGAACAATATGGCTGCAGATTGGAGACATTGTTAATTAATTCAAGAAAAGGATAGAGCAGAAAGTTCTTTGTTACTGGGTTTTGGGAGAATTGTAAACTCTTTGAGGTTTTTGGGTCAATAAGATTTAATAGAACCAGGCTTATAACTTCCTGTAGGATTCTGGTTTCATAGACTACAGAAAACTCAATTATATCGTAAAAGTCAGCAGGGTGTAGTAAAAAGGTGGCTCCACTGTAGCAAAGCCACTCAAAAGGAGAGGGAGAAATCATCTAACATATTTTGGGGTAAAATGTTAGAATAACAGGTATTAGAGGATTTTTTTCATTTATTTTTGCATTAGGTTTTTAATACACTTGTACAGAAGTCCATTTTAATATGGAAGTAATCACAAATTAATTCTCAAACATTCAGAACACTAGAGTTGACTAGCATCTGAAAACATAACATGATTGAATGCATTCTAAATTGACTGCAAGGTGAAACTGGAAACCTTGCAAAGATGCAGGGTTTCATGCGTTCAGAGCAAGGTTGAGAGCTGTTCAAATCATAAGCACAAGTCAAAGAACTAGTACTCTAGTACTATTAGAGTAAATTTCTTAAAAGGACTCTGAAAGCTATGACTGTAACAATGATTGATAAAATTTGATGTCAGACTTCATTAAAATTGAGAACATCTCTCTACCTAAAGATGCCATTAAGATAATGAATGGCAAAGTACAGACTGGAAAAAGAAATTTGCAATTCATATATCTGACCCAGAACTCTGGCCCAGAGTATATGGGTGTGTGTGTTTGTATGTATAAAATTAATAAGAAAAGGACAATTAAAAACATGTACAGAAGTTCTGAATAGGCACTTTCTACTAGAGGCTCTCTGAATGGTCTGTATGCATATAAAAAGGTATTCAACATTATTAGTCCCAAATGGAGACTCCTAATGGAGAAATAGAAATTAAAACAGTGAGCTACTACTACACACCTTCCAGAATGCCTAAAATTAAAAGGATTATTAATGCCAGTATTGAGAGCAACTGAATCTTGTATATGCTGGCGGGAATGTACAATCATTTTGGAAAACTGTGGCTGTGTCTAATCTTACCCATAATACATCAGTTCCATTCCTAGATATGTACTCAAGAGGAAGGGATGTATAGATCTATCAAAAAAAGGTAAAAAAATGTTCATAGAACCTTTATTCATAATAACTAAACATTAGATAAAACCTGAGGTACATTAGCAGCAGAATGGATGAGTAAATTGTGGTATATTTATAAAAGAGGACATTACAAAAGCAGTTAACAAATGAACTACTGATATATCCACATAGATGGGTTTCGTAGACATAATGAGCCAAGACAAAAGATCGCATATCATATGATTCCATTTAAATGAAGTCCAAAAATAAGGTAGTCATTATTAGGTAATTAGTAAATAAATTAGTGATAGAAGTTTCCTGGTGATAGAAGTCAGAATGGTGGTTCCTTCAGGAACCTTCTGGAGTGTTGGAAATGTCCCGTATATTGAGTTGGGTGGAGGTTATGTGTGTATGTATATGTAAAATTTCAAGTTGCACACCCAATAATAGTTGTGTACTTTCTGTTATACTTTAAAGGGATGCTAGTGAGAATTTGGCAATGTTAAACCAATTTTGATGAGGAAACCCAGAAGGAATGATGATGGAAAAGATGATTTCTAAGAATTTAAAAAAGCATGAGAGGCTTCAAAGGAATTAATGATGAAACCTAGAATTTTTCTTTTGTTACAATTGTCTTGCAAAAGGCAAATGTGAAATCAAGGTTCTCATAACGTGGTGTTTTACAGTTTGGCTACAAAGTTATGTCCCAATTCCTTATTAATTCCTTGTCCTAAGAATTGGTGCATGGTTGCAAGTGTAACCTAAATTTTAGTTAATATCAGATACATTATGAAAATAGATTGATTTATATTGTGTTTCATTTTTGAGGGAGAAATTCTAACACTGGCTCTTTTTTCATCCTTGTATAATGTCCCTGTTTAAGAGAAATCACTGTTTTTTTTTTCCATTCTATGCTAATCGTTCTTGGATGATGAGGACTACTGTGGTCCCTTTGGCTGCAAGGTTTTGGATCTAAGAGTGGAGCTGAGGAAAGCTCATGATGAGTTCCCTGTAGTCATGGGGTAAAGTTCACAAAAGGCCTTGGTGAACTTCAGCCTGATTTGACAGTGTTCGTTGCACCTTTACCTAGTCCTTTGTCTTTGGCAGTGGGAATATGACGATCCTACTGTGATTATCCTGGAGGCAAATGAAGGGATATCTGAGGGACACGATCAGTGAAAGCTGGCCAGGGGTGATTAACCACTTTATCAGCAGTCTTTCAGGGTTGAGGTTTGTGAAAACTGAAATTGTTCACTTCCTCCCAGGAAGTAGATTGCTGCTCTGGGGACAGTAAAGGGAAGACTTATGCTACCCATCATTTTCCAACTCAAATAAGAGCTCACCTCCACTTTCCGTTTTAAGTGTATAGTTAATCCCCTTGGGAGAATGCATGAAGCAGGAATTTTGAGTGTTGGTGAGCTGCTCTCTACAGGTGTCACAAAGCAAATGATGGAAATTAGGAATAAGAGGAGGAGAAGTGAGTGGCGGCAGCCATTCGTAGAGTTCTGTGTGACCCAGAGTGTGAAGGGAAAAGGGTGGTTTTTAGCTCAGACAGCAACTCTTTCCCCACAGGAACATTCAGGTACCTTGGGGAAGCCAGCTTTGTCTGTGGCTCTTATTATTTCTGCCATCCTGTTGTTCTAATACAAATGTTTTCTTAGAATTATGTTTTCTTTTTATTGTGTAGCCTTTAAATAAAAAATGCCTATGTGGGCTTACAGAGGAAAATGATGGTAACTAGGAGCGGCTTGAACACCAAAATTGTATTTGCTGACCTTGAACAATTTTGGACACTTACCATGAACTTGGTGATGGGGACAGAGTCGTATAAGACATGATTCCTATCCTTTACTGTCTAAAGGCGGGATGAATTAGTGCCTTCTGTACAAAGATCACTGAATCACCTCTTGTCACCTCTAGGTTTTCTGTGGTGAGAGGTAAGCATGACAGCTATGAAACATGAGGTCCATAGGCAGTGATGATGACAATCTCTTCTAGTAGCTATTAATAATAATCGTAACAGTTAATATTTGTTGAGTGCTTACCACCTACTGGGTTAAGTTTCAAGTGCATTAAGTTTAATTCTTCTATGAGGTGAATGCTATTATAATCTTCATTTTACCTTTGAGGAAACTGAGGCCCAGAAAGATGAAATAACATGTGTTTAAACTTAAGCAGTCTAGTTCCAGGGTCTGCTGTAATGCTTGGTTTAAATCAGTTTGTTCGTTCGTTCGTTCGTTCGTTCGTTTATTTATTTATTTATTTATTTATTTATTTAATTTTTTAAAGACTTTATTTATTTGTCAGAGCGCACAGGCAGGCAGAGGTAGAGGAAGAAGCAGCCTTCCAGCTGAGCAAGGAGCCCGATGTGGGACTTGATCCCAGGACTCTGGGATCATGACCCGGGCCGAAGGCAGATGCTTAACCGACTGAGCCACCCAGACGTCCCTTTAATTCAGTTTAAATTTAAAATATACTCTACTTATGTGGTTTTAAGTGTAAGATTATTATTTGAATATGAGTGTGCTTTATATTACAGTTTATGCTCAAAGTTTCTGAATATCCATGTTGAACATAGTTTACTGTAGCTGCTTAGGATGATTCTATAATGTGGGAGTTTTTCTTTTTTAGAGAGGAGAAAAGAGGGAGTGAGAGGGTCAGAGAGAGAGAGAGATTGAGAATCTCTCTCTGGGCTTCATGCCCATTAAAAAGCCCCATGTGGGGGTGCCTGGGTGGCTCAGTGGGTTAAAGCCTCTGCCTTCGGCTAAGGTCATGCTCTCAGGGTCCTGGGATTGAGCCCCGCATGGGGCTCTCTGCTCAGTGGGGAGCCTGCTTCCTCTCTCTCTGCCTGCCTCTCTGCCTACTTGTGCTCTCTCTCTCAAATAAAATAAATAAAGAATCTAAAATATATATTAAAAAAAAAGGAGCCCCATGTGGGGTTCAGTGTCACGACCCTGAGACCATGACCTGAGCCAAAATCAAGAGTCAGGCATTTAACTGACTGAGCCACCCAGGTACCCCTATGATGTAGAAGGGTGTTTTTTTGTTTGTTTTTTTAAGATTTTATTTATTTATTAGAGAGAGAGAGAGAGAGAGCGCACATGAGATGGGGGAGAGTCAGAGGGAGACTCCCTGCTAAGCAGGGAGCGTGATGCAGGACTCCATCCTGGGACTCCAGGATCATGACCTGAGCCAAAGGCAGTTGCTTTACCAAGTGAGCCACCCAGGCGCCCTATGTCGGAGTTTCAAATGAGAGATCCTTTTGCCCTTTTCTCCTTTTCTGTATTGTGATTGTTTTGGCACTCATAATACTCCTACATGTGTCATTATATCATTCTGAAATTCAGTAAAAACGTATTACTGGTTTTTATTGTTTGTGTTATAAACATACACATAATGATATTTTATGATATATTCAAACTGGAGAGTTTGTGAATTATGGGCGTAACATTTTTAATGTGAATAACTACAAATTTAAACTTAAATTGTATTTTCAGCATGGGTGTTAATTAGGACCAATTCATTAAATTAAAGGGAGAATTATGTTTGCTTTGTTCTCTGTAAGAATGGAAGGAGAAGTATAGAAAGAAGGAGGACTGAAAGAATCTAGAGTAGTCTACGGGGTGCTTGGAGTGACCTTATTTTGCTTATTAGTTTATTTATGGTTGTAATGAAACCAGCTCAATTTACCTTCTCTTTACTTCTGAGGAGAAATACCTTGGAAGTCAGAGTTAATCAAGATTGACTTTCTTAGAGCTACTGTTATAAATAGTTCTTGTGTATTGAGTGGGCTAATCTTCAGGGAACTCAGTCTGCATTGGACATAGTTATTCCCGACGTTATATTTATTTCTCTTTATCTCAGATTTCTTTAACTTTCAAAAATTAGGGGTGTTAATATTCTTATTTTGAATTAAGAAATCTAAAATTGTATCTGGTTTTCTTTTGCAGTTGCAATTCAGACTTCTCAAGAGCCTTTTCCATACATATTTGTTAACTCTTTACATTTCTAGGAGATGAGTATTTTTTAAAAAAGATTTTATTTATTTATTTGACAGAGATCATAGGCAGGTAGAGAGGCAGGCAGAAAGGGCAGTGGGGGTGGGGGCGGAGAAGCAGGCCCCTGCCGAGCAGAGAGCCCCGATGCAGGGTAGGACCCTGAGATCATGACCTTAGCCGAAGGCAGGGACTCAACCCACTGAGCCACCCAGGCACCCCGAGATGAGTATTTATATTAGTTTCTTGTGGCTGCTGTAACAAATACCACGCACTTCGTGGCTTACTACAGCAGCAGTTTACATTTTCATAGTTCTGGAGGCCAGAAGTCTTAGATCAGAATCTGTGGCTGAGGCCCAAGTGTGGGAGGACTGTGCCGCTTCCAGAGGCTCCAGGGAGAATATGTTCTTGCCTCTTCTAGCTTCTGGTGACTGCCTTCATTTCTTGGTGTGATCACATCACTCCAGTCCTTTTGTCTGTGGCCACATTTCCTTTTCTTCTTCTCTCTGTGGTCTAGTCTTCCTCCACCTTCTTTTTTAGACTGTTTATTTTGAGGTAATTAATTGTAGAGCTACTTGCAGTTGTAAGAAATAGTACAAAAGGAACCCATGTACCTCTCACCCAGTTTTCCCTAATGGTAACATCTTGTAAAACTGTAGTACAATATTATGGCCAGAATATTGACATTGATACAGACAAGATACAGAACAGTTTCAGCATATAGGTTCCTTCTGTGGTCCTTTGATAGCCGCACACCCCCTTCTCTGACAACCACTAATGTGTTCTCCATTTCTAGAATTCTTCCATTGCAAGAATGTTATGTAAGTGGAATTATACAGTGTGTAACCTTTGGGGATTGTCATTTTCCACTTAGC
The DNA here is from genome assembly GCA_028646535.1 of Procyon lotor. Taxonomy (NCBI): domain Eukaryota; kingdom Metazoa; phylum Chordata; class Mammalia; order Carnivora; family Procyonidae; genus Procyon; species Procyon lotor. Next base: position 96,957,413 of record CM053610.1, on the reverse strand, counting down.
ATAATTCCCTGGAGATTCATTCAGGTGTTGCATGTTTCAATAGTTTGTTCTTTTTTCTTGTTTGGTTTCCTTATGAGTCTTAGTATTTAGTATTTGTTGTGGATGTATCCATTGAAGGACATGTTGGGTGACTTCTAGTGAATGGCTGTTTCAATAAAACTGTTAATAACATTCATGTACAGGTTTTTGTGTGAACTTAAGTTTTCATTTCACTGGGATAAATGCCCAGGACTGCAGTTGCTGAGTCATATCATGGTTATACAGACAAATGAGTTTATTTCTGAACTCTCAATTCTATAGCATTGATCTATGTCTGTCCTTATGCTAGTGCCACACTGTCTTAATTACAGTTGCTTTGTGGTAAGTTTTGAAATCAGGAAGTACGAGTTCTCCTACTTTGTTCTTTTTCAAGTTTGTGTTGACTAATCTAGATTCCCGAACATATCCATATGAATTTTAGAATCAGCTTGTCAGTTTCTACAAATTCCACCGTGGATTTGGTAGTGATTTTTAATATATTCATTGAGTTGTATAACCATTATGCCAATTAATTTTAGAACATTTTCATCACCTCAAAAAGATGTCCTCTGTTCATTATCAGTGACACTCCCCTTTCTTCCAACCTTAGCCCTAAAGAAGGTCTAATCTACTTTCTGTCCTTATGTATTTGCCTATTTTGGACATTTCATGTAAGTAGAATCATACAATATGTGGTCTTTTGTGATTGACTTCTTTCATTCTACATGTTTTCAAGGTTTATCCCTGTTGTAGCATGAATCAGTGCGTCATTTCTTATGGCTGAGTAATGAGGTATTCCATTGTATGGATAAGCCCCGTTTTATTTTTCCATTGATCGTTGATGAACACTCCTTGGTTGTTATGAGGAGTGCTGCTATGATCATTCAGACCATTCAAACAGTACAAGTTTTTGTGTGGGTATATGATTTAATTTTTCTTTGGCATATACTTAGGAGTTAAATTTCTGGTTCATATGGTAAACGTGTTTAATCTTTTTAAAAAAATTTTTATATAGATTCAATTTAGTTAACACAGTGTATTATTAGTTTCAGGAGTACAATTTAGTGACTCATCCTGTTGCATGTTAACACCCAGTGCTCATTACTTCAAGTGCCCTCCTTAATGCCCATCCCTCAGTTACCCCATCCCCTCACCCAACCCCCCTTCTGAAACCTTCAGCTTGTTCCGTATAGTTAAGAGACTCTTAGGTTTGCCTCCCTCTCTATTTTCATCTTATTTTATTCTTTTGAGGAACTGCTAGACTTTTCCAGGCTGTACCATTTTACAATCTCATCAGCAGTATGTAAGTGTTCCCATTTCTCTACAGCCTACCAACACTTATTATTATGTCTTTTTGATTATAGGGACATTCTAGGGAAGTTATATTATAACATCCTAGTGGGTGTGAGGTGATATCTCATTGTGGTTTTGATTTGCATGTCCCTGATGGCAAATGATGTCAGACATTTTTTCATGTGCTTGTTAGTTACTTTGTATATTTTCTTTGGAGAAATGTTTATTCATATCCTTTGCCCATTTTTTAAATTGGGTTATTTGCCTTTTCACTACTGAGTTGTAGAAGTTCTTTATATATAGTCTAGATCCAAGCCCCTTATATATATATATATATATACACACACACACACACACACACACACACACACACACACACACACATATATGTATTATATGATAAATTACAAAAAATTTTGTGTAGGCTGCCTTTTCACTTGAAATGCAGTTGCTTTTTAAAATGTTTATCTTAGGGGCACCTGGGTGGCTCAGTGGGTTAAAGCCTCTGCCTTCGGCTCAGGTCATGATCTCAGGGTCTTGGGATTGATCCCTGCATCGCATCTCTGCTCAGCGGGGAGCCTGCTTCCCCCTCTCTTTCTGCCTGCCTCCCTGCCTACTTGTGATCTCTCTCTGTTGAATAAATAAATAAAATCTTTTTTAAAAAATAAAATGTTTATTTTATATCTACAGCTTTGCTGAACTCATTTATTAGTACTGGGAGGTTTTAAAAGTAGTTTTTTGGGGATTTTCTGTGGAAACCTCATCTCATCTGCAAATAGGAAGAGTTTTACTTCTTCTTTCTCTGTGGCTTTTATTTCCTTTTCCTGCTGCTTGCATTGACTAGGACTTCCAGTACTATCGTGAATTAGAGTGGTAAGATTGGATGTCCCTGCCTTGTTCTCAATAATAGGGGTTATGCAGTTTGTCTTCTATCATCAAGTGTAGTGATGTTTATTGTAGGGTTTTTGTGAATCCTCATTACACAATTAAGGAAATTCTCCTTTTTTCCATTTTTTTCTGAGAGTTTCTCTTATGAACAGGTATTGACTTTTATCAGTTGATTTTTCGATATAGATTAGTATGACCATGTGGATTTTTTTTTTCAGTTAATATTGTGGATTACATTGATTGATTCTTGAATATTGAACTAACCATGCATCTCTGGTTAACTTCAACTTTTTATATACTGCTGAATTCTATTTGCTAATACATTGTTAAGGATTTTTGTGTCTATATTCATGTAATGGTCTGTAGTTTTTTTTTTTTTTTTTTTGTACTATCTCTTTCAGGTTTTTGTGTCAAGGTAATACTAGTTTCATAAATGGAATTGGAAAATACTCCCTATTCTTGTGATTTCTGGAAGTAATTGTTAATTCCTCTTTAAAAACTTGGTATAATTCTCTGATGAAATAATCTGGGCCAAGAGATTTCTTTTTCCGGAGGTTTTTAATTATGAGTTCAATTTCCTTAATAGTTATAGGGCTATTCAAATGATCTATTTTTTTTTTTTTTTTTGGGTGAATTGTATGTTTTCCAGGAATTGGTCCATTGACACACAAAGTGAGAATCCTCATTGCTGCTGGCAGAGGTGGGTATTTCAGCTCCCTTCGAGGCCTCCCCTGAGTATTATTCTGTGTCCTTAACTGTCCCCCCTCTCCCCTTCCATGGACCTCTGGACACTGCTGGGAGGGGATGGCCTTCCTACCCTGGAGGGTATTAAAAGTCCTGCCTCTCTATCAGGCCTTACATTTACCACCTCCATGGGAATGGGAAGGAGTGCCTTGTAACTGTCATGGAAATGTACGTCCAGGCTCTCCTGAAGCTCTCTATAGACACTGTGTGGCTGGGGAAGGGAGTCTTTAAACCCACCTGGCAGGGAAGCAAGTCCAGCCTTTGATATCATCCTTGAAGGGGCCAGGAGTTGGGTAAGGGAAGAGGGTCATGTTGAGGCATGACATTACAGCCTGGTGAGAGGGAAAGTTTAGGCTCCCTACCTGGCCTGTGCTGTCATGGATAGGGATGGGCCACAGTTTTGTTTGTGATTTTTGGCTGGAGTGCAGTATTTATTGTCTAAAACTTTTCTATTTTGGTGTGCTGCTCTTTTCTTGGACCTTTGAAAGCAGAGACTTTTTTGTCTAACCCCTTTTGGCATTTCTGGATAACTGGCTTTTTCACCTCCACGTCCATATGATGCAAAAGGAAAACCCAGGGGACTCAGCACCCTGTTGTTCCATGCGTCCTAGGTCCCCAGCTGGTGTGCCTTCCTCTCTCCACCTTCAGAGTTTTCTTTTGGTTGTCTTCTATATGGTGTCCAGGGTTTTTAGTTGTACTTAGCTGGAATTGTAGGGGTAGTACATCTAATTGATTTTACCAAAGGCAGAAGTCGAACTGGGATTTTTTTTTAATTGAAGAAAACATAGGGTGGAAATTAAGAAACATAAATTGGCCAGTAAGACACTAAAGTTAATTTTAGGTCAGTTACTTGGAAGTGATAGTTTAACTCGGAATTTATTTCTCCAGAGAATAATTTTGTGTCTCATTGTTTAGTAAAACCAAACTCCCAGTGGTTCTAGATCTCTTAAGAAGTTTGACAATCCAATGAATTGTTTCTGTATTTATATATAAGTATATATATAAATTTATATATAAATTCATAGTGGATCTAAATTTCTGGCTTAGTGTGTGATAGAGAAAAATGTATCTTAGTGAGAAATTAGGTTTCTGGAGAAGGCTTAGTTTTTCTAGAGGTTGTCAGAGATATTGAAGCTGTGGATTCTCTTCTAAAAGGAGAAATAGGCATTATGTGTAGTGGTTGAGAGCAATGTAAGAAAAATCTGTGAAAATCTTTGAGTAATCAAAAGGATTACTGGGGGTCTTCTTTGGAAATTAGGTGATATCTAGAGCACTTTCGATGTAGATCTAATCTATGGGGTCTTCAGCTTTTATTGTTTTTTCATTTATTTTACAAATTCAAGAATTGCGAGTACCTGACAGCAACACAAGTTATTATTCTTGTCCTTAGACATGCAAGTGAATTTTTTTTGGTTGGAGATACTATTGATTTCTTTTCCTCTTTTCTAGAAGAAGCTAGTTTTGGATCTGTGAAGCAGATTTGTTACACTATTTCTGATTGCCTGTATGTTTGTGCTCTTTGGAGTCACTTTTGAGCCAAATAAAGCATCTTACCTGTTCTGTAATTAATTAATTAGTGAATTAAATAAAATCATAGGTGTTCATCTTATATTTGTAAGGAAAACACAACGTTATCTTTTCTTTTGTTTAAATTATCCATTAACAGCTTGAACTCTGAATTTAGCCTGTTGGACTTGAATCCCATGGTAGTGCTTACTGTCACAGAGACTTGGAGCCAGGGATTTTATAGACTTGGAGCCAGGGATTTTATTTTTTAACCTGTTTATCCACTGCAATGGGGGTCATGGTGCCTTTCTTCTGCTCTGGTGGTTGCGAGGTGTGAGGATTAAAAGAGGTGTTGCAAGTAACACTTCTTACAGTAAGTACCTCCCACATCTTCAGAACTCTGCTTTTTGTTATCAGAGGGTTATGGATAACTAATTTTACTTCCGTGAGAATTCCTTTTTTTGTTTTTAATGTTTTATTTGAGAGAGAGAGAGAGAGACTGTGAGCATGAGCTGGGGGGGAACAGAGAGGGAGGGAGAAGGAACCCCAAGTCTACCCCGTTCTTAGTGCAAAGCCCAACACAGAGCTGGATCCCAGGACCCCCATATCATGACCTGAGCTGAAACCAGGAGTTGGATGCTCAACCGACTAAGCACCTAGGTGCCCCTGAGACTTAATTTCTTAATTTGTAACCAAAAAAATGAGGGGACTTTTTACTTGGTTATTAGGCCGTAGATTTCATTGGCAATAATTCGAAAGAACGCAGCGAAGCAACTGGTAATAGTTGCTTTTGGAAGTGAGGATATTTTTAACATGCAAGTGACCTTTCTACTCTGAGAGAGGGAAATGTACAGTTTGATCTGGTAAGCAATTACTTAGAACAGTGGCCTCGTAATTCATTCAATTCAGTAAACATTGATTGAGGAGACCCTGTTCTGCCTTCCTTTGTACTAGGAAGAAGCATTAGGGCTGGAAAGGTGGCTTAACAATGTAACAGAAATATTACCCTTTGGCCTTAAAATATGTGTAGGGTGGATTCTGATAGATGGAAGGCTAAATTTAGAACTCCGCACCTTGATAGATGTGGGCAATGCTCGCCAGGGAGTAGAGCTGGAAAGGGCTGAATTTTGCTTAACCTAGGGATAACCATTTGGAATTTCAAAGGTAATTTTTGGGTGAGCACAGACACTGGATGTTTGAAGGAGAGGGAGGAGCTGGAAAGATGGCTCAAAGATATCTGTTATTTAAATTAACCGTTCCCTCTGACCCTCAGTATTTACAAATGTTTTACTTGAGAATTTTTTGGAGCTTGGGAGGTTCCGGGGTTGGTGAATTGGTTGAGTTGTAAGAGGGGATCTTCAGAGGCTGAGAGAATTTAAGTCCCTTAGAAATTAGCAGTGGTTTGGGGAAAGACCTTGGTTTTTTGTAGGTTATGTAACTGGAGCAAGTTGGGGGATGGTTCAAACCAAGAGCATCCTCAGCTACTCGTAGCTTAGTATAATGGAAATAAGCTTCAATGCAAAATGCCTAGCATGTGAACAAGGACTTTATACATAGGTAGATAACTATAGTTACAATTGGTTTACATATTATAGTGGAATTAAGTACTACTGTAAACAAAAGTAGCAGTCTGCCTACTGCAAACATTTTAAAGTTTCATGCAAAATACAATGGTCTTTGTAGTTTGGCTTTAGACTCAGAGTCCAGGAAGCAGGGAGAATGTGTCATGCCTGCTTTATTTAGGAAGGTCTTTTTTTTTTTTTTTGATTTTATTTATTTGACAGCGAGAAACACAGCGAGAGAGGGAACACAAGCAGAGGGAATGGTAGAGGGAGAAGCAGGCTTCCCGCAGAGCGGAGAGCCCGATGCGGGGCTCGATCCCAGGCCCCCGGGATCTGACCTGGACCGAAGGCAGACGCTTAACGACTGAGCCATCCAGGCGCCCCAATTTAGGAAGGTCTTAGGAAGGTTTTAGCCATCTTTGGAACTTGATTACATACCCAATGTTACGGAATAGGGGGAGGGGAGCTACCCCTTATCCCATTCCTTCTGGAAGTTGGGAACGAGGCTTAGATTTTGTTCTCTCTGTCCATACTCTTGCTGGGGCTGTCGCTATCTGGGAAAAAGCAAAGCTCCAAGGACCTGGAGGATTGTAACATTGTTGCCTCACTTTCTCTCTGGAGCCTGGGGATATGGGACACCTTGGTCTCTTACTGCACTCTTCTGTCATTCCCGTCCTTACTTAGTACTGTACTAAGCACAGTCCTCCAGGATTCCTGAGTCAATAAGCCTGTTCATTAATCTAGTTAATACTGGAATATCTCAGTTCCATAGGCCCATGATACCATAAACCATCTGACTAGCCCAGTATGTTGTTCCCAAACTCTGCTTTTTGTTCTCCCATTTGTTACCCTCACTGGCTGAAAGACAGTTGGGACTCTTTTCTGGGATGCTAGCAACAAGAGGATGAGATGATCTGAATGGCAGTGGATGGCCTCCAGATGCGTGGCAATGATTGGGTGGGGGCTGATGGCATAGGCAGTGAAAGGATTCCCCCAAGACAGAACAAAGGAGATAGAAGTTTACTGAGAGGCTGTTTGCCACTAGGTGTTGGTGGTGGGGCTGTTTTTAAAGGGGGAAGGTGAGGAGTTACGGGGACTTATAGAAATTTCCCTTTTTTGGTAACCCTCTGGTTGTAAGTGGCCCTCATTTAGTTAGGGCCACTAAGGTGGGTCCATGATGGGCCCGTCTGTATTCAGCCAGGGGGCCATTGGGGGCTGTTTCGCCTTGATCAAATTTCCGTTGCACAAGCTTACTGTCTAAAAGCAGCCTCTATAATACGTACATTGTGGGAAGAATAAATTGTGATCCTTTTGAACTTTGGGTCATTAACATGGCAGTTTCTAGGTATTGAGTGTGCTTTCTAAAAGCTGGAGCGGCTGTAAAAGCTTTGAGTAAGCCTGTGTAATGGTGTCTGTACCGGAAGGGTTTATCTTGCTTCATGTATCTGGGCATGAAGCTTTTCTGAATGGATTGTAGTTGTTCTGTTTATGCTGTGTTGTTGAAATGTTCTGTGGTTGTTCCATAAACTTTTCTTTGAAAAAATAAACACTTATGTGAGATGCATTATAAGTTTCCTGTTGATAGGTGATAGAATGGTCCCTTTTTTGTCAAAGAACAAGACCAGCTTTTCAGTTTGCTATTTGGTCATATGATTCTTTTTGAGTCTTTATATTAAAAATGAAGTACCATTTTAGAGTCCAGAATATTTCTTTATGAAATATTTTATTTGTCAGAGAGAGCGTGCAAGCACAAGCAGGGAGAGCTACAGGCAGAGGGAGAAGCAGGCTCCCTGCTGAGCAAGGAGTGCAATGAGGCACTCCATCCCAGGATCCTGGGATCATTACCTGAGCCAAAGGCAGACACTTAATGGACTGAGCCACCATGGAATATGTTCTAGAGTTCAGCCCTTAACTTTTCTGCTGAGTGCAGTAACTTGCTTTTATTTAACTCCTGTAGATGGTTGTGTGACACCACTAACAAGTGTCCTCCCTTGAGTAGTGAGGGCTTCCTTTGAGGGGTGAGTAGGGAATCTTATCTATATGGATAACTCTGAAAACTGATTCTGCCATGTCTTCCTCTGTCTCTAGGCGCAAGTTCATCTGTCTGTGTCCATTCAAAATCACTGGTTGTTGCCTTCAGTCTCAACTTGGCTAACACCAAGTTCATCCTCAATCCCATCCTCAGTTCCCCTGGATGTGTGTTTCTGTCTGTTTAGTTGTTCAGGCTTGAATCATTATACTCAATTTGACCCAAACCCCCTACCCCCCACTTTTTTCCTCTTGCTTCTTTTGTAATGCTTTTGATGTTTATTCCCCCTTCTCATCTTTATGCTTGCGTTATTTTAATAGCCCACTACTAGGTTTCTAAAATAATAGCTTCCATTTATTGTACATGTGATATAATAAAGACTATGTCTGGTTCTTGTCCCTGGTTCCAGACATAGAGCTTCAGTAACACTTGGAATTTCCTGAGTGGTAGGAATATCTTGTATTATTCATAATGAACCCCCTTTAACCTTACCTGAGTTTATGCTAATCAGGTGACATAGGATGGGGCCTTAGATAGTTTCAAGGGAGGGTCTGGGAACGACTTAGCTATCAATTAGAGGGTTGGGACTTTAGCACCTCTTGATCTCTGGGGTGGGGAGATGGACTGGAGATTGAATTCAGTCATGCACAAATGATATAATCAACCATGCCTATGTAATGAACCCCCTTATATAAACTCTAGGACCACTGGAGTTTCTAGGCTGGTGAATACATGGATGTGCTGCAAGGTGACACCTGAATTTCTCTCAAGAGAGGGCATGGAAGTTCTGAATCCCTCTATTCTCTTCCTCTGGACCTTGCCCTATGCATGTCTTCCACTTGGCTGTTCCTACGTTGTATCCTTTCTAATAAAACTTAATTGTTTAAATATAGTGTTTTCCACAAGTTCTGTGAGTCATTCTAGCAAATAATTGCACTTGAAGGAGGGTTGTGGGAGCCCTTGGCTTTGTAGCCAGGCTAGACAGAAGTTCTGATAGCCTGGGGACATGTGATGCAGGGGCAGTCTTGTTGGGTATCTTACCCTTTAACTTGTGGGATCTGATGCTAACTCCAGGTAGTGTGCCAGAATTGAATTAAACTGTAGGATACCCAGTTGGTGTCAAGAGAATTGATGTCAGAATTCAGTGTTTGTTCTTTGTCAGTCATTGTGATATGTGTTATTTTATGTAATACTATAGCTAGGTAGGTTCTGGTTTTATCATCCTTGCTTTATAGATAAAGAAAATGAAGTTTTTAAAAAGTCATATAACTTGCCCAGAGTCGTAGAGCTGGAAGTCGCAAACCCAGTGCTTTCTGATTTTAAGTCTTTACTTAACCCTTTATGCTGGGCCCCACCTGATTGGAGGGTTAGACCCTCACCAACTCTCCCATCTGGCAGCTGTGAAGTGAGGACTGCTTTTTCTACATCACTCTTAAGCTCAGGCACTTGCAGTTCTCCGTTGTGGTGGGATGGAATCCACACTCCTTAGGCAGCTAGCTGTTCAAGATTCACTACAGTTCATCAGTTCCAAACTAATAACACTGTCCCAGTCTTTATATAGAACAAAAGAAAATAAGCACCTCTTGAGTTTCTTGGATTGGCCACTCAGTGTATATCTGCAGTGAATTGCATTGGACATAGAGAATATATCTTCCAGTTCCTTATGAACTATAATTGAGAAGTCAGAATATATTAAAAGAATGTCAGTATAAAAATAGCACATGATGACCAAATGAGCAGTACAGGTAATAAAATGCTTCTGGAATTCAAAAGAGTAATTCATGGAGCAGATGTATTTTGAGTATATCTTGAAGAGATGGTAGGATTTTGATAATTGGCTGGGGAAGAGGATCCTTCTAGGCAGGACACCCACGAGTGAAAAGGAATGGAGGAGGTTGATGGACACATGCTGAAAGGTGGCATTGATGGCGGTGAAGACTTCAGTTTATCTGAAGTCTGTTTTCTGAGGCCAGGATCTGCTACCTGCCTTAAAATATGTCTTCAAAGGCTTCAGTATATTGATTTAACTAACTGAATTTGTGCTAAAACTTTGGTCTCTGAAGCTAGAGTTGTTTGAAATTAGCCATCCTTGGGCCAACCTGGGTGATCAGGACAGGTGATCATGTTGGTTAATACCAATTTTACTTAAAAATAAGGTGTAAATACAATTGAGAATTACCTTTTTTATCTGTCACTTGAACTGACTAAAGGAAATTTCAAGCTATACAAGTTTGAAAGTATATTTAGTAGTGCAACATCAGAATAAATATATTCAAAGTAACCGGTCTGAAGGAAATAGCATTCTTTATGTTGGGTAAGATTGGGTGACTGTTTTTAAAAGTCTTCTTTGTACATGAATTCCCTACATCATTTTACATCAATTTCCTGTATTCTGTAGAGTTTGAATTGGTCCTATTAGTTCCTGACTAGTAACGATTTATTGGTCATCTGGGTCCCCAGATAAAATAGAAAAATGTTAATTGATTTTTGTTATAGTTACATAAGTAACATTGATGCATTTTAGAAAACAAGAAATGTATAAAATAAAGCTCAAAACCGTTTTGTACTACTTTTGCTTATGTAGTTGCTTATACAGTTTTGTAGCCTACTCTATACCTAACGTCAAGAGGATTTTTCCATGTCATAAGATTTTTTTTTGAAAATATAGCGTCTGTTAATATGTAATCATATTATTTATGCTTGTTAGTTTTGTTTTTTTCCCTTAAGTAAAACCAGAATAATTTATCAGTTTTAAGTGCTTTTTTCGCTTAATGTGTCATGGCTAGCTTTCTTTTTTCTTTCTTTTTTTTTTTTTTTTTAGTTTGTGTTTATTTATTTGACAGAGAGCATGAGCAGGGGGAGCGCAGGGAGAGGGAGATGGAGAAGTAGGCTCAGCGAGCAGGGAGCCTGATGTGGGGCTCGATCCCAGGACCCCAGGAATCATGACCTGAGCCACCCAGGCCCCCCCATGTCTAGCTTTCTAAAGGACTGCTTAGATTGGTATACATCATTCTTTCCACTGGCTGCTACGTTCCATTGTAGGCATAGACCGTCATGTAGACATTTTTCCATTGATGGACATTTATACTATTTCGACTTTTCATCCACAAATTGTACTTCAGTGAGCATTTTTATATGTATATATGTATATTTTTTACTTGTATGAGTACTTATGTAGGATAGAGGATTAGAAGTGGAATTATTAGGTAAAAATTTGCCTTTTCAAAAGGGCTCTGTCATTTTTAGCCTTGGTAATAGTGTGTTTTAAGGGTCCCTGTTTCTCCGTGCCTTTACTTTTGCTAGATCTTATCACTGGCCTCTATGAAGAGGTAGTAGCGGGAGATGTGGCATCACACTGCTTTGATTTGATTTGTCTTTCTTTGTTTTTCTTTTTTAGTTTCTTTTCATATGTGACTGTTTTTGATTCTTCGCTCATTTTTTCCTATTATATTTTCTAATTCTTAATGCTTTCATATTTTACATATACCTCTCTAATTCATCTGGAGTTTATTTTGATTTTATGAAATGAAAACTACTTGATTCCAGAGATTCATGGACTAGTAGACCTTGAAATCATGTGTCTGGAAAAATGTAGAAGATAAAAATAAATTTTGCTATTTTGAGGAAGTAGTTCATTTCAAAATAATTTTAAAAATTTAATTCATTATTACCCAACTCTATAACATATGTTGGGGAAATAAGGAAAGTCCTGCCGACAAAAAGACCCCTCCTTACCAATGTAGAAGTGAAAGAAAACTCAATTTATTGTTGAGTATGTGTGCCAGATGTGTGCATGTAGATTGTTCAGGAGAGTACAAAATTTGAGAGTAATTCATTCACGTTTACAATAAAGTAGACATGTAAGACTTGTGTTTGTGAGAGAAAAATGGGTGCGCTGTGATAGTCTCCTGCACACCTGGTGATAGATTCCTGAGTTAATTTCAGATAGTGTTTGTAGTTCTGAGGGTCAGAAGGCTGTGATGTTGCATTATAAAATCTAGAGACTAATAAGATTATCTAATTCCTGATCAAAAGGTTTAGCATATGTTTTTAAGGAGATCTGCTGTGGTAGATTCCAAAAAGGGATGTAAGTTCTGATCCCTGGAATATGTGAATGTTACCTTATATGGTCAAAAAGGGTCTTTGCAGATATGATTAAGTTGAGGATCCTGAGGTGGGGAAGTTATTCTGGATTATCTGGGTGAGTCCCAAAGACAGTCACAAATATCCTTACAAGAGGGAGGCAGAAAAAGATTATACACAAACACAGAAGAGTAGGAGGCATTGTGATGACCAAGGAAACAGATTGGAGTGATGGGGCTGCAAGGCAGGGAATTCTGGCACCACCAGCAGCTGGAGGAGGCAAGGAATGGATTCTCCCCTAGAGTCTTTGAGGGAGGTGGACTCATTGACACCTTGATTTTGGCCTACTAATACTAATTTCATACTTTTGGCCTCTAGAACTGTGAAAGAATAAATTTCTGGTTTTTTAAGCTACTATGTAATTTGTTATAGCAGCTATAGGAAACTATATATACATGTATATGTAGAATTTCTTAATTTTATTTATTTTTTATTTATTTATTTTTTTTTTTAGAATTTCTTAATTTTAAACAAGCTCCCCAGGTAGTTTGGATATACACCAAAGTTTGAGAATTACTAGTTTTGTTTATCCTTAATTTTTTTTCGTTATTTAGGAGAGTTTAAAAATTCCAAATCATTAGGTTTTTTTGTTTTGAATTTATTATTAATTCTTAGTTTTATTGTATAGTAATTGGAAAATGTGTCCTGTAAAATTGAAATTTCCATTATGGCTTAAAAATCAGTTTTTATAAATGACCTCCACTCTGGATGCTTGGAAGAAAGGCTGTGACATTTGGTACTATCTATTGATTTTTTTTTTTTTTAATTGAGGTAAAATTCACATATCCTAAAATTAACCATTTTAAAGTGAGCAAATCAGTGGCATTTAGTCCATTCACAGTGTTGTGCCATCACCAGCTTTCTGTCTAGTTCCAAAACACTTCTTTAACTCAGAAGCAAACTGTGTACCTTTAAGCAGGTACTTCTCTATTTTTCCCCAGCCCCTGGCAACCACCAATCTGCTTTCTGTCTCTGGATTTGCCCATTCTGGATATTTCATATAAATAGAATCATTTAATATGTGACCTTTTGAGTCTTCCTTTTTTTTTTTTTTTTTTAATTAGCATAATGTTTTTAAGGTTTATCCACATTGTAGTATATATTGGTACTTGATTCATGTTTAAGGACAAGTAGTGTTTCCTGTGTATATACCAGTTTGTTTTGTCGTTCATCCATTGATGGACATTTGAGTTGTCTCTGCCTTTTGACTATGGTGAATAATGCTGCTTTTATAAACATTTGTGGACAAGTATTTGAGTACCTGTTTCTACAGTCCTTCTTTTTTTTTTTTTTTTTTTAAAGGGGGAAGCAGGCTCCTTGCTAAGCAGAGAGCCCAATGCAGGGCTCGATCCCAGGACCCTGAGATCATGACCTGAGCTAAAGGCAGAGGCTTTAACCCACTGAGCTACCCAGGCGCCCCTCTCCAGGCCTTCTTGGTAGATACCTAGGAGTGGAATTGCTGGGTGATTTAGTCATTCTATATTTAACTTTTTGAGGAACTGCCAACCTGTTTTCCACAGCAGCTGTGTTTTATATTCTCACCAGCAATGTTTAAGGGTTCCACATTTTCCATGACTTCACCATTACTTGTTATTTTCCGTTTTTAAAATATGGCCATCCTTGTTGGGTATATAGGTGCTATCTTGCTCTGGTTATGATTAGCATTTCCCTAATGACATTGACTATGAGCATCTTTTCATGTGCTTAGTGACCATTTATATATTGTCTTTGGAGAAATGTCTATTTACATTGTTTGCCCATTTTAAAGGTTATTTATTTATTTAAGGCGGGTAGGGGGGGCAGGAGCCACGGCGGTGGGAGGGAGAGGGAGAGAGAATCTCAAGCTGACTCTGTGCTGAGTGTGGAGCTGGACCTAGGTGCAGTCTCACAATCCTGATGAGATCATGACTTGAGCTGAAATCAAGAGGCAAGATGCTCAACCAACTAAGCCACCCAAACGCCCATTCTTTGCCCATTTTAAAAAGTTGTTTGTCTTTTTGTGGTTGAGTTTTAAGGTTCCTTACATTCTGGATACCAGACCCTTGATTTGGAAAAATTTTCTTCTATGCATTGTCTTTTACTTTCTTGATAGTGTCCTTTGATATATAAAAGTTTTGAATTTTGATTAAGTCCAACTTACCTATTTTTTTCTTTTGTTGCTAGGGCTTTTAGTGTCATAGTTAGGAATCCATTGTCAAATCTGAAGTCATGAAGATTTACTTGCATGTTTTCTTCTCACAGTTTTGCAGGTTTAGCTCTTGCATTCAAGTTGTTAATCGATTTTGTATATGGTATGGTACAGAGGTCAACTTCATTCTTTTGCATGTGGGTGTCCACTTTGTACCATTTGTTGCAGACTATTCTTTCCCCATTGAATGATCTTGGCACCCTTGTTAAAAATCAGTTGGCCATAGATGTATTGTCTATTTCTGGATTCTCTGAATTCTTTTCCATTGGTCCGCATGTCTCTCCTTATGCCAGTATCACAGTGTTTTGATAATTGTAAGCTTTGTGGTAAGATTTGAAGTTGAGAAGTGTGATCCTTCAGCTTTGTTCTTCTTTTTCAGTACTGTTTGGCTACTTGAGACAACTTTGCAATTCTGTGTGAATTTGAAGATCAGCTTTTTTATTTCTGTAAAAAAAAAAGGCCATTGGAATTTTGATAGAATCTGCCTGTGAACTGTAAAATTTCACATACAGTTGGAATGTGATAAGGTAGAAGGGTATGCTATAAACAATTCCTTGTTTTCCTTGTTTTTTCCTTTCTACATATTACTGTGAGCAGGTGCTGTGAATTATGAGTGGGAGTTAGGATATTTGAAGACCTTCCTCTTGGACCATCCTGGAGCCTGATGAACTTTTAGAGTTGTACCATTATTTTGGTAATGAATGTGAACATTTTAGTTTTATTTATTTATTTATTTATTTATTTAAAGATTTTATTTATTTGACACAGAGAGATCACAAGTAGGCAGAGAGGCAGGCAGAGAGAGAGGAGGAAGCAGGCTCCCTACTGAGCAGAGAGCCCGATGCGGGGCTCGATCCCAGGACCCTGAGACCATGACCTGAGCCGAAGGCAGAGGCTTTAACCCACTGAGCCACCCAGGCGCCCCGAACATTTTAGTTTTAGATCCTTTAAATAATTGGCCATACATGGGTCCAGGTTTGGATTTCTTAAAGAGAAATTGATAATTTTCTCTTTGGCACTGGGTCCTTTTATGGAAAGCTGGTGGTTACTTGGAATATGGCTGCAAGGAACATAATAAATGTAATCTGGTTTTGTATGCCTTTCTTTTATAAGCATATAATTATTAAAATTGCTTAAAATTGTTAGGAGGCCTTATTGTGGGATCAGAAAGAACCCAGGCTTTATGATAATCTGAATTACTTAGCCCTATTCACAGGGACATGTAAGTAATGATTTTATAACCTTTTTAAAAAATTCTTTATATGTATGTTAATGTATTTAAACAAATAATTTAAAAGTTAGCATACATGGTTTATACAACTGGGTGCAGTGTTTCTTAGAATAAATGTTGAACGAATCTTTCTGATAGATGATTTTTCCTAATATTGTGATGCCCTCTAGTGAATCCAGCCTTTCAGATAAGAAGTTTATGAGAGTAATCAGTAAATGAAATCTTATATTCTGGTAATGAGAATTGTTCCTGTACGCCTTGTTGATATGTCAGGTTTCTGTCCTTAGAAATGTTTCACCAAAGATTTGATAATTTCCCATGACTCTTATTGTTAAATAAGTGAAATTGTTCCAGTGACTTCTAAAATCTACTTCAGCTTCAAGGTTCTAGATTCCATGTGTGTTACTAGTCTTCAGTCAGTAAATATTGAACATCCACATAGTGTTTAGCTCTGTGCTGAGGGTTGTGAAGTTTATTAAAGGTAGTAATGGATGTGACTTAAAGTAACTTTTGAACCATCAGTTGGGAGAAAACAATAATAGCTAACCACCCTGGAATATTTGCTTTGTCCCTGGAGCTAGTCAGCATTCACTTTATGTTATTTAATCCTCACAATAATCATGAGGTAGGTAGCATCTTTAGTTCTATTTTACTAGTGCAGAAATTGAGAACCGGAGAGGTTAAATAATTTGCCTAAAGTCAAATAGTAAGTGGTGGAACCAAGAGCTTATATAAAATAATAGTGGGTAGGTAAAGGTAAATTTTTATTGTTTATAGGTTGGCAGCTCCCTGATGGGATATTTAGTTGTCTGTTGTCTGTAACAAGCTAGCTCAGATTACTTTTGGGTATAGTATCTACATTGCTACACTTATGTGTGTGGTTTCTTATTAACTTCAGTGGTAGTTTTATAGTTTGTACCTAAATTTTTTAGTCCATTTAAGATTTTTGGCTTATAACATACTTAAAGACTTATTTGGCAAAATGATATAGTTTTATCTTCCTAGTTTACTTTCTGTAAAATATCCATAATTCAAAGTTTAGAGACTCCTGTACTCATTCTTGTGCTTAAGAACTCTTTGAGGACATTTTTGACTTTTACTTACTTTTTTAAAAAACGATTTTATTTATTTATTTGACAGAGAGAGAAAAGAGATCACAAGTAGGCAGAGAGGCAGGCAGAGGGAGAGGGAGAAGCAGGCTCCCTGCTGAGCAGAGAGCCCGATTCAGGGCTTGATCCCAGGACCCTGAGATCATGACCTGAGCTGAAGGCAGAGGCTTTAACCCACTGAGCCACCCAGGTGCCCCCATTTTTTATTTTTAAAGTTCCTTTTCGCCTTCAGAGTCATTTATCATTTTCTTCATTGGATTTTAAGGCTAATATAGCTCTTGTCCTTTGGTTTTCATCACCGAGAGTAAGTAAAAATTGACTTCTGCATTTGTTGGTTAATAATTTCATCAGGTTGGGAACTGGTTTTTTTTGTTACCCTGGATTCTACCTATTTGTGGTATACCGGGGTCAGTGTTAGTTGTACTGAGACAGTATAGCATACATCTTCACTGTAATTGGAAAGATAAGGTGAGCCACAAGAACAAAGGAATGTTATATTGTGATGTAAAAGATAGATTTTTCTCACTTCTGGAAACTTTGTTTTCCATTCATGAAACTTCTTTCCTCCAAAGCTTTTGTATGTGGTTCCTAACTTGTATATAGCATGTTATAGATTAATGGTGACCTGAAAGGCCTGACTACTCCTGAAGCACCATCTCTCCTTTATTTTAGTTTTATGTGACCTAAAGACTTCATGTTTATCAACATGCCTCTTTATCTTTCCATTTAGAGTCTAAGTGAGAAATGAGGGAGAATGTGAGAAGGGATGAAACAGGAAGCTTTCCTAATGCAAGGGGAGATGCTCAGAAATGCCCAGCCTAGGGTTTTAAGAAGTTTAGAAGGATTGAATAGGGCTCTAGTAAAGAATATTTCAGTGAATGTAGGAATGTAGAAAAATTCCATGTGCCTTTTGGTGAAGATAGAATTACTTCTTAGGATTTCTTTTTTTCTTTTCTTTTTTTAAGGTTTTGTTTATTTGGGAGAAAGAGAGAGAGAGAGAGAGAGAGAGAGAGAGAGCATGAGCCAGGAGTGGGGGAGGAGAGGCAGAGGGAGAAGCAGACTTCCTGATGAGCAGGGAGCCAGACAATGGGCAATGGGGCTCAAATCCAGGACCCTGGAATCATGACCTGAAGACAGATACTTAACTAATTGACTCACCCAGGCACCCTTACTTTTTTGAATTTCTTGAGATTTTATGATTTCCCCTTTTGCCCCTCTATTTCTATCATTCTCCTCCCAAAGGTTTTTATAGCATTGAAAATCTCAAGGGGTTATTTAAGGGATAGAAATTATGGGATAAGTTGTGGTTTGAATTCTGTGGCTAAGGATCTGGGAACATTAAGAGTTTTGGTGAGGGATTAAAAAAATAGACATAAACTGGTTATAGAGGCATTTAGAAGAAAAGACCAGGAGATAGAAGTGGGTCTCTCATGGTTTATGAGGATTAACAAGAGATTGGGGATATTAAGATATAATTTTATAGATTATTATTCCTAGTTAGGTGTGCGTTCATAGTAGTTAAAGACTGTTATTATTAGTGCTGTTTTTAGGTATGTTTAAGTCAAGTTGGCTTTTGCATGCTGATCTGAAAGCTTGATCACTATGTATTATACAATTTCTGTGAGAAAGTGCATTCTGAATTCTAGACTGCTGACTTAAATGCAAAGTTTTGGAATGCTACCTGTTCATAATTTGGGACTGTTGTATTTGTCCATATTTTGATAGAATTCCCAACTTGAGACATTTCTAATCTGGGAACCAAAATTTTATTTGATTGTAAATTAGATAAACCCCTGTGGAATAATGATATGTGTAAAAATAAATGACTTCTAATCCCAAACATCATGATCTTATTGAATGCTACAAGTTAGAGATTACATTTGTTTAAAAAGTTTTTACTAAAGTAACTTTGGTAACCAGAAATTACCATAATATTCGGCAAATTTGTAACTTAAGATTTGGTTTTGTATTATGCAGGTATTAAAATCTTGAGGATTCACATGGCTTCTGAGTGCTGATTGTGTCACCTAGGAGAGGGGATATCAAGCCTTCTGGGCTCTAGTTGGATTGCCCCATTGTTATGTTTCTTTGACTAAGTCATTTTCCCCTTCTGGCCTTAGCTACTTCATCTACAAAATAAGAATGTTCATTAACAGTATTGTTCATAATAGCTAAAACCTGGAAAATACTCTGACAGAATAGATAAGTTTTGGTTTATTTTTACAGTTAAATACTGTATAGTAACAGAACGGACCACCCCACAGTTACTAATATCGATGAATCTTGAAAGCATAGTTTTGGGTTAAAGAATCCAGATACAGAAGAGTATATACTTGTTGATTCCATTTTGGTAAAGTCAAAAAACAGGTAACACTGACTAACTATGGTGCTAGGAGTCAAATAGTGGTTACAGTCCGATTAGGAGTAGTTAATGATTGGGAGGGAGCATTTATGAAGGAGGCTCTTGGGTTGCAGGTGATGTTCTATCTTTTTTTTTTTTTTTTTGATTATTAATGTCTCTTAAATATTTCTTTTAAAAAAATTTTTTTTATTAACATATAATGTATTATTTGCCCCAGGGTACATGCTATGAATTGTCAGGCTTACACATTTCACAGCACTTACCATAGCACATACTCTCCCCAATGTCCATAACCCAGCCACGTATCCCTACTCCACCACCTCCCTGCCATCCTTAGTTCATTTCATGAGTTTAGGAGTCTCTTATGGTTTGTCTCCTTCCCCATCCCATCTTGTTTCATTTCTCTCCCCTACCCCCCACAACCCCCTGCTCTACCTCTCAAATTCTTCATATCAGATAGATCATGTGATAATTGTCTTTCAATGACTGACTTATTTCGCTTAGCATAATACCCTCCAGTTCCATCCATGTCATTGCAAATGGCAAGATTTTGTTTCTCTTGATGGCTACATAGTATTCCATTGTGTATATATATCATATCTTCTTTATCCCTTCATCTGTTGATGGACATCTAGGTTCTTTCCATAGTTTGGCTATTGTGGACATTGCTGCTATAAACATTTGGGTGCATGCGCCACTTTGGATCACTACATTTGTATCTTTAGGGTAAATACCCAGTAGTGTGATTGCTGAGTCGTAGGGTAGCTCTATTTTCAGCTTTTTGAGGAGCCTCCATACTGTTTTCCAGAGTGGCTGTACCAGCTTGCATTCCCACCAACAGTGTTTCTCTGCATCCTTGCCAACATCAGGTGATGTTCTATCTTGATCTGGGTATATTCACTTTGTAAAAATTCATCAAGTTATATATACTTAGGATTTATACCCTTCACTGTCTGCTTTATTGTATGCTTCAGTTAAAAAAAAGGTTGAAACTGCACTAAAACAAAACACAAAACAGAAAAAAGTAAAAGAAACAAGGTTTGAACAGGGTTCAAAATCTCAGCTCTACCACTAAAAAATTCTTATTTTAGGCAATTCATTGACCTCCCTGAGTCTTAATGATTCTGTAAGATGGAAATAATACCTGCTTTCTGTATTTCAGTTGAGGTAATAAACATTTGAAAACACACTGGAGACTAGAAAATGTTCTCTGAATGTAGGATGACATTATTTTTGTTACACTTTTGTGTTTGCTGTGTTGTTATTCTTTTAAATAGAAAGGACCCCATATAAATTTAGAAGTAGTAAAAGGACCAAGAATTGAAAGACACTGTGATCAACTGAACCATATTTGTTTCTGCCTGCTTTTGAATTCCTGAAAAAACATAAAATAGTAGTAGCAATTCATCTGACTTACCTCATTTTTTATACTAAGCCATTCAGCAAGTAGTAATTGAGTTCTTTCCAAGTGTGTTGGGTTTTATGCTAAGGCTATAATAGTGAACAATATCAACATGGTTCTCACAACCATAGAATTGTAAAACAAAAATTCTTGAAGGAATGATGGGCTCAAAACAGGAAAACAGACAAAGGAACACAATAACTGCATGTTGTAATGAGAGCCATAAAGGAAGCAATCAAGATTGACATGGGAGAATAATTACTAAGGAGAACTTGCTCTAAGTAGTGGTCAGTCTTAGTGAAAGCTTCTTTTAGGGGACAGCACTAAGCTGACACCTAAAAGGAAGAAAGGAAGGTAGTTAAGCAGCAAGTCTGAGAGAACCATTTTAGGCACCATGGACAATTTGCACAAAGTCCCAAGGCAGCAAGTAGCCTTGGAGAACCTGACAGCAGAGAGTGGTTAGAATGTGGGTGAAGGGGAATGGGAAGTGATACACTTGGAAAGATGAGAGGTGGGTGCCAACTCATAAAGGACTTGGAGATTTTTTTTTTTTTTTTTTTGACAGAGAGAGATCACAAGTAGGCAGAGAGGCAGGCAGAGAGACAGAGAGGGGGAAGCAGGCTCCCTGCTGAGCAGAGAGCCTGATGCAGGGCTCCATCCCAGGACCCTGAGATCATGACCTGAGCTGAAGGCAGAAGCTTTAACCCACTGGGCCACCCAGGCGCCCCAAGGACTTGGAGATTTTTGGGTGGGAATTTGATTTTTACTTTAGGTCCAATGGAAAGTCATTAAAGAGTCTTAAAATAGGGAAATTATAATCACTTGACATTTTACCTTTTTTTTTTTTTTTTTTGGCTACAGTAAGGGGACAGGGCTGCCTGTGGGTGGGGGTATGATTTGGCCAAGAGTGACAATAGAGGAAGTCAGTAACAGTTCAAGCACAAGATGATGGTGGGGTGGATTAAGGTGGTGGCAATGGCAGTCGATGCAGCATGTTGGATTTAGGATGGGTATTGGAGATGGAGTTGACAGACCTCTTGCTGATTTTATTGAATTTGGGGAGCGTGAGAAAAAGGAAAGAATGAAAGATGACTCCTGGATTTCTTGGTAGAGAATTGGGGTGGACGCTGATGTTGTTTATGGAGCTGGAGAAAACTGAGGGCTGAGTGGATGTGGAGGAAGGCCAGGGAAATGATGACATTTATTCTGCATGTGTTCAGTTTGGTAGGACTTTGAAACACCCAAGTGTGAGGTCATCAACTGAATCTGAGAGTCCAGAGCTCAGAGGGGAGAGTTATGTTGGAAATGTCTTTTGGAAAGGTCAGCAGGTAGATGATGGGGAGGAAGGAAGAAAGAGCAAAAGGATGGAGAGAAGACAACCAGTGTCTGAGTGCAAGGAACCCTCAGCATTTTGAGGTCCAGGAGAGGAGCAGGAGCCATCTGAGGAGACCAGGAGAGACAGATCAGTGACGTCAGAGGGAAATCAGAAAGGTGATGTCACAAAAGCCAGGAGAGGCTAGCATTTCAAGGAGGTGGCGGCCATTTATGTGGAATGCTGCCAAGAGGTGGAGTGAAATGAGGACAGAGAAGTGGCCATTGGATTTGGCAGCATGAAAGTGGACTTTTTTCCTGAAGTGGTTTCAGTGAAATGGTAGAGGCAAAAAGCTGGACTAAAAGAGGGAATGGGAAGTGAGAGACTGTGCTATTTCTCTATTGTATAGTCACTAAATGTATATGGGGAATCTTAAAAACCATTCAGTAAACTTTGGGATTTGCTTTCCCTGTAAATGGCTGTAGGAAGTTAGCATTAGCCTTTAGCCTCCCAGTAATTTTCCTTTGGTTAACATTTGATTGTTCATTTTTAAAAGCTTCTGAATTTCATAGGTGGCTTCCTTTTTAGAGTAAAATCAAATGTTTAATCTGTGTTAGCTTGTAGAGTTAGTATTAAATTAAAACTTGGAGTATTTACCTTTTCAGGAAAGTAATTATAAGCCTTGGAAATTATGCAAGGACTATTTCATCTTGAAACACTTAGGAATTCATTTTGTTTTTTTGTAATTATAGTGTTGATCTAAACAGGGATCGCATTTGGCAGTTATGTACATGTTCTTGTTCTAAACTAAGCACTGTTTCTGCAGTTTAAACTTTTCTTTTATAAATAGAATTTTAATCTATGTAGGTTGAATTTTTTTCCAGGCATGTCATAGTTAGCACTGGCTACAACTTAATCCTAAAATGTGTATGAGAAATTGAATAATATTTTATAAGCACTCCTTCCATTAAATGAAAGCAAGTAGAAACTATTTGAATATTTAAAAAAATCCTTTTTTTTCATAACTGTGGAAAGCTAGTATGGCTACTTAAGAAGTTAATGCGTTGCCTGCTTGGTCCTGTCACTGGGGATGATGTAACTTGTGTTTTGCAGTCACATGATCTTATATACCATGAGAGCTCATTCATAAATTCTCTTGATTATACCATGCATTAATGCAGTTACCTGGAAGAAAAGTATTGTTGTAGGGTCTACTTTCCAAATGTGATTGTCCTGCCAATTCAGGCCTACTGCACTGACCAACACATAGACTTTCTTAAATTCTAAGGACAGGTACTTTGGATTATAGAAAATTGCTCAGGAGAGTTGTTAAGAAGCATCTTCTCTGGAGTAATATACATCTGGGGTCTGAGTTTTTTAATTTCTGGGCTATCAAAAATAAGGAAAGTCTGAAAAACTGTCACAGCCAGAAGGAGCCTAGGGAGTCATGATGGCTAAATATAATATCGTATCCTGATGGGATTCTGAAACAGAAGAAAGACATTAGATAAATACTAAGGAAATCTAAATTCTAGATTTTAGTTAATAAAAATGTATCTGTTGGTTCATTAATTGTGGTAAATGGACCATACTAACGTAAGATATTAATAATGGGGGAAACTATGGGGTATATGGGAGTTCTATACTATCAATATAATTGTGTAAATTTAAAATTTCTAGAGCAAAAAGGTTATTAAGAAAACATGTGGGATAGGAAATATTTTTATAGGCATTGTAGGAAAATACAGCCCATCATACTTTTATGACCCTGATGGATCTCCATTTCCTTATCTTTAAAATGGGGTTGTAATAGTACTTCCCTCCATAGTGCTGTTTTGTGGATTAAATGAGGTAATACAAGTGCCTGGCATGGAAAATGCTCAACAAATGCTATTAAACAGTGATGAATGATGACAAGTCATTTAAAGCATTTTTAAATGCATAAGAATATGTTCATACATTTGATGGTTGCAAGCAGTTTGGCTTTGTTAAATTAGAATTAATTTAAGGCCTAACCACTTTGAACCTGAACTACTGTAATCATCCATCCTGAGTTGATTTTTCTGCAGTTTGTCCCTGCCTCCTCCATGTAGTAGTTGGAATTGGCAACACTAAATGTGTATGTGTTTTAAAATCTAATTGCATATTCTTACAGAATTTTGGAGATTCCCAGTTGCTTTAATTTGAATTTAAAACCGAAACCCTTGGGGCACCTGGGTGGCTCAGTGGGTTAAAGCCTCTGCCTTCGGTTCAGGTCATGATCTCAGGGTCCTGAGATCAAGCCCCTTGTCAGGCTCTCTGCTCAGCAGGGAGCCTGCTTTTCCCTCTCTCTGCCTGCCTCTCTGCCTACTTGTGATCTCTCTCTCTCTCTCTCTGTCAAATAAAAGAATAAAAATCTTTAATAAAAAAAACAACAACA
This sequence comes from Procyon lotor, assembly GCA_028646535.1. Classification (NCBI taxonomy): domain Eukaryota; kingdom Metazoa; phylum Chordata; class Mammalia; order Carnivora; family Procyonidae; genus Procyon; species Procyon lotor. The sequence goes on along the minus strand of CM053610.1, from coordinate 96,933,207 downwards.
AAAACCCAAAACCCTTAATGGATTTCAAAGGCAATTCTGCTTTCCTTTTCTCAGGCCTTGAAGACCATAGACATGGGAAAGAATATTGAACGAGGAATTAGACCTCACTTTTAGTCCCAACTTTGGCTTTAAATAGTTAGGTTTGGGGCAGTTTCTTTCACCTTTAGAAACTTAATTTTCTCATTGGTAAAATGAGGGAGTTGGACTAAATGATGTATGGTTGTAAGGTTAACTTACATTGGCATCCAGTTGAGAAGTACACTCAGAGCTCTTTAGGAGACTTTACCCTTCCAGGGTGCCTCACAAGAAAATTGTCGTTGCCTTGTGTTTACATCTTATTTTCAATCAACTGTATATTACTCTGCTTGATGATTCATCATATTCTCTATAGCAGGCCCCATGTGACTCCTTAATTGTTTCAAAACCTCAAACCTGCTTTCCACGTTTGAAGACTTGTTGCTGTTCATTGAGGATAATCACTAGAATGTTCTAAAGGTTCTGTAGGGATTTCCCAAAAAGAAGCTGGAAAAATATTTTAACTGTAGCGTTGTTGGAATAAGTATTATAGCCTCCCAAGTCCATCTTTTTCGAAGCATACAGGCCTCATTTGGAAATAATGACTTTATTTATTTATTTATTTATTTATTTATTTAAAGATTTTATATTTATTTGACAGAGAGAGAGAGATCACAAGTAGACAGAGAGGCAGGCAGAGAGAGAGGGAGAAGCAGGCTCCCTGCTGAGCAGAAAGCCTGATGCGGGGCTCGATCCCAGGACCCTGAGATCATGACCTGAGCTGAAGGCAGAGGCTTAACCCACTGAGCCGCCCAGGCGCCCCTCTCATATTTATTTTTAAGTTGATTTACTTATGGGACTTCCATTGTACTCTGTGGCCCTAGATTTGAGACTCCTATTTTAAATTTTCAGTGTTTATTCAATGTCATATAACTCTTAGGTTTTCTATTAACCAATATTTTTTATTGTAATTTTAAGATAGTAGCACTAAAAGAATATGTTAGGCAAGAGCTATGTTGTGCAGAATAAAATCCCTAGTGCAGATCTAGTTTTTTTGTCCACAAGCTTAGGGGAAAGCTTTACCCGTACATTTAATGAATCTCAGCTATCAAATTTTAATATGACTTAAACTGGTATGATCAGCATGTTTAAGTATGTGCATGTCTATCTAAGTATATATGAGTTAGTAACATATTTGCCAGACATTTTTAAAAAAGTGATTTCATTTTTAAATAATTAAACTGAAGTATTTACCAAATACTACTTTTCCAAATGTGTGGTGAATTAAATTTTAGCAAACTGAAATTCTATTTGTAGAAATAATTTTGCCACAGTAATGGTATGTGTGTGTTAAATTTTTAAAAAGCAGTAACTCTCAGTTAAGCAGAAAGTTCTTTAGAACCTGACTAATTACCCAAACTAATAACTGCTATGTGATAGAAATATTTTTTGATAATAATTTTACTCAGGCAGATCTTCCTTCAGTGAATACTTCAATATTTTCCATGGAAAGCATTGTGATAAGAGAGAGATATGACTATTGGAAACCATTAACTTTAGAAATTATCAGCAGATGTTTTCCTTGCATGGTTGATTTCATTTAGTTTGGTCACTCCTTAGCTTAATAATTCTAAACTGACTGGAAAGATGCATGGCGAACATTTGCATAAATGTTTGGAATTTATTGAGACATATACTAGGTTTCCAATAAATGGACTTTGCACCTTTTATATTTCTCTAACAGGTTTTTTTTTTTCTCTTTATTTTTAAGGAGGCATGCTGTGCAGTGTCATCTTTTTCAAACCTTGCCACTCGTGTATATAGGGGATGAGGTAGAAAAAGTGATTTTTTAATAGAATTTGGTTTTATTAGAGGCTAAGAATTAGCTTTCTGTCTTTAATAAGCACATATCCAAAAAAAAAAAAAAATAATCACATATTCCCATTGGTCGTAAGTAGTTCTAAGTGTTTGCTTTCTTTAGTGTTAAACACTTTTACTCCAGATAAAATTCTTATTTTTATCTACTAGTTGAATGATGATATTTGAATTTCTCTAGGTGAGAGCATTTTACTTCCTTTATTGCTATTTTTAATGGTAACTAACATCCCCCCCCGACTTATGGTAAATAATTAGAATAGTATTATATCATTTTTAGATTGAAAGTAGTTATTTTAGAAAAGGAAATTTTGCATTAATTCTTTAGTAGATTGTTTTTTAGTTTGCCAATTTATTGCTTTCTTAAGCCCCCATTTTTGAGATTAATATTTGTCATAAATGTTATATGTTTATGTAGGAGTTTGAAATTGGGTCCAGGAGAGTCAACTATTTTTTTTTTTTTTTTCCACTCTTTGGGTCATATGTTTTGAGTACATTTTATATATGTAAGACTTTCTCCCTACTCTCAGGTAACTCTTATTTTTTATATTTAAACTCTTACGGTTATTTAGGAGTAATAAGTCTTTTCTAATTAGCAAAGCAATAAAGGTTTGTTAGAGGATATTAAACATTAAAATTATATAATGAACTGGAAAGTACAAGAAAATCCCCATTGCCTACAAGGCAGAGACTGAATTTGTTATGGCAGGAAAGGGCATTATCTTAGAAAGAACTGTTGAAAGCCTTAATTTTCATGCTTAAAAACATTTTTTTAAATTTTATTTTATTTATTTATTTGACAGAGAGAGGTCACAAGTAGGCAGAGAGGCAGGCAGAGAGAGAGTGGGAAGCAGGCTCCCTGCTGAGCAGAGAGCCCCATGTGGGGCTTGATCCCAGGACCCTGGGATCATGACCCGAGCCAAAGGCAGAGGCTTTAACCCACTGAGCCACCCAGGCGCCCCTAAAAACATTTTTAATACAAAAATTAAACCATGAAATTTTGATACCACATTTTATGTAAGTCATAGAAAATTGTATCAGAAACACGCTCTAATTAATTTAGCCTTTTTTTTTTTAAGATTTTATTTGACAGAAGGAGAGATCACAAGTAGGCAGAGGCAGGCAGAGAGAGGGGGAAGCAGGCTCCCTGCTGAGCAGAGAGCCCGATTCGGGGCTTGATCCCAGGACCCTGAGATCATGACTTGAGCTGCAGGCAGAGGGCTTAACCCACTGGGCCACCCAGGCGCCCCTAATTTAGCATTATTAACAGGTTATCTACTTGTACTTGTTTTTTTCACTTCCCTGTAGAGTGGTAGAAACTTTGACGTATATTGGGATTTGTCTTCAGTTTATATTTGGGAGTCATTGATCTAACCAACCTCATCTTCTCTTGCTGCTCTTCAGAAATAGCCAGCCTTGTCTTCTCGCTCTCCTGACCCGACTGTTGCTTAGTTTTGACTTGCTTGTGTTTGTTCACGTGGTTCATTTCAAATCCTCCTTGTGGCAGAGACTCCTGGCTATCCACCAAAATTTGTTCTTCCCTTCTTCCTGAGCCCGACGCTATCTCTTGGTTCCCGTGTGACTGAGTTTTCACCAGTAGAACGTGAGTAGAAAAGATGTGTTGCAGTTCTTGGTGCTTTTCTTCTGCTGGCTGGATGTGTCCTGTAATGTGGAACCAGGGGGATATGGAGCCACAGTGGAAGCAAACTGGATCCCTGAATGACTGTGTGGAAGCTGTCTGTCAGCCTGAACCTTTCTCCCTGCCTTACTACTGCTGTGTGTGCAGAAATAAACTAGCATGGAAAGCATTGCATATCGGTTCTGTCGTTACCTTGGTCTCACTGACTCTGATAGCATTACTTCCTCTAGGAGGCAGTTTCTGACTATTCAGTTCACATAGATTGTTTTTTCTCCCCACATTCTGTGGTGCTTAGAAGGTGTTTGCTATTCACTAATTTTTTTAAAAAATGAGAAACAAAAGCAGAAACACAAAGGCAGCTTGTCTTTAATTTGTGCACAACTAGCTCACGCATACTGTAGGCTTTTGGAAGAAAATGACTGTCTTCTATTTCTTTGGTATTCTCCATGGCACACAGTTTAGGCATTCAGTAAAGACCTCAAGGGATGAAAACTTGAGAACAGATCTTTAAATGTGGCATAGCTTTGGCATCTGCAATGGTGTTAAATTTAGTTAACTTCATTTATTTTAGTTTTCTCTAGTTAGACTTTCATTTTAAAGGAGAAAAGTGTTACAGAGAACCCATAACTTAATAAATCAGGACAGAGGTCTTACAAGCTAGTGAAATTTGTAGTAGTACTTCCTTTGCTCTCCTCTCTCTCCCCTTTTCCCTCTATAATCTGTTAAACTTTTACAGCAGGGTCACGTTCTAGGCCCTGGGGGTACAGCAGTAAGATAAAAATCATTCCCCCCTTGGAGTTTACAGACAATAAACAGTAAATGTTTGGAATGGTAAATGTGATCAGAATCTGGAGAAAAAGAATTGCGGGTGGGGTTGTGGGGGCTGCGGGTTCGGGCAGCAGGTGAGATGATGCCCGAAGTGTGTGCTGCGTGGGCGTGATGGTAGTGTGTTCAGTGGGGTGTCAGGGAAGACCTTTCTGGGAAAGTGACCTTTGGGTTAAGAGCTGAAGCAGGTGAATAGAAATGATGTGACTAACTGGAAAAAGAGCGAGTAAATAGACCACAAATGCTCTTCAGCTTGGGGTGAGAGTGAAGAAACTGTTCTAAAATTGACTGTGTGATGTTGCACCACCGTGTGCGTGAATGTTGTGTATGTGAATTCTGTCTCAGTAAAGTGGTGAAAAAGAAAACATCAGAGCTTTAGAGGTCTTCAGCATCAACCCAGGGGGAACCACTTCTCCTTACTGCTCTCTTTAGAAATGTTTGGTTGTAGAGTAGTAGTTACTAGAGTAAATCACATGAATTATGTTCCAATCAGATCCAGATACTGTGCGAAGTACAATAATCATTATGAATATTAGTAAATTTGTGTCAGAGTACTTTGGCTGTAAATTTTTAAAAATCCGAACACTAAACTCTGATCATATATGTGCACTTTTATATTTTGCTGCTAAAGTAATAGTTGATTATAGTCCCTTTAATAATAACTTGGGAGAAAAGGTAATGTTGGCTCTGTGCTCAGTAATTAATGACTGATTTGGGATGGAGGCTGTGCTGACTTTGCAGGGCAGTTGCCTGAGAGCTCTTCTGCCTTTAGAATCATGCTTGCTTTCTGTTTGCTTTTGATGGTTTATATTCAGAACAGCCTGATGTGGACTGTCTCCCTACATCTTGCTTTTTTAGATCCTGGCTCTTAGATACTATCTTTCATTTTTTTTTTTCCTCTGGAAATAATCCTTAGCGTATTGTTTCCTTTATATCACAAGTTTACCTAGATCCCGCCCACCTAGGCAGCATGGATTTAGATCTTTCCTCTTAGATACTTAGACTCTTAGAGCTAGAAAGTTCAGAGTTACAGAACTATAGTTAGTGCAAAGCTTGTATTAGATTCTTACCAGTCCTTAATTCTGTCCTTGAGGTCTTTTTCCAGTACCATGACTGTATTTCCATGAGGAATTAACAAATAATGCTCTTAAAGTGGCTTCCTGTTGACCCTAAGGAGGTTCTGTAGATTCTGTTACAGTGTTTAAAATTATTGACTTACAATTTGTATCTTATTAAATAAATCATCAAATCATTTTTCTCAGTTTGTAATTACTCTTTGCCAGAGGACCAGTTTTCCCTTGTGCTGATTATCAAATCACTTTGCTGTCGAGTTGAGAACAGTTGACCTGCCGTGTAGTTCTAACTCACTCTGTGACCTTGGCAAGTATCTTAATTTGATCAAAGACAAAATTCATATTTCAGAGGTGGATTTGGTAAATGGTAGATTCGATGAGCTGGACTCCCTCCCCTACCCCCCCGCCCCTCCACAACCTCTTCTCCCACCAAATAAAGGGATTTTATGCAGAGAATAGAATTCACAAGGTGTGGGGGTGCCTGGGTGGCTCAGTGGGTTGGGCCTCTGCCTTCAGTTTGGGTCATGATCTCAGGGTCCTGGGATTGTGCCCTGCGCTGGGCTCTCTGCTCGGTGGGGAGCCTGCTTCCTCCTCCTTCTGAGTGCCTCTCTGCCTGCTCTCTGTCAAATAAATAAAAAAATTAAAAAAAAAAAAAAACTTATAAAAAAAAGAACTCACAAGATGTGAGTAAAATGAAAGAAAACAAATCAAATGTGTGTTTCACCTCCCTGTACCCAGTGTGGAGAAGGGGCAGAAGGAGAGAGATTCCCACTGGAGAAGGGGAGAGCTTCACAGCTTCTTACCACACAGCAGGGTGCAGTGGGGCAAGAACCAGTTCTGTGTCCTGTTGGCTCTAGGGAGAAAGGACAGTTCTGCCCCGCAGGTCTTTGTAAACAGGAGTGGGGAGTGCTCTGTAAAGTCAGCCTGGTCTGAAGAGAGCCATTCAAGGCTCTGGCTGCTTAATATACAGGGAAACCCTCCGTTGCTCTTAAAACATTGCAAAGAGGTGGTAACACACTTACCTTTTAGATGAAGCATTTGTATTTAAATTCATATAGATGCATCTTAATCTGGCTACCTCAGTCAGCTCTGGATAACAGTGGTAACAACCAGTATTTACTGAGTATGTGCTATGCACCCGTTGCTGCTGCAAGCACTTTATGTGTGGTAACTCATCTGATTTTAAACAACATCCCTTTGACCCATGGGTACTGCTATTACCCCTATTTTTTTTTTTTTTTTTTAAGATTTTTTATTTATTTGACAGAGAGAGAGATCACGAGTAGGCAGAGAGGCAGGCAGAGAGAGAGGAGGAAGCAGGCTCCCCGCTGAGCAGAGAGCCCGATGTGGGGCTCGATCCCAGGACCCTGGGATCATGACCTGAGCTGAAGGCAGAGGCTTTAACCCACTGAGCCACCCAAGCGCCCCTACCCCTATTTTTACAATTGTGGAAGTAACAGGTTGTAAGTTTCACAATTATTAAGTGGCAGAGCTAGGATTCAAACCCACAGCTTGTCTTACCACAGGCTTTGGTTAACTTAGGGGCAAGCCTGATGCAGAAGAGGAGTAAGTTTTATTGTAGGAGGCCTAGGACTCAAAGGTTTTCCAGGGAGCCTCTGCTGATAATACCAAGTTACTTCACTTCCCTGGGTTTCTACATCTGTGAAATGAAGAATTTCAAGAAACAAGATCTTTGAAGTGCTTCCTGTTGGACAAGTCTTAAGATTTTGAACTCACAAAGTTCAAAATGTATTAATATAGTGTTTATGTATAGTACATATACATATGTATATGTATATATATGTATATGTATTATTGTATGTATATGTATTGTATGTATATGTATTATTGTATGTACATAATACATGTACATGTATTATGTATTATGTATAGTACATAAACGCTATATTAATACAACATGAAAATTTCATTATAGATTGAATCTTACCTTGTAGTCATCAGTATGCCATGCACACACCTGCGTGTCACAGTGACGAAGCACCTATGGCGTTGAACACTTGTGTCAAAGTGTGAACGGAGATGTGCTATAGGTTTTAAGATACACAGCACGTTTCAAAACTTCATGTGAAAAAAGTGAATGCAGACTATCTTATAATTTACTTTAGATCACATTGAAATAATTTATGTATATATTGGGTTAAATCTTTTAAAATTAATTTTGTCTTTTTCTTTACATTTTAAGTGTGGCTGCCAGAAGATTTCAAATTATATATATGGCTCACATTATTTTTCTATCAGGCAGTACTATTGTAGAGAGTCCTAAATGAGAGAAAGAAGGTATGGTTACTACAGGTAGGAAACTAATTTAGTGAAGGAGACGAGAGAGGTAGTGCATATCTGGTAAACCTAAGTGCATTGGTAAGCATATTGTTTCTCACTTAGCTATGGATGATGAATATATGTTTGTTATAATAACTTAAACGTGTTTGATAAAGTAAATAAATGGAAAGAACAGGTATGTTTGTACCATGCATGATACAGTAGCATATCCATTGAGCTTTTAAGTATACCAACCCCTCTTCTAAGCACTTTACATATGTTAACTCAATGCTGATACTACAACTGGGCAGGCACTTTTGTTACTGATCTGAGGCACTGTGAGGTTAAGCTACTTGCTTAAGGAAGGCCACACCAATAGTGAATAGGGGAGTGCTAGTCCATACAGTTTGACTGACCTCAGACTGCGCTTAACCATTGTAGTGCAGCGGTGCCCCCTGCTTTTTGAAAGGTTGTGTTATATCACCTTACTTTTACCAAAGACCTACATTAGTACCTGTTTTTGCTAGCTGAAAAAAATCAAAGAAGGAGAAAGTGAAATTATCGTTCAGCATTTGTTTGGCAGCGCACCCCTACGGAGGCGGCGTGCACCCCCAAGCAGTGAGTGTGGCGCCGCCAAGCTCCTTCCCGGGAAACTACACTCAGCATCTCAGCCTCAAGCCGCCAGGGCTTAGAAGTGTGTCTGTGAGAATCTGTGCTTTTTCTCAGTTTACTTTGTGCAGCTGTTAGCCAGATGTGTCTTGAGGTATCAGAAAAGCCTGAGAGAGGTTATTTTTTGGCTGTGGGAATGCTCAAAAATTTTTTCATAATGAAGTAATGGTAATTACTTCTTCACTTTATGCCATTTCGACTTATGAAAGGTTTCATAGGAAAGTTGTATTTTCAGGTAGGGGAGGTATTGCCTCTTTAAGCTAGATGGCCTTATGATTTGCTATAGTTTTGAATCTTATGCTTTAGTGCGTGCATGGATAACCCACTGGAATTTTTTTCCAGCTTAGCAGGTGGCCTTAGTGTCAGCTTTATTTATGTTTTGTAGATTTGTTTTTTAATTTCCTAAAAGTGAATAATTTTTGTTTACATTTTCCACTTGCAAGGTTGGTTGTACCTTAATTTTAGCTGTTAATTGCATTTTGTTTATTATAAAAGATCTCCCTGGACCTTCAGGGGAGAAACGTATATGCCCAAATGAAAAAAAATAAGCTTTTAATAATTTAAATGTATGGTATCAAAAGGAAATACAGGAATTTGGGTTTTCTCTGCTTAGAAACTATCATTTCCTGTTAGCACTAGGAAAGGTAACATTTTTAAAAGTTTTTATTCTCAAGGCAAAAGTGTAATACTGTTTCTAGGCCAAACATACATTAGGTATTTGTCATGTATATCACATAAATATATTTAAGTATCATCCTAAGTTAGCTTGTAACCTAAAATAAAAAAAGAAATATTTTTTTCTGGCTGTCAACTAGGAGTGACATGCTGTGGATGATACAAGCATAGATGTCACAAGTCTGTCCTGTGGAAATAAGACACACATGCAAAAAAGAGGTAAATCCAGTTCAATAAAATAACACCATGGGGGCGCCTAGATAGCTTAGTCAGTTAACCGTCTGCCTTTGGCTTAGGTCATGATCCCAGGGTCCTGGAATCAAGCCCCACATCAGGCTCCCTGCTCAGTGGGGAGTCGCTTCTTCCTCTGTCTCCTCCCCCCCCCCCATACTCACTCACTCTGTCTCTCGAGTAATTCAATAAAATCTTAAAAACAACAAACAAGATAGCACTGTGTGTATCATGAATGGATAAAGAAGTTTTAAAGGAGTTCTGAGGAAAGGCAGAAACTTTTGAACTAGTAGGTTGCTGGAGGAGGAGAGAGAATGGCACTGGTCTTGTAGGGTGCGTTGAGTTTCCTTAAATGGAGTGAAGAGGGTGTAATTTTGAAAAGAGGAGGTATATGTTGGCGTTAGGGGAATGGGAAGAGTTCAGCCATGGCTAAAGTAAAGTGTTTAGGAAGATGAATACTCAGGAAAATTTTGAAAAATTAATTTGGGCCGGATTTAAAAAGACCTTGATTTATAGGTGGAAGAATTTGAATTTCTGAGGAAGTTCAGACTTTGAGGGGAGACAGAAAGCTTTGGCTATGTGATCATTTATCCTTAAGTTGCTGCTTATGTGATAGACATCCCTGATAAGTTATATCCTTGACTTAACATGCTAGATGTTTTTAGTTTTTGATACCGAGAAATAATGAAGAGCTTGTTTTTTTGGTTACTAGTCAAATCCAGTGTATAAAATTGGCTTTTTAGCATCATCTCAGACTTCCTGGTTGGAAGAATTATGTTTCACATAGCAAATACTTGACAGTTGTCTGTTTTTAAAGATGACAAATCAGTATTTTGTACTGACTGTTAATTTCATTTATAAATTTCCATATACTGTGAATTTATACCCTTATTTACAGCACACTAAAAGTGCTTTTATTTTTATTTTATTTATTTATTTATTTATTTTTTTTTTTAAAGATTTTATTTATTGGACAGAGAGAAACACAGCGAGAGAGGGAACACAAGCAGAGGGAATGGAAGCGGGAGAAGCAGGCTTCCTGCCGAGCAAGGAGCCTGATGCGGGGCTTGATCCCAGGACCCTGGGATCATGACCTGGGCCGAAGGCAGACGCTTAATGACTGAGCCACCCAGGTGCCCCAAAACGTGCTTTTATTTTAAAGCTCAGGCTTATCTTGTCTCCATTATCTCATTAGCCCAGCTGCTTTGTTGAACCTGCTGACTCCACGTTCTTTTTTTGTAAAATTGGGAAGATCTCTGTCTCTCAGGGATGGAGAAATTGCTCAGCGAGATAAGACAGTTTAAAGAGAATGCAGTAATGTTTGGACATATTGGATGTATGACTTAGTAAATTTGCTCTTCCTCCTTCCTGATTTTGAAATGGTTTTGACTAGAGACTTCTTATATATATATGCTTTAAATGTATACTTGTGTAGCAGAACTCAAAGAAATTTTTAAAATCTGACTTTATTTGTTATAATAACTTAAAATTTTAAAATGTTGATATACCAAGAAAACTTACTGATGTTTTATTAAAGATAAATATGTAGTTGTTTAATTAGAATCTCCATAAAACCCTGAACTATCGAAGGACTAAGTTAAGTCTACAATGTTATTTTGTGAACTAAAAGCATACTCTGTGGCATTGAAAGGAAATGTATCTTCAATTCCACATATGAGTGAATCATAATGGCAATTTAAGAAGCCAGACAAATGAGTTAAGGGAAAAGAGAGAGAGACAAACCAAGAAACAGACTCTTTAGAGAACACACTTACGGTCACCAGAGGGGAGATGGGTGGGGGATGGGTGAAATAGGTGATGGGGATTCAAAACTGCACTTGCTGTGGGGGCACCAGGTGTTGTATGGAAGTGTTGAATCACTACATTGTACACCTCCAACTGATTTTATACTGTATGTTAAGTAACTGGAATTTGAATTAAAAAAAAAAACAAACCCTAAAACAAAAGCAAAGGGTGTGCCTGGTGCTTGGGTGGCTTAGTCAGTTAAGCGTCTGACTCCTGGTCCCATCTCAGGTCTTGATCTCAGGGTCACGAGTTCAAGGCCCACATTGGACTCCACATCGGGCATGGAGCCTACATTAAAGGAAATTAAAAAAAAAAAGGAAATGCGGTTCAGGAGAAATATACTTTATCATAGCCATTTTCTGCATCATGCTATTAAAGAAATGCAGTTAAACTTTTTTAAAGTTGCCTTTTTTTCTTTTGGTATACATATATGGGTGTTAATGTATGTTTAGATTTGTGTAACTCCCATCACAATCAGGAAATAGAAGAGTTCCATCACTCCAAAAAACTCCCTTGTGCTACCCCTTTATAGTCACATCTTTTCCCTCACCCATGGCAATCACTGCTCTCTTTTCCATTTCTTCCTTAATGGATGGATTAGTGGAGGCTGTCACATGATAAATATCTTATCAAATATGATATCAACTAAGATAAAATGAGAAACTTCAGGTAAGATAGTGTATGTGAAAGTGCTTGGCAGATAGAGGCATCACATACTTAATAAAAAAAAAATCGCTTCACACATAATATTACGTCAATAGGTGAGGCTTAACTGGAGTCTCCTATAGAGTCAACTTTGTGTAATGTTTAACAACTTTTTTTCTCTTTGCTTAGCCTAGAGTTTTAGGCTTATTTTTGAAAGGCTTTGTTCTATAGCATCATGATTGCTGGAAGTCTCTTAACCTCCTGTTCTTCAGAGAAAAAGTGAACAATAATATCTATCTTGAAGAGTTGTTAAAATAATAAAATGTGATGATGTATTTGAATATAAGTACACAGGCACGCATGTATGGTGTGTGTGGCTTGGCCCATAGTAGGTTTCCCTGTCAGTTGTTAAGATTATATTTTATAAATAATATAGTTCACAGTTTTAGAATAGTTTGGTAATGAAATATCATGTCTTCTTGATATCTAGATCCTCCCCCTACCCCCTCAACCAAAGCTTTTAGAGTGGGAAGGTTGATTCTCAAAGCATTATCTGTTTTAATAATTTCTGGTAAGTTTTTTGGAAATGTGTCAGCAATTTCTCTGATTTGGTTTGGAGGGAAGAGTACCTAAGTCTCTTTAACTTTATCATATAATATTTCAGGGTTCATTTCACATTATGCTCATTTCATAGGATGTGATTTTTTGAAATTGATGATTGGGACTTATGGGCTGAATCTTTGATAACCCCAGGACTTCCTTTTGAATTCATATTTCTAAGCCCCTAATGTAATAGTGATTTTTGGAGATGTTTTAGTCTTTTCCTTAAAAATGAAGTACATAGTATTCTGATATATAACATCCTAGGCAGTAGGATATAATTGCTTTTCTACAAATTTAATTATTTAATCAAGCGCAAAAGCAGATTTAGAAGTTTCTGTTCTTGCCCACAAATTCTCATGTATACTACTATATCATTATTCTTTGTTTCATTATTAGTGTTCAAAACACTAATAGAATCAGTAAATTATAGAACTGGAAAGAACTTTTGAGATCTTCTAGTCAATTAATTCCTGATTCTATCTAACCCAAAACCCCCTTTTTCATACTATTTTGTTATACTCTCTTTAGTGTCCTGAGATAAAATTAATAGTTAATGAAAGTTTTTACTCACATAATTAAAATAAATCAATATAATTCCCTAACTGTAATATAAAGGAAAGTAATTTAAAATATAATATGAGGTATGATTATTCCACAAGGCAAAACCAAAAAACCCTACAGAAAACAGTTTTCTAAAATGCCCTGAAGGGCATGCCTTGCCCCAGGGAGAACCATGATCCTGACTTAGTCTTCTCTTATTTCTGGGTAAAGAAAATGAGGGGCGGAGTGAGGGGACAGAGGGCAGTGTTGGCCTGAACTAGGTGTCACTTTGGCAGAACGACAGAGAGTGGGATTACTAGTAGAGCTTGAACAGGAATCCCAGGTTTTGTGAGTTGCTGTGCTGCTCTTGTTGCTCATTACTTCTAACTAAGAGGAGAAGGAGCTCAGCGGTATAGTTAGTAGGTAAAAACTTTGCTTCATGGTTTTTCTAAAAATTTGTATGAAAACATTTTTCATTTTTAAATGAGGTAGTTAACTGCATATTATTCTTGACTTGTTGCTTGGTGTAGAGGTACACAGATGTATTGGGGTTACTCTTTGTGAATTAAGCAGTTGGCTAAGGGAAGCCCCGGTGGAGTGACGGCGCAGTGTTCCTTTAGCCTCTGGCCCCGCCCCGGCACAGAGCAGCCTCTCCTTGAAGCTTCTCCACGTCTTTCTTCTGGACAGCATGTAGGTAATAGACATGTGGACATGTGTCTCTAACATTCCCAGAGGACATCCTATAGGTTCAGACATACTGCCAGAGCTCCCATTTTCTGGCTTTCTGGCCTGGGGCACAAACCTGTTTCCTCATCTATAGAATTCCTACCTTTTCTTTCTCACAGAGTGTCACAAAGGGCCACATGAAAGGGTGTCAAGGAAAGTGGTAAATTGTATAGCAGATGTGGTGGGTCCATGCTAACTAAAAGCCTCGCATCCTCCTCCTCCAAGGTTATAGAGAACATGGTCCTTTTTTCATACTCTGCTGTTGATATATTATCATAATAAATAACTCTGATCTGAATCTTCTTTCAGTTTCTTGAACCTTTATTATCTTGAAATCTTGAAAACTATTCAAGATAGTTCAAGATAATATGATCTATTATATTATAGTATAATATATACTTATATAAGTATATATCATCTATATCTAATATAGATGAAGATGATCTATTCAAGATAGATCAAGATAATATTATCTATTATCTTGAAACTGAAAGAAACTTTCAGTTTCTTTGAACAAACTACCTGCCTATGAGACCTGGAATGCCACACATGTGTCCTCCCCAGCTCCTGTCTCTACCTGCTCACCTGCTACACCTGCTACCTGCTACACACACACACACACACACACACACACGACTGAAACCAAAGGTTTCATAACCTTTATTACAGTAGCAGTGTTTACTTTTTTGAGTATTGATTCCCTTGCTGGATTATGGGTTCCATGAGAATTTTGTATTCTACCCTATGTGCTTATGTTGTAGGTAAAAGTGATATCTCCAAATTATAGTCAAATTGACACTTAGGGAAGATGTGTTGTCTTTATCCTCCAGTCTCAGCCCTCTCTAAAATCATCTGGTGTTTCCAGAGGTTTTTGCGGTAGAACACCATAGGAAGCGATCCCAGCGCCAACTAGTTCAAGTTTCTTTGTATTCTATCATTTAGTTTCTTTTCTTTCTTTCTTTCAAAGATTTTATTTATTTATTTTAGAGAGAGCATGAACGGGGTAGGGACAGAGAGAGGGGGAGAGAGCAAACCTCAGGCAGAATCCCTGCTGAGCATGGGACTGGATCTTATGAGCAGAAATCAAGAGTTGGATGCTTACCCAGCAGCACCATCCAGGTGCCTCTGTGCCATTTAATTTCTTGAGGGAGCAGTGCCCCCTGTAATTTCTAAAATGTAGCTTCTGAAGTTTTATGTGGAATTCTGTAGTAACTAAACTGATACTTTTGACTTTAGATTGTACACTGAGTTCTTTTTTCATCAAGATTCCAGGTAATCAAGGATAATTATGTTACAGAGGAAAAACTGAGATTTTGTTTATTTCGTGGTAGGCTTTGCACTAAGAACTAATAGTTTGGTAGTGTTTTGTGAAGCATCTGAAAGGCATATTACTCTTCTATGGATATTTTTGTTTTCAGTAGAGTGTAACTTGCTCTTTTCTGGCAGCCTTCTGACTTTATAATTTTTTTCTTTTTCGTTTTTGGATTCCGTGCTTGTGCTTAAGTGCAACAATTTCATTTTTTATTGTTGATTTCCTGAATATGTGTTCTTGAGTCTTTCCTTACACTCAGCAGCTATGCCTCATTAATTTAAATCTGGCTTTGTTTTGTTGCTCTTATGCTTATTTTGTTTTACCTTTTTCTTAAAGCTGTGTCGACATATTTTTCACAACACCATTTCAGTGCTGCTAACTTAGGGTGCTCATGTTAGTGGATATCTATTACCTTGATACTATTTTGGAGACCATATAGGTGTTTTTCCCTGCCTGGACCATAGATTTCTCCCTTTGTTTTATAGTCCGGCATTTGTCCTATGCAAATGTAAAGTGGTTAATTGGAAAGAGCACACACTTTAGGGTTAAATGGATGCAAGTTTAAATCCTAGCTTTGCTACCTGCCAGTTAAATTTGGACATGTTTGAATATTTATGAGCTCACTTTCTTCAGCTCTAAAAAGGGTCTACTTTTACCTACTTTTTAGAAATTGGAGATTAGGAATATTGTATGTAAAGCATTTGATAGAGTATTTCTTTCTCTTCTGTGTCTTTTAACGGTCTCTGAAAAAAGAGGCAGAGTGGAATGGAGGAGAGGCCAGCTGGGTGTCAGAAATTCCTGGCCTGCTCTAAGGCCCCTTCTGTCTCAAAGATTCTGTGAGTTTGTGACTGACTTAAGGTCCTCTGAAGAGAAAACAAATCCCTAGGCAGTATAGATGGGGAGTTCTCTTAGCACTAAGGAAAAGTGATCTGATCTCTCTTGCCTCATCTGAGATAAGGGTTTGCCGGGGCCACTGGTTCCAGATGATGTTCTTTAATATCCTTTAGAACAGAGAGGTCCATGTGGAGGTGAGGAGTGAGGTTTTGGGGGTGGGGACGGCCCTGAACCATGGCTGTTCTGCTGTGTTTTACACGAGACTTTTTGGTGTGATTTTTGAATGAAGGGTCCTGTGGCCAATACACTGAATGATCTCTAAAGCCTCTCATAACTGATTTTCCATGATAGGTGATTTTATAGGCTGTGTGGTTTTCAGAGATGTCTTTCAGTATTATTTTATGCATTATATTGTTCTGAAAACTACCTCCTTGTTCATCAGATAGAGTAGTTCTAGAAACAATTTAAAAAAATCCTGTAAATATTAATTGCTGATCTTAAGTCTTCATGAGCTTCTGTTATCAAATATTTTTATTGGCATTCATATTAATTTCTCCACCTGTGTTTTTATTAATGGCAAGAACATGCTACATGAAACACTTTAAAATACATCGAGAGATTTCCAGGGTCATTCTCCATCTGTTATTTATTTTGATTTTTGCAAGCCTAGGGAAAAAAGGTCACAGAAGTAATGTTTTAATAGCAAAACAGATGTTCCAGATATTAACCCTGTTGTTATTTGTACAAAATAGACTTTTACAGGAACCAAATCTCAGTCATTTTCTTTCAGAAGAAGTTAGAAAAAAAATGTATTATACATTTGTAGCATTCACTCAGAATTCCGTGACATATGAATAACAGCCATGTTTATGAAATTCAGTCCCAAATATCTTGGATCAAGATTATTTGATTCCATTCATATTATAAAGTATTAAATAATAAAGATATATCAAATATTTTAAAAATAAAGCATGGTATAAATAAGTACAAATAAAATAATATTATGTAATATTTCTGCCTTTGCTTACAATATTTTCTGGGTTTTTTGAGTTCACAACTTAAAGTTTTTTCTTGAGTAGTGTTGTTACATGATTTATCCTTGATTCTGCCTCATTGCCCAGATACTTGATAAATGTGTTTTCATGAATGAAAATTACACAGTATAGTTTCTGGAGAGTTAAACATGTCTCCAGAATTCCTTTACAATAGAAGACTGTTTTAGGCTGCTGTTCAGTTGTTTCTCTAAACCAGTAGTGTCTTCACTTTCTTTGAATTTTAAAACCCTCTGACAGAAATTAGGGATACTCTCTTTAGAAAAACATGCATATGTAAATTAACATACAATTTTAGGGGGTTTATGAACCTTTGAATACATTGCATGAACTATCTTTGGATAGACTGCCCTTTGTTGTGTGAAGAATACATTGTAGAAAGGAAACATTTAATTTTTTTTCATTTTGCTTGTATTTATTAAAAGAAAATTACTGGAATGATAGTTGACTTTGACAAAATGGTAGTGTTTTTATTTGGTTTATATTATATTCGGTAAAACGTCTTTTATTAAAGAGGATACTGTAACTACACATTTTAAAAATAATGTGATTGGTTTGCCTTGTTTTGAAGAACTGTAATGTGTGAAATGGGAAGCAAAACATCTTACTCCTTGTCCAGTCGAAACACTTGGTAGATGCTGCCCTGAAACAGTGGTATTTTATACCTTCTAGTGAATACCAGTAATTTACATTAGAAAAGACAAGTTACTGATGTCAGGATATCAGCATCTTTTACATATGAAAAGCACTGGGCCAGTGTTTTAATATTATGAAATCCCCATTTGATGCTTCTCATTCTTGGCTGACGCTATCTTCAAAGGTTTATTATTAAAGGGACCTCTCCAGTCCCTTAGTATAAGAAATGTTGGCTCATTTTTCCTTTTGAAATAAACGTTACTGGGATTTTTTTTTTCATAGTGTGAAAATAAGACTTTTTGTGCACAATTAGGAAGAAGAATCACAGCCTCACTATGCACGGATAGTCATTGGTAAAATTTTGTTGTGTGTCTGGGAGGCTTTTTTCTGTGCAGTGATTGCGTGCCCTCTGTCTAGATTTTGGTTCCCTTTTGTACTCTGGCTTTGCTTGTGTATGCTCTTTTTTCTAATTTCTGAGGTGGTAGTTATTCTTAAAATTTCCCTTTTCTTTCAACATTCATGGCTGCTAGGGTAAAAACAGAGTTATTTGTGTCTTGGTAATCTCCCAGCTAGTGAACTTTTTTTGTTTTGAGATATAATCCACATACCGTCCAGTTTTCCCATTTCAAGAGGAGCCTGTGAGGCAGTGGTTTTAGACTGGTTGCGAAGCTATTACCACTTTTTAACTGTGGAACATTCTTTTACCCCCCAAACAGTCCCTCCCATTCCACCTGCTTCCAGCCCTAAGGAACCACTAATCTACTTTTTATCTCTATAGATTTGCCTCTTCTGGACATTTAATGTAAATGAAATCATACAGTATGTGGACTTTGGTGACTGGCCTCTTTCACTGAGCATTAATACTTTCAAAGTTGTCTGTGATGCAGCATGTATCAGTTACTTCATTTCCTTTCTTGTTGATGGCTAACCCCCCCCTTTTTTTTTTATCACTTTATCAAATGAAGGACACATTTAGGTTGTTTCCACTTTTGACTTATGAATGGCACTGCTAGGAACATTCTTGCATACATATGTTTTTATGTAGACATGTAATTTCACTGCACTTAGGTATATATATCTAGGAGTAGGAGTTGCTGAGTTATGTGGTACTCTAACATTCTGAGGACTATAGTAAGTAATTTGAACAGAAGATAGTGTCTCTTGATTATCAGGTAGGAGGTATAAGAGAGTTGTACTAACCAGTCTTTTTGAAATGGTTTCATATAGTAGTGTTCCACTCAGCGTGGGTGTATGTGGTTTTAACTTTACATCTTATAAGGAAACCTTATATAACAACAGGAAATTGTTGAAATATGGTAAGTGTGCTTGCCATTTACACAGAAAAAGAATTAGTGGTATTTTCATTTAAAAAGAAGCTTACTGTTAATAATTCATTTTGTTTGAAACAAAACCCAACACAAATCCTGAGACTTTGGAAAAACATTCTTATGATTAACCCAATCACTGCACAGTGTGCACCATGAACAATTTTGTTGAGAGATAGCCTCTCTGCCTTTCTTTTTGTCCTAGCTTCACTGACTGCTATCCTTCCTCTAAGCCCAGATCTCGTTTGCATCTAATTCCTTCTTCTTCATGTTTTAGTTGGTTGCCTTAGCCATCTATGATTCTCTTCTAATGGAAAGAACACGAGCTGGTAACTGGAGATGGAAGGTCTTACTTAGCCTAGCTCCAACACCACCTGCTGTGGCACTATAAGCGCAAGTCAGGACCAAGAAGTTCCTTCAACCTTTCTGCTCCCCACTTTCTTCATCTGTAGAGTGAGAGAATCATCTGTGAAATTGAAAGATGTTTAAAGCTCAGTTTAAAGCTTAGACCTCTAAGATTTTACAAACTGGTTGTCAAATTTACTGATTTTTCATGAATTTGGCATTTAGTATATGCTTCCTTGTATTGCTCCCCTCCCTCCTTTTCAAATGTGTTCTCTCTGTCAACCTAGATGATGTGACTGAGGAGGGTAAAGACTCTATTCTTTGTACTACCTTGCCTGAAGATGGTTAGTATTTGATAGTGCATATATTATTATATGAGTTCCTAATGACTGTGGAATGACTCTAACTGGTACTTATTCTCTGTTTAAATGATCAGAATTAAATGATCAAAATAACTTGGTAAGTTTAGACAGCTATTTTAACTTTTTCCTTTTTCTGTCTTTTTAAGAGTATGCTTTTGATTAAAGTAGTCATGGGGAGAGTCAGAAATGAACGTTCTGTTTTTAGAAACCTTTAAAATAGCTGCTTTCTGCTAGAACTTCATCCTTATGAGACTTTTATACACATATATTCATGGGCTTATATTTTGTGTATATGAAGGGTTTCAGGAAACTCCTTGCTTGCTTTCTGACAGTCTGTGTACTTCATTGCTTAGTTCTTTGCACATTTTACTGGTTAGCTCTGTCTCTCATGAAGAGAAAAACAACAGACGAACTTAAACTTCAAGTTAACAGAGATAACTACTATAAAATAAATTGAATGGTGGTTTTGAGTGACCTTTGGGGGTCCCTGTACCATTTTAGTTTACTGGGGGTACTTTATCATTCCTGTCTCAATGTATGTTTTTAATTGTGGCTTTTAATTTGTGAAAATTTTGAGTTTGAAGTATGATAAACAGTAATGCTAGGAGGTATTTCTACCCCAACATTTAGTCATTTTAACTTTGATTACGGCATCATGGGACCACAGGCATTACTGACATAACTGACAAGGTGACTTACTTTGGCTACAAGGACATTGACGTCGCTGCTTTTTTCCTTCCTCCTCTTCTGTCTCCCTTTCTCCCTTCTTCCCTTTTTTTATATGTAAGTATCAAATGGAAATGTCTCTTTTTAAAAACAATTCAGAAAGGTCTATTTCTCTTTGACTACTATCCTTAGTCACAGCCTCTTCCATCTTTATGGAGATGGCCATGGAAACGTTGTGTGTCCTTACAGACAGACCTATGTGTATTTACATTTATTTATATAAACCATATAGCCTAGGGTTTTTTTTTTCCCTAGGAGTGTGGTTCCCCCCCCCCCTTTCAAAAATGGTATCACAGTCTTTTTCACTTAGCAATACCTCTTGGAGAACTGTTATTTTAGAAAAGACAGCCTGATCTCATTCTTTCTACCTCCTGTGTAGTGTTTCATAATGTTGGCTGCACCACGGTTTAGCCCTTCCTCCCTCAGTGGACGTTTATGTTTCTGATATTTTGGTTACAGACAGTGCTGGGGTGATGTACACCACATGTACACATTGTGGTGTACAGTGCTTTGTACATGCAGTTGAGTATTTCTCTGGGGTAAATACTGAGAAGGAATTCATGATGGCAGGCATATTCAAAATTATTATAGCTTTTATGTATTATTATAATTCACTTATCAGTTTGCCCTCTAAAATTTATACTTCTTCCAGCAAAGACACCAACAAATGATTTTTAGAATATCAAAGGCAAAACTTAGACATTTTTGCCAATCTTGTGAGGAAAAATGGTATGTTTTAATTTGCATTTTCCTGAGAACAGGGTGAGCATTTTTAAAAATTTATTTATTTTAGCGAGAGTGAGCACACGTGTGCGTGTACAGGCTGGGGGAGGGGCAGAGAGGGAGGGAGGGAGAGAGAGTCTCAAGCAGACTCATGCTGAGCATGGAGCTCGACATGGGGTTTGATCCCACAACCTCGAGATCACAATCCCAGCTGAAACCAAGAGTTGGACGCTCAACAAAGCCACCCAGGGGCCCTGAGCATTTCTTTATGTCTACTGACTATTTGTATTTTCTTCCTGAGGACTGCATACATATAAGTGATTACCTATAAGGTATCTAGTTTAAATGACTGCATACATAACAGTTTTTGATAAATATTTCTTGGTAAATCTTAAAATATACATTCAGAAAAGTGCATAAGTTACAAAGGTATAGCTCACAGAAATTTTGTAAAGTGAATACATCACATGTAACCCAAATCAAGAAACAGAGTATTACTAAAATTCCTGAAGCCCAGGGCATCTGGGTGGCTCAGTGGGTTAAAGCCTCTGCCTTCAGCTCAGGTTATGATCTCAGGGTCCTGGGATTGAGCCCCACGTCGGGCTCTCTGCTCAGCAGGGAGCCTGCTCCCCCCCCCCCCCCCCCCCCGCCTATTTGTGATCTCTTTCTTTCTCTCTGTCAAATAAATAAATAAATAATAAAATCTTTAAAAAAATTTTTTAAATTAAATTCCTGAAACGCCCTGGTGCCTCTTCCAGTCACTGTTGGTCTACACCTCCCAGATAACCATTAATGTTACTTCTAATCTTATAGATTACTTTTTCTGTTTTTGAACTTTAGACAAATAGAATCATACAGTATATACTCTCTGCTTCTTTCTAGGTATTAACTTTTAAATGCATTTTAAGTAAAAGAATTGCATCAAGATTTAGAGAACTATGAGTGTTTACATAGAGAAAATTGTGTTAGTTTAACTATATGTCTTCATACAGTGCTGAGAACTCTCAGTGGACCCTCTCCCCACCAAAGGGAGTTAACAGATTTGTTTACTGAAATCCAGTTGATTGTTGAAAGTTTTTTTTGCTTCATTTTGAGTAGATCTGAGGTTTGACCCCATTCTGCTCTTAAACTGTCTGTTTTGTTGATCAGAATTGGTAAACCATGGTTTTATTTCACCTAACCAGATGATCTTAACTAGAATGTTTGCTTACTTTGAACCTTCTAGTATCTGGGGAGAGTATTATTGTCTTGAGCTACTTTAGGAAGAATGAAACTGTAGTTTGTCTCTTTCCTGTTATCGTCTGTGTCCTTTTCCCAAACAGGTAAACGTGCCAGAGCAAACTTTGTATGTTATCCTTTCAGCTTCCTCTGCCTGCCTCTTGAATACTTAGATGATACGGAAAGGTGTTTTACGTTCTGTCTCTTTGGCTTATTTTTGTTAATTTGTGCCTTTTGGTAATTTGCTTATTAAAAGAGTTTATCTTCAGAATATCTTGAACATAAATTCTTAAATTTTCTAGTGATTTGTAGACACTATTTTTTTTAAGTAAAATAAATAAAGGTGAATAAGGTTACCAATGGTGACAGTCTTTTAAATTTATTTTTAATTAGTAGTCTGCTTCCTAAAAGAATTTAAATTGATTGGGGTGCTTGAGTGGCTCAGTGGGTTAAGCCTCTGCCTTCAGCTTAGGTCATTATCTCAGGATCCTTAGATCAAACCCATGGCGGGCTCTCTTCTCAGCAGGGAGCCTGCCTCTCTGCCTACTGTGATCTCTGTCAAATAAATGGATAAAATCTTAAAAAAAAAAAAGAATTTAAAGTGATTTACAGTAAAAGACATACGTGATAACACCAGGAAGAATTAGGAAGAATAAAAAGATTATAAGATGAGAAAGAGATAATAATAACAACACAAATCTTTGCTTCTAGAATTGAACGTTAAATTTAGCCTTGAGCGTCTATCTTTTGAGACTCGAAAAGAGAACAAATACGGTTCTCATTGGGGAATTAAGCAGCAAACCATTTCATCAGGCAAGACAGATGTGTGTATGTTACTAAATTCTGAAAAATGCAGAAATGTTCATCAGAATCAGGTCATGCAAATTAACAGGGATCCAGGGATTTAAAAATTTGGCTGGATTTAAAAGAAATTAATCAGCTCATACATATTTCCACTTATGTTTATGAAAGAACTAAATCAGTGTGATTGTGTCTGGGTGTGAAGTATTCATCTCGCTTGCAAGAGTAGTGCATAAAGAACATTATTCTGTCATTGTCGGTGAACATATAAGTAGCCACCATGCTTAAGAAATAGAATATTGCCAGTATTAGAAGTCTCTGGTACTCCCCCTAATGACAACTATGTTTATGTTATTTTATCACCTGTGTATATATTCTTCAATATATATGAACGTGTGTGTGTGTATTTGAAAACTTGAGAAGTAAGCATAATCTGTGATTAGATGAAGGCTCCTAGAGGTGCAGAATCTCTGGGTAATAGTGTGATCTCAATGTCCCAAAGCACTGATCAGATCCATTTCTGGGTAAGGTCGTGGGCAGACTCTCATGCATGAATGAGTCCTAAAAAACCACAGTCCACAGCTCACCACAGTCATGGCATCTGCCTGGACTTTGCAGGTTCTGGCTCTCTGGTCGGAATATATTTTCTACTTCTAAATTCTCCATGCCCTCCCTCCGTCTCTTGGGAGGAGGTCATAGTAGAGTACTTACAGTAGGTAAAGTTGAGTGTCTTCAGCTGGCCTGCAGAAATTTTATCAGAATGTGTTCAAGAAGCCAAGTGTAGGGTAGAATCTGTGCCAAGGTTCAAATGGGCACTCTGTCCTCGGCTCAAAAAGATAGTCTGTTTAGGAGCAAGGAATTTGGTCATACAGCTTTCAAAGGGTCTTTCTTTTGAGTCAACCATCCCTAATTTGGACTGGACACCTTCTCTGTCTTGTGCATGATTATCATCTTAGGATCTTCCTTCATCTTGGAGATTCTTTTGACCTTTCACCTATGTGGTGATCTCTTTATTTTCCATGTTTCTTCTCTTGGTTCACTGCTTTGTTTTAGAAAGCCCATGGTCAAATAATTTCTTGAAAAAAGATTGTATGGGAGGTTATTTTGAGATTCTGCCTGTAGAATGATGACATTCTCCTATCCTTACATTAGACTGATAGATGACCAGATGGAATAATTTTCTTGAGAATTTTGTAGGCGTTGTTCTGTTTTCATCCTGCTTCTGGTATTGCTGTTGAGATCTATTTCTACTGAGAAGTTCAAAGCCAATCTAATTTTTGATCCTTTGCAACCTGTTTATATCCTCTGTAGAAGTTTTGTAGACTACCTTTTTGTCTCCCTGTCCTGAAAGTGACAGTGCTGTACTTGGGTGAGCATCTGTTTTCATCAGCAGGCCTCTATAATGTGGAATGTCACATTCACCAGTTTTGGAGAAATTTTTTGAATTATTTTATTGCCGATTTCCTCAATTCCTCACTTCTCTCTTTTTAGCACTCATGATTTGCATATGAGAGTCCTGTCTTGTCTTGGTCCTCTAATACTCTCTCTACCTCTACTTTTACTAGATACAGTATTTGTCTTTCTGAAATGTTAAAGATAGTTTTCTTCTTCTTGAATAGTTTTTTTCCTCAAGTATACTTTTTTCTTAGTCTTTAATGTCATGTTAAAGGCTTTTCTCAGATGGCTCATTATCTACTCACAATAAAGAATAGGGGACTTAAAAAGCCAATTAGGAGCTTGTATGTAAGTGAGGCTTCCATGAACTCTGGAACTCACTGTAGGGTGATTTAGGTGGGCCATTTTTTTTTTTTTTTTAAGATTTATTTATTTATTTATTTATTTGAGAGAGAGAGAGAGATAGATCACAAGTAGGTAGAGAGGCAGGCAGAGAGAGAGGGGGAAGCAGGCTCCCCGCTGAGCAGAAAGCCCGATGTGGGACTCGATCCCAGGACCCTGAGATCATGACCTGAGCTGAAGGCAGAGGCTTTAACCCACTGAGCCACCCAGGCGCCCCTAGGTGGGCCATTTATTAAGGAGCTCTCAGTGCTTCTGTATTTCATCTTTCTTCACAGTCCGGTCAGATCCCCAGAGAAGTGCACTCCAGTGGTTTGTCTAGAGCTATGCTGTTTGGTCCAGTAGCCACTCACCACATTGACTGAATGGTTCCTCAGTTGAATTAGCCACATTTCAAGTGCACAATAGCCACGTAGAGCATGGCTGTCATACTGGACAGCACAGCTACTGAACATTTCCATCACCGCAGGAAGTTTTTATTGGAGAGCGCGGGAGTAGGACTGAAATCTTGTTCCCAGCCCCCAGAAAGCCCGGTGAGGAAAGACTGGGTCTCAGATTCAGGATTCTCTGTGTGTGGGGTTACTTAATCCCACTGTGTATCTCCTTAGTCCAGAAGCCTGGTTTTACTTTCTTCAGAGAAGATAAGGCTTAAACAATATGCTCAATAACTCTTTGGCTTTTAAATCCTTCTGGTACCAGTTCCTCTACTGCATTTTCTGGGAGTGCCACTGGTTAGAGGTTCTTTATCCCTGCGTTGTCAGTAATAACAGTGTTAGGGAACCAAGTCCCGGACTTCTTTAGCTGGAAATACCACTGATATTATTGTTACCCTACTTTTGAGGCTATTTGGATTAGATGAGACTATACAGTACCTACTTTCAGACACACTTGGGGCACCTGGGTGGCTCAGTGTGTTAAGCCTCTGCCCTCAGCTCGGGTCCGGATCTCAGGGTCTTGGGATGGAGCCCCACGTTGGGCTCTCTGCTCAGCGGGGAGCCTGCTTCCCCCTCTCCCTCTGCCTACTTGTGATCTCTCTCTCTGTCAAATAAATAAATAAAATCTTAAAAAAAAAAAAAGACACACTTGACATTATCAAAATAGAGTAAGGTCCATTTAAAATCTCAAATTTACAAATCTACTATGCATCTAACTTGCCCCACCACGGGCTTATGAGGTAAGTAAAACAGAATAAAGGGCCACTGAGGTTAGGATACTGAACCATTGACCAGATATTATTACTGCCTAAATGATTTGGTTTTTGACCCCCGTCTTGGAGTAATTAAATTTTGAGTTTCAGCAAAATTCTGGAGTATTTACATGTTAAGGGCCTTTTAGTTGCTCATGAATAATTGAATCTGTAGGTGTTGAATATGTCGCTACCAAGAGCCTTCTGTAAAGTGCCTGGCAAATATTAGGTGCTCCAAAGGTAGGTCTTCGAAAATTTTCTCCAGCCTCCCCATCCGGGTTAAGTGACGTGGTCATTAGGCTTTTGCGGTGTGGAGCTGGGTCAGGTGATCTTGGCTCACAGACCGCTCTGATACCACCATCTGTCAGTGCTAGGGTTTTTGCCAACAAGTTCCACGTACTGCCAGTTTTAAAGGGAAAAGCAGCTCTTTGCTCTTAAGTTTTTAACAAAACCAATCCATTCACTCATTGCGTGGATGCTTATATGTGCCATTATCACTTACCCCAAAATAGGAGTCATAGGCCTTGGGTTTTTCTTGGTGACACGTCAAAGGTGGTATTTTTGGCTCTCCTGGCCTGGGTGTGTGTACTCTATCCCTAGGATCTGTGCTCTTATGATTCTTGCAGCTCCCCACTGTGGACACTGTATCTCGTTAATATCTGGTGAGTTACAGTTCCCTGATTAAGTGATGCTGTTTCAAATTTCTGTGACTCTGCATGTTTTGTTTTACTACCTGGAATAAACTTTCCCTTCCCCAACCTCACATCCTCCAAGAGTCTAATGCATTTTTAATCCCATTTAACAGAGTTCATCGTGCCTTGCTTTGATCTAGCCCTAACAGAGGCTGCATGCTCCATTACATCCTCTGTTGTAGCATGCATCACATTGAATTGCTTAGTATACCTATTAGACTATGGGAGCAAGGCTAGTTAACATTTCAGTTGTGACGTGATTAATTAAATAAGGACATTTTATGAAGGAAAAGAGGTTTCCTTCCTGAGCAAGAAGCTATAGGTATCTGGGCTACGGATTTGTTGTTTACCCATCTTCTCCCCCCTGTTTGGGGTGCTTCCAGTTTTTGGCATTATGAAATGAATAATGCTGTTACAAACAATGGTATACAGGTTTTTGTGTTGCCATAAATTTTTATTTGTCCTGGATACTCTGTAGTAGGGTTGCTGGGATATATGATGGTAAGCGTGCATCGTACTTTGCCTTGCCACCATCAGTGTGTGTGAGTCTTTACTCTGCTGCATCCTCATCAGTACTTGTTAGTACCAGGTTTTTTGTTTTGTTTTGTGTTTTTCAATTTTAGTGATTCTAAATAAGTGTGTAGCCATCAGAATTGTTAACCATGGTTGTCTGTGAAACCCGTGAGAGTTGGAAGTTGGCAGAATGGAGCTGGATTAAATACAGAGCCAGGGAAGAGTCCCTGAGAAGGCGATAGAGAGGCCCCGAGATATACAAGAGCTTGGTATCTCTGTCATATCATAGTGGTGTCCCCAAGTGACTAGCACAGGGCCTTGCGCACACAGTAGGGATCTCTTTGTATGTTTATTGAGTCATTGAACAAATGATCGAGAGAGGTTAGGGAAAAGGCAGGAGCTGGATGGAAAAGTAAATTTAGATTAGACTTGGCCTGAGTAACCCCAGTATGTTCATGAGACACATCCTTTTGTATCTGAGTCTGTGTTTACAGGCTGACTCAGGTCTCTGATTCCCAGCCCCTCAGTGGGAGGGAAGTGGCATAAGATCATGGAAGGAAGTGGAAGGCAGCAAAGACTTGATCCTACCAGCTGGTTATGGGGATTTAGGAAAGTCAGTCATCGTAATTCTGCTGGTTCTCTACTTTATCGCTCTAAAATGAAAAGATTTTATTACATGATATCAATATCTAAAAGAAAAACAATATACATAGTTAAAGGAGCTTAATCACATCAGATGACAAATAGTTTAATAAGTGCGGAAAAAGCATGCCTGAGGCTTTGTTGGATATGTACAGATTGAGTGTGAAGCCCAGCTTTTCAGGGAGATTGGGGTATCTGTCTAGACAGGTAGCGAATGCCTCGTTGACAGAAACAGAGCAACAGAGGTCCTTAGAGTGTTTCAGGTAGAGGAGCACCACTGTGGATTGTCTTTTTCTTTTTCCTGTTTAAAAAAAGCTTTCCTGTAAAGACTGGGGACAAGCTGCGTAAGTGTCTTCCTTCAGTGCAGAGGGCCTTGGAAAGCGAGGCTGAGGGTGCGGAGGAGTAAGCGCCGTCCTGGGCCCTGGGCGAATCAAGTGTTGGGCCCCTGCTCTTCAGTGGTCTCTCTTTCCACCCTCACTCAGAAGTTCAGATTGAGAGTTTAGCAAAAAACCAGCTCTCAGATATGCATGCTCTTTGTACTTGGAAGGATTTTGTACACATAATGTCAAGTACTGGTAGAAATTTAAAAACCTACTCCATACCTAGATAAACTTGAATCTGTGTTAAGGGATTCGACCTGTTTTATTGTTTGTCTGACATTTATTAAAGCACTTTGACATTTGAAATGTTGTTCCCTGTTCTGAATATTTAAAAGGAATCACACAGGTCTTGATCACTGGAATACCTTTTGTAATATAAAAACTTTAAAGCCATTGTTTTCATAATTCTAATGATTATAACAGTTTTATTATCCTGAGGCAAACCATATTTTTGCTCTATTGTAGTTTGGGTTATAAAATCAAATAAAATCAATTGTGTGATTCATTTTAAACTATTTTTCCAACAATTTATTTTAAAATGTCAATATTAAGTGTTTCTGGTTATGAGGACCCTGAAAGTAATCTTTTGGCAAACAGTTTAAGAAAGTGAGGAGTCTGACTTCTATTTTTTTTTTTTTAAATGAGCTGAAAGTTAAAATTTAAGATGAGTTGGGGCACCTGGGTGGCTCAGTCGTTAAGCGTCTGCCTTCGGCCCAGGTCAGATCCCAGGGGCCTGGGATCGAGCCCCGCATCGGGCTCTCTGCTCTGCAGGAAGCCTGCTTCTCCTGCTACCATTCCCTCTGCTTGTGTTCCCTCTCTCGCTATGTTTCTCTGTCAAATAAATAAAATCTTTAAAAAAAAAAAATTTAAGATGAGTTGCCCAAAGATACTACTTTCAGGTTCTAATGTGAAGAATTACTAATTCTAGGTTTTTTAAAAAAAAAATTTAGTGCACTCTAAAATTGCCAACACTTTTCGGCATAGTCAGTCTTAGGAAGCTGTTCTGTAATTCTTGGTCCATTAAGTCCACTTTTTATAGTAGTTTATAAACAAATTATAGAATATTGTAAGGTTTTGTATTGAGTGACTTCTACAGGTTTATGTTAATACTAATAACCAGTTTAAAAAACAAAGGAGACAGTTTTTTTTTTTTTTAAGGTTAGACATTTATTCGGAGAATATTAATTATATTGATTTGTAATGTACTGAAAGGTTGTTAGACCTATAGGACATGTGAGAGGGTCACCTTTATGGTATTCAAGCCCTTATATTCTTTATTCGAGCCTTTTCTGTAGCCCTGTAATCAAGGATTATTTTTTGCATTTTCAATTTGAGCAGTTATATGTATAGTAACAAAATATATTCTTTTTTTTATATCTTTCAGAATCATGGTGTCATGGAAAGGGATTTACTTTATACTCATTCTGTTTTGCGGAAGCTTTTTCGGAAGCATCTTCATGCTGGGCCCCTTTTTACCTTTGATGTTTGTAAGTCCATCTTGGTATCGCTGGATCAACAACCGCCTCGTGGCAACCTGGCTCACGCTACCTGTGGTAAGTCCCATGCCAGATAAGGAGACGGGACCAGAGTGGCCCAGCTGACCAATTTTTATTCTGTTAGAGTCAGATTTAGTCAAATGTTAAAAGAAACATAAATCCTTTCTGGAGGAAATATAGGAACTAGAGAGAATTAAATATGATTCATGACCTTGGAGTAAAATATCTAAGAGCCATATTCCAAAATTAAGAATTTCTTTATATTCCTCATGAAGCTTATTTTCCTTCATCAAGATATACTTTGAAGAATTTTTACATCACTAGTTTTGTATTTCCATTTATGTTACAAAATAATGGCAAAAATTTTCTGATACACTATTTTTTTGAACTTTTGATATTGATGTGATTAATTCTTCTCAGTTACCACAGAATTTAGGAAAAAAGTGGTTTCCTGTCTGAGGGCTAGAGTGACAACATCTGTAAGGTAAAAGTACGTGCAAAATGTATAGATTCTTGGAACAGACAGGTGTTCTCTGCAAGGTCAGTGCATACAGTTCTGAGCCCAGCTCCGTGATTCTGAGCTGGCAGCATCCCGTAGGATTCCAGTCCGGCCTCCTCCCTCGCTGCTTCGGCCTTTCCTTGTTGCTGCTGGTCAGTAGTGCCTTCTCCAAAAGTGGAGTGACACCCATGCGTTGCTCTTGCCTTGAATAGGCTCTATTTCCCGAGACTGTTCTCTTCCTTCTTTTCCCTGAGCACCAGCTAGAACTGAATGTTACTGGGTTTATGGACAGTCATGGTGGGGATGATGAGGATATACGAAGAGGGAATCCTCTTCTTTCAGTTGCTGAGGGATCTTTTTCCAACCTTGTCTCTTTTGAACTGCATTGCACGTTTCCCCTCAGGCAGCCTGCCCTTGTCACATCTGTGGAGAGGAAAGTCCGCTAATACTGTGGAATCCTTAGGTGGAGTTGATGGGGAGCTGTTTACAGTGCACCCTTTTCATACATCAAAAGGATTTTTAAGAATTTCATTAGTTGCATTTGTCCTTTGTCAGAGGTTAATTTTTTAAAAAATTATTCAGGTATCTGTTTTGTGAAATGGGATAGCGTTAAACTAAAAGTAGTGTCCCTTCTCCTCTTCCCCCTTTCTGTAATGTATTTGCACTTAATCTATAAGCACAAAAGAACTGGTAGATGATAAATATAACTGGTATAGTTGCATATTTAATCCAGATTAAGGAGAATTACAAGGTTTTGATAAAGAGTAATGATGGTCATAGCTGTTAAGCACTTATGTGGCAGATACTGTGCTAATAAATACTTTAGGATGCCTTCATTCCAGGTACCACCATTATTCCCAATTTATAGAAGAGGTAGAAGTTTTGGGAAATTAAATAATTTGCTGAAGGTCACATGCATAAGCAAATTACTTAAGCTGAGATTAAACCTAGTTTGCTGCCATTAGAGCCCTAGGTGATAGGAAAACCTTGAAGGATCGGTCAGGGTCACATGGCTTTTTAACTTCCAGTGGTAAGAAGGTTTCGCGTTCTTTCAAGCCAGGGAGGGCCTCCAGGAAAAGAAATTTGAGAAACTGCTAACTACTAATAAAATCAGTTGTAGTGGCAGAAAGAGGAAGGTTGGTAAGGAATAGTCCTACAAAGTCCTCGAGAAGGCAAAGGACCGAGGCTGCTGAAGTACCTGGAACAAGGTACATGAAATGTATGCAATATTCTCTCCTCCTCTGTTTTGAAAGAAAATGATATGTATGTGTATATATGTGAGATATAGTCACCACCTAGGGGTCCCATAATGTATCCTTAGCATGTCACGGTCCACCTGAAGTTCGTATTTACCACCTCGTGTCAAGTGGGAGACTCGCCATCAGGTAGGGCTTTCACGCTCGCCTCCTTGGTGCTGCCGCTGCCTTGTTACATCCACTGGCACAGTAAGTGCTAGAGTGAGTGTTACAGCTTTTCCCTTTGACTAGTCCTGTGGCTTTTAAAGAAACAGTAGGAGAGAATATAGTCTCTTATATTTATAAGTACTTTCCATTTATAGTATTCTTTATCCTTCCTGTATAGTATAGTTTCTATCTAGTATCATTTCCTCTCAGCCTGAAGAACTTCCTTTAACTTGTCTTGCAGTGAGGGGCTCCTGTAGATTGAGTCTGTTTTCT
Organism: Procyon lotor; assembly: GCA_028646535.1. Taxonomy (NCBI): domain Eukaryota; kingdom Metazoa; phylum Chordata; class Mammalia; order Carnivora; family Procyonidae; genus Procyon; species Procyon lotor. Next base: position 96,901,393 of record CM053610.1, on the reverse strand, counting down.
TTTAATTGAAAATTCCTTTATTTTGCCTTTGTTCTTAAAGTTCTGGTTATTGGCTGTGAAATTTATGGGATGACAATTTTTCTTCCTTCCATACTTTAAAGTTCCGCTGTCTTGTGGTCTCCTTGTTTTTGATGAAAAGTTAGCTATTTTTCGTTGCAGCTATATTTCTCTGGCTACTTTCAAGATTTCTTTCTCTCTGTTGTTAGGTTGTTTTTTGTTTGTTTTCAGCAGTTGATTATGATACGCTAGGTCTAGTTTGCTGTGTTTTATTGGGCTTCTTAGATATGTAGCTTTGTTTTTTCCACTTTGGAACGTTTGGGGCTCATATTCCCTCCCATATTTTTTTCTGCTCTATGCCCCATCCCCTTTCCTTCTGGGACTGCAGTTGTGGGTGTGGTAGGTTGCTTATGTTGCTACACAAGTCGCCAGGTTCACTGACCCTCTCTTCTGCTACTTCTACTTAAAATACCATACTTTCAAGTTCTAGAATTTATAGTGGGTTCTTTGTTGGTTTCATTACATTCTGACCTTTCTCATCTGCTTAATTCATCATAACCTTATTTTCCTGGCACTTAGCTGAGTGGTGAGTTTTCAGGGCAGGAAGCAGCAGCCACATTCCCTATTTATTTTTCTCCTGTAGGAAGTACTTTGCATCAAATATTTGTAATATTCTTATATTATCAGTATGGATCCTCCTTGTACATTTTTTTGAAAATTCTTTTTCCTTTTATAATAGAAGGAAGGACTTTTTTGGTAAGTTATGTTAACTGTTGTTTATGTCAAAAGTAATCAGCAGGATCCTGGCACATTCATCCAGCAACCGTTTATTAAGGGTCCGCCATGTGCTAAGCCTGTTGCTAGAAGGTAATGATGAACAAGACAGGTAGGTCCTCAGGCCTCATGGAAGTAATAGTGTTCTACCTAAGCTGTCTTGCCTAGTTGTAGATGTACACAGCTTGACTAGTTTCTGTCTTTCATTTGCCTGAGAGACTGCCTCCTTTGTTAGAGGACAGGTGACTGACTTCTCAGATCATGAATTTTTTAGAGGTAGATTTTTAAATTAGCTTTAAAAATATGAAGTCCATTGTTTCATTGCAGCCTTCAAACAGACCATTTAATATGGATTATTTGTTTTTATGGTGTTGCTTACTCACTAGTAGTACTCACTTATTTACAAAATGAGTATTTCTACATAAAATATCATAGTTATATTAAGTAAAATAAGCACATAATACCCAGTTCACATAAGCTTCACTGTCATAAGTAGATATTTCTAAAAAGTCCCCTACAAGCTATCTAAATGTTAACTAATTCCATTTATAGTCATTATAAAACCAGAGACATTTCATTTTGAAAACTGTTAACTTTTTTCAAGTCAATTATATAACTCTCTTAAGATTTTTATTTTATCATCTGTAAAAAAAAAAAAAAAAAAATGATCTTTTGAGAGCCATTGCCGATTCAGCACTGTATATCTGATTCTAAAACATTTAGAGGTAAATGATTTTTTGGTAATGATCATATATTGTTTTACATTTCATTCTATTTAATGTCTTAAATTTTCCAGTGTATAATCTTTTGAATATGAATCACATTTTTGGCTACACCTCTTTACCAAAACCTGAAGGGTTTTGCAGATTTTCTTGTAGTTACTACGTTGGTAGGAATCATTGCAATTGCCATGCTTTAGTGTCCAATCAATCTATGTTCTTGGAGAGCCAGGATAAGTAGAGTGCTTATCGATACAGACATTTGGGTTCACTACTGGCCTTACCATTTGCTAGTCATTTGAACTTGGCAGAGCTACTTAGCCTCCCTAAACTTCTCTTTTCGTTTGAAAAATGGGGTCTCTAATACTACCTCGTTACCTCAGACATTCTGATGAATCAGTGAGGTGGTGGATATAGCCTTTTCAGAACACAGAGGCTTGAGTAAGGCAGAACTTCATCCATCCTCAGGACCACTTGGGCAGGGTAGCTCTGCTCCGAGGTCATTCAGGGACTTGGATTCCTTCCACACAGCCTGGCATAATACTCTTCTATGGTCAGGACTGGTCACTACCACTTTTTTGCCCCACTCTGCAGGAAGTGGGTCTGGGAGGAAATCCAGAGCAAGCACCTATCTCTCTTGCTCACCCCATTGGAGGGAACAGCCGATGGCTGTAATAACATCCGGGAAATACCATCGTTCCTCTGGGCAGCTAGGTACGTCACTAAAATCTGTTACTCTGGACGAAATGCTGGACTTCACTAGACAAATCCTGCCATAGCTGCTTCTGCTATTGCTCTTTTACTGTTACTGCCACACAGCATCCCACCATACACTGTGGTACAAGTCTTTGTACAAGTCTTTATACAACTCCAGTCGCACGTGCTAGGGTGGAAAGGTAATAATGTGTGTGTGTGTGTTTTCATCTAGAGTTACCCCCACTGAAAGTGAGAGGAAAGGTGCGTGGTGCTATTTTGAGGGTCATTCTTGTGTTTTAAGTAGCATCTGATGGTCAGGTGGAGAAAGCTGTTCCAATAGTCTTCAGAAAAAAACTTGTGCTGGATTTATTGATAGTACCAATCTCCTGTGAGTTTTTCAGTGTTTGGTTTCAGCTGTTTGTGAGTTTTGCTTTATTACCTGAGGTCAGAACTTAACACATAGGCAGAATTCAACCATCACTGGTTTTAATACTTTAAAATAGGATATATTTGAAAAACTTCTATTACCTCTTTAACTCACTGCCTTGCTTATGAGTAAGGGCACATCAAGCAGAGTCTTTCAGCTAAGAAATTTATAGAAGTTGAATGCCTTATAAGCTAGGTTACAAAAAAAATTGTGTCTTTTATGACCTTTTATTTCATACTTTCACAGGGTGCTAAAGAAGTTTTTATTTTGAAGCAAATAAGATTTTTTTTTTTTTACTCAGAGGGAATTTAGCCCTTTCTCAGCTATATATGTACTTTATTTTAAGCAATCCCAAACAGTTAAAATGTTTACTAATAATAGATTAGGTAAATGGATTTAAATGAGTTATTGCTTCACAGAGATAATCATAAGGTGATCTTTCATAAGCATCTCTTGTGCATTAAAATAATGTCATTGGCAAGATTTTTCTTCTCTTACCATTTTTGAGGAGCACATTTTGCGTGTTAAATGAGGTCCCACAGTAACAGCTTCTAGAATCTTTAGAGTTAGGTTAGACAAGGTGACCTCTCAGTCTCACCTATCTGTGTAAGCATTCCTTCCAGAACAGTCTGCGACTATTCTCTCTTGGTACATCCCTACAGTGGGAATTCATTTCATTCTTGGACAGTTCTGTTCAGCTGACAATCAGTATTGTCAAGGTCAGACTTTGCATGTGCCCAGAACACTTTTTGCTTTTCAAAATTCGGAGTCTTTCCAACAGTCCAATTGTAGCTAATAACCTGGGATTATGAAAATTATTTGGAGTTCTGTCCTTTCGCCCTAAGTCATGACTTAGGAATTTAGAGATCTTTTGCTAACTCCCCACCTAGGACACATGTCTTCCACAGCCTGCTGATTCCAGTCCAATCCTAGAACAAAATAGGTGTTCAACAGATACAGGATACAGTTTCTACCTAGACTGCCACCAAGAGAAGGGGTACTGTGTTTGATGACTGACTTGGGAGCACAAGGCGTTAGGCAGCTCAGGATTTGAAGAGCTGGGCCTAAGTGGAGTCTGAAAAGCCCAGGCAGACTGGAAGAAGGGGAGCGCCACAGAGTTGGTTTTACCTCAGACTAAATAAACATTCATTGGAAGGATAAATGTGAGCTTGGGGCACAATGGCAAAACTGATTCTCTGTGATCATGACGGGAACCTCTCATCTTTGTGTTTTCAAACACAGTGGAATGCTTGGGAGGTGGTGATTAGTGGTCTATAAAAGATCCTCAGAGATTGCTTCTGTAAAGCAGTATTAAATTATATAAGTTTAGTTTCTATTCTAGACTAGGAAGAAAGACACTATTCTCACTTTTTCTGTAACAGTTTTTAATCTGATTATTTGAATTCTGCAGTTTAAAGACGTTACAACCTTATCTCTGTGTAGTAAATATTTGTAGTTCTGCCTTTGCAGGAGCTGTAAATAACATTGACTAGATAGGTCTTGTCTGGTATTACAAATGATTAATGTGAGTTTGAGATCTAGGCTGTCCAAAAGGTTATATATAACTTTCAGGCACATTCTGATGAAGTGCTGGATGGCAAGGGAGAGAATGCCATATGATGTGCTCCTGGACAAATAGTCTGGATTTATTTTGACATTTGGGATCCATTGGATACATGTATTAGAAATTGCACTTAAAAGGTGAGGGTTGAGGTTTGAGATTTATAGGCTTTAAGATTTTTAACTCTTATGTGGTACAACACACAATTAACAGTCAACTTTATCTTTCTACCAGTTAAGGGAAGGGCCTCCTGCATTTCAATTCTTTGTAAAAACTGTAAAGTATCATTTGGAAAGCAGAGTGGAGCAGATCCAAATTAATAAGCCATTGATGGTGACTTCACCCATGTCCCATGGGCTGAGACATGTAATTCAGTGGTTCATTTTGGGAGTTGATGGTCTTGGGTACTTAGAGACAGTTCCTGCTGTGGGTCCAAGCCTAGAGATCCTCTCTATCGAAAAGTCTACCTAAAGACTTGACTTCCCAAGACTTTGGAGTGGGGGTTATAATTATTTGAGTGGTTATGGACCCTTTTGAGAACCTGTGTATACATTTTCAAGAGGTGTTCATTTTTATTTACTCCCTGAAGGCCATCCTTCTAGGACTTGATGTTAGGTTAAACACCTATGCCCTAAAGTGAATCTCAGCTCTGGGAAAGTAACTTAATGGGATCTGTGGGGTATCATTCTACTGTTACGATATTAACACTCTGATTCCATAATTGTTTGGACAGTAGACATTTCTGACTTTTCCTTAGCAGGAAAAGTCTGCTTTTCCTAACTTTTAACCCGTTTTTTTACAGGTTACCTTTAAAAGTTACCTTTTAACTTTTACTCCTTTTAACCTGTTTTTTTTTCTTGGTCCTATGTTTGTGAAATGTAACAAACATAGCCAAAGTTTGTTAAAACATAAATACACACTCGAAAATGATCTATTTAAAGTGTAACTATCACCCAGGTCAAGAACTAAGGTATTGGAAGGTAGGTGGTTTGCTGGAGGGCTGTAGAAGTAGCCACTAACCTGACCTGTAGGATAGTCATTTCCTTGCTGTTCTTTATAATTTTACTGGCTGTATGTTTACTCTTACAATATCTTAGTTACTGTCTGTTTTAAGAAGTTTTATACATGGCACTTTTTGTTTTGCTTCTCTCAGCCTTATGCTTGTGTGCCATTTGTGTTGTAGATACCTGTAGTTCCTTTACTGTCATTGTTGCTTCATAGTCTGTTATATGCCGTACTATAGATTACGTGGTAGATACTTCTATAAAGGTTTTCATGATGTCTTTTCTCTGTTTTGGACTAATTTTCTTTCCATTAATAATGAAGTCACATTTTATCTAGTAAATTTGTTACCTAAAAATTATGTGAAAATTTAAATAAGGGATTAAAATCAACAAGCAGGTTTTCTTATTTTCTGGTTCTTTTCCTCCACAAAACCAGTCTGTAATATATTTTCTTCTAAATATTTCGTATATATTATATGCCTGGTTATTAATAAACAAATTCAATAAATACTTGAGCATCTTCTAGGTGCCAGGTACTGTTGTAGGTACTGGGGCTACAGAACTTCATAAACATATAGTTATTTTAGTCTTTGTATTGTTAAACAGATAGATATGTGTATATATTTAAAAAGATCACAACACAGAAAGGTATAAAATGGAAATTTTGACTTTCTGTTCCCTCAGCCCTGTACTTGGTGTTGAATTTATTATCCTTTCTAGGAAGTAATAATCTCATATATCTATAGCCTTAAAAAAATTACACAGTGGAATCTTCTTGCATGTCTTTTACACTTTTTTTTTTTTTTTTAAAGATTTTATTTACTTATTTGACAGAGAGAGAGAGATGACAAGTAGGCAGAGAGAGAGAGGGAAGCAGGCTCCCCGCGGAGCAGAGAGCCCGATGTGGGGCTCGATCCCAGGACCCTGAGATCATGACCTGAGCCGAAGGCAGAGGCTTTAACCCACTGAGCCACCCAGGCGCCCCTACACTTTTTTTCTTTTTAAGGTAAAAATAGATCCTGAAGATTTCAGTGAAAGTTAGCATTCATTTAATTAGGAAACTGTCAGAAACCTAAATTAATAAAACAGAAACAGTGCCTTTGCATTCTCATTCTTCCAGATTAACTTCTTTTTCCAGATTATTATAGAAGCAATAATCTTGAGAAACACTATGCCTTTGACTTAGTAGAAATCATAGCTTTAAATTGTTACATGTTTATGTTGTTTATTCCTTAGGCATTGTTGGAGACCATGTTTGGTGTGAAAGTGATTATAACAGGTGATGCGTTTGTTCCTGGGGAAAGAAGTGTCATTATCATGAATCATCGGACAAGAATGGACTGGCTCTTCCTGTGGAACTGTCTGATGAGATATAGCTACCTCAGACTGGAGAAAATTTGCCTCAAAGCTAGTCTCAAAAGTGTTCCTGGATTTGGTAGGTTACCACAAATCATTTTAAGTTGGTCATTCTTTTAATATGTTACTCCCCAATCTCCGCCCTAAAACTACAAAATAACTTGTTAAACTCCACTTAAGTATTAAAATCATTCCCATTCTTTTCTTACTAGCCTAAAAACATTGATCACAACAGACTATTTTAATCTCTTTTTCGAAATATTTAATGTTGACAGAAAAAACCCTTCTCAAAGAAGTAGATATGGTCCCAGAGAGACCGACCCTTTGAAGGATATGAATTAATAGTTCAGTAACTTTTTATTGCATGTCATGCTTGTGGTAATTTAGGTCAGAAAAAATGAACTCATTTATTCAAATTCATCTAACAAATATTAATTGAATACCAGTTGGTTCTTAGCAATATACTAGTTGCTGGGATTTTCTGAACTTTCCTACTCCATAGCTTCTTTTGTTCTTAAGTTGTCATTCTGTTTGTTGTATATGATATTAAAATTCCTAGCAATACAGCATGTTACAACTTAATCTCCTCCTTCCACTTAATGTGAAATGGGGTAGGGAGCAGACTAAATATGTATACAGACCAGCTATTCACATATGGGGATATGAAAGCTCCCTGGCAGCTTTATCCATTACTGTGGTTTACAGTGTAACATTATTTGAATTCATTGCCTTCCAAACTATGCCCTTGTCCCTGTACTGAAGTGGTTGAGGATTCGTGAGGGCAGAAGGTAGGTGGTATCCTCAGGATGGACTAGTAAGAAGGTGTACTCTCAGGTCAGGTCAGTTTCTTACATGGCATCTAACTTCCTTCAGAGTTAACATCCCCATAAAACCATCATGAAACTACAAGGCATTTTATGACCTCAGAATTCATATAGTGTCACATCCATGGCATATTATTGGTGGAAGCAGTTACTATCTTCAGAGATTCTAGAGGAGAGCACAGACCTCAGTTTTTTTTCAAATAAAGATTTTTCTTATTTATTTGAGAGAGAATGAGAAAGCAAGAGAACATGAGAGGGGGGAGAAGCAGACGCTTTGCGGAGCAGGGAGCCCAATGCGGGACTTGATCCTGCGACTCCAGGATCATGACCTGAGCTGAAGGCAGGCTCTTAACTGACTGAGCCACCCAGGTACCCACAGACCTCAGTTCTTGATGAGAGAAATGTCAGAGACCTTACCAGTAGCAAGAATGAGGAAGTCTTGTTTATTGTTCCTGATTCTACATAGAGTAACAATATTAAAAACTTATGCAAATAAGTTTGAAAATTTTTATGAAATCAGGACATTATATACAGAAAAATGCAACTGATAGTTCCGTCAATAGTGAAGAAATATTAAAGCAGTCGTGTGTCTAATAAAGAGATTAAATCCATAATTAAAAGTCTTACAACGGTTTTTAGAGGACAATGGCAGCAGCCTGATTTTTCTCAGTCTTAAAAAAAGTGATCAAATAAACAATCAGAGGAAATGAAAACATGTATCACTCATCTCTTCAGAATTACTAGGAAATTAAGAATACCATAACCTTCTAATTGCCTTAACTAGAGAAATAAATTCTAAAGGCTTAAGAGTAGAGGGGCATGGACAACTAAGAAAAAGCAAAAGCATCCTCAAAAAGGAAAAGTCTATTACTAAGTTCCAGAATACTGAACACAGGTCAAGACATCATGGTTCTCAGTACATGATATAGGGAAATAATTAGAAAGACAGTGGGACCTGAAGAGGCAGCCTCAGAAAAGCATTGCTGTTGAAGGAGAGTCAGATACAAAGAGAAGAGTTAGCTCCCCACAGAGGCATGGCAGTGAGGAAAACAAGGAAATTAAGGATTCTGCAGGAATAAAAAGAGTAACAAAAATTAATAGCCTTTCTTCACCCCTCCCCCAATAAACCTACAAAAAACTGCCATAAAATAGTTTTATATTTATAAAGAATATAAGAGAAATCTCTTAAGTGGAGGGCAGAACTGAAAAATCCAAAAGCTACACTGTAACACAATACTCTTAACTGAATGAAATGTCATCAAATAAACATTTGAGAGTATGGGAGGGGGGGCAGAAATCCACTTTGAGAAATATGAAGAACAGTAATGGTCAAGAATACAAGAAAGAAATGTAAGGGGAATCAATTGAATAAAAAAAAAAAAAGACAAGAAGGCAAAATCCTACCAGAAATGTATAGGAAAACAAAGAGAATGAAAATGAGGGAAAAAATTGTCAAAAAGTAGTTGAAATGGAAGGTGGTCAAAGGAAGTCTGACATATATGTACCTAGAGCCCTTAAAGAGGACAATCAGAAGTATAACCCAAGAAAACATTTTGGGCATAAATGACATGAGAGGCGCTTCCTGGATGACCGCATGAATAGCTCCACAACCCGACTGCCCAGTGAAATGGTGAAAATTCTAGAACAAAGTCTCTGGAGATAGTTCCAAGGACATACAGCAAATGAACATTTACTCAAGAAAGTGTACCAAGATTTGTTAAGAACAATGAGGATCTGTGGTATTTGAAACAACACATTTTCGTTTCCTTCCACCCCCTGGTTTAGTCAGACAGAAACTCCACTCTAGACTGGTACAGTTGAAAAAACAGGCCTCCCTCCCTTTCTGGCTCCTCATTAGATGGCTTTCTTCCACAAGTCCTCACTATCTTCACTGGAATAACTTCATATTGATTATACAATGACTGGGCTCTGTGGTTTTCAAGAAAGCAAATGAAGCTAGACGTCGCTGGTAAACTAAAAATTTTACATCTGTATATGAAGGAACAATGAATTTGAAGTACAAGAAAAGCAGTTGCATTATCTTTTTTTTTTTTTTTTTTAAGATTTTATTTATTTGACAGAGAGAAACACAGTGAGAGAGGAAACACAAGCAGAGGAAATGGTAGCGGGAGAAGCAGGCTTCCCGCAGAGCAGGGAGCCCGATGTGGGGCTCGATCCCAGGACCCTGGGATCATGACCTGAGCCGAAGGCAGACGCTTAACGACTGAGCCACCCAGGTGCCCCCAGTTGCATTATCTCTTAATGCCAACGTTTTATTTCTCTTTACTATAATACATAACATGTTTAAAGCCTGCAATCTCCAGTTAGGTATTACTTTGACTCGAACCTAAATACAGAATATTTATCTCTTACTGTGAAATTAACTTTAGAGCCAAACATGCTTAGGCAGGCTCTAGGAACCATTAAATTTTCTCTTTTAATGTCATATATACTATTTTAATTGGATTGGTTGGTCCACATTTATTTAACAGCTTATATTAAACTATATAAACAAAAAATGACCATGATGAGCAGGTGTGGGTCATGTTATAGCAAATGAGGGAAGAGTAAAAATGTAGACCTTTAGAATGTGTTCTAACTTAAGTTGCTACTAACTTAAGACCACTTATATTTGTAATAGGCTACATAAGTCTCTTGGTAACTATAAAGAAAAACCTTGTAGTTAGATACACAAAAAAGAGAAAGGAATTCGAGCATACCAGTGCAGAAAATAATCATCAAATCTTCGAACCAGAGAAGAAGAGAGGACCAAAGACCTATAAAATAGCTAGAAAGCAATGGCAATAAGTGCATGCCTATCAATATTTACTTTAGATGTGCACGGATGAAGTTCTCCAAAAGACATTGTGGCTGATATTACCCATCTATATGCTGCCTTTAAGAAACTCACCTCAGGCTCCCTGCTCGGCAGGAAGCCTGCTTCTCCCGCTACTATTCCCTCTGCTTGTGTTCCCTCTGTCAAATAAATAAAAAAAAAAAGAGAGAGAGAAACTCACCTCAGATGTAAGAATACACACAGACTGAAAGTGAAGGGATGGAAAATATAATCCATGCACATGGAAACCTGAAGACTAATTAAGAGACAAGGTCAGTCTAATAAGAAGATAGCAGAACAATAATAGTGCAGGACTTTAAAACCCACTTTTATCAATGGTAGATCATCCAGCCAGAAAAATCAATAAGGAAACATTGGCCTTAAATGACATGTTAGACCAGATGGACTTTGCAGACTTATATGGAACATTTCATCCAAATTCAACAGAATACACATTCTTTTCAAGTAATACATGGAAACATTCTGCAGGCTATGTCACCTGTTAGGCCAGAAAACATTTTTTTTTTTTTAAATTCCAGTTAATTAACACAGTGTAATATTAGTTTTAGGTGCGATTTAGTGATTCCACACTTCCATACAACACCTGGTGCTCCTCCCAAGTGCACTCCTTAATCGCCATCCCCTCACCTACATTCCCTCTGGTAACCAGTTCTGTATAGTTCAGAGTCTCTTGTTTGGTTTGCATCTCAATAAATTTAAGATTAACATTATATGAAGCATCTTTTCTGATCCCAATAATACGAAACTAAAAGCCATTACAAGAAGAAATCTGGAAAACTCACAAATTTGTGGAGATTAACAAACTGGTTTCTCAGGAGTATGTTGTTTAAAGAAAAAAAATCAAAAGATAAATACCTTCAGGCAAATGGGAATACAACATACCAAAAAAACAACATATACTTCCAGGCTGTGGCAAGAGCATTTCTAAGAGGGAAGTTCATAGTGATCAAGGCCTGCATCAAGAAACAAGAAACATGGGGCACCTGGGTGGCTCAGTCATTAAGCGTCTGCCTCCGGCTCGGGTTATGATCCCAGCATCCTGGGATTGAGCCCCACATCGGGCTCCCTGCTCAGCAGGAAGCCTGCTTCTCCCGCTACCACTCCCTCTGCTTGTGTTCCCTCTCTCGCTGTGTTTCTGTCAAATAAATAAAATCTTTAAAAAAAAAAAAGAAACAAAGATGTCAAAAAACCTAACTTTACACCTCAAGGAACTAGAAAAAGAGGAACAAATGAAGCCCAAAGTTAGTACAGAAAGAAAATAACAAGGATCAGGTGCAAATAATAAAACCGAATAAAAAGACAATTTGGAAACAATCAAAACAGACAAACCTTTAGCTAGAATCACCCAAGAAAATAGATCACAAATAAAATTAGAAATGAAAAGAGATGCAAAAACTGACACCACAGAAATACAAAGGATCATAAGAGACTGCTATGAATAGTTGTATGTCAACAAATTGGACAAATTAGAAGAAATAGATCAATTCCTAGAAGTGTAAAACCTAGCAAGACTGATTGATGAGCAAACAGAAAATCATCGGTAATCCAAAATGTCCCAATAAACAAAAGTTCAGGAACAGATTGCTTCACTGGTGCATTCTACCAAACATTTAAAGAATTAATACCAATTCTCTGTCTCTTCCAAACAGTAGAATGGGAGGGAACACTTTCAAAGTCATTCTACAAGGCCAGCATTACCCTCATACTAAAACCAGATAAAGATGCCCCTAGAAGGGGCTCCTGGGTGGCTCAGTGGGTTAAAGCCTCTGCCTTCGGCTAAGGTCATGATCTCAGGGTCCTGGGATCGAGCCCCACATTGGGCTCTCTGCTCAGCAGGGAGCCTGCTTCCCCCTCTCTTTCTGCCTGCCTCTCTGCTACTTGTCATCTCTCTCTCTCTCTCCCCCTCTGTCAAATAAATAAATAAAAATCTTAAAAAAAAAAAGAAAGATGCCTCAAGATAAGGACATGGCAATGTACCTGAAGGACACAGATGTGAAAATCCTCAACAAAATATGAGCAGACTGACCTTAAGAATAAATTAAAAGCATACATGACATGAAGGAAGTGGGTGGCATTTACCCTTAGACTACTTTAATGCTCTGCTATTTCTTAAAACCAAATATTCTTCTCTTCAGTATTCACTAAACTTTCATTAAGAGTCATGCTTATAAAACAGATTCCTTTGATCAATTTACCTTTGGATGAGAGTTTTTGTCCTCAATAAATGCCACAATCAGAGTTAAAAAAAAAATTAAAGAACTCATACACCATGATCAAGTAGAATTTATTCTGGGGGATGCAGGGATGGTACACCACCTGCAAATCAGTGTGATATGACATTAACAAAATGAGGGCTACAGATCATAAGGTCATCTCAATAGATGCCAAAAAGCATTTGACAGAATTCAGCATCCATTTATGATAAAAATTCTCAGCAAAGTGGGTATTGAGGGAATGTATCTCAATATCATAAAGGCCATATATATATAACAAGCCCATACCTAACATCACACTAAAAGTTGGAAGCTTGAAACTTTTCCTCTAAAATCAGAAATAGGACAAGAATGCCCACTTTTACCACCTTTATTTAACATACAATTGGAAGTCCTAGCCACAGCAGGATAAATGGATGCATGGATGGCATCTGAATTAGAAGAGGAAGAAAACTGTCACTATTTGTTGAGTACATGAGTACATAGAAAACCTTGAATTTAGCAAAAGTTTAGGATACAAAATCAATATATATGTATCTTGCATTTCTATATAGTAAACTATCAGATATTAAGAAAATAATCTCATTTATAACCATATTACAGAGAATAAAACACTTCGGGATAAATTTAACTAAGGGGGTGAGATAGTCTGTACACTGAAAACTGTAAGATATATTGGTGAAAGATATTGAAAAGAAACAAATGGGAAGATACTTGGTCCTTATGGATTGGAATAATTAATATTGTTAAAATCTCCATACTACCAAAAGCAATGTACAGATTTAATGCAATCTCTATCACAATTTCAATGGTATTTCTCACAGAAATAAACAATCCTAGAATTTGTATGGAGCTTAAAAAGGTCCCTAAATAGCCAAAGCAAAAGAATGAGAAGGAACAAACCTGGAGGCATTACACTTCCTGCTTTCAAAGTATATTACAAGTCTATAGTTACCAGAACAGTATTGGCATAAAAACAGACACAGATAAGTGGAACAGAATGGAGAACCTAGAGCTAAATCTACACAAGTATGGTCAATTAATTTATGACAGAGGAGCCTAGAATAAAATAGAAAATACACATTACTGAAGAATAAATGGTGTTGGGAAAACTGGACAGCCATATGCATAAGAGTGAAACTGGACCACTGTCTTACAACGTACACAAAGATTAACTCAAAGCGGATTAAAGATGAATGTAAGACCTGAAACCATAAAACTTCTAGAAGAAAACATAGGTGGTAAGTTCCTGAACATTGGTCTTGGTGATGATTTTACGGATTTGACAACAAAAGCAAAAATAAAGAAGGATGACATTAAACTGAAAATCTTTTATACAGATGATGGAAATCATCAAAAAATGAAAAGACAGTCTACCAAATGGGAGAAAATATTTGCAAATCATATACCTGACAGTGGGTTAGTATATAAAATACATGAAGAACTCCTATAACTCAATAGCAAAGTAAGAGCCTCCCGGGTACTCTTGCACATCCTTTTCAAGTGCACATGGAACATTCTCCAGAACATATCACATATTAGACCACAAAACACATCCCGACAAATTAAAAAAAATTGAAATCATACCATGCATCTTTTCTGACCACAATACTATGAAACTAGAAATCAGCCACAAGAAAACACCTGGGAGCTATTGACTAATGAATGAGTCAACCAAGAAATTAAAGAATTTATGGAGACAAATGGAAAACACAACAGTCTAAAATCTTTGGGACATACCAAAGTGGCTCTAAGAGGGAAATTTATAGCAATATGGGCCCTCCTCAAGAAGCAAGAAAAATCTGGAAAAAAAGAAAAACACCTATAAACCTTGACACCTAAAGGAACTAGAAAAAGAACAAAGCCTAAAACCAGTAGAAGCAAGGCAGTAATAAAAGATTAGCTCAGAAATGAATAGGACAAAGCAATGATGCCAGGAGTTGGTTCTTTGAAAAGACCAACAAAACTGGTAAATCTTTAGCCAGACCCGTCAAATAAAAAAGAGAGGATTCAAATAAAATCAGACATGAAAGTGGAGAAATAACCAATATCACAAAAATACAAAGGACTGTAAGGAAAGTATGAAAATGTGGGGACTGGGAAAAACTGAGAGCTTTCCCACTAAGGTCAGGAACAAGACAGGCATGTCTGCTCTTCACCACTTTTATTTATATATAAGAAACCCTAAAGATTCCACCAAAAAACTACTAGAACTGATAAAGGAACTCAGTAAAGTCACATGATACAAAATCAACATGTAGAAATCTTCAACAATTCCATATATTACTTTTTAATGGCTGAGTAATATTCCATTGTGTATGTGTGTGTATACATATGAAATATTCAGCTGTAAAAAGATCAAGTCTTGCCATTTGCAATAAATACGGATGGATTCTAGAGAGTATAATGCTAAGTGAAATAAGTCAATCAGATAAAGACAAATAACATATGATTTCACTCATATGTTGAATTTGTGGAAATAAACCAAACCCAGATGAACAAAGGGAGAAAAAAAGAGACAAACCAAGGAACAGACTCTTTAACTATAGAGAACAGATGGTTACCGGAGGGCAGGTGATATGGGGATGGGTGAAATAGGTGAAGGGGATTAAGAGTATACTTAACCATGATGAACACTGAGTAATATATGGAATTGTTGAATCACTATATTTATTGTACACCTGAAATGAAGATAATACTGTATGTAACACTGGAATTAAAATAAAACAAAAGTAAAAACAAATGATGTGAATTACACACATAGACACACACGCACACAGGAATATTATTTAGCCATAAATAGACCCTGCCTTTGAGACAATATGGCTGGACCTTGAGGGTATTATGCTAAGTGAAATAAATCATAGGAAGACAAATACCAGATGATCTCCCTTATATGTGGAATCTAAAAACAAAAGAAAACAAAAAAAACCTAGCAAAACCTGAACCTCCGATACAGAGAAGACATTGGTGGTTGCCAGAGCCGGGAGTTTGGGGATTGAGCAAAATAAGGTGAAGGTGGTCAAAAGGCACAAACTTCTAGTCATACAATACATAAGTTATGGGGATGAAATATACAGCATGGTGACTATAGTTAATAATACAGTATTGAACATTTAAAAGTTGCTTAGTAGATACCAAGTTCTCATCGGAAAAACATTTGTATCTGTTTGTAATGATGTTAACTAGATATATTGTAGTGATCCTTTCCCAATACATACCCTATGGAATCAGTTTGTTTTATACCTGAAACTAATGTTACATATCAATTTTAAAAAGTAGTACTGCTTTATTGGGTAGTTTTGAGGATTAAGTTCCAGTAGACTGTTATTTGCTGCTGCTTGGTACATCTGTAGTTCCATTCAGAACATCTACCCTTCCACCTCTTGCCTTATAGAGGTCCATATTAGACCTCTCATTTTTCCAGTGTCTCAGAGACCCGAACTTTATCCTTCTCCCACCACCTAATGTTTACTCCTCCTATTGTACACTGGTATAGTCATTTTTATAATCTCAAAACTTTCTCTTGTCATGAGTTCCTATAAAAGTATTTCATTCTTAGCTTTTCCATTTGTACATTTACCCCGTACATGAATTATAAGCTCCTTATACAGGGTCTTTCACATTGTTATGTCTTAAAAATTTGTAGACTTGGTACGATCTCATGAAAATGCAAAATTTAATGAGAACTAATTTTGGATTAGAGAAAAAGATTTTAGAACCTGTAAAGAAGTGCAAAGAGAATTAAGTAAGGCAAAAATGTAGGCAGCAAGAAACCAAACCAAAACACAAAACACAAACCAAACCCCTAGCAGAGCAGTTTGCAAATGAGAGTATTAAAGCTGGAGTTTGCAGGAGGAACTGAAAGAAAGGGAAAAGAATGGAAACATCTTAGTGGTCACCTCTGTCCTTCAGACTATGGTAGACTTAACTTGTTAACCGTTGGGCATGACTTCAGGGAGTATTTAATATTGCTCTTTATAATTATTTCTAAAATAAATGTTTGCTTACCAGATGTTTAGAATAGAATTTTCTGGTCAATTTAGTTCATTTGCAGATAACTAAAGAAAAACAATGTTTTATATTTGTAGTGCCAGGTTGGAGAATGAAAGAAAGTTTGGAATTTGGAAGTTCTTTTCCTAGAGTATAAAAGTAATAGACTAATGTAACATGCTAGGAAAGAAATCAGTAACAGTGTTTAGAGTCCAGGTCAGTTTATAAAGAGTTTTGATAAAGTTAAAGAGTTTTGAGTTTGCGAAGATACAAGAAATGAAATTTTAACAAAAAAATGTCCTGTAGTTAGATTTTAGCTGTTTCTAATCATGGTATACACATAGATTTTTTATTTTTAGCCAACTTTATAACCACTTAGTAACAATTAATGAAATACTAACTAGAAGATGTCATAAAAAGTCCTTTGCCTGGTACCGAATCAACAGGCAAATGGACCCTCTGTTCCATTTGTGCCCACACAACTCATGGCCTCTTGATTTTCTTGGGTTATGAATTATACTTGAGTGGGTTATGAATTATACTTGAGTTTGAGGTCTTTCCAAAGTATAAAAAGGAACACATATTAACACATATTAACACATAACACAGAGGAACACATATACACCAATTATACTTGAGTGGCAGAAGAGTTTGAGGTCTTTCCAAAGTATAAAGAGGAACACATATTAAAGAGACAGTGATTTAAAAAGTGGCCATATTGTGTATTAAATTTAAAATCTTCCTGGTGTAAGTTTCAAAGGAAATTGTCACACAATTTAGAATTGGTAATTCTAAAACCACAGAATAGAATGGTGAATACTAGGAAAATCACAAATTGTGACAAAGGAAATATGTGAGATTGTGAAATATGATTGTTCAGAATGAGATCAGGGAGAAGTGGAAGTGACAGGTTGGCCTCTGATGAATGTTTCTCTGCATTCTGTTTGTTAAAGGCCTGCGGAGACTGGAAGGGTATGTCCAGAAGCTCCTGTGGTGGTCTGCTTTAGCACAATAATTGAAACTGGGTAGGAGGGCACTCAGAAATTTGGCCTCCTAGAGTATTAATCTATTACCAAAAAATATTTTTTGCTTAATTTGATTTACAGAAATAACTGCAGTTTAATTTAATTTTTTTTTACACCGCCTTTTTATTTTAAATGGCTTTGGTGTCTTATAAGCATATGTTTTTAAAGATCCCGAATAAAAACAGTCGGTTAAAATCTATTGTACACCTCACCAGTGCGCTATAGCAACAATAATTACAGCATACCTTACTAGTAAACATGGAAGTGCTGCAACACAGGGTTGTATTGATACAAAGGTAATAATTTTATGTGGCCAAATTTTTCATTTTAACTTTTTTTGTTAATGAATTTTAAGGATTCGTAAAGTATACTTTGTTGAAATAAAGATGTTGTTGCTCCTCCAGTTTTAAGAATTACTAAATTGATGTCACCTTAGCTTTTATAACTATTCTATATTAAGCACAAAGACTGGATATTTTCCTATTGAGATATTTACAGTTTATTAATACTGAACTTTTATCTCCTATGAGAGGGAAAATTCTTCCTCTCTTACCCAGCTTCCTCCTACTTTAACATTCACTAAAACTAAAATCATCTTTAAGCCATTAAAGTTTTTAACTTCAGTTTGGTGGACCCTTCTTTTTATTTCATGCTATATATTAAAAGTATCATTTGCCATGATCAAGTGAAATACAAGGATGGTTCAGTATCCACAAATCAGTGTGATACACTACATTAACAAAATGAAGGATAAAAATCATAGTCATCTCAATACATGCAGAAAAAGCACTTGACAAAAATAAACATCCACCCATGATTAAAAACTCCAAATGATGTGGGTTGAGAGGTCAACATAATAAAGGCCATATATGAAAAACCCACAGCTAACATCATACTGAATGGTAAAAAACTGAGAGTTTTTCCTTTAAGATCAGGAATGAGACAAGGCTGTCTTACCACTTTTATTCAACAAATCCTAGCCATGGCAGTCAGAAAGGAAAAGAAATAAAAAGCATCCAGATTGGTAAAGAAGAAGTAGAACTGCCACTACTTGCAGGTGACATGATACTATATATAGAAAACCCTAAAGAGGCCACCAAAAAGCTAAGAGAACTGATAAATGAATCAGTAAAGTCTCAGGATACAAAATTAATACACAGAAATCTGTTGCATTTCTATACACTAATAACAGAGTAGCAGAAAGAAATTAAGAAAACAATTCCACTTACAATTACACCAAAAAGAATAAAATACCTGGAATAAATTTAGCCAAGGAGGTGAAAGACCTGTACTCTGAAAACTATAAAACACTGGTGAAGAAATTAAGGATGATTACAAACAAACGGAAAGATATTTTATGCCCATGGATTGGAAGACTTTATGTTGTTAAGATGCCCATGCTAGCCAAAGCAAATCACAGATTATGCAGTCTTTTCAAAATACCAACAGCATTTTTCACAGAACTAGGATAAAAAATCCTATAATTTGTATGAAACCACAAAAAGATCCCAAATAGCCAAAAAAAAAAAAAAAGAAAAAAAAGAAAAAGAAAGAAAAACAAAATTGGAGAGATCATAATCCCAGATTTCAATTATAGTACACAGCTATAGTAAAGCAGTACAGTACTGGCACAAAAACAGGCACATAGATTAATAGAGCAGATTAGGGAGCCCGGAAATAAACCCATGTGTATAGTCAACTAATCTACAACAGAGGAGGCAAGAGTATACAATAGGGAAAAGACAGATAAATGGTGCTGGGAAAACAGGATCACTTTCTTACACCATATGCAAAATATAAACTCAAAATAGATAATTGTGAGACCTGAAACCGTAAAACTCCTAGAAGAAAACACAGACAGGGATCTCTCTGACATGGTCTTTGCAATACTTTTCTATGTATGTCTCTTCAGGCAAGGTAAACAAAAGCAAAAGAAACTGTTAGGACTATCCCAAAATAAAAAGCCTTTGTACGGTGAAGGAAACTATCAACAAAATAAAAAAGCAACCTACTAAATGGCAGAAGATAGTTGTAAGTGATATAACTGATAAAGGATTCTTTTTTTTTTTTTTTTTTAAGGATTTTATTTATTTATTTGACAGAGGGAAAGATCACAAACAGGCAGAGAGAGAGAGAGGGAAGCAGGCTCCCTGTTGGGCAGAGAGCCCAATGCGGGGCTCGATCCCAGGCCCCTGAGATCATGACCTGAGCCAAAGGCAGAGACTTTAACTCACTGAGCCACCCAGGTGCCCCACTGATAAAGGGTTCTTATCCAAAGTATATAAATAGCTTATGTAACTGAACACCGAAATAAATAAATAATCTAGTTAAAAAATGGGCACAAGACATGAACAGACATTTCTCCAAAGAAGACATACAGATGGCTAAAAGACACATGAAAAGGTGCTCGAGGTCACTAATCTTGAGGGAAATGCAAATCAAAACCACAGAGATACCACCTGCTAGTAGTCAGAATGGCTAGTATCAGATAAGAAATAGCAAGTGTTGGCAATGGTGCGGAAAAAAAAGAACCCTCATGCCCTGTTGGTGGGAATGCAAATTGGTATAGCCACTGGGGAAGAAGTATGGGGCTTCCCCCCAAAATTAAAAAAAGAAGTGTGATCCAGTAATTCCAGTACTGGGTATTAACCCAAAGAAACCAAAACCACTAATTTGAAAAAATATATGCAACCCTGTGTTCATGGAGATATTATTTACAACAGCCAAGATAGAAAGGCAACCCAACTGCCCATATACAATGGAATATTACTTATCCAATTAAAAATAGAATCTTGCCTTTCATGACAACATGGATGGATTTAAAGGGTATATTGCTAAGTGAAATAGGTCAGACCAAGAAAGACAAACTCCATGTGATTTTATTTGTATGTGGAATCTAAAAAACAAATGGAGGGGCACCTGTGTGGCTCCGTGGGTTAAAGCCTCTGCCTTCGGCTCAGGTCATGATCTCAGGGTCCTGGAATCGTGACCCACATCAGGCTCTCTGCTCAGCGGGGAGCCTGTTCCCCGTCCCTCCCACTTTTCTGCCTGCCTCTCTCAGAGAGAGAATAATTACTCTTTGACAGAGAGATTTCTCTCCCTGTCAAATAAATAAATAAATACTCTTTGACAGAGAGATTTCTCTCTCTGTCAAATATATATATATATATATATATATATATATATATATATATATATATATGGACAAAGCAGAAACAGACCCATAAATAGAACTGGTGGTTGCCAGAGATGAGAAGGGTGGAAGTCAGGTAAAATAGGTAAAAAGGAGTGGGGGGTATAGGTTTCCAGTTATGGAATGAATAAGTCATCGGGCTGAAAAGTACAGCATAGGTAAAATAGTTGTATTGTGATAGCACTGTACGCTGACAGATGGTGGCTATACTTGTGTGATAACAGCATAACAGAATTGTCAAATCACTGTGAAGTTCATGTAACTAGGTATGTCAACTATACTTAACAATTATTAATGTTGCTTCCTGACTCAGAAGAGGATTTCTTTTTTTTTTTAAAGATTTTATTTATTTGACAGCGAGAAACACAGCGAGAGGGGGAACACAGCAGAGGGAATGGTAGCGGGAGAAGCAGGCTTCCTGCCGAGCAAGGAGCCCAATGCGGGGCTCGATCCCACGACTCTGGGATCATGACCTGGGCCGAAGGCAGACGCTTAACGACTGAGCCACCCAGGCGCCCCGAGGAATACATTTCTAATTGGAGAAGTTTCTCACAAGACCTGGTATCCCTAACACTCCAGTCCCACTAGTATCTTTGGGAAACCAAGTCATCAGTTTTATTACCTATATTGGTAAGTGTGCTCATCATTCACACTAACAATTTACTTGGCCCTTCCTGGAACAGATCTCTTCAATGAGCATATTTGAAGCTCCCTCTGTGACCCTTTCTTCAAAGGGGGCTTCTAGTCAAGGATTCCTAGCTACTTAATAACTCTACTGTAGCTTTTATCCTCATAGCAATCTTGCTGGTGGCTTGGCCGCAGAAATTGATTAGTGCCTGGCTTCTTGCTGTATCTAAATGATAAAAGATTCCACAGCGGCAGCCTTCTCCCAGTGTTGTCGCATTTATTACTAAACACCTAATGGCCAGAGATGATGTTTCACTAATTTTGACAGCGAACCATTTATCTACACATCCCATGACAGGATAAAAGTACCTGATATTGGCTTTCTCTGCCTCCTGATAACCAATCTCGAGACCGAAGGGAGAGAATCTATCAAGAGGCTCTGGGGAAAACTGCCTCCCTCATCAAAGGGCAAGAGTTGATGAAGGGAGGATGGAACTGCCCTCTCCTACTTGGGACATTACTGTGAGAGCACATCATACTTGGAGCTGCTGCAGCTGTCTTGTGTCCAAGAGGATGGTGGAGTAGAATGTGAGAGCCTGGCGTCTGAACCAGCCTTGAGGCCAGCTTTATTTTATGTGAGAAACATAAATCCAGATTGTTTTTATGGCTTCCAGATTAGTATTCTGTTATTTATAGCCAAAAACTTGCTTTCCTCATTTCACCAAGCTCTTAAAGAAAAGTATCCAATGATTGATTTACTCATTCGGTAAATTTTATTAAATGTTTATCATGAATCAAGATCTTTATGAAAACCATCAAATGAAATAGTATGTTAAACGTATTTTAGTTCTGTGGCTAGATACTGAATTCATATCTGTGTATTTTCAGATAGAAAGCAGAAGATCAGTTTCATCTTAGCAGTTCTGCTAGTTACAAAATAAGTTCTTGTAATTGTTGATTTTATAGTTTCAGTTGCCAGAGTTGCTCGGCTGAGATAAGTTTTGATGCTTTTTTTTTTTTTGGTGTTGGGGAGGGAGGGAAACTTATTGGGAACAAAGGTTCAACTCAGTTAAATCATGTGCCAGGCAGTATACTAGGATTATACTTCTTTCTAGGATTACACTGAGAACTAAGTAACTTTTTAGGATTGCATTGAGATCTAAGTAACTTAAATGAAGCTTTTGTTTTGAATTTGTTAGCTGACTTCTCAACAAAACTCAAGTCCTGTGCTGTCTGGAAACTTAGTTTCTTTGGGTGGGAGAAATTACTCTGGGCTTTAAGGTCATCCACTCCGTCACTTATTAAAGTTATAATACAGTTGGTATATACCTAAATTGGATATCCCATTGGTGTGCACTGTTTCTAACACTCTAGTCATATTTGCGTTGCTTCAGGCTGCCTGGCATCCCAAATATAAGCTACAAAGCATATTTTGATTCTAGACCTTTTAGGACCCCTGTGTCTGCTGAAAATGAAGGAATTCCTTTGCTTAAGCTTTAAAAATTATCTAAAAAGAATGCTTTTATGACAGTGATTTTTAGGAGAGCAGTAAATGAATTTGGGGGCGAGCCTTAGGGTTTTGTGTCTGGTTTGCATTTAGTGGAGAAGCACAAACAAAATAAATCTTCCAGTGATCAGTTTGAGCCAACTTTGTCAAGGGTACTTTATAATAATGGTAGAAAGATAGGAGAGATGCACCCAGTGTATGCTGTAGTTTGTTTTGTAACCTTAATGTCAATAGATAATTTGACTCCAGTGCCTTCAGTTGTCCTTTCACTTGTGGCTAAATGAGGTATCCCTCAAAAAAAAAAAAAAAAAAGAGTTATCCCTCATTTGAAAATGTTTGTCTTTTTGTGTGTGTATGTGTGTGTGTGCGCTGTTTGTTTTGTTTTGTTTTGTTGTTGTTTTACAGAGAAAGGCAACAATGCAATGCTGAGGACAAAATGTACTGGCTGTTAGATTTATTATATATGTCATCATTAAGGGAGTTAAAAAAAAACTTTTTTCTCTTGTTTATTCCTTATCATAAGTCATATAGAAAATATTTTCCTTGTGCTTGAAGTTAGATATTTTTGAGTGTTGTACTATTGTGTAATGAACACCAGGCACGGACATATGATGTAGCCAAGAATTAGAAATGTTCTTCCACAATAAAAATAATGCCAAAACTGTATCTTAGAAATGTTGTCACTGATAATCTTTAACTATTTATGGTATAGTGAATGAATCTCAAGAATATTAACTTGAGTTTAGAATGCAAAGTGGCCATTATTGTATATATATATATATATATATATTTAATGAAGCAAAAGTTTGAATCAACAGTTGATTCTTAAATACCTTTTTGTATGGAATAATTTTAGATTTATAGAAAATTTGCAAAGATAGTACAAAAATTTCTCTGTTTTCTTCACCCAGATTCCTTGGGACATGTGTCAAAACAAGAGAATAACATGGGTACAATCCTACTGACTACAGACCTCATTCAGACTTCAGATGCCCTTTTTCTATTCCAGGATCCAGTTGAGGATCCTGTAATTTCTTTTAGTCACCATGTTTCCTTACTCTTCATTCTGTGACAGTCCCCTTATTTTGATGTTTTTGAAGAGTACTGGTTGGATATTTCATAGAATGTTCTTCAATTTGAGTTTGTGTATTCTCTCATGATTTGATGGGGGTTATGGGTTTTAGGGAAAAGCACCACAGAATTGAAGTTCTCGTCTCATCAGGGAGGTCCATGATATCGACATGGCGTATCACTGGTGATGTTAACTGTAATCATTTGGTTTAAAGAGGTTCCTCCCAGGTTTCTCCACTATAAAGTTGCTATTTTTCCTATTTACTAACAACAGCCCACATACAATGGCTGGGGAGGGGACACTAATCTTTACCTCTTGGAATGAGATGTATCTACATACTTTATTTATAATTCTGTAAAGATTTGTCCCTTCTCATTTATTTATTCACTTGATTATGCCAGTATGAACTTGTTGATACTTTTTTGTTTGGGTTACAATTCAGTATTATTTGTTGCTGACATTGTGTGACTTTGGCCAGTAGGATTTTTTGCAGGTTGGCTCTTGTATCCTTTTGGGCCTCTGTCTTTTTTTTTTTTTTTTTTTTTTCCTTTTAACTTTCTAGTGGTATAAGATTCTTGTATTTTCCCTACTGCAGCCCTGGACTCAGCATTTCTCTAAGGACTCCTAGTTCCATTTTTTAAAGAATGCTATTAGAAACTAGAATTTTGGCACTGATGGTGCTCTGTAGTAGTTTCCTGCTAGTGCTTGTACCGTGAGTGGAGTGGCTTAAACAGTACACGTTCATCATCTTGCAGTTCTGGAGGTCACAATTCTGAGGTGGCATCCATTGTGTTAAAATCAAGGCCCTGGCAGGACTGGTTTCTTTCTGTAGGCTCTGTATAGAATCTCTTTCCTTGACTTTTCTAGTGTCAGTTGGATGCTCAGTTCTTGGCTCTTGGCCTCCTTTCTCCACCTTTAAAGCCAGCAAGGACCAATTGAGTTCTGCTCGCTTTAACATGAGTCTTTTCCTGCTTCCCTTTTCCTCTGTTAAGGACCCCTGTGATCACACTAGGCCCTGTAGACTAATCTAGGATAATCTTCTGTCTTAAATTCAGCTGATTCTTTTTTGCCGTGTCACATATTCAGTTTTGGGAATTAGGATGTAGATATCTTTTGTGGGGGGCATTATTCTGCCTACCACATACTAGTTGCTACCGGCCCTGTCAGTGTGCAGAACTAGAAATGTACTTACTTAGGAATTCATTTTCCACAGAAATGGATTTTTTAGATGGCAGTTCATCTAGAAAATTGAATTAATTGACAAATCTTATACAGTATGAAAGACAGCTTTTAGTCCCACAATAGGACAAACCCAAAAACTATAACCAAGGAGCCTTATCTTGCCAACAAAAGCCAACAGTAACTAGTTATTTCTTCAGTGCCAAGCCAGACTTTCTACTCTCTGCAGGTAGATATGATAATCTCTTTGTGGTGTCTATGAAATTTGCAGTGAGGGTAGTTTCTATCTTGGAAGTTAATCAAGTTAGAAGAGGGATGTAGACAGCATTACATAAAATAAAATGTTGAATTCAAGGAAGATAGACTTTCTTAACTTTGTGTACTGTTTAGCACCCTGACTTAGGTTGAAATTTTGAGGAATAAAATTATTTTTATTTTTCCAGAAAATAATATAAATAATATTATATTATTCCAGAAAACTACTTATTCTGGATTTATATGTAAATTATTGTTATGCATAACTACACCCTCAGTAAATACAGTATTTCTTCATGATTGCTGTGATTTAAGTTTATACAAAAATTTGCATCTGTTTATATCACTCATCCTCATTTAATAGAGGCCTATGGATAGCATTTCCTTGATTGCATCCATACCCTCTGTTCAGGATTGAAAATAAAATAAAGAGAACAGTTTTTCTGTTCCACATTGCATTTGGTTTCCGGTGTCACACGTATAGTCCTGTGGTAGATACCATATGAATTAATGAATACATGGACAACAGGGAGATATCAAATTAATTTATCTTTAAATCCAGTTTTTAGAGCACTAGGCAAGTAGTACAGATATTTTTACGATTCCCTTAACTATATTCATCTACACTAAAGTGAAAAAAGAAAAAAATGTATAAAGAGCTTTTTTTTTTTTTTTAAAGATTTTATTTATTTGGTGGGGGAGGGGACAGAAGGAGAGGGAGTGAGAAACCCAAGTAGACTCCTTGCTGAGCGCAGAGCCCACCACAGGGCTTGATCTCACGACCCTGAGAGCAGACCTGAGCTGAAACCAACAGTCAGAGGCTTAACTGATTACACCACCCAGGAGCCCCAAGAGCTTACTTTTTTTTTCTTTTTTAAAGATTTTCTTTTTTTATATGATAGAGCAAGAGAGCACAAGCAGGGGAAGTGGCAGAGGGTTTGGGAGTAGCATGGGGCTCAATCCCAGGACCTTAGAATCATGACCTGAGCTGAATGCAGACAGTTACCCGCCTGAGCCACCCAGGCACCCCAGAGCTTACTTTTTCTTTTTTATTAGAAATGCTGCATATGTCAAAAATAGACTCACTTAGTTTTTTTTTTTTCT
Source organism: Procyon lotor (assembly GCA_028646535.1). Taxonomy (NCBI): domain Eukaryota; kingdom Metazoa; phylum Chordata; class Mammalia; order Carnivora; family Procyonidae; genus Procyon; species Procyon lotor. The sequence goes on along the minus strand of CM053610.1, from coordinate 96,875,010 downwards.
TTTTAGAGAGCTCAAAAACTTGATAAAAGAGAATTTAAGCCAAGGAAAACCAGGTTCTAAAGTTATGCAGTAGTTTTCAACAATGGAGTATGCTCAGAGATTACTCCTGTCGTCTTTGAGAAGGCAATGTTGATAACTTCAGTGGGGTTTTAGAAAGAAGACAGTGGTAACAGAGTCATGCTAGCGTCCACAGAATCTGTCTTTATAAATCTGCCAGACTCCAAGCCCTTGTTTGAGAAATTCAAGTGATAGATGGAATATCCTCCAATGGAGAAGTTTGAAAAAAAAAAAAAAAACAAGTCACAGGATCAGTTGCACAGTTATTTATCCAGCCATAGATGTATGCACCACCCAGGAGTGGTATGTTTGAGGATCTCCACAATGTTAAGAAAACTCTGGGTATTGCTTTAAACACAAAGTATGCATTAATGGCAGTGACATGGAAAAAGAATTCACTGTGAATTTGTTCCTATGATTTTTATGAAAGGGAGAAAAATGTTTAAGCTCAAGGCAGTAGAAAAGATTCAGAAGCATAAGTGATGTATAAATGGATATGAGAAGACAGAGGCACAGAGGGGAGGAATCATCTTCAGAGGAAAGATCCAAGAACTAGACCGATGCAGCCATTTTACTTCCCTTTTTGTGATTTCTGAAACATACAGACTATTAAAAAAGGTTCATGGCACAACCGCAGAGGTCTTGCTACTGTAGCTCCCTTACCCCAGGGGAGCAACAGATGATCTCACTTGGAATGGATACTTTCTACCTGTCAGTGTTGTTCAGTCTAGAACATTCTTTATACATATGAAGACAATCTAGACTTAACATATATGGAAAATGTACCACTTTAAAGAGAGCCTACTATTAATCAATAAGCATTTATATTAAAATTGTTACTCTTCATATTAGTCATAACTTAAATTTTTTGTTGTTTGCCCATAACACTTGGCTGCTATGAAAAGAACCAGTTGGGTATGCCTGTGTGGCTTAGTCGGTTAAGAGTCTGACTCTTGATTTGGCTTAGGTTATGATCTCAGGGTTGTGAGATGGAGCCCGCGTTGGGCTCTGCACTTAGTGGGGAATCCGCATGAGATTTCCTCCCCTGCCTCTTCCCCCCTCACACATGCATGCTCTTGCTCACTCTCTGAAATAAATAAATCTTAAAAAAAAAATTGTAAGTCCTAAAAATTAAGGAGGCAATTGCTGAAATAAACTGTTAGTAGACCAGACTGAGGATGGCATGAGTGAGGTGAATGATCAAACCAGTGGATTTTCCTTAAGCACAATGTCAGTTGAAAGGAGATGAAAAGTAATGAGAGGATGGGTCCAGAAGTTAACAGCTAGCTAGCTAACGTAAGTTCCAAACAGAAAGAAGGAAGAGAGGAGAGTAATGTATTTTCTTAACTAACGGAAGGAATATCCCCAGTGTTAAAAAAAAAAAAAGACTCATATTGGAAGAATGTAGCAACTGCTGAGCAGAATTAATGAAAAAATACCCTACCTAGACTCACACGGGGAACATTCCATGAAACCAAGAGTCAAGAGAAAACCATGAAAGCTTCCAGAGGGGGAAAAGATTAGGTTATCTACACAGATCAGATTGATGTCAGATGTCTTAGCAGCCATATCAGATGATGGAAGACCGTGGAAAAATAGCTTTGAAATTCTCAAGGGAAAATGATTTGGAATTTCAAGTTTTGTTTTTAGCCAAACTCGTATCCAAAAGATTGAGAACAAATAAATATATTTTAGGAATGCAAAGACTCAAACATGTTTTGAAAGGAATTCCTTCAAGAGGACTAACAGAAGGCCTTAAGATAAAAGAAACAGTGATAAGGAAGCCAGTGAACTTACGGAGTCAAGTCAAAGCAATTAAAATTGTTTCTGTGAAGCATAAGGAATGTGTTAGTAATAATAACAGCAACTTTGGGGGAACTGTTGGATGATTTATGCAAATTTGGAAAAGCACAAGAGGAAAGCATAGTTTTTTGGGGGGAGGATTATTGTTTAACTCAATGTTGATACAGTTCTAGAAGTTTAAATGTTTGTCAAAAATGGAAAGTTGGAAAAAATTATAAGGATGACCATTAAAAGAACAAAATGGGGTATGTAATTTCCAAACTACTGGAGTAGGAGTTGGCAAATTGCTCTGTAAAGGGCTAGGTAGTAAATATTTTAGGCTTTGTGGGCAATACTTTGTCTCTGCCGCACCTGTGCCACTTGGCCGCTGCAGCTCGGAAGCAGCCATAAACAGTCTCTCTAAACACATAGGTGTGGCCGAGCTCCAATCAAACTTTGTTTATAAACATTTGAATTTCATATAATTTTCATAAATTATAAAATACTCTTCTTGACTTATGGACCATTCAAAGACAGTTGCCTAGTTTTGGTCCATAGTTTGTTGACCTCTGCATTAGAGAACAAAGGAAGGGGGTGGAGAAAACTTAACCATTTCAACTAAAGACAGAAAAGGGGAAAACGATGAGCAGAAATCATGAAGTCTAACAAACATAAAACATAAATGATGATGTCAGTAAAAGAAACAGTAGTTCCCCTAATAATGTGAATGGAGTAAACATTTCCAGTAAAGACAGGTTTTCAGATTGGGTACATCCCCGATGATAATAGGTCACAATATAGGAGAGCAGGGCTACCTGAGGTGTCATTCCTATAACAGTGCCACTTAGCAGACTGTGACCCGACCACCTTGAGATAAGGGAGCAGGAAAGAGTACTTGGAAATGTAGAGCGTTGTGACATTGTTAAAACTTCCAGGTATGTGATCGTTGTTCTGTAATTCATTTTATTGCATCTTACAAAACTTAGTCAATAATGGTTTAGAAATTAAAACTTTTGAGAAGCAACAGTAGAGAATACAATGCAGGTATCAAAAAATGAAGTAGATCCATATGTATATATGATAAATGAAAAAAGCACATCACAGAACAGTATACAAGGCATGATTTTAAGTGTTTTTTTAAACATCAATTGTATATATAATGAATTTTTTATATGCAGAACAATTCACATCAAACTATTAACCGTAGTTCAACAAAACAGAAGTTATGATTGATGGACCTGGGCTTGAAGGACATGGAGTATTTTCTTTGAATCTACATACTTTTGTATTTGACATTTTTTTTTTAACAACAGTATTTTTCATTTATTATGTAATGTTTTTTAAACATTTTATTATTTAAATTAATGATCTCATGGTCCTTTCAATACTTGGCAATTGAATAAACATGGAAAAGAAGGATCTTTAACCTCTCCCTCACACAATATGCAAAAATTATTTTTAGATGGATTATAAAACAAAATATACCAGTTAAAACACTAAAGCTTCTAGAAGAATACATGGAATAATGTCTCCAGAACTTTGGAATAGGCAATTTTTTTTTTTTTTTAAAGACTTTATTTATTTGTCAGAGAGTGCATGCACAAGCAGGGGGAGCTGCAGGCAGAGGTAGAAGCAGGTTCTCCACTGAGCTGGGAGCCTGATGTGGCCCTTGATTCCAGGACTCCAGGATCATGACCATCTTGAGTCACCCAGGGGTCCCTAGGCAAAAATTTCTTAAACAAGACACAAAAAGCACTAGCCACAAGGACAGGACTTGTAAAGTGAGCTTCATTAGCATTAGATATTAGGTTCATAACAAGACACTATTAAGGGAGAGAAATGTAAGCTGCAGACTGAGAGACGATCTTTGACATGTCTTTGAAACCTAGAATTATATATATATTTTCTGTGTCTGTGTGTACAGAGTTTTGAGAGGCACTTCACAAAAAAGACATCAATGGCTGTTTTGCATATGAAGAGGCTCTCAGTCAACATCGTTAATCATAAGAGAAATGCAAACTCACACTATTATACCTGGATTAGAATGGCTAAAACTGGGGTGCCTGGGTGGCTCACCTGGTTAAGCATCTGCCTTAGGCTTAAGGGATCTGATGATCTCAGGGACCCAGGATTGAGCCCCAAATCAGGCTCCCTTTTCAGCGGAGAGCCTACTTCTCCTTCTTGGTCTGCTTGCTGCTCCCCTGCTTGTGCTGTCAAATAAATAAAATCTTAAAAAAAAAAAAATGAATGGCTAAAATTAAAAGATCCCATAAGATCTAGTGTTGGCAAGGCATAATAGATCAGTTAGAAACTCACCTATTGGTGGTGGGGGTGTCAATTGGTATAATCACTTTGAAAAACAAAACAAAACAAAACTGTGTACTAAGGCTGGGCATATATAAATCCTGTGCTGTAGCTGTTTCACTCCTGAGTATTCACTTAAAAGAATTAGGTGCTTATGCTCGACAAAAGATACAAAAATAGCCATGTTAACTTTATTCCTAATAGCCAAGAAATCTATCAACAGTACAAATAAGTTACGATATATTCATCTAATTGACTGTTGTACAGCAATGCAAAGAAAATACTGCTACCTATAACTACACAGATGAATCTCATTGACTCAAATTGAGCAAAAGGAGCCAAAGGTGAAAGAATACCTACTGAACTCATTTATATGCTTTATGGTGAAAGAAGTCAAAATAATGGTTTCCTTGGGGTGGGGGGTGGACGCGGTAACTGACTGGCAGGCGGCAAATGGGAATATTCTGGGATGCTGGAAATGTTCCAACACCTTAATCTGGATGGTGGTCACAATTATTAAACTCTATACCTACACACTTAATATCTGCACACTAAGTTATATCTAAGTAAAAATGTTTTAAAAAGGGGTGCGTGGGTGGCTTAGTCAGTTAAGCGTCGATGTCTTGATTTTGGCTCAGGTCATTATCTCAGGGTTGTGGAATTGAGCTCCATGCCAGGCTTCACGGTCAAATGGGTGGTCTGCTTGGGATTCTCCTCCTCTCTCTCAAATAAATAAATCTTTTTAAAAAATGTTTAAAAAAGAAAACCCCAACTCCTGTTTTACCTTCTGTTACGAAATTGTGTCATTATCCTATGCCAAATTTTTAACATATTCAAGGGCTTTTTTCCCTAGGTCTTACATTCTTTTCCACTTGTCTATTTTTGTAGATGCATTGTTCTGGTTTAATCATGGTTGCTTTATAATACATTTAACAGTTAATGGTGTGAGTCTTTCCTACTCATTCTTCTATTTCAAAATTATCTTGGATATTTTCACTTCCTTATTATTATAATTTTTAGAATCAAATAGCCAAATTCTCATATACCCCCATGCCATTGGAATTTTGATTGCAATTATATGAAACTAATAAATTGTAAGTTTGGAGATCATTGGTATGTAGGTCAAAGTTTAGAAACATTGTGTTTCTCATCATTTCCTCCCAGTTCTATAGTTGTCTTCATGGGGCTCTTACAGGTTATTTTTATTTTTGTACATTTTTGTTTTGCTACTGTGGGAATTTTGTTCCATTTCTATGTTCCTTGATGTAATAGTATTATTACTTCTTAATCTCAGTAATGATAGTAGTTGTTTATTGATATTTTGTGCTAAGCAGTCTTATTTCTTACAGCAATCCCTATCAGGTAAATACTATCACCACAACTGTGTGTGTGCAGAGTTTTGAGAGGCACTTCATTTTTATTTTGGAGGCTCATTTTAGAGGCTCATTTTTCCATTTGGGGTCAGTGAGGGATAAAGACTGGACAGCTGTTTGGTGGCAGAGCTGTGATTCTGACCCAGGCAGTCTCACTCCAGAGCTATGCTGCCTACAAACACTGTGGGCCTAGGTGTCCTCAGGTGAAGGAAGAGAGATGTTCAGGAAGGCCAAGTGTGGGATCAAGTTTAGCACTGATGGATATGACTGACAGTACAGTGGGTGAGTAGTAATTGGGTATATAGGAGCAAGACCTATACTAAAGTGGATTGAGTGTACCTTCATTTATATTTGTAGACTATGGTATTCTAGTTTGGACTTACTCAAACCAAATTGTCTTACAGTTTTTTAAGTGATTAATAAATGATTTAATGATAATTTTATATATTCCCAGGGTGCCACTGTATTTACCAAACAGTTACTGTTTTAGTTGTGTTCTTTGTTTGCCGGGAGCTATCACTTATTCCCTCTAGCTGAAATAGTGTAAGTATATTGTAAAGATCCATGTGGCCGAAAGGGAGATGGACTCCTGTGAATATCCAAGAGATGGATCCATAGACTGGCCAGCATTTGTGGAGACTAAAAATGTCTTCTGTTCCAGATTAAAATGAGCTATAGGCATCTCAGCAGCAAGAATTTAGATCTTTGCTACAATGTGCTGTTTTTAATCTTCTCTCAACTGCTGCTGTCATATTATCTGCCATCTTTTCGGCATATTATCTGTCCATCTATTTACATTTATATTGCCAGCGCATTTTCTCCATGGTCCAAGGTAAAATTTCTGACAGAACATTTGATTGGCCATAGTAGTTACTTTGTTTGGGCCAAGTGTTCCATGCTTTATAGACTACAGAACAGACTGTAGATTGGCTGAGTCAACTTTACTACAGTAGTTCTAGTCATTTCTGGGGGAGGGATGGCTGGTTAGGTGAAACATGACTCATCTAAAACGACCTCCTTCAGTATTCAGTAGCAAGGTTGATTTGCCCTGAATATAAGGGAAATGTGATCACAGTATATATTCTGGTTAATGTGTTTAGTACCATTACACCTTCTCCCTTTTAAATAAAATATAAAGAAGTGGCTAACTTTGAAAACAGCAATTGAATTTAGAGATTGAGTAGTACAGACAGGGAAGTACTTGTATAAAAATGACTTTAGAACAGTCCCTTGCTTACTATTTTGTAAGCCTGATAACATATTGTATATCTCTTGTAGATACCTTGTTTAAAATGTCTGGTTAGGATTATTAAAACTTTGGAGGAGTTACAAATATTAGGGAAGTTTTTTTCCTGGCTATTTTAATAGCTAGGTTTGACTTGAGGTTTTGGAGAATTTTACAAACCCATAAATTTAGCAAGAATATTCTCTGGTGTATGCGTTACTTAACCCAAGATCAGTGCTGAATTTAAGGTATATCATGAGATCCTTATTAGGATAGTAAATAATTCCTGATAAAAACTGAAATATTCCAAAAAAAACAAAAAAACCTGAAATATTCCATAATATGTGGATATTAACAATAAAATTGTATGTAAATGCTTGTTAAATTGATTCTAGGTTGGGCCATGCAGGCTGCTGCCTATATCTTCATTCATAGGAAATGGAAGGATGACCAGAGCCATTTTGAAGACATAATTGATTATTTTTGCGATATCCGTGAACCACTTCAACTCCTCCTATTCCCCGAAGGGACTGATTTTACAGGTAGGTAGCCTGGGATTGAATCCCAGAATTTGAAAACATAAAGGAACTTAGAAATCACTCTAGACTAAACTTCTGTTCTTCAGATGAAATAACTGAACACCAGTAAGATTAATGGCCCAGCACTAAGATCATTCATTCAGTGAATCAGTAGCACCACCAGAATCTAGCATTCCTGGGTTCCAGACCGTAGAGTTTATGATGGGCAACCCCAAGAGGTCGTTATTATTCACGCTTGCCATCCTAGAGCTTTATATTTTAAGTCACATTATATATTTTAAATGTCCGCCTTTTACTATTTTTTTATAATTCTTATGGAACCACAAAATTAAACCCCCAAATAGCCAGTGAAATCTTAAGAAGAACAAAACCTCATTTTAAAATCCCCTTCTTGTTCTGTATATTCTCTGTCTTCTTTTAGGATACATATTTATCCACTAGGCCCTTTTTTCTCAACTTCTTTTTCATGAGAAGAGGGTATAATAGGAACCAATTTCATTTATTGTTGTTTTCAGTTAATATGTTGCCTTCCTCTGAGTATTTTAAAGCCTTATCTTTATTTAAGCAGGAAAGGCTTTGTCCTGTCCTCAAGAAAATTCAGCCACCACTGAGTTGTGGAGGGGACACAAGAGGACATATTTAGAACTCTTTTGCCTTCCCAGATATTAAACTATATACATAGGCCAAGAATACCAGTGGATCTCAAGGAATTCTTTAAAAGATTAAAAACAAAATATAGTCTTTTATCCTTACTAAATCATTGGTTCTCACACTTTTTTAAAACACAGGTCATTTTTACAAATGAAATTGCCCATTGCAGTCTGGGATTTAAGACAGATTGAAGAAGTGTTGCGGTTGAATATTGGCAGGGTAGAGTAAGCTTGGACGGGAAGCAGTTCTGTGGAATCCAACTCAAAAGAGCAAAATTTTAAAACTGTTAATTCCCTGGTTACTCCAAGAAAGATACAGCAGAATTTGAGAAAGATCCAGTAGATAAAGGTCTGCTGTACAAGAGAAGACAGACTGAAGCAGGGTAGAACTGAAGTCTAAAAATTGCAAATGGGGCACCTGGGTGGCTCAGTCGTTAAGCAGCTGCCTTTGGCTCAGGTCATGATCCCAGGGGCCTGGGATCGAGCCCCCCATCAGACTCCCTGCTTCGAGGGAAGGCTGCTCTCCCTCTCGCACTCACACTGCTTGTGTTCCCTCTCGCACTGTGTCTCTGTGTCAAAAAAAAAAATAAATACAATCTTAAAAAAAAAAAAAAATCACAAATAGTATCGAAGGCTAGAACATGAACCTGTCTTTGAAATCCTCAGTGCCAGATGGAGGCTACCGAGAGCTACTGAGGGGGACAACCCTTAGAGCTTCAGAGGGGAGAAGCTCCATATACTTCACTATATGGACATCATAATTTATGGAACCCAGTACCTACAAAGAGTTTAGGATGAAAAATACAAACTACACAACTATTAAAGTGGATAGGTAACTAAGCCATACTCTGCAACTGAGGAAAATTCACATATTTTGGGAAACATTTACCATTGATACAAGGAAGAACTCTTTGACTTATCCGTTACAGATGGAATTGAACTAAATGAACCATGGCAATTTTTATTGAATAGTATTATGTACTAAAATATATGCTTACTACATAGGTTTGATTTTTATAGTGAAGATTCTAAAAGTAGTTGGATCACAGAGGATAATACTGAGAATAATATTGGCTGCATATTGTTTAAGCTTGAAAATACAGGTTGTAAATTAATTGATTCCTAGAGCTAAACTATCATTAGGAAGTTCTGATGGACGGACAGCTGTATTTAAATCTTTTATTACTAAAGAATGTATAATACTTAAATTTGGCTATTGAAATACCAGCCGTATTACAGAAAGTCATTTACTGAGATGATAGATGGATTGATATTTTGAATGCCAAAGCAGACACTAAAGAATGGCAACTTTGGAAGTTATTTAGTAATTAATAGCTAATGGAAAAAAAGCTCTGGGAATGCTGCTACTTTTTGGTATATTAATGTTAAAATGTTTATATATTAGCTTTTCAGAACCTATAAAATATATATTTAAAACTTTTTTCAGTCTGTTTTTTCTCAAGTGTCTTTTTTACATGATGAACTTAACATCTAGTGGCATATTTTCAGGGTCCAGAGTAGTCACCATTACATGATGTAGCTGCATGTTTTTTAAGTTAAAATGGTATTTACATTTTAAAGCCAACTTTCAAAAGCTAGACTGTTTGCCAAATAGAGAAAACAGATCCTGAAGCTTTCAAAAGTTTTTGTTTTTGTTTTTGTTTTTGAAGCAGGATATACAGGTAGTTTTGATCTGGGATCAATAATTATCTTTGTTAATTCAAGGGTGTTTTTAGTTTTACCACAGTTAACTTAGGATTTTTAAGCCCAAGGGGAATGTTCTGTAACCCTCTTTTAAGTTCTGAGTCCAACTTGCTTGCACATTTTCCAATTAGTGTGTTTAAATATAACTTTACATATATTTTATCTTTATATGCTATTGTTGGTTCAACTTTTTTTTTTTTTTTTTTTTTGCCTGTGGAAGTCCTATATGTGAATTTGGGAAATTTAGAAACATAGAAAAGAGCACAAAAGTTGTTGTAATCCCACTGCCCATAAACAAACACTATTGTAATTTTGGTCCATTGCTTTTTGATCATTTGGTCACAAATGTATGCATGGGTGCACACACACATATGTGCATAAGCACACACATAGTTTTAAACAATTGTGAAAAGGAATTACACATTTCTTCTCAATGTTATATTATCTTTCCTATCATTATTATTCTTTGAAAACATGTGTTTCAAAGGTTGGGCAGTTTTATATTATATTGGTTTATTAATTAGGGCTGTCCAGAAAAACAGAACCAGCGAGATATGTGTGTGTGTGTGTGTGTGTGGAGAGATTGAGATGGAGAGAAATTGAGATGGGAGTTGAGGATTTATTTTAAGGAGTTAGTTTACATGATTATGGAGGCTTGGCAAGTCAAAAATCTGCAAGGTAAGTTCGCAGGCTGGAGACCCAGGGAAGAGTAGCAGTTTGAGTTCAGAGGCAGTCTGGTGACAGAATTCTTTCTTGCTTGAGGAGGTAAGTCTTTTTCTATTGAAGCCTTCAGGTGATCAGATATGGCTCACTCACATTATGGAGAGTAATCTGTTTATATAAAGTCTTCTGATTTAAATCATCTCGTTGAAAAATACCTTCACAAAACATCTAGAGTAATGTTTGACCCAACTGTCTCGGTACTCTGGCTATGCCAGTTTGATACATAAACTTAACCATAGTTATTGGTATACTGTAATTTTGAGTTCTGTTTCTGTGATTGGGAAAGGAAAGCTTTTTTGGGTTTTAACAATTATAATACTACACGTAATTAAACACTCTTGTATATAAAACTTCATTTAATAAGTGAGTGCCCTGAAGCTTTATATACAAAACAAAGCCCCTGCTCTCTTGAGGCTTAAAGTTAACAAAAATAGGTCAGGTATTCATAAATGCTGTGCAGAGAAATAAAGCAAGATAAGGACAGGGAGAGGAGTAGATAGGGCACAGAGTACTCTTTTATATAAGGTGGTTAAAAGAAGCTGCTTAAATTTCGGTGTAAGTAGAGACTAAGTGAACAAAGCAGAAAATGTTGCAGGTGTCTGGATACCAGGCATTCTGGGTAGGGGAAAAAACATGTGCACAGACCGTAAAGTGAAAACATGCCTAGCTGATGTGAGAACACAGGATGGCCAGTACTCTCTTCAGAGTGGAAGGAGTGTTGGCACTGGAGTGTTAATCAGCAGTGAGGGACAAGACAGGAGGCTGTGGTCAGAAGGAGGGAGGCCGGTGCAGTCTAATAATCAGAGTCCCTGGGGAGCAGGCATAGATGAAGTGGGGATAGGAGGAAAAATCTACATCTCTTTGTGTCTCATTATTATCTCTACCTCCTCACATTGTGACTGTGTGATTTTAGTACTGAAGTGCCCATTCTACAACAGAGTTCAATTTTGTCTTCAGATCCCCAAAGTCTGTGATGAACTGGAAGAGGAAACTGAAGAGTAGTTAACTGCTTATCTTTGTAGTGTCCTTAGGAGTCCTCATTCCCTGGAAGGGCCTTCTAGCCATCTATCAAATACTCTTTTGGAGTCCCACGCCCAGGATATTCTCCTCAAATGAATGAGAGGAGCTTATTCCTTTTCATTTTTACAGCCTGTACTTTAGTCTTGCTGGGGACTGTGAATACTTAGTTAATTCTCGGTTCTTCAATTAAAAAATAGGAGGACACCTTTTAGAGGCATATTCTTTGAATATTTTAGTGTTGTGGAATCCATATATGGTTTTTTGAGGTTTGAGGACTCCGTGATCTTAAATTTATTCCTAAGAAGGTTGGGTTTATATAGAGAAAGGTTTTTTTTTTTTTCTTGTGACTTGGAATAGTCTGTAAATTTCAGGATGCAGCTGAGAGTTGCAGATTCTAACATCTGCTGTCATCAGAAGGTATTTCATGATCTCTCCCAGCAGTTGAGGCCAAACTTCTGAACATTACTTTTTCCAAATATATTTGCTGAATAATGGGTTTGGTTCTTCTTGGAACTTATAAAGTTACCTCATGGAATGGAAAAAGAAGTTTTTGCCAACAATTGGAACATATACTTGACTCTGTAACTATATTCAGCCAAACCATGTTCAGATGTTTGTACATGATGTGCTAATCATGTGCCCATTCTGTTGGGGAGTGGTTTTGGTTAGTAATATTAGCATGCTCTATGCCTAAGCAAGGCAGACATTTTACTTTGCACCGAAGCCCCTAAATTACTGGGTTAAAAAAAAAATGTTGAGTTGATATATTTGGCATATTGGCTACTTATTTTTTCTGGGTGTCTTGGTCCTTACATTTTATTAATATCTTAGTTTTATTAGCATCTTTTAGTATTTCAATCTTTATTATGTAAAGATTATTTTATGAAAATTTTAGTTTTTTCATATTTTATTTGTATTTCAGTTTTTGTTGTACATTGGCTACTCTGTGAAACCCCTTAAATAATTTTAAAGATTTCAGTATGAATTTCAGGAAACAGTTTAAAAAGTCCTATTAATACATTATCATAAAAATTTCAAAATTCCAAAAACTCTGTGGTCTTTGTTATGGACTAAAATGTTTATATCTGGGCACCTGGGTGGCTCAGTTGGTTAAGCAACTGCCTTTGGCTCAGATCATGATTCCAGAGTCCTGGCATTGAGTCCTACATCGGGCTCCTAGCTCCATGGGGAGTCTGCTTCTCCCTCTGACCTTCTCCCCTCTCATGCTCTCTCTCACTCTCTCTCAAATTAATAAAAAAAATCTTTAAAATGTTTATATCTTCTCAGTTGACTCATATATGCTATATTCAGTAATTACAGATGAATTAACTGCCATTTTATAAAAAAAAATCCTCCACTATTTTCTTATCTCACTTATATGCCTTTATTTTATGGCTTCTCATAGTCTTTTGTTTTGTTTAGAAAACAGCAAGGCTCGAAGTAATGAGTTTGCTGAAAAGAATGGACTTCCGAAATATGAGTATGTCTTACACCCAAGAACTACAGGCTTTACTTTTGTGGTGGAACGTCTAAGAGAAGGTAAGCACCTGTCTCAAAAGGGTAGGTTTTTATGTAAGTGGTAACAGTTGTTAAACTTTGTATGTAGCCCTTCAGAAACTCACAAAGCATGTTTTTTTCTCAAGATACAAGATACTGTGTTCTTATACTAAGTTGACCCCATGAGCTCTTACGTATTCTTTAGAAATATCAGAGATAGCCTTATAAAAATTTTTCTCCTCTCAGAACAGAAAGTAATAGTTAAACTATCATTCCATTTTTAAATTTTTCTCAAAGCACCAAAACTTTCTCAAAAGTATCTTAACACTTAAACTGTTGTTCTTTGTAGCTTAAAAAGTAGTTTTGAATTTATTATTCCATTCACTCCAATAAATGATTCTGGTTAGCAGGAAGGCAAGTATTACCTCCATTTTCTAGTTAAGTAGAACTGGCATCCAGGGAGGTTAGTAAATTTCTGTAGGGGAGGGAGAGAACGGCATTCTTCTGCTTCCTAGTTTGTAGCTCATACTACTCACACTTCTCAAGAGCCATGTGTATTGGTGGGCATATCAGGACAAGGTGATTCCATTGATGGTATCACATCCATTTATATGTGTACATTTTCATATTTTTTAGGTCAAAAAGCAATTATACATCTTATTTGTATGTTTATATATATATGTATGTATATATACATGTATGTATAACATACATGTGTTGAGACAAATAACATATATGAATATATATGGAAAAGGAACTATCTAGAACATGCTGAAGTGTTATTAATTGTACAAGAACGATTTAAAGCCCAGAGTCACTTAGTGCAAGAAAAATCTTTTTTTGCATGTTTCTGCTCTCCACTCTGATTGCTACCAAGCCATATTGTATGATGATGATATCTATGACAAATTGTCACCCTCTTCTGATAATTGCTACATTGTCATAAAAAATGTTGCACTCCATTATATAAGAAAAGCTATAAAGTTCTTTAGTCTTTTCCTAAGTAGCATCAGTGTTGTTCCTTTAGGGTCTGATGTACTTTAAGATACAAAGTATAACCTCGGTTAATGAACTCTGCCAGGATGAAGCACCTTTACAACTAAGTACCCACGATTTAGAAAAAAAAAAAATGTTATAGTCAATCCAAAATTACATTGGTAGAGTAAACTAAAAATGTTATCCCTATTAGTTTGGCTTGCTCTTGAAATTCTGTGGTCATAACTGGTATGAAATGGATGTGTGGGCTTGATGATCTTATTGCACATGAGTACTGAGTGTCCATGTACCCAATGAAGCCCCTGAATAACATAGTTTTTCGTGCCTATGGAATGGGTCAGGGAGGCATGGAGACATTCAAGGGGTGATTTTTTTTTTTTTTAAATGTGGTACCGCTTAACTGTGGCATCCAGCTTAGGCTCACCCTTCTTATTCAACGGTATGTTTTCTATTTCCTCACTAATCTGATAGCTTATAGTATTTAATGATTTCTTTAAAGGTATTTCTGACATCATGGAACCCATCTACTAGATTTCTCTGTAAACACGAGCATACTGTTAGAACACATCTTTTACTAATAAAGATCTTACTAAATGTAGGCAGGATACTAGATTATCTTATAGTGGATAAGGATGTATCTGTGGAGCTCTCTGTTCTAAAATCTGGAAGATATTTTAGAAATAAGCTGATTTATAACTTTGGGGAATGTGTGTTACTTAGTCATCATCACTCAAAGTACTAGTCAATAACCACAGTGTGTAATTTTTCCTGCTAGAACTGGCAACTGTTTCCACCCACACCCCCACCCCACTGATTCTACCCTCCCCATATCACTAAAAAAAGAGAACCACAGTTAGATGATTCTGTTTACTTCAGTTAGAAAAGGAGAATATGTTACACACTATAATAATAAAGAAACATGGTGATTATAATAGTAATAGCAGCTAACATTTACTAAGTACCATGCATTGCTTTAAGTGTTTTATATGCATAAGGTCAGTTAATCCTGACAATAACCATACATGGTAGTTACTGTTATTAATAATCAACTTGTAGGGCAGAACTGAAGCAAAAACTGAGGTGAAGAAGCTTGTCAGGGTTATTGCAATCTGGTTCCTTTGACTGAATATCCTGTGCTCTTTCTACTATAACTTGGTGCCTCTTGTATTTGTAGTATGATTTTAGTTAACAAAACCTCCAAATCATAAAGCACTTTTGTAACAATAGTGAACTGGTTGGTTTTCCTTCAAAAAGAGTTTTAAAAAGAAGAAAAAAGGGAACTAAATGGCCAGATCATGGAGGGATGGTGGTCCCAAAGGGGGAAGTTATGGTTCTGCCTAAGATAAGGGTATCGGGCACACCTAAGGAGGCATCAGGTGGAGAGTCAAGGTCAGCTCCACTCTCAGGGAGTGGAAGTTGGTGTCGAGTGAACATAAAAAGTGTCATCAAGGATCAGAAGTGAAGAGGACCTTAGAAACCATCTAACCCAGAGTACCTTTCCTAGAAAAGAAATTGAAGCCTCAGAAAGGGCCAAATCCAACTTTCTGATCTTTAGGTCCCTGAGATCTGTTTTTATACTCAAGTTATGGGAAAAAGCAGCTCTCTGTTAAATGACCCTTATAAATAAATTATTCCAGTGGAATCCTAAAGACCATATATTAAAATGAATTATCTAAAAGTAACATCTTCTTTGCTCACACATATAACTAAATTCAGTGTTTCTGACATCTGTTTGGCAATCAGCACTGATGGGCGCATGAGAAGTTTAGGACATCAAGAAGCTGAGGATGAAGTCTTACCAAGAAGGACTGAATAAATGAAAATGCAAAACGAGAAAAGTAGCTTCCACGCCTCTGTTCAGAATATATTTCACTGAGATTAAGAACATTTAGAAAACACACTCTTAGGCTGAAACAGCACCCATTATATAACATTATACAATGTGTCGTTTCTGTAGTAGTAACCTCAGGAAATTTACCCTGACTACCTTAAATTTTACCATTAATGTGCTTGATTTATGCTGTTATTAGATCGTAACCTTCTTAAGGGTATGGAATGTTCTGAACATAGTGACTCAATCAGTATTAAATATTTTTTTTTCTTTTATCTGAAAAATATGACAAGCATAGTGTCCTAGCATGTTCTCCTCAGTATATATTACATTGATAGATCACGGTCATGGATGATTTCAGGTGTACTCCTAATCATAACCTTTCAGTATGATTATGTAAGTTTTTTCAGTACTAGATTAACCCAAACCCAAAAGGAATTTTTTTTTTTTTTTTTTTAAGATTTTATTTATTTGAGAGACAGAGAGTGAGAGAGAGAACACAAGCCAGGGGGAGAGGCGGAGGGAGAAGCAGACTCTTCACTGAGCTGGGAGCCCAGTATAGGGCTCGATCCCAGGACCCTGGCATCATGACCTGAGCAGATGTTTAACCGACTGTGAGCCACCTAGGTGCCCCACAAAAGGAATTTTCCAACTTAGAAGAAAAAAGGCTTTTCTATGAAAAAGTTTTTTTGTTTTTAATTGACAGCTATAATAAATTTATCACATAATTTTAAACTTATAACTCATTCTCATCAAAAATTAGTGATGTCATCATCATCTCTGGTTCTTCATCATTTTTAATGATAGCTTTACTCTTCTTTGATTTTAAGTAAAGATTTGGTCTTACCATTACTTGATTTTGTTAAATGTTTTATAAACAATTACTGAGCTGTAACCATGTGGTAATTACTTTCACCATTAGGCGGCACAAATGTGTACATTTGAAACAACTTGAAGTTAGGTTGAAGGAGTCAGGGGTGAGAACAAAACACTTCCTATTTGTTTAAAGGTATGTCTTGTTTGAAATATCACCTTGCCTACAAGAAGTTTATAGTCTTCATGGGTAGATAAGAATACACATGGGAAAATCTAAAAAAAAATAGTACTGTACGATATAATTACATGCTGTATTTTGTATCATATATAAATGTTTTGCTGAATAATTATAGGAGTGTCCACTAAAGAGAGACCATACAGTGTTGAAACACTTCAGTTCTTTAAGAAGCTGCATCTTCCTTGGACCTTGAAGACTATGTGTGATTTGGATAGGCAGGAACAATGATGGCTGAGGGCAGGACAGGAAGAGTACGAGAGAGGGCATGGACTTTGGGCCTGTAGGAGGCTGAGCAGTAAAGAGGCACAATGAACGTGATCGAGCTGAAGACTTGTACTATAGAGTAACAGCCAATAGTTAAGAAAGCTATTTGGAGCCACTCCTGAAAAACTTAGCTCTTGCCCCCAAATAATCCCGTTTTTAGTCATACATTTCTAGCTGATGTCATTTAGGCAAATCACCTCCTATGTTAAGGCTCTGAAACATCATATAGATATATTTAAGTTTGGGGTTTTTTAATTCCAAGTAAAATAATCCATATTTTATTTTCTTTTTTAAATATTTTATTTGTTAGGAAGAGAGAGTGAGCAGGGGGGAGTGGCAAAGGGAGAGAAAGAAGAAGACTCCCTGCTGAGCAGGGAACCCCCTGTGAGGCTCGATTCCAGGACCCTGAGATTATGACCTGAGCCAAAGGCAGACGTTTAACTGACTCAGCCACCCAGGCACCCCTAAAGTAATCCATATTTTAATGTATGTTTAGCTCATATGCTTTTAGTCTGAATATGAAAGATGCTTTCTTTCTACTAATCTAGGGGATACAAGGTTAGTCACTAAGGAAAAAATAAACTCCCACTGGGTAATTTGGATCGGCACATCTGACCAAACTCTTCAGTCTGTATTCAGGGAGAGAGAATTGTTTACCGAACCCCTGGATTTCCTATCGTATCTGGTAGTCCTATGTTTGGCTCTCATTTTGGTCTACAGTAGTTCTCATTTGCTCCAAGAAAGTTGGCAGTTGCCTAGAAAGTAAAAGTATACCATAGATAGCTCAGTCTTCAGTTGTTTTCAGACTGTTTTAATTTCTTGGACTTTTCCTTAGTGCATGACTAAGCATGACTTGCTTGTAGAAAATGTTACAGTGAGGGACCAGAGATGGCCAGCACAAGCCACCACTCTGTGGCTCACACATTTATCCTTGTTGATGAGCCTCCCCCAGGATTGCATTTCAATGACCTTCCTAACAGCATATTCTAGGAGGCTAGGAAGGAGGGCAGACAGACAGACTATTGAAATATTGGGTGCATTAAATGCCATGCACTCTGACTTTTTCATGTGACTTTTTATTGCTAAAAACTATGAAAAAGGATAAAACCTTTCCCCTATGTTAAAAAAAATGTAATTATGCAGTAGCTCTTTGACATTTGCTAGAATATTTTCTGAAACCTTTTCCATTTCCCCAAATTTGCAAATATCTCTGTAGCATAGCAGTTGACTCTCTTTTGAGATTGTTTTACAGAGAACAAAGCTTTTATCTATTTATGGTGATGAATAGAACACAACAAACCTAAATTATACTCGTCAGTAGGAAAACACATGGATCAACTAAGGGACTTGGTCCCACACATCATGAAGCAGAAAGGATTTAAATTTGCCTAATACATGATTACATGTATAATTGGAGGCTCTCAGGTCAAATCTCTGAATGCCATGATATGCTTTTAGATCTTTAATTGCATTTCTGTTGTTTTCTTCATTCACTTTAGTTCTCTCATAGCAAAAACTCTGAGCTGCTCATTTAGGACAGATCTGGGCATCGTGTTAATGAAAGAAAGTCATGATAGCCTTAATGGAAAGTGACAGAAGCCCTATGCTCTGTACAGAAAAACGACCATCTAGCCAGTACCTGCCCCAGGCCAGGCACCGAGTCGTTCCTGTGTTTCTCTCCCCTGCCTACACGGTGCTAACACCCAGGGAGCCATTAGAACCTAGATGCTCAGGTCTGGGCTAAGACCTGCTGAATCAATCGAAGTCCCAAGGTGGGGTCCTGAGCTCATAGCCACCCTACTAGTCACTGTCCTACAGGGCACTAGACTTTTATGACTGTACTAGGTGACACTTTGCCCCATGCCAGCCCCAAGGAGACACACTTCAGCGACTTCCCAGGGTCACGTGGCTGCGAATGCTGCATGGTTTCAGCTCAGCTCCGTTTGATGCCAAAGCCCATGTTCTCCCCACTGTGTAGTAAGTTAACGGTTTTTCGAGGCCAAGTGCTTCAAAAATGTAATCTTTATGGGGTGTTTTTTTTCTTTTTCTTTTCTCTTTCCAAGACTTCTCCCTGGTATCCTTGGCTATACTGTGCATTTTGTTTAAACGGAAAAATATATTAAAAAATATATTAAGGGTTTCCTTTTTGTAAAGCACATCCTTTATTTTTCTGGGTCCTATATTTAATGGCTCCTCCTCCATTTCTCTAATCCTTAAGGCAAAACAAAGAAACATAACACTCATACTATCTGTCCTTTCAAATTGTAGTTCTGTTTTCTTTTTTGCCACCAAGTCTCAAAAAAAAAAAAAATAGCCTGATGACCTGATTTTTCTCTGTACTAGCTCACTTCCTATAAAAATAGGATATTTATCATAAAAATATATTTCTTATTAAATATTAGGAAATTATTTATAAAGAAGATAAAGGTACCCATAGTCTAGTCAGTTACTTCTCAGAAATACTAGTGCATACTTTTTGACAGAAATTCTTCTTGTGTTTTTCCACATGTATTCATATATAGCAGACAAAATTAAATCAGATCATATATTTTGTTTTAGAAAGTTTAACTTATGTTCATGTTTTCTCATTATCCTTAAATATTTTCTAAGTATATGTTAATATATGCTTGTATCAGATGGAAGGACCACTATTTATTAAACTAGTCCTCTATTGTTCAAAGTTAAAACCACTTCCAATTTACCACCCTTATAAATAATACCAAAGTATGCATAAATCTCTGTAATTCTTCCCTTGGGATATATTCCCAAGTCTAATTACTGAGTCAAAGGGTATACTTTTTTAAGGTTTTAAAAAAATTTATTCCTATTCTGCCCTATTTCAATTGGCTACCAAATTCTGTTGATGTTACCTTTTAGAGAGACATCCCCTCCTTCCTCCCGTTTTTGCAGTGGCCTGAATGAACGGGATCTCATTACTTCTCCTTTTTACTTCCTGGCTTTCTGACTGCTCAGCCTCTGATTTCTTCTTTGCTAAGTCATACTGCACTCAGCTCTCAGTCTTCATAAAGTACCACTCTAACATATAACTGTGTATGTGTTTGTTCAGTAAATGGCTTTGAGGGCACATATGTTGTTTGGCCTGCTGAGATACCAAGACACAGCTCATTCCTATGAGTATTGTAAGGTTTAGAAAACAGTCATAATGCAGTGTCATAAGAGATATGAACACAAAGCATCTTGAGGACATAAAGAAAGGTTAGTCTGTCTTTACCTAAAGTGACATGGAAGAGGTGGCATATGAGCTAAGAATTAAAGAATAATTGGCATTTTCCAGGGAGGAAAGGCATTTAAATATTTGCAGTACTTCCATATTCCTTGGTCAGAACTTTCTATAATATGGTTCCAATCTACTTTTTAAAATTTTACCACTCAGACCCCCCTTCATGCCATCCAAGCCAGCCTATTTGAATTAATTGACTATTTTTGACTGTGCCTTATGCTTTCTGAATTTTGCCTCTGGTTAAGTCTGTCGAGGCTAAAATCTGCAGTGCTTTGCTCTTTTCTTTAACCCCTGAATACTGTTCTTCCTTTAATGATCTAAGAGTCCATTCCCATTTCCCCCAGCTGGCAGTCATCTGAACTGAGTATCTTTCTTTTTCCTTTTTAATAGGGCTCAACATAGAGGACCTTTTATTAATAGCTGCTCTAATACATTTTACATTTTTACATTTTACTTCTTAGTTTGTTAAGTGGACAGCAGTGGTCATGTCACCTAGACCATTAGGGCAAAGATTTTATTTCTAAATCCACTGCATACCCTTCCATCTGTATCTTACTTCCCCTCTTAGCGACAGCTGACACTTGAGTCTTGTTGAAATGCTCTCCCCTCTCTGGGCTTCTCATTTTTTTCTCCTACATCTCTGGCCACTTCTCAAGACTCTTCTGCAGGTTCTTCCTACCTATGTGTCTGTTCGGTATCTGTGTTCTTCCCAAGGCTCTCTTGGGTCCCTTTGTTCTCTCATTCCATACATTCTCCCAGGCCACGTCACTCAGGTTGGTGGCTTAAATGATCATGCAGATGCTCATGGCTCCTGAGTCTAAGTCTTCTGTTCATAAAGCCCTTCCTCAGTGCAGAGCATACGTGTGACCTTTGTCACTTTAGAGGTGCTGTAGGCACTTCATCTTCAATGTTGAAAATTGAACTTGTCATTTCCCCCGAAACTGTGCTTCCTTCTGTATTCCCCACACCACGTAACGCTGGTGGCGTTATGAAGATGATGATGATAACGGCTAGGATGGAGTATTACATGCCAGGAAGGCTCTGAGGGCTTCAAATGAACTCAGTCATTTAATTCTCAGAGGGGGTTTTATTATCATCTTCATTTCATGCATAAGGAAACCGAGATACAGAGAAGTTAAATAATAGTCCAGGGTTTCCACCTTTGAAATGGCAGAGCTGGGAATCTAGCTGTGGAGCCTTTGCCTTGACCATTATGAATCATTGGCTCAGTTACTCCAGTTACAGTCTGGGTGTCATTCTTGGATCAGCCCCCTTGTTTTTCTCGCAGATAGTGAAATCCCAACCAGGGCCTTTGGGTTCTGTCTCTTCACTCTCTCTCAAGTTCCCTCTTTTCCTTCTCACTGCCATCATATCTCCCCTGAATTCTTATATAGTGGCTCAGCTGCCCTTCCTAGTTCTGGGCTCACCTTACTTAACCAGGCCTTTCTCCACATTGAACTGGACTTCAAACCTTTTTCTAAACGAGGGTAGCAGCACGCTAAGTGAGGTGCTCTGGAGTCCAGAGACCTGGGTTAGAATCCTGGCATCGCCAGAATGAGCAGTGTGTCCCTCAGTGAGCCTTAGTTTCATCCTCTGTAAAATGGAACAACAGTGCTTACTTTATAGGACTCTTGGAAGGACTCAGTACAGTGTATAAAGCACTTCGCATAGTGGCCAGAAAAGAGGAAGCACTCAGTAAATTTTTTTTTTTTTAAAGATTTTATTTATTTGTTTGACAGACGGAAATCACAAGTAGGCAGAGAGGCAGGCAGAGAGGGGAAAGCAGGCTCCCTGCTGAGCAGAGAGCCCGATATGGGGGCTCGATCTCAGGACCCTGAGATCATGACCTGAGCCAAAGGC
This sequence comes from Procyon lotor, assembly GCA_028646535.1. Classification (NCBI taxonomy): domain Eukaryota; kingdom Metazoa; phylum Chordata; class Mammalia; order Carnivora; family Procyonidae; genus Procyon; species Procyon lotor. The sequence goes on along the minus strand of CM053610.1, from coordinate 96,852,890 downwards.
AGA
>CM053610.1:96796647-96852387 GCA_028646535.1 Procyon lotor | reverse complement strand
GCAGCCCTCCTTCGAGCCTGTAGGTCTCAGCTTAGGTAGCAGTTCATTCAGGAAGCCTTCCCAGCTGTCTTAGACTTCTGTGTTCCCCCAGATGAGTACTTTCCCTCCTGTACTTGCCCTGTATAAATGTTTTTGCTACGGTCTTATTCTTGTTTAATGGTCTCTTTCATCTATTAACTTTCAGTTTCCTGACCTTTAGAATCCAGTCTGTTTCATTGGCCATTTTTATCCCCAGGCTTCAGCATAGGCCTCACATATAATCCTCTTTAAGTTTTTTGAACCCGTCCACTAACCGGCTGATGTATTTTTATACCCTGCTGTGCTCCCAGGGAGATTGAAAGTGTACAACGTAAGTATGCATGCTACAGTGACAGCAGCACCGCAGTATGAGGGAATTAAAGGGTAAATAAGGGTGAGGTTGGTATATATAGTGTTCTAAGGTTAATATATAAAATATATAAGATTCTATGTTCTATAAAATAAGGGTCCATAAATTGGCTCCGAGCTTTCTGGCATCTTCTCTAGAGGGAAAATGAATGATATCATTGACAAGATCCATGAGATTAAGCAAATCACATGCTCAGAAAAAGTATGACCATTTTTTTTTTTTTAGTATGACCCTTTCTGAGGGACTTGGGAGATCTCCTGGGGTTCCTCACAGAGCACCTTGTGCCCTTTTGTGGTCAGTGCCCTTACTGCATCTTTGTGCCAACTGTCCCACGTAGCCTCAGGGCGCCCATGCACTTTGGCAGACCCGAGAGAGAAAAAGAGCAGTTCAGTGAAGGCAGTCTCCGAAGAGACCAGAACATGAGGCTATGTGTGATTTAGTGTCTCAACTCTAAAGGTTGGGAGAGAGTGTACATCTTCAACCCATTCTCCATGAATGGGATTTCACTCACTGAGATTCAGGTGAGAATTGGTTCATACGGGGTTTGAGTACTCTTCCTAAAGCCTCTGGCTCTACAGATAGCTTGTAGTTCGGAGTTGACCTGTGGGGCCAGGGGCTTTTACTAGTAGGATTCTCTTAGGGACACTGAGGAACCTAATGAGTGAAGCCTCCCATGTGAAGTAACCTCACCTCTGAACTGAGGTGGGCCAGTGTGTTTCTTACGAGACAGTTAGGATTTTTGTGTTTTTGTGTCCTCTCCAGTGCTTAAAACTATATGCCTTGCACATCGTCAGGGGACCATCGCCCAAGGCTCAGTCCCCTATCTGTCTGGCCTTTCTGGCCTTGTTTCTTGCTGTGTGACTCCTTGCCCGCTCTTCAGTCCGGCCATGTGGAATTTACTTTTCTCATGCTGTTCCTTTTCCTAAACTGTCCCAGTCACCTGGGTATCTCCTGTTGATCCTTCAGAATGGTTTAGATGACTTTGCAACGTCACATAGTCCCCTGACTTCTCCAGGTGATTGGGGCTCCCTCTTCTTACTCTCATTTATGCATTTGTCTTAAACAGTTCTTGCATTCTCTTTTATAATCAGGTGTTTTGTTTTGTTTGTCTCTCTCCCCCCGGGACTCTGAGCGACTTTAGGGTAGGTAACAGTCTCATTTATTTTTTCTATTTGAGCCCCTAGTGTGCTGTCATGAATATTACAGGTACTCCGTATATTTATAGTTTGTACAAATTTTTGTAGATGATCTATTTTCAGCATCTTACACATACGTATGTGTTGCATGTGCCTCTCTGTGCACATGTAATTAGTAATGCCCCTGCCACCTTCGGCCTAGTGAGCAGACGCTGAGCAGATACTGACTGACACGGACCCTTTCATAGCAGCAGGGGACAGATTCATGACAGAGCTGGAGGGCCACATAAGGCGGGTGCACAGTTGATAATAAGTCCTATCTTAAGACAGTTTTCTTTTTTTAATTACCACAGAACACAAGTAAGGCTGATTTCTTGTTTCTTGGTTGTTAATTGTTATTGTTCTTTTTAGATAACCTGTGCTTTTATAAGGGACATAACAAGAGCATGTTAATTTTAACTGAACAAGGTCTTGGCATTTGATCATGTAAAAATCAGTATGGAATTGGGTTCTTTAGTAGGGTTTTCCTTAGTTTATTAGTGTTTCTCTCCTCCATGAGTTTCAGATTCAGAGATGGTGCTAAGGAGATAGTCATTGCAGCCTAGGGCCTCTCTGTATGGCTTGACTTTAAGTAGGAGGAAAATCTTGCCTTGGGGCTATCTACTGTTTCTCTAACACCAGTCAGCTATGATGAATTCCTGCTAGTGAGGAAGGTAGGCCAGGATGATAATGAGTGCATGTCTAATGGCACCATTAATATTCTTGAAATACATACTCTAGTGTTGGTTAGATTATCATTTTCTTAGGTGAGTGAAAGTGATATACATGGTGTATTTTACTCATTCAAAAGGCGTGCCTTTGCCTAAATATTGATGCTCTGTTACAATGTTTATATTGTTTTCTTAAGAGTAACATGCTGAAAAATGCTGGTAACTGTGACACTCACAAAATATGTTTATTTTAAAATTTACCATGGTGGAAGACGCTGTGTAAGTAAAATTTGTGGAATTGCCTTTGAGTGAGAACTTTCTAAATACTGTACCCTGATTGCAAAGAATATTGTTACATACATTAAAACGTTCTGTTGGTTTGCCCTCCGAAGGAAGGCAGAAGTGAGAGATCCAGAGCAACGGTAGAGGACACAGTAGTTTTTCCGTCCGTCACCGGGTGGCAGCTACATTGTTATATCCCCATCATGTTGTACTGAAGCAAGTGAGAAGAATTTCGGTGCAAATGCAATATGTATGTAACAATATGCTTTAGTTTCCTGTTCGTGTGAAAATCAGATTTTTTCTCCTGGAAGTTCAGTTGTCAGCCTGAATCTAAACACTCTGGATCCTTGAATCCAGAAATTCATTTTAACAGGTACTTACGACTGCCTTTTGGTTTTATGTAGTATGTAATTTCTTTGTGGATGTGTTTTCTTTTTTGGGTTTGTCCAAAAAAGCTTTACCGTGTTTTTCCTTTATTCTGGGCATGTGTCCATTGCATTATTTATAAAAGGTTGTACCTTTTCTCTTTTAGCTTTATAGATTTCTTTCTTTCTTATTGAAAGTATTTTCTGGGGTACCTGGGGTACTGGCTCATTCTTTAAGCATCTGCCTTCGGCTCAGGTCATGATCCCAGAATCCTGGGATCAAGCCCCACATCAGGCTCCCTGCTTGGCAGGAAGTCTGCTTCTCCCACTCCAACTCCCCCTGCTTGTGTTCCTTCTCACCGTGCCTGTCAAATAAATGAATAAAATCTTAAAAAAAAAAAAAAAAGTATTTTCCGTGGCTTTTTTCCACTTGCCTAGGACCTTTTCTTATTTTTTTGTTTTTAAATACTTTGATGTTTGTTTTGAGTAATGCAAAGGTATTATTAAAACAACACTGTGTATGTGCTGTGCAATGTGCACATGCGAACCAAGTTCATATGCTTTCACTTTTTAAAAACAGATTTTGATCAAAAATCAGTCCCATAAGAACATGGAACTAAATACAGAAATCGTTTACTTAGTAATGTTGAAAAATGACTGGACAGCTTTCTGAATGAATCATTTTCTCCCTCTTTTCTGCATACAATATTTTTATATGTGATATAAATTACACTTATATATAACATCATTGTATATGTTTTATAATATAATTTATAATTATAATTATACTGTACTTATCATCCATTTGCTCTGAACACCCAAATTCACTTTGTCATAGACTCTGGACTGAGCAAAACAAGTCCTGGTGCAATTAATTTTTTTTTTTTTTTTTAAGATTTTATCTATTTGAGAGAGACACAGAGATAGCAACAGAGAGCACAAGCGGGGAGGAGAGGGAGAAGAAGGCTCCTCGCTGAGCAGCTCATGGCTCCATCCCAGGACACTGGGGTCATGCCCTGAGCCAAAGGCACATGCTTAACTGACGGAGCCACTCAGGTACCCTATCCTGGTGGTTCTTATAAGGTAGTTCCTCTGCCCTGCAGGAAGGGTGAGATGAAAGTATGTTAGGAACTTCCTAAAATTAAGTTGCTTTCTCCTAACAAAGCTATGTAGGAGAGGAAAGCACTTGTGTCTTCAATGACTTTCATTCCCTCTGCATATTACATGTGACCACATAAAGGAAATCCCAAGTATTCTCCTACTTGGTAAGATTATTGACGTAGACAATCTGCTCAAGCATGCATGTACGCTCCATGTGCCCATTTTTGTGTGCTTATTTTGTGATAATAACTTCATGCAAAAACTTTCCATCATGGCTTAGTCATCTTTTTCATAGGAAATAATTTAAAGAGAAACTAGAGTAACCACTGACTTACATTTATTTCTCAATTTTTGTTTTAGAAAGTACCTCTTCCAGTTATAGTCTTATTTGAATGTAATAAGCTAACAGTAATCCATGATATGCTAGATTCTTTTCATTCTAATATTTACATGGGAAAAATAGCTGTCTTAAATCTTTGGATAGCAGGCATCCTGTTTGTGCACTTTTTTGTCATTATTCTCTCGTTTGTGTTAAAGGCCTGTTGTGGGGACTAAAATGCTTTGCCAGCACATATTTCAGTACTGCTAAGTAAACATCTGTCTATGATTCCTTATTTATTCTAAACAACTAACCTTTGATACTGTGAGGGTATTTTATAATTTCTTAGATAATAATGTGACATATATGTATTGAGAGTTGTTTTATTTGTAGGTTAATAGCTGCTTTCTTTGAAGTGATAGATTATATCACTAAACACTGTTCATTCTTTGGGTTAATTCTGCACTGTATAAATGTAGCCTGAAAGTAGTTCGGTGTTTCAAGTGGAGAATTTTGACAGAACTTTTGAGGGTATTGTACGTGAGTTTTGCAATCCTGTATTCATAGTTTATGATTTGTATTTCCCATTTCCTCACAGATTAGAAATGGCCTTTAGCAGATAAGTAAAACACGGCCTCCAGTGCCTAAGTCAGGTATTAGGGGATATGTGTGCATAGGCCTCGAAGGGAAGGTATATTCTTACCCAAACAGAAAAAGTGCTCTAGTCAAACATGAGCCTTAGCAGTGACCTTCTTAGAAGTCAAGGCACAAGGGGCCTTCCTACACCTTAGTCATTGGGAGTGAAGTTCTTGGTGATTTAAATGGTCATGAACTAATTTGTAGTAGAAGTGTTAGACAGTGCCTCTTCTAGCCACAGTCATCATTGCTCCTGGGTAGCAGAGCTGAGTTCCTCAACCGGGTAACCAGCACTCCTCAAAGCTGGACAACCGACAACCTTATTCCTGCGGACTGCTCTCAGAGGTCATTATTATAGAAGGCCTACCACTTGGCCATGTTGTGCTTCTGCTCAGGAGCAGAACTTCACAGTGTTGGTGGCAGTACATGGAAGTTACTTTGCACGTTCTTTTCTGTGTCCTAAGACTTACTTGCTTTCCTCTAGGACAGAATTTTAACAAGTGCACTAGGTTCATAATAGATTCAGATGAAGTTTCCAAATAGTTTCCCAATTAATTTTTGTTAAAGAAATTATTAATAAACTTTCTTATCAGTAAAAACATAATTAATATGTTGATCCCAATATTAGTTTCCCTAGTCATTCAGGTAGATTGTAGCCACCATTTATGTTACTGAATCAGTCGTAACAAAGGCTTCTGTTTTAATAGATTAGGAATGGACTGGTTTTTGTTTAGACTTGACAAATAGAGTTCAGGCAAAGAGAAACATTATAAAAGGTTTGTCCTGTAATGTACTATTATTAAAATTGTGACTAAAGGTGTTTATATTTAAATATTCTAAAGAAAGTGTCCTTTTTGGGTAAGTGTATGTAACCTGAATCTTAAGTAAGGCCTGTGTTTTAAATTTGATACTGTGTGCTCAAGGCATGCTGGTGACAGAGTAAAGTATCAGAGTAAAAATTATGAGCACATCCCTGTGCTCACATTTGGAAAGTCAGTGTTTGTTCAAGTACCACAGAAACAGTTTATGAGCAGAGAATAGAGAAGGGTTGTCGTGAGCTGGCCCAATAAGGGGGAGAGTTTAGGGAACTGGACCCTGAATTAGAACTTGAGGAATAGTAGGATTTGATTTAGTAAAGAAATTGAGAGAACAGTTGGCGTTGGGAGATCCGGCAGTGGAGACTGGTCTGACTGGAGGCCAGAGTTCATCTAAGTGATAGGGTCTGAAGTTAGAAAGGTTGTCTTAGAAGTGAGGCTTCATGACAACTAACAGAATAGAAACTGAAGGGAATCAGAAATAGTGGGAGTTTCAAAGTAATATTTATGACTTTATTAATACTTGGGGACTGGGGAGTAAATGGTTTTCTTCTCAGTATTCTGAAAGAATTGATTATCTTGGAAAGCAGTTTATTACTTGTTCTCAGTAAAGTAAGATCTGTTGGCTTTGTCATCATCATAGTCATCCCAAAGAGTCCTATTTTGAGCTTTCTGCATTAATTATGTGCGGTTTAAAGGAAGACTCAGTAAAAGTAATTGCATCTCATGTTTTTTTTTTTCCTCCATCTCACTTGATCCATGACTGAGGTATTTACAGGCTGTATGATGGCATATAGTAGGAAAAAAGTATGACTCATCCCCCATTACAAAGCTGTTTCCTAAGAATCATTGGACAAATGTCTTATTTGTGTCCTTACAAATGGTTTTGAGACTTTAAAAAACATCTTGGCTTTTCTGTATGTAGCTGTAAATGAACACTGTTTAAATTTGCAAATATTGATTTATCTAAATAAGTCTTTTTCATGTCAAATAAATAAATAAAAATCTTTAAGTCTTTTTCAGAAGTAATTGGCCTTTTTAGCAAGGTCAGATGCTCATGGACTTTAATGGAGTCATTCTCTGAAACATCTGCAACTTTTCTGAAATTCGAGGTGCCGGTAGACTCTTTGTTTGCAAAGTCTGTGAAGAGCCTTTGGGTGCAACAAGTAGGTGGTGTGTTGACCTTGGTGAGAGTAGTTTTCCAGTAATGGAGGTTCCAGAAGCCAGATTTGAGTGGAGTGAAGATGGATGTGAGTGGAGACGGCAAGTTTAGATGACTTCTACCACGAGTTTGCTGCTAAAGGAGAAGGCAGAGCTGGAGTGGTCCCATTAAGGGGAAAGCTGCATCAAGGATGGCTGGGGAAATATTTTCAAAGGTGGAGAAAATTCAGTAGAGGAAAAGCTGAAAGTGAAATGGATTCACGATGGAGCAGATTTTCTCAGAAATCACAAGGGGACAGGAACAGAAGCAAAGAAAAGGGGATTTCTCATCTGCTAAGGCAGGAGGCTTGTTCTGGTTTAGGGAATAGGTGGCGAGACAGGGGGCCATGCTTTGACGGAAGCTGGTTCTCTCCCTCAGATCAGAGGTTAGTTCCTCTGAGGAGGATGGCTGGGTGTGTAAGACACAGAGGTGATTCATGAGAGTCTGGGATAGTGCTGTGCAAAATGAGAAAAGGAAGCTGATAAAAACAACTGCAAGCGCTGCTGAGCTCTCTGACCTCAGGCTACTGGCCCCTTCTGACTGCCCGTCGCAGCTTTAGGCTCCATCCGAAGCCGTGACTCACGTCTGCGCTGGCCTCACGCCTCCCCGCCGCCTACAGCACTTCTGTCTCTCCTGCCTCTGGCCAGATCTACCTGTTCTTTGATGTCCAGCACAGAAAGATCATTTCTTGGTCTCTTCAGCTGGAAGACCAGTCCCTCCAGTCTTCTACAACATTTGAACCACTCTTAAGAACCGTATAATTTGCAAACATATTTTACCTTCTTTCTTAGATTGTAAGTTCCTTTGGAGTAAGAATCACGGGCTTGTCAGCCTGCCGCGTGCACCCCTTCCCACCCCCACCCCCGTCTCTGTCGCCCTTTCTCTCCCTTGCACTGCCACCATGCTGTTCGGTAAATACCGAGGGACCAAATTAAGGCAGATCCACTACAACCAAATTGTGTAAGAGAATGGTGGCCTTCTATAGAAAGGTAGTTTGTCAGAAGTCTTTACCAGGCTAATCAACTTGGAGAATGCTATTTTCTTGAGATAGTTAATTTCCCTCTCACACTAACAGCAAAGTATGTTGTATTTATAGGTGATTACTCTAACTTGGTGACTCAGGTTATTTAGTGTTTAGATTATTTATGTTCTCCTGCATTATCTCTAATGTGTCCACCACTGTTTATTATGTAGCTTTTACCTTGCCTTTTCTATTGGTAAGGATGCTAATGCTGTAATATACCATCTATCCAAAGATTAGGCTTCCTTTTTAAATTCCTTTTTAGTTTCTCACTCAGTGATTCACTGTACTATGCTGAAGGAACTTTGTGTACCAACTTGAACATTTTACAGGGTTTGGCTAGGAGGGACAATCACTCTGAAAACAATAAAGAGGCAGCAATTACAGAAAATGGCATTGTTAGAGCAAAGGATGATAGAGCATGACTGAGAATTCTTGCTTTTATGAAGCCTTGATTCCCATTGGTTGGCATTCATGACATTTTCATAAATTGAAGCACATTGTTATTATCGCATAAAGGTCATCTTTTATATCACTTCAGAAATTTTAATAATTCAGGTCTTTGTATTCTGCTAACCATTTCTCCTGCCCTATAAACCAGTTCATTTTATTTTATGTTTTTATTAGCTATTTGGTGTTTTTATCTAAAATGTTGGCCTACACAAGTTTAATATACAGCTAAATTAGTCAACAGATATAATTCACTATTTACTGCATGTTAATTAGAAGGACACTATTGTGGCCTGTTAGAATAAAGCTCAGTATAGTTGACCCTTGAACAGCACAGGGGTTGGGGTTCAACCATCCCCCCACCCTACCCCCACTCCCCTTGCATAGTTAAAAAAATACCCACATATAAGTTTGATTTCTGAAAAACTTAACTGCCTGATTGCCACTGGAAGCCTTACCAATAATGTACACAGTCAATTAATACGTGTTTTGTATGTTACATGTATTATATACTATATTCTTAGAATAAAGCTAGAGAAAAGCAAATGTTAAGAAAACTGTACAGAAAATACATTTATAGTACTGTATCCAAAAAAAAAAATCCATGCATAAATGGACTCGCTCAGTTCAAACGTGTGTTGTTCAAGAGTCCACCATATTTAGATCTTAATTTGCACTACAGAGCTGCATTTGGCATATTATTTGAGGAGTGAAACCAACAAAAGGTTCTCAGATGCTTCTAATGCCTCTTCTGCCATTTTGGATCTTGAGTTTCAGATAGCAGTCATAACTCAGATTCCTCCTGTTTTTGTAAATTCCAAGATGGTGGGCTTCATCGTTTAGTATATGTGCTGCTGAAGCGAGCACTGGTTTCATCATTTAATTGAGGTGGAATGACAGTAGTATTGGACATCACCAGTGCAATCAGCAGCGTTTTCCTCTGACTGCACTTGTCCCTCCCCAAGGCCAGGACAGCACGCACTTGAATTTTTCCTTATTTCATGATCCTGGTCCACCCACTTACATCCATCTCAACCCCCTACGCAGTCTCTGGCAAGATACTGCCAAAACATTATATTCTTACCTCAGGGAAGGGTGGCCAAAACAGATAAAACCCTCGAATTCTCCATCTATCAGCCAGAATTGCCCAGGATGGGCCAATGTGTCATCATGTGAAGTGAAGAAAATGCAGAAAAAAGAGGAAAAGAAATCTTGCCAAGCCAAGTGCCATCATTTTTGTGACAGTTTCTGCCTATACTGTTAAATTTCTACTCATCAAATTTTTCCGGCTGCTACGTATTGGCATATAAATATAGATCATTCATAGTGTTCTGTTTGGAAACTTGCTCAGGATTTTAGCTTTGGTTTTCTTCCTGCTGAAATTCTTATGTAGGGATATCTGAAGATGAGAGGGAAAGGCTCATTACCAGTTGTGGCCACCTCTTCCATGAAGCTTCCTGACACTGTTAACTGGAAATAGTGTTCACCTTTCCTCAATTCCTATAGCATTCTAACTCTACTTCTGTTAAGACACTTGAGTTTATAACATACTTGCATACATAAACCTCTCCTTCCTGTGCTCCTAGCCTGGCAGTTACCCTTTGCTTGCTTCCTTTTTTTCCAGCCTTCATACAGATAGCCAACAATAGCTATGTTGTTTTTTGGTTAATTATTCTGCTTAGCCAATTCATATCTAGAATGAGGATATAATGTTCTGTAGGTACAGATGCCACAGGAGATCACTACTTTGTATAGTGTAGAGATCGGTGGCATATGGCCATATTGACAGTATTCTAGAAGGTTCTTTGGATTTGTTTTATTTTTCTAGTTCATTATCTTTATTTGGACAGTCTTCTTTTCCCAAGTAGCAGTAGTTGCTGATGCAAACCTTTCTGGGCTATTATCCAAAATCTATAAAGAACTTATCAAACTCAGCACCCAAAGAACAATCAATAATCCAATCAAGAAATGGGCAGAAGACATGAACAGACATTTCTGCAAAGATGACATCCAAATGGCCAACAGACACATGAAAAAGTGCTCAATATCACTTGGCATCAGGGAAATACAAATCAAACCACAGTGAGATACCACCTCACACCAGTCAGAATGGCTAAAATTAGCAAGACAGGAAGCGATGTTGGCGAGGATGCGGAGCAAGGGGAACCCTCCTACACTGTTGGTGGCAATGCAAGCTGGTGTAGCCACTCTGAAAAACAGTATGGAGGTTCCTCAGAAGGTTGAAAATAGAGCTACCCTATGACCCAGCAATTGCACTACTGGGTATTTATCCTAAAGATACAAATGTAGTGATCCGAAGGGGCATGTGCACCCAAATGTTTATAGCAGCAATGTCCACAATAGCCAAACTATGGGAAGAGCCCAGATGTCCATCGACAGCTGAATGGAGAAAGAAGATGTATAGATATGCAACGGAATACTATGCAGCCATCAAGAGAAATGAAATCTTGTCATTTGCAATGACGCGGATGGACCTAGAGGATAGTATGCTAAGTGAAATAAGTCAGTCAGAGAAAGACAATTATCGTGTGATCTCTCTGATATGAAGAATTTGAGAGACAGGGCAGGGGGTTGTGGGAGGTAGGAGGGGTAGGGAGGGAGACAAACCATAAGAGACTCTCAATCTCATGAAACTAACTGAGGGTTGCTGGGGGATAGGGATAAGGTGGCTGGGTTATGGACATCGGGGAGGGTATGTGCTATGGTTAGTGCTATGAAATGTGTAAGCCTCTGGGGCAAATAATACATTATATGTTAATTAAAAAAAAAAGAAAAAACCTTTCTGGGGCATCTGGGTGGCTTAATCGGTTAAGCATCTGCCTCTAGCTCAGGTCAGGATCCTGGAGTCATGGGATCAAGCCCCACATTGGGCTCCCTGCTCAGTGAGGGTCTGCTTCTCCCTCTGCCCCTCACCCCACCTGTGCTCTTTCTTACTCTCTCAATAAATACATAAAATCTTAAAATTAAAAAAAACTTTGCACAGCAAGTAGTCTGATTTTTCTCTACTAGACTATAAGAGAAAGATTTTATGGGGGGTACCTGGGTGACTTAGTCGGTTAAGTGTCTGCCTTCAGCTCAGGTCATGATCCCAGAGTTTTGAGATCAAGACCCATGTTGGGCTCAGGCTCCCTGCTGCTCCCTCTCCCCCTCTGCTCATGTTTCTCTTAAATAAATAAAATCTTTACAAAGAAAAAGAAAGAAAGATCTTGTGGGGCCCCTGAGTGGCTCAGGTCATGATCTCATAGTTGTGGGATCAAGTCCCATGTCAGGCTCTCTGCTCAGCCGGGCTCTGCTTTGAGATTCTTGACCCTTCCCACCCGCTCATGAGCATTCTCTCTAAGATAAACAAATCTTAAAAAAACAAAACAAAACAAAAACTTTGAGACTTTGGTGATATCATTTGGTTCTTACTTGGTGTCCATGAACTAAGGATTGGGAAAGGAAGAACCAACTGCTACCCAGTTAAGGAACTAACATCACTGTATTTCAGAAACTCTAGGCTTCCTGGCAGGACAGGAATAGAAGTAAAGTTTTGGATATCAGAATGACTTCCTAATAGCCAAGTTATAACCTCTGTAAAAGAAATATGGGGTAAATAAAAATCTCAGTCATCAGGGGGTCGGATCATTTTTTGGATAACTATCTTTGTGTTCATCGTTCTGTCTGCCTTACTGCCTTCACTAAGACATAGCCATCTCCTGATCTCATGCTCTGTCCTGGTGCCCTCTTGAGTAAAAGCTGTACCTTGTCTGCCTTAGGGTGTTTTCTTCACCCCTGACTTACACATCTTGGAGTTTAAAAAAATTGTTTTAAGTCTTTTTCATCTAAATACAGCAATTTTACTCTTCTCAGATATTAGTCAGCCTTCCACCCTTCCATCCCCTGGCTCAGGCCTCACTTCACTAGAGGGAAGAGACTTCAGCCTTCCTTCCCACCTCTGGGCTGGCCTGCCTCCCAGGTAACCTCACCATCCCCACACAGGCACATTTAGCTCAGTGTCCTGCTCTTCCCATTAGCCACGCTAGTTCATACTTTGGATTTTATCTTTTGGAGCTGCTCCATCTATGAAACATTAAACACCTCATTTTCTGAGAACACAACAGATGTCGGTGAGGACACAGAGAAAGGGGAACTCTTTTAGGCTGTTGGTGGGAATTTGGTACAGCCACTCTGGAAGACAGTATGGAGGTTCCTCAAAAAGTTAGAAATAGAACTACCTTATCACTCAGCAGCTTCACTACTAGTTATTTATCCAAAGGATACGAACATAGTGATTTGAAGGGTCACCTGCATCCCAGTGTTAATAGCAACAACATCCATGATAGCCAAATGATGGAAAGAGCCCAGATGTCCATCGACAGTTGAATGGATAAAGAAGATATGGTAGATAGACATAGACAGACAGACAGACAGACACACACACAGGAATATTACACAGCCATCAAAAAGAATGAAATCAGGATGCCTGAGTGGCTCAGTGGGTTAAAGCCTCTGCCTTCAGCTCAGGTCATGATCTCAGGGTCCTGGGATCGAGCCCTGCATCAGGCTCTCTGCTCAGCAGGGAGCCTGCTTCCCCCTCTTTCTCTGCCTGCCTCTCTGCCTACTTGTGATCTATCAAATAAATAAAATCTTTAAAAACAAAAGAATGAAATCTTGCCATTTGCAATGACATGTATGGAACTAGGGGTATTATGCTAAGCAAAATAAGTAATTCAGAGAAAGACAAATATATGGACGATAAATAAATAATTCCAAATATTTATATTTGGAATATTCCAAATATCCAAAATATTAAATTCCAAATAAATGTGGATTTATTGTCAATTTAAGAAACAATGTCCCAGATGGAACATAGGGGAAGGGAAAGAAAAAATATGATGAAAATAGAGAGGGTGCCAAACCATAAAGATGCTGAACTCTAGCAAACAAACTGAAGGTTGATGGATGAGAGGGGTGTTGGGGGGGCTGGTAACTGGGTGATGGGCATTAAGGAGGGCACTTGAAGGAATGAACACTGGGTGTTAATTCTGGCCAGGTTGTTAAATTACAACCATCTGTAAGTTACTGCCCCCATTGCTGTTCTCATTAAGATCCCCCTTCACTTAATTCTCTTCCCCCATTCATAGGTAGAACTACAGACCTCCTGAGATGTCTTTTGATTCTAAGATTTGATGATTTCTGAGATTTTAGGAATCTTCAGTTCTCTTTGTTTATAGAACTTCCAGTTTGTAGCTATTTAAACGTGATGGTGTTTAAAAAAAAAAAAAAAGTTGAGACTACAGAATGCAACATCCCTCTCCTGCGGTTACTGTCATTTCAAATAGATTATTTTTAGTAATTATTTGTTGTTATAAAATTTCTCAGAAATAGAAAACACACTAGAGAAACTTTAAATAGAAGCTGACTGTACTGAATTTAAAAATTCTAAGATCTGAAGATAGAGACTTTGATGTATTAAGTTATCTTTTGAAGTTCTGAAGTCTGAAAAGTCCTCTTGTAATATTATAAGGTTTTTATATCTATAAAAATAAGTTTATCGCCTAATTTAGTTTTTCAAAGAGGGTAGAATGACAAAGTAATGTAAGAGAAAATAAAGACTAAGAGTGATTAAAAAGTTTAGCAAAACTTGAATAGTTTAGAATTTCCTCTCTTCCTAAGAATATCTATAGTATGAACTGCATTGTTTATGATTAACTTTTTTTTTAAACCACTCTCCCTTTAGACAAACCATTTGACTCTATTAGAAATGGAGTGATTTGGTTTTTACCCAAGAGCAGTGCTTAAAAGATAACTAGTCAGTCTTTATGGCATTGTAGTCCTTCTAAATGTGTCAGAGTCTTTTTAGCCTAAAGATGCAGATGAGAGCCTATTACTAAATTCCAACAAAGTCCTCTCCTGGAGCGCCTCCCACCTGGCTGCTGATGTTTCAGCAGGTGTTTCTCACCAATAATTCCAAATGCTTCTTCTGGAAGTTGCTTGACCAGGTCATCTCATGGCTGACAAGGGCCATGGGGACAGCTTCTGTGCCTAGAGCTCCCCAACCTGACCGCTCGGCAAGGGCCACTTGGCCTTGTACCCCCTCAGATCTGACCGAAGGCCCTCCTAGAAAGAGTTCCCTCAGCTTTTGGTTAGCATCTTCTCTTCCCCTAGGACTCAGACCTAATCCTTGAGGGGAAAGACCTTGCCCTCCTCTTCTTCCGCCTTTTTAGCAGTTTCTGCTCCTGAGGCTGGGCCCCAGACATCCCTGCAGAGGCCTCTTGGCACTGCTATGCACATAAACGGAGGTGCAAGGGGCAGGGGAGTGGAAGGAAAGTCCTATTGGAGTCTTTGCTAGAGTCTTGGGAACCTGACACCTCTAGGGTTCTGAGTCTTGAGACTCCCCTAACCTTTTACTCCCCAACCCCTGTTTTGTCCAGGTGTAGCAAATTAATGAAACACCCAAAGAAATCTAGTCAAATCTATCTTTCCTTTCCAAGTATGAATTACTACAAACTTGATAGTTAAACAAGATTTTGGTAAACAGTACATTTTGTAAATTCTGCAGATTGGTTATTTGGCAAATTGATCCTTAGCATATTGGCCTGCTTTCCAGTGCATCAGATATTAAATCTCAGGTTCACTTGGGACTTCCTACCACCATAACTCTTTCCTGACAATGGACTTCAGAGACCTTTTTAGGTATTGTGCAGTGTCTTCCAATTAAAATGTTGTTCCACATGTAGTTCTATTGAGGACAAAAGGTTGTCATCTCTCTGGGGTTAATGATCAGTGTTTGCAACCCAGTTACACTTCTTCCAGGATACAGAGTTGGGTACTCTGCAGCACAGCTGGGTGCTGAGCTGGTTTTCACTTATTTTTAACTGGATAAACTGAGGAAAGGGTGATAGTTGGAATGTGTGTTTATCCTAAGCTTGAAGTGTAAAGGAGGGATACCACTGAAGGAGAAAAAGTAGAGAAAGGGCACAGTGTATTACCGTCTACTAAAGATTTAAATTCGGCCTACAACTGAGTAAGAATATATTTTTCTCCTGTTCATCTAGTTCCTAAATTATTTAACTAATGATGTCGGTTCTTTAAGCTAGTAATAGAGCAAATCGGATTTGTTTATTAACACTGCAAAAAAAAAAAAACCCACAAAGCAATAAAACAACACAACTGTGTAGACGCATACGTAGATACAACTGTAAGCAAAAAGCTCTTTTATATATATATATATATATATATATATATATGTATCTACACACATAACTACTGGGCTTTATTTTGTTTTTATTGCAAGCTTATTAAAGCATCAATGATGAGGGATGAACTTTCACCCAGTAATTTTGTAGTTCCCTTTGAATCTGCTGCTGCTTTTCCAAGCTTTTGTGTCCTTTTTGTTATCTTTGGCAAATATTTAGTAGGGCCAGGATTCATTCTTTCTGTTCATTCAGCATTTGAAAAGGGTCCCTTGTAATAAAACTCAGCATCCAAGAGGCAATTCAAACTAAGTTTTCTACCTTCTGTATGGCATTTTCAATTTTATTTTATTGAATTGTTTGTTTTGAAACAGAGGTGATAATTATGTTTCCTCATGAGCAAGAGTTCAAAGACATCTGCCTCAGTGCTGCCCTTCTGGTGCATTTGATTTCACTTACATAATTGTTTTGCTCTTAGACTTTAGAGAAGATTTTTGGAGCCTGCTGTGTCTGTAAGAATTCTGGATCCTTCTGCATAGGAAAGGCCTTCATCCAAATAACTCCTAGAGATTCTAGAACTTCTGGAGGTGAAGATGTGGCTTAAAATATCACTTAAAAGTAGCTTTTTGCTAGCTCTTTAAACTCCATTATTGATCTTATATTACTATAATGAGGGCTTTTGAGAGATTGCTTTTTAAAGAGGAAAACAGATAGTTGCTTAGTTATCCTTCAGATGAAGCAACTTTATAGGTGACAAGGAAATCACTTGGTCTCTAAAAAGAAGTGAAGAATGCATTAGAAAGAATGAGAGATTTGATTTGCCCTACCAAGAGGCAATATATCTGGTTTTTGGGGACTTTTTGGTTTTTTTACCTACACTTATGTCAAGGTGGGCCTCATTTATATTCTGGGAGTGATAAGGCATAACTCCTACACAGAGGAGGGAAATTAATAGGCAAATTACAAATTTTCTTTGCAACGGAAACTTGACATTAAAACAGATCATCTTGGGTTTTACTGTTTGGAATTCAGTAAGAGTTCCAGGAACTAATTATATAGCAGCAGGTAGTGCTATGGAAATAAATATACATAGAAAACTCAAATACTCAAGCATGCAAAAGGGCCAGGTCAATTTATTTTTACACAAATAAAACAAGATTCAAAGATGCCAAATAACATATTGAAACAAGAAAAAAATAGTACTAATAAACCAGCAAGGATATGCCTACCCAAGGCTAGTTAATGTGCCACCCATTACTTGTCTAGCTATCACTAATGGAATACACAGTATGATTTGTAACATCAAAGCATGCTGTGATGTTACAGGTTTAATGTGCTAAAATTTTCCCCTCTTCATTCCGTTGACTTAGAAGTAAAATTGGATAGTTGATATGCAGTTTACTTTGCGTTTGTCAATCAGCACATGAAAGCATGCTACTGTCAGAGTTTAGGGCATTGTAAGAACAGTTTGTATAACTGAAACATACTGATGACAACCACAGGAGAAAAACATGTTACTTTCCAAACCAGAGTGTGATGAGCAATTGGCCAAACTATCCGCCTCACATCTGTAAAATGAGGAAACCTGCCTGTTGGGCTTCTTGTCAGGAAGAAATGACACTCTAGGTGGAAAACTTCTCTCAGTACCTGGACCATGCTTGGTGTTTCATAAATACATCATCATAATTATTGCTAATTACCGGTTCAAGTACAGATTTCAGCTCTGAGCTTTGAGTTTAGCATTGAAATTAAATAGAATATCTGTGTTGCATCCTCTAAGGTCAACAAATGGAAGTCCTTCTGGAGCTGTTTTTACTGCATGAAGTTAAATAATATATTTCTTCAGTTCTTAAATTTAGGTTATCATTGTCTACAAATGCTGAAAACAAATGTTTTATAATTCATGTGTTTTGCTTGGAATGTTATGATAACTGATAGGAGAAATAATCCTACAAAAGTTTTATTAAGCACCTGCTATAACCAGGCCGTAAAACTACAATAGTTAGTAAAACAGACTTGTCTTCCCTAATAGCTTAAAGCCCCACAGGCTATTAAGGGAAACAAACATGTGAACAATTAATAATACTGTATATCATTTCACTTTTTTTTTTGCCTGAAGTACTCCCTCTAGTCTAGAGGTGAATACCTTTGCATCTTGAAAATGGGGCTTGGCTGCTGTTCTTCTTAGAAATTTTCCTGCCATAACCCCTCCGCTATAGTTACTCATTCCTTTCTTTGAATGTCTCTGTAGCTCATATATTCTTACATCAGTAGGATAGTAATTTGTTTATTTCCATGCCTATCTCTTTTACTGGACTGTTATCATGAGAGTTACCATTTATCTTGGTGATCCCAGCTTCTAGCACAATGCTTAGCATCTGTCAAGCACTCCATAAATGTGGATGAATGGATACTGTCTACTCTTCTTCCCCTCTTCCAATCCCTTTCCCATGTTCCACCATGCACCTTGAAAAGAAGTGATGGAACATCAAAAAAAATTAACCAAAACTCATTAGTAGAAAGGAATATTAAATAATGAAATTGATAAGAACATTTTTCTTTCCTAGCTTAATAGTTGTATTCATGTATGATGAAGCCCTATTAATGTGACTTTCTCAATTCAGAATGAATTATGTTGTTTATAGAACAGGTCTGAAATAAATCATTATTTCATGTGTGATGGAGGAGGTTGCCAAGCAGAGAACAGTGTGAATAAAACAGCAGAATGATTGTTTAATCCATTTCATACATTTTAATAGCACTCATTTGATTATACTCGGTTACTACATTGATTACAAATGATAATAAAAGAGTTGCCTCTTTGTTAATAGGAACTATTATTTGCCAGCCTGATACTAGCAGTTTCGTTTAACAAAATAGACTTGAAGCAACAAAAATGCCATTTTTGACGAAGTCTGAATCAGAAAATAGTTCCTCATCTTCCCAGTTAATCCAAAGTAAAGAGCTTTTGAACTCCTTACCCTCAGTGTTGAGTGGCTTTAGAAGAAATGCTTAATTGAAGGACTTTCATAATTTAAAGTCAAATCCAGGAGATCAGTATATTCAGACATACAGCTCATTAATTCTGTATATCCCTTCAGTATCCATATTTATGATAAAATTAACCACAAATAAATGCTTTAACTATAAGGATTTTAGTAGATACATATCATAAAACTGTTACTGTTCAAAAATCATTCTCAACACTTGAAAGTCTACTTTTTGGGAGATGCAACTAGATAATAAGCTAGACCTATGATTCCTTTAAGCAAAAAGAATTACATTTACTACTTAATGCTGATTTTTGTTTTAATGTTGCCCTTTCTATGATTCTACATTACCAAAATATTTTAGTGAAATGTTCAAGGCTCTAGGAAATTTTTCCTGGGCAATTATATTTGTTAATTGAAAACTATGGTTATTTCACACTTATACTAAAATGATGTGTTTTTATATGGCAAAGTTAGACTAGATTAAGAAAAAAATCAATAAAGCTGGCATCTATTTTGGATCTCCCAGGCTTCTG
Organism: Procyon lotor; assembly: GCA_028646535.1. Classification (NCBI taxonomy): domain Eukaryota; kingdom Metazoa; phylum Chordata; class Mammalia; order Carnivora; family Procyonidae; genus Procyon; species Procyon lotor. The sequence continues at coordinate 96,833,238 of CM053610.1, read as the reverse complement.
TTGATATTATTTAACTGCATATTAGTCTCTCTGCCTGCCCATCCACTATCCTCTTGAACTCTTTCAGCTCTTAGAATAGCCAAGAGATCCACTGCTATTTCCAGTTGTCTTAAATTACTTAAGGCAAAATGCAGTAAGTCTAAAGCTTAAAAACTATCAAGAGAATTTTATACTGAAACTTCAGTGAATGAGTCACATTCAAGAAAATACTTCTGTGCTTGGTAATTTGTTCATTTTAATATTGGCAGAATGAATAAATTAGAATTTAACCTCACTTTTTAAAAAGAGTGACCCCGACTAGCTAATAAAGCTAATAAAGAATTGGGCACACAACTTAAACCTTAGTATTAAAAGTTTACAGTGAACACCCATACTGCACCATCAAGATGCTACCCCGAACATCTTACTCTACTTGATCACATACCTGTTAGATAATCTTTTAGACACTTGGTTAGTTGAGTATAATCGCTGATTCGTGCTGTTTTATGAATTCCTTTTTTTGGCTTTTTTCCTTGATTTGTATCAGGCTGTACTTCTGTTTCATTTAGCCTTATTTATAATTTCCTTTGATCGTGTATGTGTGTGTGTGTGTGTGTGTGTGTGTGTGTGTGTGTGTATGAATGCACACATTTTCAGAGCCAGAGTTCCCACCACAGTGGCCAATTATTTCTCCTGGATTAACCATCATGTGGGAAGGTCTCTTCTCACATTATATAAAATTGTGATCTCTCCTTTTTTCTACTCTTGTCTCATGAATATTATTTTAATTGAAGTGAAACAGTATATAATTAATGCTTTCCTAGGGGAAAAAAAGCAACGAAGCAGATTTTATTGGATATTTTTAAATTTGTCTACAAAGTTTATGCTATATAGGAATCTCGTTATATAATCCTCAAATACCTTAATCAAGCATAAAAGCATTATATAATCTATATTTGCTCCATAAATCATGAACCTAAAGGGTATTACCTTGATTATGTTAGTTTTCAGAAATGACTGCTTATAGATTTTATTGGTTTGCCTTTGATCTTTTTTCCTTCTTTATGTTCCTGTTTTATTCATTGCCTTTTTTTTTTTAAATGAGAGGTTTATTACGTTCCTTTTATTCACTGAAACTTAAAGAGAATCAGTTTTCATTGTGTTGTCTGGTATACACCCATTTGTTATCCCAGAATTTCTTCCATCTTTTACCTATTTTCTTTCTAGATACAGTCCTGTGTGATACTTCATTACTGGTATATAACAGCCCCGTGACCTTTCCCCTTCTTGTCAGCTTTCCCATTCCTTTTCTCTCAGGCCTACCTTATTTCTGGTTTTTATAGTAGACCCAGAAGTTTTCTTCTCTCAAGCTTCAGCCTTTCCTTCAAATCACAAATATATTGAGTAATTATGTACTAGGACTATCTTGAGACACAAAGATGCCTCCACCCTATCTCTCTGTTCTGCTCAGCTTGAATTCTCATTGTGTCCTGAACACACTGGGTCCTTTCCCACTCACAACATTTGCCCTTGTTTGCAGTGCCTTTCTGATCCCATCTACCCCATTTCATTCTTAACCATCATCCATAAGGACCCAGCTACTTTGAGCTTTTGCTGACCTTAAGAGGTAATTTAAAAATAGTATGTTAGAAAGGCTCATTTATTTATATCAAGGTGATATTTATACCAAAGGTTTCAAATAATAGGTCTGCATAGTTTTCCAGAAGAGAGCCTGAATTTTGGGATTCTGAGTTTGAATATGGTATGCTATCACTTTTCAAATATTTTTACTGTGTGCCAAGAACTGTTGTAATGTTTCTGGGTGACTTTTCAACCCCTAAGTTGCTCTTTGAGTGAAGATAATTGTTGAAGTGGTAAAACAACTAAAGCAGAACACCAACTTTACTTCAGTGTGTTATTTTTTAGGGTTAAAGACCAATAAGACCAAGATTGGGGGTTTAATTCCATGTGGGCCAGTTAATTCCCACAAGCAAATACTTTTCAGTATTCACATGAATAGGAGTAGTCTAGCACAGACCCATTGATTATGGTCAGTGGTGCAAGCATATCCCAAAGATAGCAGATGCAGAACTTTTATATTTTATATAAATAAAATTATTTATATATAACACATTTTAATGAAGCATTTATGTTATTTGGCTTTTTTTTTTTTTTTAATGTAGTGGCAGAGACATACCAACAAAGTGTTATAAATATTACATATAAGTGCTTTGTAAATAGTATAATTCGACTGGTGTTAAAGTGATTATTTAACTATATAAATTTTTTTAAAGGCAGGAGAAAGGAATAGTATGAAGCTGAGAATGAGACAAATTTGGGCCTACGCCAGCAGTGGATTGTTAGGGTGACTAGAAGTGATGGGGACAGGAGGCACCTGGTGGACCTCTCTTTTTAGGTCAAGGGGACTGGTTGGTTGTCATCCACCCAGCTTCTTTCTCAGAAGGATTTCCAGTGCTAGGCTGTGGTAGTTAGGGCTCATCAGACACACAAGTGGATGACCTGTAGGGCTTTGACCAAGAAGTAATGGGCTGAGAAGTGTGCTCAAGAGAGATTATCCTTGCAGCTGTGTTAGTACAGCAGAGCAGATGGCTGAGCTTGTGAGACCCCGGACACTTTCTGGTACTCTAGATCTTACTGGACCTTATCAGCAACTTGGAAAATTCCCTTCAGAAGAGTCTATGGTTCATTCCTTCTGCAGGCAGCCAGGTCCGAAGTATTTCAACTCAGTTAGAACCTTGAGAAGTTATTTCATAAAGCCAGCCTTTGGTAAAATGGCTAAAGAGCTGAGATTTGGTTCAGAGGGCATTGCCTATCTTCTCTGTACTCCACATCCTTGACTGAGATCCTGTCGTTATTTGGCCATCTGAGGCTTTTACCTGGACACACGCACCCTGTGGATCGTTCTGTCCTCCAGACATGTCCAAAAGTATCAGTTTTGTCTCTTTTTTTAAAAGTTTTGTCAGACCAGTTCATCTAATCACCTAATTCCTTCTAAAAGCCTATCTTTTTGTTCCTATGTATTATTATACACTTTCAGTAACAGAGAGCTTTTTATTTTAATGCTCTGAAATAAGAGTGGTGCCAAGTTTAAGCATCATGGCTGTCAACTCGGGAGTCTGAGACAGCCTGTGGATCCCTGAGTGGTGCTCTTCCAGCCATACTCGCTCAGTGTAAGGCCAGCTCTGGTTTCCCATCTCTTGTCTTTAGATTGATAACATATAAATTTAGAGAAAGATGAGGTTTCTAGAAATCGAGACTGTCCATCTTTGTTTCAGAGACAGTCAAATGTAATAATTGAGCATTTCAGTCAGGAGAGAATTGGGCAAGAATTACAATTTCATATCTTCCTAGCTGTGTGACCCTGGTGATTTATTTAACATTTCATTGGTAAATGAGGATAATAAATTTTTACCTAACATTTACTGTGCTGTTTCATAAAAAATATATATATTTAAGAAGCTTAACATTAATACATCATACAAAATATAGAAAAGGCAGAGTATGTAAGAAATAGTACTTAGCACAGACTAATCATTCCAGAAGTTGTTCCTGAATGTTGCAGTCTTTGCCACAGTAAGTTATCAAAGACATTATTCGAGAAATGATCCTGGATTTTTTAAACGTGACTGTCTAGATGGAGAAAGCCCAGTGAGTACACAATACAATGAAAAGAAAAAGACCTACTGCAAAACATAATCATAGTATTAAGTTTCAGAACACCTGCAATAAAACAAAGATCCTATAAGCTTCGAAAGAGGAGAAATAACTTTCAAAAGATCAAATATTAGAATGGCATCACATTGTCCGAAGCAACACTGGTGGAAAAAGTGGAGGAAGTCCTCCAATTTTTTATTGAGGGGAAAATGATTTCCAACTAAGAATTCTGATATATCCGAATTCTCAACCAAGTGTGAAAACAGAATGATCATTTTTGAACATTCAAGATCTCAAAATTTACCTCTCATGCACCTTTCTTAGGGGGGGCTACTGAAGGAGGTGTTCTAACAAAGAAGTCAAGTAAAGAAGATGAAGATAGGAGATTCGGGAAACCAGGCAAATAGCATAGGAAGGGGGGTCTCCAGGGTGGAGGCTGTGCAGCAGGCCTTGCGGGCTGTGCTCCTGATGCGAGCAGGGTCTGCATGGAGGGAACCAGGAAGAACATCTCCAGGAAGATGAAACTGCTAGATCGGCTGATGTGCATGAATGTTCTGGAAAGAGATTTGTGCTTCTAGCTAAGTTTGGGGATGAACTAGTGGCAAGTTTCTAGAAGAGTAAGCAAAGAGAAAAATGAGGACATTATTAAACTCCAAGGAAAATGATGAGTAGCTCAAGAGAGAAATGTAATAGCCACTAACAACTACACCAAATCTGTCTCGTTATATAATGTAAAGACTAAATACTAACCTTATCAAGAATTATGATTATATTGGGGCCATGGAGGGAGGTATGGGGAGAAAGTGCTGTTGATGGCAAAATCCCTATTTTGCATTGTAAGAAATGAGAACAGGAAGACTGAAAAAAAAGTGTCATTGTAGGCATTTAGCCATATGGAGGTAAACCTGAGGGAAAAAAGCTTACAATGTTGGAAGTGCTCATCTTTGGAGAGTGACATTATGTATTAGAGGCATCAGGCAGGTCATCGCTTTTTGTGTTGATTATAAGCCACAGCAGACATAACTAATATTCATCAATGTGATTCTTCTCTCCTCTTGGGCAAATGGAAGCATACAGGTGTTTAAGCACCCTTCTGGCTAGTCAGGGCCTTATGACCAGCTCTGGCCTAGACAGAGCACTGTGACAGCGTGACCTGTCAGCTCCTTCTTCCCATGCCTCAGCAACATGGAGGGGACAAGGACAGACTGGAATATATCCAGTAGTCTGGAAATCTTTTCTATTTTTTTTTTTTTTTTTTTTTAATAACTGTGACTTCTTAGCTTAGAGAAGATGAAGAGAAGATTTGGCAAACTTTTCCATAGAGGGCCAGATAGTAAATATGAATTCATTGCAGTGCAAATGAAGTTGGGTCTGTGTTTCATAAAACTTTTATTTGTGGACACTGAAATTTGAATTTCATGTAGCTTTCATATGCCATAAAATATATTGGGTTTTTTTTTTCAGCCATTTAAAAATGGAGAAAACCATTCTTACTAGCCTACAGGATACACAAACAGGTGGAATTGGCTCACCCACTTTAAATATTCGAAGGATTATTAGGCACAAAATCTAACAGTATCACAACTGTTGTTTTTTATAGGACAAAACCGAAACTAAAGAGTGGGAGTCCCAAGGGCATCAGTTTCAGCCTCAAATTTCCCTGCATAATGAGATCATTTCTACAAATTAGAGCTGCCTGCAATGAAAAAGCCTGCCTTAGGGTGTCTCTGTGCTTGAAATGTTCATACAGAGGTGGGAGGTTGCATTGGATGACCGCTCAGCTCCTTTTTAATTCTTGTGTTTTGTGGCCCTGTAACACAATTTAGAGGAATCATTCTGATAAAGCTGTTTTAATGTTTTCCAAAGTATAGTCACTTCCCATGGGTTTTAGGACAGTTCTTAGAAAAAGTTATGTCTGTGTGTGTGTGTGTGTGTGTGTGTGTGTGTGTGTTCTTAAGTATTTTAAATTAAGCTTTTATAGTGCCAAGGTTTGCAGAGACTACTTGCTAGCCTAAACATGTTTGCACACAGCAGTATTTTCTAATTTAAATTCAATCACAATCTCTAAACAGCTCTAGCCTAGACTAGCGGAAGGTATAAACTTCATTTTCATCTCATTAGACCACCTGGAAGCTGCAATCAGTGAGTAGTCTTGACGTCAATAGTCTGTCTGCTTCATTAAAATGTTAATTTCATGGCTTTAATTCCCTTTGTAAAATGTACCACCACAGGACTCTCTATGCAGATTTATTCTAAAGTAGACCAATTTACATGTCGCATTTTAGTGTATTTATTTCTCCAGATTTCTCAGTGTATTGCTATTCTTAGGAATTGCTTTGGCTTTTAAAAAGTGTTCAAATATCTACAATATTTAGATATTTAAGGCAATTTCAGCCTAGCAAAATTTATTTTAAAATAATTCTGAAGGCTATTTTATCAGTGACATAATTCCTACTTTTATGAGTGAAATACACATCTCTTTTTCCCCCTGTAATTCTGGAGCTCCACCTTTATTTTTTTTTTAAATTTATTTATTTGGGGCAGGGGAGCAGCAGAGGGAGAGGGAGAGTCCCAAACAGACTCCGCACTGAGCACAGAGCCTGACCAAATTTCACAACTTGAGCTGAAACCAGGACTCAGTTGGTTTACGGACTGTGCCACCCAGGTGCTCCAAAGCTTCACCGTTAGAGGGGGAAAAAAAGGTACAGTAGTGGTTTTAGTGAATGATGAGAATGAATCTAAATAGTTCCAGACATTAATGAACAAAATCTTCTATGTCATTGTGAAGTCCTCTAAATTATTTTTTATGTTTTGAAAGTGATAATTTAAATACTAAGTTCACATTTGGTCAGAATCTTGAATTCTGAATGATTTTCCCAAATCAAAGGAAATTAATCAAAGGAGATAACCTAGGCGCGCCTGGCTGGCTCTCAGTTGGGCATCTGCCTTCAGGTCAGGTTGTTATCCCGGGATCGAGCCCTGCATCAGGCTCCCCACTCAGCAGGGTGTCTGCTTCTCCCTCTCCCCTCCACACTTGTGCACTCGCTCTCACTCTCTCTCTCTCTCAAATGTATAAATTTTTTAAAAATCTTAAGAAAAAAATTAAAAGAAAACCTGGAATCCACTGCTGCCCTGACATAAACTAAGGATCTCCCCCAATCAGTGCCCCTAAACCAGTTACAGCCCAGACCTTGAGAGTATGTTGGACCTTCCTTTCACCTTTACATCTTGCTGATTTTCCTCAAAACAGTTTCATCCTTTTAGGCCTCTTTTGCTGTTTCCCTTTCCTTTTCTGGTCTCCAGTGGAAAAACCATCCACGAAAGTTATGTCCACTTCAGCTCTTCTCTCATTATAGTCTCTCCCGTAGAATAACCTCCATGCTTGTGACTGCCACTGTTACCTGTTTGTTAACGATTTCCAGATTTGTGCCTCTGGCTAACCAGTCTCCTGGGTCTGACTTCCCCATGTCTCCAGTAAGTGGATTGGATAATTTTATTTAGATATGTCACTATCACCTCAACTATGTCTAATTCCAGGCTCCTTATTTTCTTCCCATCTTCTTCGTTTCTCTCAGTAGTGCCACCATTCTTACATCCTCTCAAGCTAGAAATGTTCTAGGAGGTGGCCCACATAGATTTAATGTAGAAAAGCAGAGACTAGTTGATCTACTCCTTTTTTTTTTTTTTTTTTTTTTTGACAGAGAGAAACACAGCGAGAGAGGGAACACAAGCAGAGGGAGTGGTAGCAGGAGAAGCAGGCTTCCCGCCCAGCAGGGAGCCCAATGCGGGGCTCCATCCCAGGACCCTGGGATCATGACCTGAGCGGAAGGCAGAGGCTTAACGACTGACCCACCCAGGCGCCCCTGATCTATTCCTTTTGATGAATGCCAAAAATTCGTCTTGCTGAAGGCCAGTTGAATGGAATTAAGTACTTCTCAGCCCAACCATACCCATGGTCATCTATTCCATTAATAATGACCCAGTGAAATTATAGTTAGCCTTCAGTCAGGTATCCTCAACTTCCGCCACGGCCACCATGCAAAGATTTATGGTGCTTGTCATTAGGCATGGAGGATAGGGATTTATTTTGATCAAGAGTTTCCAGATGATTTCAAGTTTTCATTAAAATGGCCAGAATTCCCAGAGTGTCCTGAAATCACACTGTTCTCAAGCATCGTAAGATGAAGGGTGACCCCAAGCATCAGTCCAGAACTGCTGGCTACTTATGGCTATAAACAGATCTCCCCTAGTTAGTTTCTAAAATAAGAGTTTAAGCAAGTGACATTCCACTCTGTTTCTTGGATGAGTGGCTCATGCAACTCTTTTCTCAGGTACATGACAGGATCAAATACAACTGGGTTTATAATTCAGAAAATTGAGTATACTCAATTTTCTGGTTCACCTGACATCATTATCGGTGATTGGCCTGGTGACTAGGACATACAAGTCATGAACTTAAAGCCATTATTTTAAGATATAATTTAAGTTCTCTCACTTAACACTTCAATGAAAGTGAAGTTAAGACTGAGGCAGTTTTATTAAGCCAATTATAACAGTTATCCACTTATTCAACAAATATTTATTGAATGTCTATAATGGGATAGCATTGAAGTAAGTGATATATAATATCTAAAAGCATTCTAATACTTAGACAGTACTCTTGAGGAACCTATACAATTTAGTAAAATTCCTGATTGAACTGGTGAGTTAAAAAAAGAAAAAACAAACTAGGAGAGTAAATGCTTCCTGCTTCCATATGATTCAGTGATGAATTCCTATGATCTCTGACAATTTTTGGAAGTCTCCTGTGTTAATTCTCACTTAGGTATATTTATAGCAGTGGAGAGAGCTGATTATGGGGCTACCCTTTTTTTTTTTTTTTTTAAGATTTTACTTTTTCAGATTTTATACATTTATATGCCATATGGCAAGTTGGCATTTATTTTTGTTATGTTCAGTTAGCCAGCATATAGTAGTACATCATTAGTTTGTGATGTAGTGTTCAATGATGCATTAGTTATGTATAACACCCAGCGCTCAACACCACACGTGCCTTCCCTAACGCCCATCACCTGGTCACCCCATCCCCTCACCCGCTTCCCTTCTGTAACCCTGTTTGGTTCCCAGTGTCCAGAATCTCTCATGGTTTGTCTCCCTTCCTGATTTCTTCCCATTGTTTTTGCTCCCTTCCCCTGTGGTCCTCTGCGCTATTCCTTATGTTGTACATTTGAAACCATGCAATAATTGTCTTTCTCTGCTTGACTTATTTCACCTAGCATAATCCCCTCCAGTTCCTTCCATGTCGATTCATCCCTTCTGATGGCTGAGTAATGTTCCATTGTGTATATGGACCACATCATCTTTATCCCTTCATCTATCGAGGGGCTACTTTTAAGTCATTCTAAACACTAATAGGATCAGGAATGATGTTTTCTTAGCCCCTCCCCGCCCTAGAACAGGGACAGCTTAGTTTGACTTTGAAATGAACTTTGACCCTGCAACTTATTAGAGCAGGAACACACACACACCCCTCCCCAGAGCTGTACCCGTAACAGCATATGAGGCAAATAGCCTTACGATGACTGAACTGTTTTTCTATACTGACAGATACACCAGAGCCTAAGTTTAGCCTTCATTTTAAATGTGGAAGCTAGCGCTTCTGAGGGAGTCTTGTTGATTGTACTTCTGCTATCCAGTTTGCCTAACTTTCTTAGTGTGGGCAGTAGTTTTGTACCTATACATCTGAAATGTGTAGAAAGGTGGAGGCTATGTCTGGGAGGGTCTTGGAGCGAGTCAGAGAGACCTGAAGTCACGCTGTAACCATAGCCAAGCCAGCTCTAACAGAACTACAGGAAAGTAGTACTGCTGCTGGGTCTACAGAGAGAAAAGGAAATGTTGGCCCAAGAGTCACTGATAGCTTTTCATGAGAATGATGGATGGTAATAGCACCATAAATATAAAACTATAGACCAAGATAAATGAACCACAAGAGAATATTCATTTATATGGTCACCCTCCTCACTTATAAACTTGTAGTTTTCTCTGTCAGGCCGGATAGAAAAGATAATATGAATAAACCTCCTTTTAGTAAAGTAAGTAACAAATTTACTCCAAGCAAAGTAAATTCACTGAAATAAAAGCTAACCCTGGTTCACCCTAGGAAATGTGATAGTCCGTACCATTTCTCACTTTATTACAGGTCCGTGAAGGAAGCATTTAAAAATTTACATGTGAGCCCATTATTCTTTCAAGCTGAATTAGGTATTCATAATCATACCTAGAAGAGTAATGGAAAACTTTGCCATTTTAGTACCGCATGCAAGAAAGCATACCATAGCTCTGTCCTTTTCCATTGGACACATTCTCAATTAGAACAGTGTGTTTTTTCTGCTGTGGGTAAATGTTGATTAATTGATGTTTTGTTTGTAATAGGTTTCAGAAATGGAAAGAATTTCAGTTATATTTGCAATGTAATAAAATTAAGATATTTAAGTTTGTTTAAAGAGCTTTTGCTGCCAAACTTAACATTTTAAGAGACTTTTTAAAAGATAATGTAAAGACCAATTGTATTCCTTCAGATTTTAAAACCTGTGCTTATTGAGAATACCAAAGTACAATTTTGGGGCCTTCACTTCAGTCCTTTTATGCAGTGGAAAGCACTAACTACAGCTGAAAGGCAGGAAACCTAGCCTCTAAATGTAGGTTTTTGTTTTTTTGTTTTGTTTTTTTAAGTTTTTTTTTTATTTATTTGAAAGAGACATTGAGCAAGAGCATGAGCAGGAGGGCCAGAGGGAGAGTGAGAAGCAGGAAGCCTGATTTAGGACTCCAGGATCAGGACCTGACCTGAAGGCAGATACTTAACCGTCTGAGCCACCCAGACACCCCTAAATGTAGTTCTTTGATTCAGCCAACTCTAAGCCTGTTTGAAAGCTTACTTAATCTCTCACATCTTCTGTTTACCAAACTGACAATGAGAAAATCTCAACTGTCTCCCAATATTAGACTCTTAACCCCAACCCCGGGGCTTTAGAATCAGACTGATCTAGGTTAGAACCATCATCTTGTTCATTACTTGCTTTGTAACTTTGGACAAATTACTCTGGTAACCTGAGTCTCAAGATCCACTTCATGGGGTTATTATGAGTGTTGAATAATACGGGAAAGTACCCAGCATACCATTTGGCATTCAGTAGGATTTTTTTTTTTTTTTTTAAGTCCTTGTAACACAGAGGAACCATTTTTCTAACAGGTATTTGTATGAAGAGTATGTTCAAAGCAATGTGGAGAATACAAAGATGAGAAAGACAATCAGCCTGCCCTTAAGGAGTAGATCACCTAATCTAAGACCTCTGGTTTTGAATAAACACTTAGTATAAACTAGAAAAATGGTAAGTGGCTGTGAGAGAAGGCCACATAAAGAAAGAGCTGTGGGGTTTAGAGAAGGAAGACAATATAATATATACAATATCATTAAATCCCAGAGATTAGAGGACTGTGGGGAAATGAAACACAGTCTTTGAGTATTGTGATTATTAACAGAGACCATGGCAATGTGTACATAAGAGGTGGATGTTGCCCATCCTGAGTTGTATCGATTTATTTTGAAAAGATAATGGACCCTGACATGATTCACTGAGATGAGCACATCACTTCTGAGGTATTCATTCCAAAAGGCATACCTTCGATTTAGTCACAAGGAAACATCAGACAAACCAAACTGAGTCATAATCCACAAAATAACTACCAACGTTGGTTCCTGGATTGGGTCCTTAGGCAGAAGAAGGACAATAGTGGAACAGTGGGCAAAATTGGACCTCTAGATTACCTAATGGTAAAGTCTCACAATTTTGCTTAACTGTTTTAGGGTTGTAGAAAATGTTAACATAGAGAAGGTGTATAAGGTCAAGTTCACTGGAAGTCTTCTTAGTATTTCACAGTATCTTTTATAAGCTTGAAATTATTTCAGAATAAAAAATTAAAAAACAAAAGCAAGATAATGGATCCTTGTAGTATAAATCCTTTGCCGATTCGCATAGCTCAAGGGAAGATCTGTTTGAGATTTACACAGGAGGGGGAAGAGAAGCTGAGCAGTCACAGCAAAGCTGTTCCTACACTTAACATTCGTTTGAAAGGTTTTATTTGACCCACAACCAAAAATAAAATGACACACATAAAAACCAAAGAGATCTAAACAATCTTGTTCTCAGAATCTGTAGTATTCCAGTTTAGAACAGGTTTTACTGGCCGGGATAAACCTTCCCCACCCTCCTCCCATGATGTGTATTAAAATTAGAGCATTCCATGGCAATGAGGCCTGACCTTTAAATTCTATTTCAAAAATGTTTTGCTAGCTATTATTTGATTGGATAGGGTAGCTGGTTTAAAGATTTGAGGGGTGGTGTTATTTTAAAGGGCTGGATTTGTATTTTCTAGTATTTGTTAACTATTTAAAATTATTCGTATTCCTTCATGAAGACCTTGGGTTCAGATGATTCAGTCACTCATACTCAGTTTATGAGGATATTATCACTGGTCTTGGGCAGAGCTTCTTTTGTTGTTAGTTATTCCACTATGTCCCTGTACCCTACTCGCATTTCTTCATTCATTCCATAGGCAATCATTCTGGTATATCTAATTTGTATCTTTTGCTTCTAAATGTTCCTGTAAAACTTTGTCTTATGTTCCTGTGTTTTTAAGAACTCTTCTAAATTTCATTCTGTTTCTTATTTTTTCACTTAGCATTTTGCTTTTAAAATACATTCATGTTGTTATGTGTGCATCTAATCCTTGGCTGCCTACTCCATGGCATGTCCTTTGCACATCTCATTTATGAGAATCCCACAGATGTACCCCTAGGGAGCCCCCGGTTCTCACCATCACATGAGCACTGCAGTATCTTATAAAGGCTTTCTTAGATGCCCTTGTGGGGATTTCCTTAGGAATAGATGCCCAGGAGTGGAATTGCTGAGTCCTGGGACTGCGAGGCTTTAATTTGGCTAGCTCCAGATTACTCTCCAACCTGATGGGTTCCTGCCCTCTGAACTTCCACCGGCCACCTGTGAGAGTGAGTGCCTGTCTTCTCTCATTCCTGCAGACATTTGGTATCATCCAGCTTTCTCGTTTTTGCCAGTTGGAAACATGTAGAGTGAGTACCCTGTTGTTTTGATTTGCTTTTATTGGATTAGAGAGGATTTTCATATGCATATTATGTTTCTGGGTTTCCTCTTCTGGATTTCTAACTCCTGGTTTTAGATTACTATAGTGATTTACTGATTTGTAACTAATTCTTAGGTTCTAGATAGTAATCCTATGTTCAGTTTAAGACACTGCAAATATGTTCTCGAATTACATATTCACTGAACAGAAATTCTTAATGTAATCTTTTTTTTTTTTTTAAACCTTATAAGTTATGCTCTTGAGGTTTAAGAAAACCTTTATCAGAACTTCTGATCAGGAAAACAGTCTCTAGTCTCTTAATTATATAACTACCTTTTACATTTCTGATAAAAAGTCTCTATTCTGTTAATTATGGAACTGCCTTTGACATTTAGTTTTTATCCATCTTGAAACCTCCATTGTTGTTGGTGAGGACCCAGATTTATTTTTCTCCAACACCATGTATTAAGCAATGGGTCTTCCCCCATTGCTTTGTAATGTCATCTTTGGCATATAAGTTCCCACACATCCATCAGAATGACTTTGACCTCTATTCTGTTGCATTAGTTTGTCCTTTTTAAAGAGATATCTAGTGTTTGTTTTTTCCTAATTGATTCTTTTAGAATGTATTTTCCATATTAAAGGCCCTGTTTCTTCTCAAGAAACTAGTTTATGTACTAGTTATGTATGTATTAAGCCAGAATAGCCTCTTTGCTTTCACGGTTTAGGCATTTCAGCCCACAGTGATCTTGTCCTCTGAACTTGCAATACTCCTTTTCTGTTACCTTCACTTCACTTCTGTTAAAATTTTACATTAACTTTTTTTAATATAAAAAATATTTATTTATTAGAGAGAGAGAGAGAGAGCACGCATGAGCAGGTGGAGGTGGTGGGGGGAGGCAGAAGCAGACTCCCTGCCACACAGGGACCCCAAGGTGGTGCTTGATCCCAAGATCATGACCTGAGCCAAAGGCAGCCGCTTGACTGACCCACCCTTGCACCCCCTTGTATTAACTTTTATTTCGTGTGTTGTTACTTAGCTTTTCACATGCTTTGACATATTCCATCTAGATTATAAACTTCCAAAAGGCAAGGATTGCTTACACATCTTTGCACCTCCTATCATAGTCGCAGCTGGCATAGAATCTGTAATCGCTAGACTTTCCATCAGTACTTTTGATTTGATGGGTGTGTGTCTCTTTAAAAGAACCATAACCATATACAGGCAGGGACTGACTTACAAAGGACAGAGCACAAATATACATTGTCGACATGCACTGATTGAATATAGCCATATCTTCTGGGGCAGGATTTTTCCACCACTAGACTTTTTGTTACATCTCAGTTTCTCCATATTAAAAAAGTTTTAATTTACCAATTTTTTTCTTCCCCTTTATTTTTAGTAATTGCATTTAATTTAGTTTTCCTTAATGAACCGAGCGAAAAGCAGTTGTGGTAAATAAATCATGTGCAAGGGAAAACAATACATTATAATTAGGATTCCATTATCATTGAATTAGGCATTCCATTATTGAATTGGTGTCTCTGGCTTCTCCTGGTCTCTGACTAATCCTGAAACAAATTCTTCTTTGTGGGCAAATATTAGCCTGCAATAATTAGAGTATTCATCTAAGCTAAGGCTTTTCATTAAATCTCTTTCTGATTAAGATAGCTCCCCAAGTACAGACTGATTTAATTTAATGTGATTTATCCACTTGTGTATCAGGATCTGGTGGAAATTGTTTTTAACACCAGAGGATTAGGAATATTAAGATCATCTTGATATTCACAGATCTTTCAAAGTATTTAAGGCCTTGCTATTTATTTGAGTTGTTCTGTCCACCTAGATCTGGTGTCCCTACTAATAAATTCTTGTGTGTCACAAGTGCTGTAATGGGCCACCACTGAAAATAGTACACTGATTCTATTTTGTATTAAAATACTGAGCTTAGACGTAGGACACTACTATGTTACTTAGGTCTGGGAATCAGTTTTCATCCCAAGTAGCTGGTTCGACATATCAAATGTGCCTTTTCTGTTTTACCAGAACTTCAGAGTAACTAGCTAGAAACAGGCAGACCATTGATGCATGAAGGTGTATCAATACATACATTGTATGTATCGATACATACAATACATACACCTTCATACGTTAAGGATGATACATCCTTAATGAAGGGCCTCCATGGACATGAGTGCAGCGTGTTTTAACTACTTGGATTCCTTATTGCTTCTTCACCTTTTACCTTTCTTCAGCTTTTCCTCTATTTTTCAATGAAGGATATTTAATAGATATTAAATATTGAATTTACTTTTGTTTGGGGTCTTTTTACTTCTTAACCATTTCCCCCAGCATTCCCCCATACTTCATTCAAGTCTAATCTCACCACTCACTCTTAGACTTTTAGCTTTTTTCTTTTGATCCCTTTGTCTAATTTATCTTTTTATTTTTGTTATTTTATTCCTTTCTCCTTCCCTGATGTGTGAGCAGGAAAAAGTCTGCACTGTTGTCTGCACGTGAGTAGGATTACAGCTATAGGAACTAATCAGAGGGAGCCAAAGCATAGAATCTAATTCATTTGCAGTCGGAAAAAATCCTGAAAATATAGTTTTTGGTGTTATCGAGAAAGTCCATTATGAAGCAAACTAAGTGATTTTTAGGATTTTATTTTTTGACAGAGACACAGCAAGAGAGGGAACACAAGCAGGGGGAGTGGGAGAGGGAGGCGCAGGCTCCTGGCTCAGCCAGGAGCCCTGAACAGGGAGCCCGACGCAGGGCTCGATTCCAGGGCCCAGGGAATCACTACCTGGAGCCTAAGGCACATGCTTAATGACTGAGCCACCCAGGTGCCCCCAAACTAAATGATTAGTTCTGATCACAATTTCATTCTAGTTTTTGGAAATCCTGGGGTGGGGGGGGTGCAGAGAGAGAGGAGAATGTGTGTGTACACAGTATCAGTGGAGGGGGAGAAGGAGTGCCATGAGAGGAAAAGAAAGACATTCCACATCCTGAGCTTTCTGAGGTCCCCGTTTCCAGCCTGTCCCTTCAGTATCCTGACAGAGTGGCTGATTCCTCCCTTCCCGTTCCCCGCACTCTGCCCCACTGAGTTCTTGGCCCTTTTGAAAACAGTGGCAAGGAGGAACCTAAGTCACTAGGGCAAAGGATGATGGGAGGTACTTTGGAGTCAGACTGGAAGCTGAGGGTCTCAGACCAAGTCTGGCTAAGAGTCTCATAGGGTCTGGGCACGGTTTGAACGGCTCTGAGCCGCTCAGCAGCAGCAAAGGGGTCAGCTTGTCTGAGCGAGCAGGAGGAGGCATTGAACTGTTTAGCAGAGCACATGAACCCACAGAATGATAAACTGTAACTGCTGAAATACTCTGGTCATTTGCAAAATGACATCCTACCCCACCCCCGGAAACGGTCAAAGTAGAAACAGTGTCCTCTAGGTAAGGCAGCAAGTACCTGTTCAGAACATCTGCACCGATGGAATTGCCAGCTGAGTTTGTAAGCTAGTGGGAAGCCCATGTGTCTCACGGGCAGAAAGACAACACAGTAGAGAATTACAAGGCTTTCCTGGAGGAGGTTGGTGCTTCTATATCAAGACCTATTTTGAGAATTGATCAGGAAACAAATGCTTCTAAGATCATACGTCATTTAAGGAGGAGTCAGCATTCCAGCATACTTAACAAAAGGTCTTTTGTTATGAGAGAGAAATGATACAGAAAGCGCTCAGCACTGCATTCCAAATTTCGGGAAAGAATTTCAGTTTAAAAACAGTATGTATTTAACATTGTCAAATATGCCATCAACTAGAAAATATTTATCTGGGGGGGTTGAAGGTAGTGGGAGAGGGAGCATCTCAAACTCACTTAGCTCTTCAAACGTGCAGTAGGCACCTGTCCACATAGATTCCTAAGCTTCCTGTCCTTGTGGTACCCTGTAGGAGTCCTGCGGTTGGTCGCTTTTCTCTATTGTTACCACACTCATGACCTTGACTTCCCAATATATCACCTGAAACCTTTCATTATCTCATGATAATGAGACATGCCCAGTACCTCATGAAGAACTCATGAGCATGAGCATCAGTGCTTTAACAGTAAGATAGTACTGGTTGCACAGAGGTTGAGGATGGCCAGAACACGGAGTGTCCGAGGCCTAACCGGCAATGTCTGACGTTTGCAGAAGGACAGAAGCATAGATTCCTGTGTGCCTTCTCGCTTATGGTCTGGGAGGACCACCAGTCACAATACTCTCCAGCCGTGGTCTCTCAGTGCCCCTCTCCTGTACTTGTGAGCAAGGGTCCTAGTCTCAGGCTCTCTTCCAAGCAGATATCTGCCAGAGAGGGAATCAGCTCAGTTTCTGAGGAGAGGGAGGGAGAATTTCAAGCAGACTCCCACAAGCATGGAGCCCGGTGCAGGGCTCCATCATATAACCCTGAGATCATGACCTGAGCCCAAATCCAGAGTTGGCCACTTAACCAACTGAGCCATCCAGGCACCCTGAAAGACTGCCATTTTCAGTGGGGTCCTTGGGCCTCCCTGAAAAGGTGAATTTAACAGAAGAACATCTCAGGTACAGGAACACCACAGGTCTTTAGATGGGAGTGTGCCTGGTGTATTCAAAGGACACAAAACTCAGTGTGGCTGGAGCAGAGGGAGGCAGGTACATTGTCATAGAAAAGGAGGGGCAGAAAACAGGTGACCAAGGAGGGTCTGGCTTTGTGGAGCACCAGGCATGGTAAGGACTTTGATGTTCTTTCCGGGTGAGGTGGTCAGCCTTTGGGGCGAGGGGACGAAGGGGGTTATAATGCAGTAACTAACATTATAAAAGGATTACTCTGTTTTCTACCATTATGTTGAAAAAGTCTGTAGGAGGGTGAGTGGGCAAACAGGGAAACCAATTAGAAGAGTTATTGCAATAAGCCACGTGAGAGAGGGGGTGGCTTGAGGTAAAGTTGGTAAGAAATTGGCTGGATCCTGGGTATATTTTAAGGTAGAACCAAGAGGACTTTCTGATGCATTGGATGTGGAGGAAACAAGAATGACTGCAGGTTTGTTGGCCTGAATTGGAGGAAGGACAGCTTTGCCCTTGAGGCAAAGACTGTGGGAAGCACAGGTTGGGGGGAAAGACCAGGAAGAAGTTCAGTTTAGGCCCCAGTAGACTTGAGACTAATTAGATATTGAAGAAGAGCTGTGACGTTAGTAGTCCAAGTCCTTGTGTGAGTCTGCAAGGGAGGGAGGCAGGCTGGAGATACAGATTTAGGAGGCATCAGCACACATTTGGAATTTAAAGCTATAAGTTCCCCTAGGGAAGGAGTGTGGAGAGAGGAGAGTAAAACTCAAGCCCTGAGGTGCTCCAGTATTTAGAGATCAGCCTGCACAGGAGACTGCAGAGTGGGCAGTGAGGCTGGAAAGGCACCAAGAGTAATTTGGGCGGGAAGCCAAGTAAAGAGGTCTTTCAAGGAGAGAGGAACTCATTGGATTTGGTTTTATGGAGGCCACCAATGACCTTGATGAGAATGGTTTTGGTGGCGCAGTGAGAGCAGAAGCTGAACAGGCTTGGGTTTAAGAGAGGAAGGAGAGAGGAGAATTGAAGACAGGGAGTACAGACAAGCAGTAGCTTAACTGTGTAGGCGAGCAGAGAAATGAGCGGTAACTGGGAGGAGATGTACATCGAGTGAATGATGGAGAGATTATGAGCTTGCTAATAAGAGGAGAAATTGATATTGTCGGAGAGAGGGGAATTCGCTGGAGCAGTATTATGGAGTAGACAAGAGGGCATAAGATCAGGCATATAAGGGAAGGGACTGGCCCTAAACATGAGTGTCATCATCCATACAAAGAAAAGGCGGCAAAGTAAGTACATGGACTTATGTGCAGGTAGGTGGGGTAGATGGAGTGGTAAGAGCCTGTGGAAGTTTCATATTTGTTTTCTCAGACAAAGGATGAGACTGAGAGATGGCAAGGAAGTAATGGAAGTTTGAGAGAAAAAGGCATTACATCCTCAAATCTGGGCAGTAGAACGCAGAGTGGCCTACGGAAACATGTATGATTGCCAGGCAGTACTGGGGGCCCACTTCTGGCCAATAAGCAGGAATCTACCAGACTTCTTTCCACTCGTCTCTGTTCCCAGCCAAAAAGTCCAAGAAATGTGCCCACCGATACATGCATCTAATAGGCTCAAGTCAATTTCCGGGCAAAGCAGGAGGCAGCAAACTCAAAAACCTTCAGCAGCCAGAGGGGTTACAGAAATGGGTACAGTGAAAGGAGGTAAAACTTTAGAAACTGAGCATCCCAGTTCCATTTATTTCCTTTGTGGTGGTACAGAGGAGAATTTTTACTGGGGAAAGAATGGTAAATTAAATATCAGGGGGACAAAATCGGATTACTTTCTGGCTAGGTCTGAAGACTAATTGAATGCCTAAGACTTGAAATCTACTCATAACACATGTAACCAGTCATTGATCATCACGTAAAGGACTGAAAGGAAACCTTCCCTGTGTAGTAGAGGAGGGAAGGGCGCTAGAGTAGCAGCCTTTTTTGCAGTCCGTCCAGGCCCAGCCTCATCCACAGCCACTGTGTGTGAGAGTCCTCGAAGCTGTGCAAGGTCATTTTGACACAGGTGTCACACCGTGTGCACAGCCAAGAGAGAACACTGCTACTGAGTTGCTGTGATGTGAAGGGGCTGCTGTTTTGGGTGGTGGAAGAGAGCACTTGGGAGGGGGGAAGGTTACAGGGGGTATGTTACTAGTTACCAAGTGTTTCATAAGCTTCTGTGTCATAGTATTAAAAGCAGAAGTATATCCTCCAAAATCTGAGCTATTAAGCAGATTAGATGCTATACCGTTACTGTGTGTGTGTGTGTGTGTGTGTGTGTGTGCGCGCGTGCGTGCGCGCGCGCGATTTGATAAACCTGTTGTGTGGTAATCCAATGAATTAGAGATATCTGCTTCTAAAATATTGCTCTCAAGACACATTGTCTTCCACTCATCTTGTTATCTTTATTCTTTTCTTTGTCAATCCTAATTGAATTATCTGTGACTTTTTCAGAGGCATGTTGATTTGATCTTTTTCCTTTCTAGATAGCAGCAAGAAGACACAGGAGGTATTATTTGTGGACCTGAAAGAAATTAGGGTGGTTGAAATTTTAAAATGTCAAGTTGCACTTAGAGTAATCTTTTCATTAGGAAGTTGTATCTTGTATTAGTCAGGAAAGGAAAAAGTGGTACCAAACAATAATGCAAAGCATATGGATATGTTAATATTCATTTGAATGAATAGAAAAACGTTCTGCTTCCAACAAAACGCTAATACCAAAAAAAATCATTAAAAATTAGTGCATGAGAATAAATTTTGAATGTGTTTCAAACTTTACTTTGTTTCCTAATACTTTGGTTAGAATCCAGCTAGCCTAAATAAAGCTCTGTTTAGACTTTAGCAGATATTACCAATTTATTATGTTATTACTTTTAAGTATTTTTTAGGGCACATATTTGAGAAGCTTTCAAAAATAACAGCTTTTAGAGGTACAATTTACTTGCTGTAAAATGCAAGTACACTTTAAGCATACAATCAGATGCATTAGATAAATGCAGAGTCACATAATTACCATTATAGTCAAATTTTAGAACATTCCATCACCCCCAAAAGTTCTTTCATATGCCGTCTCCCCCTTTATAGTCAGACATCTCTCCTGAACCCTAGTTGCTGGAAACTGCTTACTTGCTTTCTGTCACTGGTTTTGCCTTTTCTAGATTTTTATATAAGTGGAATTAAGTAGTATATAGTCTCCTGTGTCTGGCTTCTTTCACTTGGCACTTAAGCAGTTTATTCCTTTTTACGGCTGAGTGGTATTCTGCTGTATGGAGTATACCCCAATTTATTTATCCATTCATGAACTGACAGACATTTGGGTTTTTCCCAGTTTTAGAATACTATATGTAAAGTTGCTGTGAACATTTGCATATAAATTCGTGGGGGCGGGGGCGCCTGGGTGGCTTAGTCAGTTAAGCATCTGCCTTTGGCTGAGTTCATAATCTTGGGATCCTGGGATCGAGCCCCGCATTGGGCTTCCTGCTTCTTCTCCCTCTCCCTGCAGCTCTCCCTGCTTGTGTGCTCGTGCGCTATCTGTATCTGCTGAATGAATGAAAAAAAAAATCTTAAAAAAGAATTTGTGAAGGCTTATGTTTCCTTGGTTAGAAATCTAGGAGCTTGATCGTCAGGCCACTGCCAGACTCTCTTCCCAAGTGGCTGGGCTCTCCTCCATTCCCATCAGTAGTACCGGAGAGTTCCAGGTCTTTGGCATCCTCACCAAAACCTTACCAAAAAAGCCTTTTTAATTCTGGCCATTCTAATAAATGTGCAGTGGTGTTTTATTGTGGTTTTAGTTTGTATTTCCCTAATAACTAAAGATGTTTAAGTAGCTTTTCTTGGACTCATTTGCCTCTCATGTATCTCCTTTGGAGACATGGCAAATCCAGTCTTTTTACCCACTCTTAAAAACTGGATTGTGTTCTTGTTGTGTTGTAAGAGTTCTTTATATATTTTGGATATAAGTCCTTTCTCATATATATAGTTTGCAGATGTTTGTCTCCCAGTCTGTGACTTGTCTTTCATTTTCTTAAGGCGGTCTTCTGGGGGGCCAAAGTGTTTAATTTTGATGAAATACAATTTTTCCACTTTTAAATTTTGGGGTTTTGTGGGGGTTTTTGTTTTGTTTATCCTAAGAAATTGTTGCCTACCCCAAGTCATAGTGACTGTTTTCTTACAGAAATTTTATACTTTGAGCTCTTACACTTAGGCCTATGATGCATTTTGAATCAAGTTTTGCATATGGTGTCAGGTAAGCATCAGATCTGTTTGCCTTTGTGTGTAGATAACCACTTGTTCCAGCACCATTTGTGGAAAAGACCATCTTTTCTCCAGTGAGTCACCGATGCAGCTTTGTTGAAAATGAAATTGACAGTATGAGTGGGACTGTGCTCCTGGACGCTGCTCTCGCACTGCTGTCCATCTAGCCCCCTTCCAGTACTTCACCGCACCGTTACAGCAGAGTCCTGATAGCAGTTAGTGGAAGCCTCCAGCTTTGTTCTGTTTCAAAATTCTTTGGTTTTTCTAGCTCTTTTGCATATCTTTATAACATTTAGAATCAATTGTTAATTTATACAAAGTATACTAGGTGTTTTGATTAAGGTGGCTTTGAATCCTATAGTGATCTATAATCACTTTGGAGGAGAAACATTTTAATGTTGAATCTTCCAATCTGTGAACATGGTCTATCTCCCCAATTACTTAGGTCTTTTTTTTTTTTTTTTTTTTAAAGATTTTATTTATGTATTTGACAGAGAGAGAGAGATCACAAGTAGGCAGAGAGGGAGGGGGAAGCAGGCTCCCTGCTGAGCAGAGAGCCCAATGCAGGGCTCAATCCCAGGACCCTTAGGTCATGACCCAAGCCGAAGGCAGAGGCTTTAACCCATTGAGCCACCCAGGCGCCCCTCTTTTTAATTTCTATTAGCAATGTTTTATAAGTTTGCAATCTTGCAAATTTCCAAGTGTTTCATGTTTTTAATATTATAAATGGCTGTCTTTATAATTTGATTTTTCATTGCCATTATGGACAAATAATTTTTTATATTGAACTTGTATCTTGCCACTTCGCTAAATCCACTTACTCCAGTTGCTTTTTTGTAGATTCCTAAAGATATTCTACGGTCTTCTGTATTATTGCCTATGAATACTTAAGACAGTTTTACTTTTTCCTTCTCAAGCTGTATGGTTTTTTGGGTTTTTTTGTTATTTTGTGTGTGTTTTTGTTTTTTTGGGTTTTTTTTTTTTTGCCTTTTGCAATGCTTAGGACCTCTAATACCACATGTGTGATAATAAGTGCTATCATATAAATGAAGTACAGATATATACCTAGTTACTGTTGTCTTAGATATGAGGAATTGAAAGACCAGGAATATTCTATCTAATAACTTGGGTTAATTTTTCAAACACCTCTCCCTACTTAACCCTTTGTGGAACCTCTCTGTACTGGTGAGCTTCTAGCTAGGTCTAGGAAAACAGGTGAGAACCCCTGGTTTTTATCATACATTAAGACTTCAGGTCTTTACATACTACTGATAAACACTGGAATGTAGAAAAGCCAGACCCCGCTATTAAGTGTAACCTCAGCTGAGTGAGTACTGGTGTTGGAAAGTAGTAATTATGTTAGTCTCCCACATGGCTCCAAGACTCGGGTCACAGCTTTCTCCTTAGCCTGAGGATGCAGACTAGCAGAAGGTCAGCACCCCCTGCTATACTCAGGAATCCTCTATTAGGTGTCTGCATTCTCACTCAAGTTCAGCATCTCCCCTTACCCCCGTTACCCACTGATGTATATTTCTACAAATAGGAAACATTCCACTACTAATAAAAAGGACTTTTCTCATACACCTCTTTAAAAAATTCCTGTTCTTTTTCTGGTATGTGAAGGGATTGGGATTGCTGAGAAGGCAGGCTGAATTAGAGGTCTGGCAGGCCACGCTGTCCAGTCCAGCCAGGCTCATAACTGCCTCACTGGGTCAGATACAATGAGAAAGGATTTTCTTTGGTAAACTTAGGAGCCACCAGAGTTTTCAGGCAAAGTTGCAGTGTTGGCAGAGCTGGTCTTTGGTTTCTTCCCTTTAAAATTCTTCCTGCCTAATCCTAGTCATTTTATGCCCTCTCACTGTCTGCTAATTATCTTTAAGATAATCTTTATCTTAAAAAAGATCAGCAAGATCTTTCTTCAGTCTCCAAAGGAGGAATAAACACTTTTCAATACCCTAATCAAATCTCCTTCTGTAGGGACACAACTTAAGGCAGTTACTGTTCTAAGTAAGTCACTATGTAATATGATTTAGAGCAAACTATTTCTACTTAAATTTAAAAATCACTGTAGTAGATAACATTCACTAATCACTTACTAAGGATGACCTCAAATAATTCTCCCAAAGGTTGTGTATGTTTCCAAGGCCACACGTTTAACAAGGGGTATAATTAGACAAAGAACCCACAGTCTTATCTGATTCTAGAACCCAGGTCTTAAACACAATTCCCATGGCTTCCTCTGCTTAGAATCATCCCTGTAACCCTGTCTTTTCCTGAGTGTGGTCCCCCAAGCCTCTCCATCAGATCAGACTCTGCTGGCGTGCCTGTTAAAGTCTGAATTTCTTGCTCTTGCCCATACATGCTAAATGACAATCTTTGGGAATGAAGCCTAGGACTCCTCATTTCGCCTAGTTCCCCAGGTGATTCTTAGACCACTAAAGGTGGAGAACCATGCCACAGCCTCTCTTCCTTGGCTAAGGAACTCATCTCTGCAGTTTGTAAGGGAACTGCCACTAAATTTTAACTCTGTGTTCTCTATAGGAGCCTGTAGGCCACCTATTCAGATAAATTTAGAAAATAAAGTCTTCCTTTTCCATGCAGCTGTTTCTAACAGTTAGGCGACTTTGATTTTTACTCAGAATGCTACTTCATAACTCGGAACCTGAATGAAACTTTAGAGAAAATTTTTTCTTTCCCCAAATGAAGACTTAAGAAAAGAAAGAAAAGGAAAAAAGGCGAGGGGGCACCTGGCTGGCTCAGAGGAGCACGTGAATCTTGATCTGGGGGTCGTTGGGTGTAGAGATTACTTACATAAAAATAAAACTTTAGAAGAAAAAATAATCCTTGACATTTGATATTTCTTAATGTATACTGTATTAGTTCCCTAGGCTGCCATTAATAAAATTACACAAACTCAGTTCTGGAAGCCGGGAGCAGGTGCTGGCAGAGCCACTCCTCGCCCAGAGCTCCAGAGGAGAATTCTTCCTTGCATCTGCCAGCTTTCTCCGGGCTGCCTGGTGTTCCTTAGCCTGTGGCCACATTACTCCCATCTTTGCATCCGTTTTCACGTGAAGATCTTCTCCGTATCAGTGTCCTTTTGTGTCTCTAAGGGTATTCCTGTTGGGTTTAAGTCTCACCTGAATTCCGTATGATCTCATCTCAGTCCTTAATTACGTCTGCCAAGATGCCAAGACCCTATTTCCAAATGAGGTTATGTTTGGAGTTCTGGTGGATGTGAGTTTTCAGAGACACTATTCATCCCACTACATATATTGGCTTCCCTAATATAGGTTATTCTCCCAGTTTAAATTTCAGGATTGGTAGCTATTTATCCAGATGTTGACTCTTCTTCTAAACTATTGTTATTGAAGTAAGAGTTGACACACAATGTCAGGTCAGTTTTAGGTGTACAAGCAGTGATTTGACAGCTCTCTACCTTATGCTGTGCTCACCACAAGTGTAGCTAGCGCCTGTCACCACACAATTCTGTTCCAGGACCACTGACTGTATTCCCCATGCTGCACCTTTTATTCCCATGACTTCATTCATTTCATACCTGGAAGTCTGTCATCCAATTACCTTCACTCATATTGCCCATCCTCCATTCCTCACCCCACTGGTAATGACTAGTTCTTATTTATGGGTCCGTTTCCCCTTTTGTTTCTTTATTCATGTTTTCGGTTTTTTTTAGATTCCATGTAAAAGTGAAATCACATTTTTCTTTTATTTCACTTAGCATAATATGCTCCAGGTCCATCCATGTTATCATAAATGGCAAGATCTCATTTTAAAAAAAAAAAATTTTTTTTTATTTGACAGAGAGGGATCACAAGTAGAGAGGTAGGCAGAGAGGGGGAAGCAGGCTCCCCGCTGAGCAGAGAGCCTGATGCGGGGCTTGGCCCAGGACTCTGAGATCATGACCTGAGCCGAAGGCAGAGGCTTAACCCACTGAGCCACCCAGGCGCCCCAAGACCTCATTTTTTATGGCTGAATAATACTCCCTTGTGTATATAAATACACTACATCTTTATTCACTCATCTGTTGATGGACATGTAGGTTGCTTCCATATCTTGGCCCTTGTATATAATACTGCAATAAATATAGAGGTGCATATAACATTTTGAGTTACTGTTTTCACTTTCTCTGGGTAAATATCCAGTAGTGGAATTACTGGATCATATGGATTTCTCATTTTGTTTTTTTGAGGAACCTTCATACTGTTCTCCACAGTGGCTGCACCAAGTTACGTTCCCACTATCAGAGCATGAGGGTTCCTTTTTTTCTCTGCGTCTTTACTAATACTTGTTTCTTCTATTTTTTATTTTAGCCACTCCCACAGGTGTGAGGTAAAAATCTCACTGTAGTTGACTTGCATTTCCCCAGTCATGAGTGTGTTTATAACTGACTTTCAACAGAAAGTCCAGTTATTATTCCAGTGACTACCTTTGTGCTGATTCCTAGGAATTGATCCCTAGGTGGAAAAGTTTTCTCCCTCCACTTCCTGTTCCTGAGGACTGTTTCCAAAGAAAGCATCTGCTTTTTAATACAGGATTGACCTTATTGGCCCCCAGTCCTGATTCCACCCCTCTGCTGCTCAAGTGTAATAAACTACTAAACAGCCGGGCTTGATTATCAGCCCCGACCTCTGCTTTCTGATGAAGCTTGACAAAGTTCACTAGAAAACAAATTCACTCTTAATAGCTCTTCCCTACCCCCAGTCCTCATTGATGCTTTGGAGAGTATGGTTTTGAGAATTTGGTCAACACTAAGGAAGTTCTGGTTGAACTTTGGGGAAATCTTTAGAAGAATCTTTATCCTCTCTCATCTAAGGCATAAAATACTGAGAAAAAACATTGTTACATGCAATATTCTCTTCCCCAGTCAGTACTTGATTCTAGAAGACTCCATGGGATGCAAACAAATGAGTTTTCTGCCTGACAGAGCAAGTAGCAGGCCACAGTTACTCAAAACCAAGAATGTAAGGCTATAGATGTAGACTGCCACCTATGTGGTATTCTGATCATGTAAAAAGGCATAGAGTACTAGGGTTAGTGTCCAATTCTGTGTAATGTTACCATCGGTCTTTGAGCTTTATCCATATACAATTTAAAAAGTACAAAAAAGAAGACAACATGCCAAAAGGAAAAAAATTTAACCTCTTTTGGCCAGAAGTATCAAAATGGCATACAGTGTTGTTATCAGTAGGTCAGCTTTCTTTGAAACACATTCTTCTGAACTACATAAAATCTATTTACTTTTTGTTATTTTGTTTTAAGCTTCAAAAGATACTCCATATACTGTGTAAGAATAGAGCCTACTGTTCTTCTGCCATCTTGGAAGAACCTGAAATTTTTGTTCTTTGGTTGAGCTACACACAGCCCAATTCTTTATCCTCTTGGTAGAAAAAGGGTTACAGTCCCGTAAGATAATCCCTGCACCCCAACAGTGGCACCCTTTGCTGCACAAATGAGGAACTGGGCATACAGAAGATCTGTGCTTGAGAATTCATCTTGTGAAGTTTTGAGTATATCCCAAATTTTTTTGAGGGGAAGGAGGGGCTGAGGGAGGGCTGAGAGAGAGAGAGAGAGAGAGAGAGAGAGAGAGAATATGAGAATCTTAAGCAGGCTCCACGCCCAGCGTATGGATTTCACAACCTGAGATTATGACCTGAGCTGAAGTCAAGAGTCAGATGCTTAACCAGTTAAGCCACCCAGGTGCCCCAAGTGTTCCCCATATTGATCCATTTTCTTCACCACCAGCACTACCCACCTTGCCTTATACTTTGGCTTACAGGACTTGTTAAAACAAATAACAAAGACAAGAAAGAACACATTATGACTATTTCTACTAAAGAGCACGAGGCCCTAAAATATATTCCTTGGTGGAATGAAGAAGTGGGCACAGGCATAGCCCTGTGCTCAGGAATCTCTCCCCATATGCCTTCCGTCACCCAGAGGGTCTGGTGGTTTAAGAAGCCCCTATTGCGGTGTGCGTGCAGCTGTGGTCGGACCACTCCTGGTCGATCAGGGAAGCCTTGTTTTACTGAGATCGCTAAACCTTACACTGAAGTCAAGCTCACTGAATGGGAATTCGAATTCCTAAGGGACTAAAAACAAGGCAATTTAGTTCTTGGATCATCAGAGGAGAGTGACACGAGCCTAAGGTGGTTTCCCAGCCACTTCTGACAGGCCCGTATGGCTCCCGACGCAGGGCCAAGGGCAGGGAAAGGACAGAACTCATCTGCAACCAGAGACCTTCACCTTCCACTGTCCTGCTCTTGAAGACAGCAGCTCGCCCTACATGCCGTTAATAATACCCCATCCTCATCCAGACTTTTTCTTTCAGAGGAGAAAAGGATGAAATATGCAGAGAACACTGCTTTGTGCAAAATCAGCTACACAATAAAGATAGAGGGAGAGTAGTAACACTGTCCTTTGCTTTGTGGGCAGCTTCTTTTTTTCTTCAAGTTGAGCTGTATTGTTATTCGCATAAATTTTTAAAGATTTGCAGGCTTGTAACTTAGATACTCCCGTGTAGTCTCTGTAGCCGCCACGGGGCGGCGCGCAGGGCCTGGCTCGCGACTGAGGGCATCAGGAGTGCATGACGGAACTCCACAGAGGAGCCAGTCGTTTAGGCCTTGAATAAAACTGACAAAACTCTTAAGTAGAACCTGTGTACGGTGTGCTTAAAAGGTAAATAATAGTGTAATATTCAAAGAAACTTGAATAAAAACTTGAAGATCTTTCATGTGCACAGTACTGGTTTCATTACTGAGTACAGTACATTGCTTTTATAAACTGCTGACAGACACCTTCTCTTATTTCTGCCAACTCTCCAAGGGAGCCTTATTCCCAGATGAAGTTGAGGAACCTGAGCTCAGGGAGGTTAAGAAGTGATGTGGTTAATGAGTCACTGTGCCTAGGTGTAAAACCAGGCCAGTCTGACTCTGTAGCTCCCGTTCTTAATATGCGGTCCTTGGAAGGTAGAGTAGGATGAAAGGCTTTGAGTCAGACCCAACTGATGGCTGAGTAACTATGATCTTCAGCAAGTGACTTAACTTCTCTGTGCCTCAGTCTCTACAACTATCAAAGAGGGATACTATCACAAGGGTTGTTAAAGATCATAATGTTTTAAAATGACCGTATCCTGATAAGCTCCATCAGGGCAGAGAGACTCCTTTTGTTCACCGTCGTGACCCCAAAACCTACCGCTGTGTCTGGTATAGTGAGTATGTGCTCAAAAGACAACTCGTTAAATTAAAAATGCCTGGCACTTAGTAGGCCATAATAGTAATGTCCAAGTGTATTACCAGTCCTCTTCAATCTTAATGTCAGAGCATAGAGACTAATGTGTGGTCTCCAGTCTCATTTACTTTGAAGACCAGCAAATTAGCAGAGTGTGCATGTGCTGACACTTTGGATCTTGGATCTTTTAATCTGTTACTGATTCATGGTCCCGTGGTTTTGGAACATCTAAACAAATTTGTTGAGTTCAGCATTGACAAATTGTATTTTGTTATTGCTCTTGTTTTCCCCCATTGCATTTTGAATGTCTTCTCGCAACATCATTTTAACACTTTTCTTTTGAAGAATAATGAACAGAGTATGAATTTTTCAAATAGGCAAAGTAAATTCATGTCATCAATAACAATCTACAGATGCACAAGTGTAAGTGGCAGTCATGCTCAATAGGTCCTGGAATGAACTTGGACCTGGGATTCTTGTCCTTTTACTTCATAGTACGTTGTTTTGTTTTGTTCCTTGCTGTCTATTTTTGCTTTGTAATCTCTGCACTAAAATCCCTGTGATTAAGGAGGCGTGGCACGTGAGGCCAGCTGCTAGGTTGGCCAGTCTATAAAACCTAGCACCTGTGCCCTTTGTCCTGCTTACACAGTAATGACATAATAGTTTCCATTTCTGGTGAAAGTAGACTTAGTAGTGATATTTGATGATTTTAATTGAACACAAAATTTTATCAAACACTATATTATACTATCAAGCATAGTATATTTGCATATACACACTCTACTATAGTTTGTCTATAGTATGGAAATCTATGCAGTTTTATGGGTCCATTCACATTATTCTTTTAATCTCTCCTGTATTTGTTTCCTTTGCTGTCATCTTAAATACGCATGCTTTTTCCCTTAATCACATTCATAGAGTTTAGTATTTTTTTATCTCATCAAGTAACTTTCTTAGTTTTGTTTCATTAATTATTCCTTTTATCTGTAATAATTTTTTCCCATATAATTCCCTTTAGATTCTCCCCACCCCCCACCATTTCCAGGATTAGTAATTTTTTCTTTTCGTTTTTCCTCTTTAGTAAAGAAGCATTAACCTTCACTCTATCTCATTGATTCTGTTTTCATTCTTTTAAAAATAGTTTATAATTTTCATACTGAGTTCACCTTTCACTGAGGGTTATCTAAAAGTGTTCTGCTAAAGAAGGACACACGTGCACATGCACATTTTTTAAAATGGGATTTTGATGTGAGAATGGATTATAATATCTCAACTTTTACAAAATATTTCTAAATCTTGTCACCAATAATCAAATATTTAATCAGTGTTCCATGGATACTACCCGTCTGAAGTATTTTTGAAAGATTTATAGATCTAGATAATCTTATTAAATCACATTTATCAAGTTAATTCAGTTCTTTTATGTAATTGATGATTACTGGTGACCTATTATGAAAGGCACAAAAGCCTACACTATTAAATTCTCTTTGCATCTCTATTTTTCTAGGACTTTGGTTCACAGATGTTTGACCAGTATTTGTGTTAAGAAGTTGTTTGATCTTATCCGTACATGCTGAAAAGATACTTGATAAATTTTAAGCCATTCCTAATAGAAATTAACTCATAAAACAGACTACTATTTTACCAAATCTCAACAGGAAGGATCTCCTACTCAAGACCTAAACCCACTGTCCTTTTTATTAAAAGTAAGTGCTAGTGAAAGCACTAAGACTAAAGAGGAAAAAACTGAACATAAAATTTGTTTTGCTGCTGATAGAAAATCTAAAAAGTCAAAGAATGTAGTAAAAAAGAAACCAAATTTAATAAATGGGTTAAAATGGCTAAATCTAAATACTCAGCAAACGTTTTTCTCTGCTGAGGCAGTGATTGCCTAAAAGCAGAAGAATATGTGTTCCATTCACAATAATGACAAAAATTCTTAATTATTAGGAATAATTTTTAAAAGGAAGTCACAGAAGCTGTGTGAAGACAACTGAAATCTTACTGAAAGACATAAGATTTGAGCAAACGGAAAAGCATACTTTTTCCTTAAAGGAAAAGACAATATAAAAATGTCTGTTCTTTCGAAGTTATAATGTAAATATAATGCAAATGCAATTTCAGGATAAGTTGGGGGGTGGTTATTTTAGAATTGAATTAAATAAATGCTCTTAAGCTTATCTTGAAAACATAGTTGCCAGCAGGAGTCAAGTATAGTAGGAAAAACAGGCAGATTTGCTTTACCAGGTATAAGTCATTAAGGACATCAGTCAGTATGGCCTTGGAGCAGGAATCAATACAAGTGGAGCAGAAGGGAGAACGGAAACTAGATGTTTATATTTTTGAGAATTTAATGTATGACCGAGTTGGTATTTCAAAACTGTGGAGAAAAAAAGGGTCATTTAATAGAGGATGCTAGAAAAACTGACATCTATCAAGAGAAAATTAAATAGTAAAATTAAATGGAAAAGTGTTTTTCATCTTGCAGAATAAAAAACATGCATACAGTTGAGAGGCAGGGTAGACAAAAACAAGCACCAAAAAGCTGTAATAGAAAAAGAAATGAGCTTGTATAGACACAGACACACACACGCAAGTATTGGAAAAGATGCCATAAATCAAGACAATAGATCATGGATTTGTAAACATTTTCAACAAAAAATATAGAGGATTAATAATTCATGATAAGGAAGCTTTGCAAATTGACTAAAGAGAAACAAACAGCATATAGGGACTGGATAGAAGGAAGGAAGCTGCTTTCACAGAGCAGTAAATCCAACAAAATCAGTTCACTGTGGCTAAGGAAACACTGGTGACCAGCTGATAAAATCATTATGGAAGATACAGAACATATGGTAGAGGGTAGAGTCCTTACAAACCATAAGATAAAAAACTGAGTTTTCAAAACAGGCGAGGCTATCTAACCAATATATACTTCCAGTGGACTTGTTTAGCTAATCAAAGACCTACAAAATAAAAACTGGTATACTTTGGCAACTTTATAAAAAATTATAACACCAAGCATTAGTAAGTGTGAAAAGAAAGTCCTGTCATATATTTCTTGTGTTTAAATTGAACATTCCAGGGGGCAGTTTCCTTTATGTAGCCAAAAGTCTGTTACAGTGTTCATATCTTTGGATATAGCAATCCAGTTTATTGGAATTTATCTAGAAAAATCACTATCATTAGTTACAAATAGATCAATTTAAGTGTTGTTTATGTGGAAACAGCCTAAATACCTTAAAACAAAGGAATTTTTAAGAGTTCTATGTAAGCAAATACTATGCATCCATAAAGTGACATTTTAGAAAATCTTTAATGGCATTTTTGGAAAGATATGTGAAAAAACAAGCTATAAAAGAGTACGTATAACGTGGCCCAATTTGTTAAAAGTTTATAGATCTTTTTCAAGACATGTTTTACATGCATCTGTGTGTATATACGCACGTGTGTATGTGGCCTCAACAAGTATATACTATTCTGATCTTGCCTTAGATGATCTAGTAATATATCAATATTGCTAATTGCAGAAAACGTGAACATGTTTTCATTCTATCTAGAAACTTATTTTGGTAGACCCAGAGAATCAGTGCCCATCAGAAGAGATTTTCAGAACTGAAAAGATCCCTGCATTTACACAAACACCAAAAGTTCAACAGATTTAGGATAGGAAGGCAAAAATGTATGTCCCTGAAATTACCTGTAAGAACCAAATTCAGGTTGGATAAGCAAGACTGTTCATAAATATACCATTTTTAGTTTCCCCTTTCCAGTTGAAAGTTGATTTTTAAGCACAGGATGGTCCTTTCTTAGAAAAAGCAGAGGTACTAATTTTGACTTTTAAAAAAATCAAAGCAGAATGGGGCAGGAGGCCAACAGTCCTGGAGCACACATCATCACCTTCTAATTCTGAATGCCACAAAGGATTAAGATCTACACTTAGCTGAAAATGGCTAAGGATGAGTTGGTAGGGGTTGAGAGAAATGTGTGTCGTGTAATGAATTAGGGCCTTCCCACTAGAGCCAAGGCCAGTCTCCTTAACGCTTTGCTTCCATGCTGTGGGAGAGGTGTGAGTGCAAACCAGAGACTAAACCACAAGGTAGGTGTGCTGCAGCAGACGTGGAGTCTCCCCCAGAGGAAGACCAAGTCCAGAGACGGAAGGAAGGTCAGGAGTAGCAGCCTAAACCTCAGCTCCCTCCAGACGCTGTAGGTGATCACCCACCCAGAGGATTAAGAACAAGAATCAGCACACACCACATGCCAGGCACTTCTCTGAGCATTTTATAGCCCTTCTCCTCATTGATCCTCACAAAACCATGGAAGGGTAGGTAGTGTTATTATCTGCATTTATAGAGGAGGCTTGTGGTGAATGTGTTCAGGTCAGAGAGCTGATGCCGGGCAGGACCAGCAGGGGTCTGTCTCTACTTCCCATTTCTTAAGTACGTACTCAACTTATACAGAAGGACAAATGAATAATAATCTCAGTAGGAAGCAGTTTTTTTCCCTAAGAAAATGGTTCTGAGTCCTAATACCAGCTGATTTTAAGTGATTCATGCATGCCCTCTTATTTTGAAGCTGAGAGGTATCTTACTTATTGGTATTTTTTTCTGAATATACCTAAATCTGTCCATTCCAAACCATTCTTCAAAATGTGCTGACTAGTGCCAATTTGTCAAGATTATTAGCCGTGTACTAGTATAGGTCAGTGTTAAAGTGACACAGTGAGTAATTGTTGAGTTACTAAGTCCAGCTTTTATCATCTTGGTGTAATTTTTTTTTAATCTGAAAAACTGCACAAATCCAGCAGCCTCAGCATTTTCTCTTAACAAAAATGCATCTTAGATGACAAGCTACTTTATTTAAAACCCTCCAATATAGGTTGTTAGATCGATGGATTTAGACCTGGCTAATAGAAAATAGGCTTGTGTATTTTTAATTTTTGTAAAGCAAGTGTTAAAGTTGAAATCCAAAATAAATTATGTTTCTGTGCATTTTGCATATGTTTTATTGTAGAATGGGGAAAGAAAATAAGAGTTGAAAACTGAAATTTAAGGCCACTTTGGGTGAAGAAGTAGTTTGTTTGTTATTCTGACACTGAACTATAGAATTGGATGTGTGCTCTTCAGCAGCTGTGGGCAAACCAGGATTTCTTCACGCAGTTCTTTCATTTGAAACATACAAATGTGTAAAGAATTGGTTCTCTCCCACTCCCAGTGAGATTTTCATATTGAAATAGGACTCTTGTAATAATCGTGGGCTCAACTTGATGTGCTTGGAGACACCTTCTGCATATTACATTTGCAAATTGCAGTCATATCTTTTAAAGCCTCTGTTGGTTACTTAAACTTGACAGAAGTATTAAAGATTCCCTTAGTCTCAGTCTTAGACTAAAAATTAAGATGTGAAATAAATGTTTGCCCTGTTCTTCCAGCGGGAAAAAAAAAACCCTGTGTGGGCCCACATGAGTGTGGCTGTTCTAACATAGTGGTAGCCTAACAAAGTGTGAAGCTTTCCAGAAGACACAGCATTAGGAACAGATCATTTTCTGAGCACCATATAGGCAAATGGCAGGTGGCTAGATAACATCAAGATCTGTAATCTCATCTAAAAAGCAAGGAGATCTTAAAAAAAAAAAAAAAAACCACACACACACACCAAACTTTTACTGATGGCAGCCGTCTTAATTTGCATATTTAAAAGGATATTGTTTTCATACCAGAAGATTTCAAGACTATCCTGTGTCCTTGAAGGAACTTCTCTTTTCTTATTCTATTATTACATTATTTTAGCCCTCTTAACAAGCTGGTTAATGAAATAAAGGCACATTTCAGCTTCTGAATATCCATTTCATCACTGTCATTTGGGAATGAAGTAAGCCCTGCTCACCTTTACTTGTTTCCTTTTCAGAGCAAACCAACTCTCTGGTAGGAACGGCTCCTAGACGAGAGGCCAAGGGGCCAGGAGGGGTCTTGAGAGGGTCATGTGAAAAGTAAGCTCCTTTATTAGCAATAAGGAGCTCTGTGTGGCTTTGGGTTGTTTGGAGACAGGAAACTTAATATAAACTTTACAAGTATCAAGATACCTCAGGGCATAAAAACCTTTGTCCCTTTCCTCCTCTCTTGCTCTGGCTGGAATGCTTTTCTGAGTCCCTCTAATACTTAAGCACAGGGCAATGGTATATATACAAGGTATAAAGCTGTCATTCCTTCCTCCTCCCCAGTTCTTCCTTTCTCACTTTATTGCCTTTAGTTTCTCAGTGTTGCTCTTGTTTGTAATAGAAGTAGTATTTTAGTTACGTTGAGTTCTGTCATTCCAAAGTCCTAAATTCCAAAAAAAGCAATTTATTGGAAATCTTTTTGGAATATTGCTTTTAAGGTGACACCCCATTACCCAAGATTGTTGTAATTCTTTCAGAACTAAGAATCTATAGCACGCAAGTTAAAAAAAAAAAAAAAAAATCTCAGGCAATAGGTAGGTCTTATTAACTGAATATAAAAGTTGTAGTCACGCTAACATTAAGAACTTTCTTTTTGCCCAGCACTATGCAAAGAGCTTTCTATATATTAGTTCACCGCATTGTTATGACAACCTCATGTAGAAGGCATTATAATTCCCTTCCGAATTTTTAGGTGAGAGGATGCCAGACCGTAAACATATTGGTCAAGCAAGCATTTCTGGAACCTATTTCAAGTGCAGGGCATTGTGATGGGTACCAAGGATCTAAAGCAGAGACATGGTCCTTTCCCTTTCTGGTACTTTATGATGCCCTGGGAGACTGGGTTTCCATGAGCTTCTAGTAATAGAGGACAGGATGGCAGGAGTACCCAAACAACACAGAACATGTGTCCCGAGCATGTCAGGGGGCAAGACCACTCTGGGCCTGGATACTTGAAGAAAGCTCTTCTTAGAATGCAATCTCCTCGAGACTGGAGATAGAGTTTGAAGAGAGTGGAGAGAAAAGATTTCAGGGAAATCTTATATTTGAGGCAAAGAGAACATTCCTGGCAATCTTGTGAAATAGCAGTCTGAGTAGTTGTTGTGTAGAAGGCATGAGGTCCCTCATTGGTGTCATCGGGGCTCAGGCCAGTAACACCCTGGACGGTAGTACAGAGAGGGTATGTGAGTGCGGTCCCCGCAGATACCATGCCGGCACCGGTGGGCTCCTATGAGCTCAAGTCAGAGGGACTAATTAGAACCCTACGTGCTAGTATTACGATTCAGTAACCCATGTTAGCAGCCAACATTTACTGAGTACTTCTGTGTATCAGACCCTATTTTACGTGTTTTTATGTGTATTATCTCATTTAATGCCCACAACAACTCTGTGCACTAGTTTGTAGATAGAGGAACCAAGCAAGCGACAGAGACAAGTCCGTCAGTCAGTAAGAGGCAGGACCGAAGATTTGAATGCAGGCAGTCTGCTTCCACAGCCCTCCATGCTCCACACAGCAGTGTTTCTAGGATTTTTCACTTAGGATCATTTCTCTAAGTGGAACTGACACGGTCTCAAACCTTGCCATTTGTATCCTGAATAGACACGTGTTTGCACACACTCCCTTCCCTATGGGCTGTCCAGAAGAAAGTAGAAAGCGAAAGCAGTGTAGTTTCTTACTAGTATAGCCCTAGCCTTTTGAGCACTGAGAAGCCCCTGTGGAAAAAGGTGGGCTCACACGAGCAGCTGCTGAG
>CM053610.1:96778127-96790167 GCA_028646535.1 Procyon lotor | reverse complement strand
CGGGCTCTCTGCGCAGCAGGGAGCCTGCTTCCCCCTCTTTCTCTGTCTGCCTCTCTGCCTGCTTGTGATCTCT
Source organism: Procyon lotor (assembly GCA_028646535.1). Classification (NCBI taxonomy): domain Eukaryota; kingdom Metazoa; phylum Chordata; class Mammalia; order Carnivora; family Procyonidae; genus Procyon; species Procyon lotor. The sequence continues at coordinate 96,790,094 of CM053610.1, read as the reverse complement.
CTCTCTGTCAAATAAATAAATAAAATCTTTAAAAATAAAAAAAATAAAAAATAAAGCGGTTTCTAAAAATCAAAAGGAACATGAAGCAAATGAACATAGCATATCGAGTTTGTGGATTAATTTTGCAGAGAGGAATTACTTCAGGTAATTGTAGGGTATGTACTTAATAGCATATATCCTAAGGACAAAAAGAATTACAAAAAAAATCTCAGATTGTTTTTGTTGTTGTATTTGTAGTAATGATAGCAAGTTATTGCATTTTTTTAAAGATAAATCATACGAGTAATTATGATGTTGCTAGGAACCAGGATTTTCATTGTAAAAGAAAAAAATATATATAAATATAAAAATCTTAAATTTAACTAAAATCCCCATCATTCTAAATTTGAACTGAAAATAGGAATGAATTAACGATGAATGGATCAGCAGAGCCGTGAGCGGATGGTTGTGTAACTCGTGATGGGTGTATGATTGTCCATCATTCTGATCTCTCTAAATTGCGTCCACTTTGAATAATAGACAATTAAAAGAAATTGCTGCCTGACAATCTATCTCAAGAGATCCATACATGTTTCTGGTCCCTCGACTGATTGGAAGAAGGCAGCATGAGCCTGAAGAAGAAAACAGGACGTGGCGTGCAGGGGCCCGATCTAGTACAAGTTTCTTCATAGCAGTGGGGCTCTCAGCAGATCCCCTGCTCTAAGGCTCGGGGCCAGTCCCAGGGCAAGTTGCTGCCCCTCAGCCTGTCCTGGGCCTTCCAGCAAAATGCCAGGTAGACACAAGATGAGCGTGCATTAATATACCCAGCTCTTCTGCCTCAAGACGTCCACCTGCTAACTTTCCCTGGAAATCCCCTTGTAGGGGCCTCCCAGGCACACCCCTCCCCCCACTCATACCCCCCCACCCCTCACACAGGTGCATGGACAGTGCTCCCTCTGGCTGGGTCCCCAGGCACAGCCTCTGCCTCCCTCTGAGGCCAGGGCTCTCCAACCAGATTACCTGGATCGCCTGTGGGGCTTTAATACCTGTAGCCGGGCCCCGCTCCCTGAGACTCTGATTTAATCAGACTGAAAATCCGGAGCTGCCAAGGCTCCCCAGGTGACTGAAATCAGTGCATCGGCCTTCTTCGAGCTCAGACTGAGGGCATTCACTTTCAAGGCCACAGTGCCCTCCCCTGAACGACGAGCATTTGGTCTTAGATGTTCCAGAAATCTGGGATGATTTATGAGCTGATTTAATTCAGTAAATATTTATTAACTGCTTACTGGATGGAGAGCCCAGGCTTAGGACTGGGGAGGGAGCCAAGATAAATAAGCTTTATTCTTTGCGTGTTTGCTTTCTTTCCTTTCCTCCACCCACTGTTTACGAAGCACCACCTTCCAGGTGTGAAGCCAACTGGACAAAAATGAAGAGGGTAAATAAGAGAAGGCATCCTGTCCAAAGGCATGGCCCTGTCCCTGGTGCCAACGTTTGGGCACAGACGGGACCAGAGGCTCCCTGATCACAGCCGGCAAATGCAAAGGCTCCAGCCCTGTGAGCGTTCTGCCCACCGCCCGAGTGGATGGTCGTGTATCTCGTGATGGGTGTATGAGCGTCCACCATTCTGATCTCTCTAAATTGTATCCACTTTGAATAATGGACTATTACAAGAAATCGCTGCCTGACAATCCACCTCAAGCGATCCATACATGTTTCTGGTCCCTTGACTGATAGGAAGAAGGCAGCATGAGCCTGAAGAGGAAAAACAGGGCGTGGCGTGCTGATTTGCACAGCAGCGGGTAGTTCAGTTTCCAGAAACTGGGGTGAAATGACAGCCACGGCCCACAGTGGGAACTCTCCATCCCATGGGGCGGCTAGAAAAAGCCGTCTTCTCTCCATCCCTGCACTCTGGGACACGGCCATCAGTGGGCGGCCCTTGCCGGGGAATCTGCTGCAGACTGGGTCCCAGAGAGGGGGTCCCAGGGAGGGGGTCCCGGGAGGGGGCGGGACTGCTCAGAGGGTGTGAGTGCACAGTGACAGCTGCATGGTTGGGCCTGCAGCCAGACGCCAGCACACATGGGGCTTTGAGGAAGAGTGAGGTCATTCTGAGAAGAGTGGACGAACCCAGAGCCCAGCGCTCCTCTGCCGCGTCCGGGTCTGGAGATGACTTCATTTGTCCTGAGGCTACACGGGACTGGAGGGCCAGCTGCCCTGAAGGGCCAGCCCCGGATTCTTGTTGGGACCGTCACCGAGGAGGGCAGGTCAGCTATGGGTCCCTCCAAGGAGGTTGCTATGGGCAGTAACTGGCAGAGAGAGGTGTCGCTTCGTAGGCGTCAGTCCCAGGCATCTGCAGGGACTCCTGGGCTCGGGAGGGTCCCACACTTGGTTCGCCGCTCTGCTGTCACCATCTGGAAGCTCTTCATAGTTTTCTGAACAAGGGGCCTCACATTTTCCGTTTGCCCTGGGCCCCGTGAATGATATGGCCAGTCCTTGCTGGAGGCCATAAACAGACCCAGGAAAGTCCGAGTCAGGGTCCTCGGTCCTGGCTGCACACAGAAAGCACCAGATGCTCTTTGAAAACTATAGGCAGCCAGTCCTCCCCAGAACAGGCCTGGCACCGGCCTCAGCACTGGGTTAAGCTTCCCCGGGTGGTTTTCATGCACAGCCAGGAGACCCAGAAGGCAGATCTGGAGGCCTGCTCTCCCAGGCTCTCGGCCTCGCAGGAAGTCTCAGTGGAGATGTGAGCACCTCCCCCCAAGGATGCAGCCCTGCAGCATCACTGCAAGGCTCTGAGAGCCTCACCCCTTCTGTCTCCCAGACCCCACACATCCCTGAAGGCAGAGACTCTGCACCCACACACAGCCGGTGCTCCAACACCTCTTCCTCCCAAAATCCTTTGAACTGAGAACCTGCATGCACCCTACACGGTGATCACTGCCTCTTGAAACCTCGGGGCTAAGACACCACACGCTCCCCGGTGCCCGCTGCTCCCACCTGCCAGGGGACAGGGCGGTAAAGGACTTGGGTTTCTGGCTGGATCCAGCTGCAACTCCAGAACTCCATCTGCACCACGGTCCCTTCAAAGACTAACTCGTTAGCAGCTATTATTTTAGTTATCTACTATTTTTCATAAACATAAAATTGTCATTTATTTTTGAAATCTCCATCATTTTCACAACATGTGAGGCTTGTTGCCTTTGCTTGTGGGTGTTCTGGTAAGCTCTGTGTTTAATTTCCGTGGAAGTCACCAAGAAGGAGCCTATGTCCCTGACACTGTGGTGAGACAGGGAACAAGAGAGCCCTCGACAATCCACCAAACCCACCAGTGCTTAGAGAATTGGACGGTGGTAGACGGTAGTCTTTTTTTTTTTTAATGTTATATCCCATTGGACTGGAATATTCTAGAAAAGTAGAACACCCATTTCGGGAATATTCTAGAACACCATTTTGGTCCTGAGCCCTCTTTACATTCTTAAAAAATTACTGATAAGCCCAAAATACTTTGATGAGCTCTATCAATATTTACCATGACAGATACTTAAGATGTTCACGTATTCATCTCATTAACATAATAAACCTATATGAGGCATTTCTTAGAACAGCTAACTATATTTTCTAAAACAGAAATTAGTGAGAAGCACGGTGTTGTGTTTTATTGTTCAAATCTCTTTCATGTCTGGCTTAACAGAAGACTGAATTTCCCTATCTGCTGCTGTGGTCAGTTGAAGATCACCTGTCATATAGTCTCTGGGAGGCCCCATAGCACACTTGGTCTGTGTGAGCGAGACAGGGGGCGAAAGAGGTGAAGAGCATCTTAGCGCTGTTCAAGATGGCGTCCATTGGGGGTGGGGCAAACAGGGAGTAACCCCGCCTGGACCTGATGGACTCTCTGAAAGGCCTGGCAGAGGTCCCGGATATAAGTGCCCTCGTCCAGAACGTCTGATTGCTCTGGCCTGTGATTTGGCAGCCAGGGAGGAGCGGGGAGACCCAGGCCTATGGTCCTCAGACCCAAGGGCCCCCTGACTCCAATGGCTTCACTCTGAGCAGGTGCTTTCCCCTCTCGGAGCCTTAGCTCCCTGGTCTGTGGATGAGGCCCCGCCCTCCATCAGTGGGTCTCAACCCAGGCTGCAGGGTAGGACCACGTGGGGAGCAGCGAGAACAGTGGAGAGTCAGCCCCCACTCCAGAACAAAGACACTAGGACGTGGGGGAAAGTACAGAGGAGCCAACCTCTGGGAGCGCCCAGAGCGATTCCAGCAACAGAGAAGCCGAGAGAAATGGGTGATAACCCGCAGAGTCAAGTTATGGCCACGAGTTCATCTTGGTATAAATAAATAATCGAACACCTACATAGATAGGAGAGCAGGCGTCGCTCCCTTAGGGCAGCATTCCAATCAGTAAATGTGGAAGAAATATGGGAAGAACAAACAGATCGCCACCCGGCAAACACCGAGGTCATTGTTACAGGCAAGGATCGCTGACAGGTACTAAACTCGGTGGGTAAAACGTCCGCGATGAGAAACGGGAAATCCATAGATCCTCACAGTCTCTCCCCATAAGACAGTAATTACAGAGGGAAAAGGAGTGACTTTGTAGCAGAGAAGTCCAGAAAACCTCCCCTTAGCTGAGTGACCTAGGTTCCCATCACCCGGCCTAAGACATAATGATACCATGCGCCCCCTGAGAAAGGCACCGCATTTTTGCTACAAATGCACAAACTTAGTCTAATCTTGAGCAAACGGGAGACAACCTCAGGGGGAGAGACATTTTACAAAGTAACTGGCCAATGTTAAAGTCATGAGAGACAAAGACTGAAAAAGTGGCTGCAGATTGGGGGACTGGAGACAAACACAAGGTGGGACCGTGGCTCAGACCCCAGCCAGTTCTGACTGTGTTCTGTGCATCCGTTAATATCCCTGCAGCCACGTTCGGTTCTTGGGTTCAACGACTGTGCTCTGGTTGTGTGAGATGGTAAGCTGGGGGCAGGGGGGAGGACGCGTGGTTCTTTCTCGTGGTTCCTGCTCCCCAGACAGCCACATGGGTCTTGACGCGGACATGCTGAGGCCCGAGATGTCACCGGATTTTCACTGTGGGAGAATGCCATTCAACCAAGCCATTGGCGCCCCATTCACTTTTCAGGAACCATCCCCGCAATCTTCCTACGGAGACTGGGAAGGAAAATAACAAGGGTGGGAGAAGCTGGGCCAGGGCTTCCTCTTTCTTGACTAGATGAAAAGAAGGTCAGGGGTTAGTAGTCTGTGGGCTGCCGAGGCCTTTCTTCAGCCTCACGTGGTGTTCATGGGGGCTCGGTCCCATGGCCGCCGGCTGGGACCCCAGGGGCGTTGTTGGTCAGGATGTTGACTCTCCTTCACATGGGCCTCTCCGCATGCCTGCCTCCGTGTGCTCCCGGCATGGTGGTTGGGCCCCAAGGAGAATGTTCCAGGGGCCTCCATCTGCACCACCCCGGGGGCAGTCCCTTTGGACAGAGCTCCTCACGGAGCCACCCCTGGAGTCAGCACTGAAGAGGATTTCACCAGGGGCGGAGCACGGCTCCCCAAATAGTCTCCTGCAGCCTCGGTTACCTCTGCTGTGCTGACTTTCCAGTCTAGGTGCCATTTCCAGGTGAAGAAAGGAGTTCAGACGGGCTAAGTGACTTGGCCAAGGTCCTGAGCGACTCACTGGGGTTGGAAGGCTTGGCGGATTTGGCTCCAGGGCGCCTGCTTTATCTTGAAGCCCAGGCCCCAAAACTCAGGGGGTGACAGGGGGCCTCCAGGCGGCAGCCAAGGCTAAGGGCAGCGTTGCCTCTCCCTAACGCTGACCGACTCCCTTTCTGGCTCTAGCGCTCAAACGCTCGCTGCATCATGAAAGAGAATGGGCAGGATGAACCCCCCCTAAGAACTTCTAGATGCTGGGAGGAGTGAGTGGGAGTTTGGTCAAACCTAGTCAGGGACTCGTGAAGGACCTGACATCCCCAAGGTCAGGTCCCTTGGCTCAGAAGGAAGGGGCTGGAAAAGATTAAGGGGCTTCTGCGAAAGGAAATCAGCAAAAGAAAAAGGCAACCTCCTGAATGGGAGAAAATAAACTATCTACCTGACAAGGTTCTGACAAGGGCTGGATAAGCAAAATATCTAAGGAACTCAGACAAAGCGAACAGCAAAACAAAGCAAAGCCCCCACCAATCTAAGAATGAGCAGAGGGCCTGAAGAGAAATGTCTTCCACAGAAGACATACAGATGACCCGCAGGTAATGAAGAGCTACTTGATCTCACTCCTCATCAGGGAAATGCAAATCAAAACCACAGTGAGATCTCCCCTCACACCTGTCAGAACGGCTGTCACCAACAAGACAAGAGCCGGCGAGGACTGGTGAGGCTGTGGAGGAAAGGGACCCCTTGCTGGGTGCGTCGGTTGGCGCGGCTGCTGTGTAACAGCTTATGGGGGGTCTTCAAAAAATTTAAAACAGAATTACTGTTTGAATTTGCATGATCACTTCTAGATAAATATTCAAAGGAAATAAAAACACCGTCTTGGATACATAGCCACACTTGCACGTGGATGGATGGTTTCTACTCTTCATGAGAGTATTACAATCACCAAGAGGTGAGAGCGGCTCAAGTGACCTTCGACGGGTGAGCGGGCACAGCACACGACCGATGGGCGAGCCGGCACAGGACACGTGGTATTATCTACAGTGGAATCTCCCCAGACGTAAGAAGCAAATCCTGCCCTTTTCAACATGGATGCAACTAAAGGCCATTACACTAAGAGAAATAAGTCAGACAGAGAGAGACAAATACAGCATGATCTCACGTATATGCAGAATCTAAAAAGCTGAATTCATAGAAATCGAGACTCGAATGGCGGTTGCCAGGGGCTGGTGGTGGGGGACCTAGGGGGACATCGGTTCAAAGGGTACAAACTCCCCGCTATAAGATAAACAACTTTGGGGGCTCTAACGTGCGGCGTGGTGATTATAATGAACAATACTGCGTTATATACTTCGGAGTTGTTGAGAGAGTAAATGGCCAATCCACGTCCCACAAAATCCGTTGTGCGAGGGATGAAGGTGTTAAATCGCTTTCTGGGGTCACACATCGTGTGTGCCCTGGAGAGCTGGCGTGGGGAGTAACACGGTCTGGTTTATGTTTTAAATAAAGAGATTGCATTAGCCTGTATGAAGGATGGGCTCTAGGTGAGCAGCCCCCCATTCAGGGGAGGCCACTGGGCTAAAGTTTCTCTTTTCCATATAAAAAGGAACACGAGCACCCCACGTACCCCCATCCTCTGCCCAACGTGCTCTGAGCTCTCTCCCTTAGATATTCCGTGGCCCGGTGACTTTGCCCAGTCTCCCGGCCACCCACATAACCCCTACTATGTGCCAAACATCAGCTTTGTGCAGACCCAGGAGAAGGCAGAGCCCCGCCTTCACACCCACAGCTGTTTTCTACCTCCTCCATTTTTGGTAGATACCCGGGAGCAACACGCTGTAGCCAGGACGGCGGAAACCCTGGGCAGGCTTGGAGAATGACAGGGGAGGACGTAGTCCACATCGGCCAATTTCCCGTGGGAGAGCAAAGCCTGCAGGCAGCCCCGGGGAGACCAGAAAGCTGCCCAGGGCTGCCTTCTTCCCCCTACTCCTTCCTTGAGCCACTAAAGATAGAACGTGAAGCTTCCCGGGAGAGGTCCAGACTGCTGCAGCGTGCGTGGCCTTGAGTCCTGGGCCGTGCCGTACTTCCTGCCCCCCTTACACCTCTCCGGAGGGTTCTGATTCATTCCTCCGACAAGCATAAGCACGAACGCGCTCTCCTATGACAAGCAGCATGGCTAGCACGCGCTGAGAATTCAGAATACAACAAACCATACATCTAATTCTCTTTTAATCTCTCCAACAATCTGAGTTTCATTTTCCTCCTCTATTGACAAGGAACCACCGCCCTGAGGAAAGCCATTTGGCGAAGGCACCTGTGCAGCCCGGTGCAGTGTCAGAGTGGTCATGTGGAGTGCCATTCCCTGTGCGGCTCTAACCGACGGGGTAGTGACTCTGATACTCCGTCTCACCAGCTCGTGTTTGTTTTAGGCCGAATCCCTATAATAAGCCCCTTGTCCTATAATCATTTTCGTGGCGCTGCTGCCCCATCCGAACCCTGACTGATAACAGCCTCATAACTGGTGAGGGCTGGAGAGGGGTTCAACCCCAGGCTCCTTGAACATAGATTCTGAGCTCCTGATCATTCAGCCGGACCACTGTTCTGGGTGTGGGGCATACAAATATAGCCAAGTCCCCAACTCCTGTCCTCAAGGGGTTTATAATCTCATAGATGATCCAGGAAAAAAAATGTCTCACTTATCCATGGCTCACCCCCAACACAGTGGCTGTGAACAATTGTTTTATTATCTCCCACGATTGTGTGGGTTGCCTGGGCTCAGCCCCATCCCTCTTTTGCTCTAAGTGATGTTGGTTGGGCCTTCAGTCCTCTGGGAGCCAGACTGGGGGCGTCCAAGATGACACACTCACATGGCTGGCAGCCAAGAGTAGAACAGGGATGGTCAACTAGAGGGCCTGCGTGTGCCTCGCTCCGCAGCTGGGGCTTCCCGAGGCATGGTGGCTGGATCCCACGGAGCGCCCCGACAGTGAGGGTGCCAAGAGAGAAGGGGCAGAAGGTGCCTATCCTGGAATGGGTCATTTCCTTGAAGTGCCCACAGGCCTGGCCAGAGCTCCAGGAGAGAGGACATAGGCCCTAGTTCTCAGCGGGGACAGGGGAACATGTGTGCAGGAGGAGACAGGATCGTTGGCAGCCATCTTTGGGGCCCGGCAGCTGCACATGTTGATTGGTGCATGGTAAGGGCCTGTGGAGAGCATGGGCGCTGAGCCCCAAGGGGCCAGAGAAGGGGTGGTCCCTGCTCATGCCTACAGTGGTTCTGGAGACAGAAGATGTGGCCACACGTTGCAGTTGGGTCTTGAAAGGTGAGTGTGTGTGTGTGTGGGGGGGGGGGGGTGGGACGGGGCGCCTGGGTGGCTCAGTGGATTAAATCTTCTGCCTTGGGCTCAGGTCATGATCTCAGGGTCCTGGGATCGAGCCCCGCATCAGGCTCTCTGCTCAGCGGGGAGCCTGCTTCCCCCCTCTCTCTGCCTGCCTCTCTGCCTGCTTGTGATCTCTGTCAAATAAATAAATAAAATCTTAAAAAAAGAACAAAAAGAAAGGTGAGGAGGAGTTTTCTGGGTAGAGGAGTGGTGTGGAGGAGGTGAAGTTGAAGGGGTGGAGACAGGATTCAGGGAGAGGACAGAACAAGTCTGCAGAGACACAAACATCACTTGAAAGGGCTTCTGTGAGGCTCAGAGACCACAGACAAGTTAAGGTGCCTTGCTAACCGCCCCCGCAGGGGAGATGCAACGGTGCCCGTTGTGATCATTATATCTTAGACTGTGGTATGGGATCACCGCTGGAAGGAACTTGGGTTTCATAGTGACCCAGAGCCCCAGGGCCTTCAGCCCCACCTCTGTAGCAGAGGAGAAAGCTCCAGTGCTGAAGCCCAGACCCCTGGAGTCCCAATGCAAAGGCCCCTGGAGCAGCAGGACAAGGAACTCCCCAAAGCCAGGGTGGAAGAGAGGCTGGAAGACAGAAGCCAGGCACCCAAAGGGAAGTGTCGACCGGGCTGAAGATTCCCAAGAGTCATGGTCTAGGGCACATCCATCCTGCCTCCCCCAGGTCAGGCTGCTGTGAACTGGGGATCCCAGGTCCTGGCATCATCCTCCAGGAAGGGACAAGGCACAGAGCCTGAAGGCAGCAGCCAGTGTCTCCTTGGAGCTGGAGGACTTCCAGGACCCCAGGAAGGGTCAATTAGGCCTCGATGACAGGAAGGCATCTGTTGCTTCATGCTGTAGAGATGCTCCCTAACCTGGCCACTCTGAGCTCTGTGTGCCTCGGTAGCGAGGCCGGCTGTGTATATTCAGCATTTCTTGCTGGTACCTACTGAGCTCAAGAAGGTAAGGCCTTGGTGACAAGAAGATGAAGGACAAGGGGGAAGATGGCAAAAGTGCACAAAAATTCATGAAAGGTTTGGTTGGATAGGGTGGATGTGAACTTGCTCACCAGTAGAGCCTGGAAAGTAAGAGGGAGAGAAAATCAAAGGCTCTTTTCCATGTCAGGGAAATTAAATTATGGAGCCCATTCGACCATCTGGTCAACCAGACTCCAACTCTGAGGGCTCTCAGAAAGTGAGCGTTGGCTCTTTATGAAAAGAAATGAGGAACAGCTCCTTTTATTTGAGGCCCCAGGTTACTTGACAATCATCCCTTGCTTTCCTTCCAAAGAAAGCTCCAGCCCAGGCCTGTGGTTCTTTTAATCTACGGTCCTGGTTTAACAGAATTGTAGTGCAGCTCCTGATCCGAGAAGGGGCACCCGGCGACAAATAATGTAAATGACAAGAAGGTGGAGAGCTGTGGTTGATGATGTCATGACTCCTTTGGCTTATGCAATGGGCACGGGCAGCATGTGGACCCTTCCAGAATCTTGGCCATTCACAGCTGTGTGTGGGGAATAGGCCCTAATGTCACTCACCTCCCTGAGGGCAGGAGGGATTGTTCTGAAAAAACACCTGCCTCCCTCTGCTGTGAACACTCCATGCAGTTAATTACTCCCACTGAGGGCTTGAGCAGAAGTACGCAGTTGATAAATCACGAAAGCAGCTAATGAGGATCTAGAACATTCTTAGCTTGACGTAAGAAATCTGCGAGGACTATCGGCTTCCTCTGACCTGACGGCTGTTGTCCTGGCTGAGTTAGTTACTTCAGGACACATGAGGCTCCTCTTTGGGTAGAGTTTTTATTAGCCTGGCTGGGAGACATTAAGCCAAGGAACATAAATGCTGTTTGGATCATGAAGCTACCCCTCCTTAGACACGTGGTCTGGGGTCCAACTTGCGCCTGATCTGCCAACCTGCCCCAGGACTCTGGCATCTGGTGAGGGCTGGGCATTGGAGGGGGAGCAAATCTGCACAAACCTCCCAGGCCTTGTGGAAACTCATGTGAGGAGCCTTTGAAGCAGTAATCGAGCCCTCTAATGTCATGATTAGGAATCCCCACCTACCCCCACCAGAAGTCAGCCCCTCAACATCTGGGGGAAGAGTAGTTCAGAAAAGACAGGAACTTACCATGAGGGTGTGAGGGTGTGGGGAGGGGGGCGTGGCTAAAGACAAGGGTCTCCCCTTATTCGAGGTAATGACTCCTAACTATCAACAAGGAGTTGGCTAAGTTCTTATTGTGTAACTAGAGCCTTGACCTTGAAACCATCCAGGCAGATGCCCAGTTTCGGTATAGGAAAGGTATGACTCTGTGAAGTTACAGAGCCTCTAACTGTGGAGACCAGGGGATTGTTTGCTGGGAGGGAAAACCCCTCCTCTTAAAGCAGAAAGAACCGGCAATGTCAAGGCCAAAGTCATGGAAGCGGAGCCTGGCGGCTGACCATCTCCTTAAGGAGGAAGCTGCAGGGTCTTGCCTTGACCTCAGCGCCCTGGTCCGGGGGACTGTTAGTGTTGGAGTCCCAAAGCAAATACTCCTGGTGGGACTGGCATCCTTCATTTGCTCACGACTGGGGTGTGATTTCACGGTAACAACGAAACAGACTCTTGGCCCAAAAGGAGGAGACCCCCATTTTCATCAGCCGACTCCACTGACCACAAGCTTGTGTGACTATTTGGGGAACCCCAACAAAGCAGGACTCGCCCCAGTTCCCAAAGACACAAAGCCACTGCCCAGGTGGGCTTGAAAAGGCAGACTTCTCAGGGTCTTTTTCATGTGCTTAAACTCTGCCCTCATCCCACTTCCCTGCCATCAGGCTCCCTGCTTGCAGGCACCCCTGCCCAGCACCTGCACATGAGGCTCCAACTCCATGTCTGCTGTCCTTGTAGATGCTCTCCTCCCCATCCCAAGGTCCTCTCCTGAGGCCTCCTGAGGTGCTGCCTATAGTTTCTCCCCCTAACGGACCATGAGC
>CM053610.1:96741798-96778027 GCA_028646535.1 Procyon lotor | reverse complement strand
ATCGGAACACGACTGGGCATGAGAGTATCTGCTGGTGAAGAAACTGTGGCCCCAGCGCCCAGCACGCCTTTCACTTGGTCCCCACACCATCTTTTCTCTCATTTCCATGGGAACCAAACCCAGGGGTGAAAGGTACTCCCCCTGTAGGGGAGCTGATCCAGGGGGTCATCCAGGGGATGGGGGTAGGTGAGGGGCCCAGGGTCCTACAGCTGCACACGGTGGCCGAGAGTGTGACACCCGGCCCACATGCAAAGAAACAAAGCTGCTGCTTCTTGAGGGCTCTCTGGTTCCCCAAAGGGGGGCCGCAAACCGCCGTGCTGCAACTTAGGGGGACTCTCGGACCCACAGCTGGAGGCCATTTCTCATCCAGCTCACATATGCTGGAAAACCAGGCCACATTTTACTGTGTTCTTCATCCTCCCTTGGCTGCCCCGGCCCGCGTGCCCCGGACCCGCTCGTCCTCCAGGTCGCTCATTGACTTGCATGAACTCACGTGCCCTCCACATCCCTCTGCACCAGCTCCCTCCTGGAGCCACAGCAAACAGCCTGTAAACAGCCCGAGGGGACGGAGATCAGGTGCAGGAGGCAGGAGGCGGTGTGGGGAGCAGCGCCAAACACTGGCAAAGCCCATTTTCATGCAGATGTTTTTGGCTGTAAACTGGGGGGAAGGGCAAAGCAAGATGGAGGCCTGGACCCCACGCATCAGGGCCGCAGCGGGATGGGGACTCAGCACGTCCTGTGGCTGGGCTGGGGCTGAGGGCTGGAGGCCCCGAGACACTGGGGGTGTGCCAAGGATGCTGTGCCAAGGAAGCAGACACTGGGTGCGCAGTGGATCTGGGACCCCGAATCCCCCAGTGTCCGGCCCCACACTGTGTTGTTCTTCACTTCTAACCATCGCAAATCCTGAACTGCCTCTCTGCATCCGACATACCGGTTCCACGACCAGGACCGTGTCTGTGTCGGAGGCTCTCCCATCCGGCGAGGATGGTGGCGCACACACAACTGGTACCACGGTCAGACTGTGTCTCGCACAAACAACACACAGGAGCGGCACCAAAGCAGAGAGGGACAGGCTAAGGGGTGGCAGCAAGGGGACCTTCGTAAGTGGGGAGGATTTGGACGGACATCAAAGGGGAAGCAGAGGACAAGGTGAGGGATGGCATCGGTGTGAGGGGCAAGGCGCGACTCGGAGCACGGTATGGTCGTGCCATGAGCAGGGAGGACCAAGACACAGGTAAGTCCGAAGCCCAGGAATAAGCAAATCATTCAGAGTGTTTCAAAGTGTGAGCCAGGGACCAACTTTTATAAATCCAGGGATTTCCAAAGCAAATCCGGTTCTCGTAAAAGCCCGGAATGTTTGGTAACTTGAAGCCTCGGCTCTCTGGCAGCTGCGCTTACCTTTGGCTGGGGGGTGGCTGCCCCTCACGGGGACAAGCATTCCCAGGCTGCCCGAGTCCTTGCCACTCCCTACCGTGGCCCCTTGTCAACGCACCCTCAGGTCGCTGCCCTCCACGGAAGGAGATGCCGGTGGAGGGTGGGGACCGCCACCCAGTGTGTCTAGGAAAGTATGCCCAGGCCAGCGGGGGAGAAGTCTGCAGTCTGCAGTCAGTGAGGGGGTTCCTGGAAGAGTCCGCGGGGAGGGCAGGGCATGAAGGAGGGCAGAAGCCGGAGGATGGGAGGAAGGGCAGACCGGGAGTGAGGGCTCAGTGAGGGAGTGAGGGGTGTGGAGGTCCGAGCGGGATCCAGGACCCTGGACAGAAGGTGGAGTCCATCAGGGGGCAGAGGAGAGGACGGCGAGCTCTGCTGGGCTGTCGGGAGTCTGAGGTGTCCTGGGGTGGGGGTGGGGGGGCCCAGGCAGAGCAAGGCCCACCACCAGGGTGTGGTTCTTTTTTCCCAGACAGGGAGGGAGCCGTGGGCGGGGAGCCCGGCCAGGCTGTGCCTTTCTCTGCCTGAGTCACATGGAGTAACTTTGTCTCTGGTCCCTATGCAGCACTCCTGGGGGCCAGGGTGGGGTGGGGGCTGTGAGTCCTGCCGAGCAGATGGCCGAGGGCTGTGACTCATAGCCCTCTTCTTAATCGGAAGCGTATTAGAGCCCCGAAGAGAATGTGCCCGTGGCCAGGGCCGTGCGCCCAGCTTGCTGGTGGCCGTCCCTTAACCAATGACAGCCGTGGCATCACCGGCCAGGATCCTCAGTTCAGTCGTCACGTGGGTTTTCTCACTGGGTCTTGGTTCCTTTTTTTTTTTTTTTTTTTTTAAGATTTTACTTATTTATTTGACAGAGAGAGATCACAAGCAGGCAGAGAGATGGGGGGAAGCAGGCTCCCCGCTGAGCAGAGAGCCTGATGCGGGGCTCAATCCCAGGACCCTGAGATCAGGGCGTGAGCTGAAGGCAGAGGCTTTAACCCACTGAGCCACCCAGGCGCCCCTGGGTCTCAGTCCTAATCACACCTTTATTCACGTGGTTATTTGGGGGTCGTGTGCTCTAGCGGCTGGGCTCTGTGACAGCCCGGGCTGGGCTGGCTTTGTACACGCTGTATCCTTAGCGTCTCATCTGTCTGAAATGAATGAATGAACGAGCAAACGAAGGAAGGACGGAGGGAAGGGCTCCGTTTGGTGTTCACAGTTAATGGAACGTGTCTGTGCGTGTCACCTGTCGATATACCCATGTGCGCTGTTTTATGTACAGACTACCTTTGGAAACATGAGGACACATGCGACATTAGTACGAGAGCCGGCTTCCTGGCACACGGGCTGGGGATAGCAACCTGGGGTGATAAGAAAATTCATTTTCGCTTTATACTTTTCTTTTCTCCCTCCTCAGTCTCTGTCTGTCTCTCCATTTTGCTTTTACAAGGAGCAGGAGGGAAGTTTACAAAGTGGGTCGCATTCGTCACACTGTTCCTGCTTTCCATTCCACGGGTAACACATGGGGAACACATTTGGTGTCTGTCTACACCGCCTTGGTCCGGGCTCTCTTGGAGCCTGCCGTCTGTGGGGCGGACCCCACGCCGGGTGTGGGAATGCTGGTGGGACCCCTCACCTCTTGGGTATTGCGTCGGATTCTTGGGCAGACAGAGGTCTGCCTGGCAGCCAGCTGGGGACCTAACCCTCGAAGGGGGAGAACGGAGGAAGTAGCAGAGCGAGGGCTGTGTCTGAGGGAGGACCCTGGGCAGTTGGAGGATGCAGTCAAGCCTGTCAGATGGGGTGCACTGTGACCTGCGGAATCTTCTTTTGTCAGGGTGCTGGCTGATCCTAGTGGACAGGGCTGGGGCTGCCATAAAGAAGGGGGACCCCGCCTGGCTGAGTCTTTGGGTCCCCTGGGACAACAAATGCATGATTTTATTTCATTGGCTCTACAAATCCAGACCCCCCCCACCCCCTTCCTGCCAATCATCCCTCCTGCAGAGTCTGGGCAGCCTCTGGCCAAGGAGGTTCCAAGTAGGAGGCAATAGACTGTAGATGTGTGAGCAAAGCCTTGACTTGGGAGTCACAAGACTGGGGTACGGTTTTCACTCTACCAGTTACTCATGCAATCCCTCCCGGCCAGAACTGACTGACATTTGTTTTACAGTTTTAAGACATATTTACTTAATAGTTGCGCAAAGCAGTTTCATACGATTGAATGCTCTCTTCCATACTTATTACCATATTTCTTTTTTTTTGTGCCTTCTTTTTAATTTTGCAATTAGGTTAGCTAATATCTTATGTGTTTCATTTGCTCTTTTCAAAACACCAGCTTTTGGATTCATGGATGAGTTCTGTGTTTCTGTCATCAAATTACTTTCTGTGTTTATATTTTCCTTTCTTCTGTTTTTACCTTTTCTTTTTCTATCTGAGTGGGCTCTTAATTCATCTATTTTAATTATTTTTAATTGTTATAATTTTTAATTAATTTTAATTATTTTTAACTGATAGATTGATCAAACATTATTCATTTTCCCCTGAGATCTGCTCTATTTGTGATTCCATTGGATTTAACATATGTGTATTTTTTCATTGCTTTTTTTTTTAGAAATTCTATTTGTAGTTTCACCTTTAACCTCTGAATAGTTTGGGGTTTTTTTTAGATTTTTTTTTTAAAGATTTTATTTATTTATTTTTAACAGTGGGTTGTGTAGGCAGAGAGGCAGGCAGAGAGAGAGCGGGAAGCAGGCTCCCCACTGAACAGAGAGCCTGATGTGGGGCTCAATCCCAGGACCCTGAGATCATGACCTGAGCCAAAGGCAGAGGCTTTAACCCACTGAGCCACCCAGGTGCCCCAACCTCTGAATAGTTTTAAAAGGAGTTTATGAATTTCCAGACAAAAAGGATTTTTTCCTGATATTCCTATAAATTCTTAGTTTTATTACACTGGGATTAGAGAATATCACCTATTCTATATATTGATGTTTGTGGCTTTATGTAACATTTTCATGAGTGTTTATACTTACTGGGGTTTCAGAAAGAAGTTCTCTATTATCAGGGTACAGAGTTTGTTCTATTATTTAACTAAGGTTTACTGTAACTGGAACTATTTCTTTTCACTTGTTTTCTTGATCCGCCCAGGACTGAGACAAAAATATCCTCCTGCGTTTTTGTCAATTTCTCCTATTCCCTGTAATTTTCATTGTATGAAATTTTCTGGTTTGTGGACTGGCATATAAATAGTCATAATTAATCTGAGTGAATTATAACCTTTGGCATTACACACGGGCTTTCTTTGAATTGTTTGATGCTTTCTTTGACCTGAAGTCTTCCTGTCCTTGTTTTAGCTTCAGGACCCTTGATTTCTTACTGGCATGTACCTGGCACAACATCACCCATTTTTTTAATTTTCAGCCTTCTGGAACCACTTTGTTTTAGGTGTGTCTTCTGTATGTGGCACAGAGTTGGGTTTTGTTTTGCGCACGTGTCTGAAAATATTCTTAAGAGGTGAATTTAGCGCGTTTGCATTCACGGACATGACAATATACTTGCTCCAAGTTTTGTTATGCTACTTTGTGTCACGTTTCTTATTTTATTTTCAAAGATTTTATTTGACAGAGAGAGACACAGCAAGAGAGGGAACACAAGCAGGGGGAGTGGGAGAGGGAGAAACAGGCTCTGCATCGAGCAGGGAGCCTGCTGAGGGGCTCAATCCCAGGACCCTGGGATCATGACCTGAGCCAAAGGCAGACGCCTAACGACTGAGCCACCCACGTTTCTTATTTTTCCTTTTTCATTTTATTTATCCATCTTCTGGTCTTTCACACACTGGCTTCCTTTTCTTATCCTTTTTCTTCTTGGCCTTGTTTTTTTCTGTCTGGTTCTTCTCATGTAAGAAAGGTTATTTGTTTCTCCAGTGTTTATGAATAAAACTTCATATAGTATCCTTAGCTTTCTTTAGACACAATATATTCATTTCCTTTAAACAAGAACAAAACCAGCATGCTTCCTCCTCCTTCCCATCCTCCCTTTCCTCTGCCACATCGCATTGGTTAGTAAAGGCATCTTCCTGGGATGCCTGGGTGGCTCAGTCGGTTAAGCATCTGCCTTCAGCTCAGGTCATGATCCTGGGGTCATGGGATTGAATCCCGCATCTTGCTCCCTGCTCAGCAGGGATCCTGCTTCTCCCTCTGCCTGCTCTTCCCTCCTGATTGTGCGCTCCCGCTCTCCGACAAATAAATAAAATAAAATCTTAAAAAAAATAATTCCCCCGGTTTTATTGAGAAATAACTGACACGTATCACTGTAGGAGGCATACAGCAATGGCTTAATTTGCATATATTGTGAAATGACACCACAATGGGTTAATATTCATCATCTCATATAGATCAATAGAAAGAAAAATATAAAGTTCTCCTTGCAATGAGAACTCTTAGGATCTAATCTCCCTTTTTTTTTTTTTTAAGATTTTATTTATTTATATGACAGAGAAAGAGATCACAAGTAGACAGAGAGGCAGGCAGAGAGAGAGGGAGAAGCAGCCTCCCTGCTGAGCAGAGAGCCCTATGGGGGGCTCCATCCCAGGACCCTGAGATCATGACCCGAGCTGAAGGCAGATGCCTAACTGACTGAGCCCCCCAGACGCCCCTCACTGTATTTATATACCACAACTTCTTTAGCCATTCATCCACCAGTGGACACTTAGGTGGGTTCCCACCTCTTGGCTCTTATAAATAATGCTGCTGTGAACATGAAGGTGCAGATTTCTCAAGCTGGTGCTTTAGTTTCCTTTGGGTATAGCCCCAGGAGTGGAATTGCTAGATCATACGATCGTTCTATTTTTAATTTGAGAAACCTCCATAATTTTTCACGGCAGCTGCACCAGTTTACATTTCCACCAACAGTGCACGAGGGTTCCTTTTCCTCCACATCGTCACTGGTATTAGTTGTCTCTTGTCACTTTGATGATGGCCATTCTAGGAGATGCGAGGTGATAACTCATCGTGGTTTTAACTTGCGTTTCCCTAATGATGAGTGATGCTGAACATCTTCTCATGTACCTGCTGGCCGTTTGTAGATCTTCTTTGTAAAGAGGCCTATTCAGGTCCTTTGTCCATTTTTAAATTGATTGTTATTGTTTTGCTATCCAGTTGTATGAGTTTTAGAAGTATCTTTTTAAATTTATCTTTGCCATGTTAAGTATGCACAGATTTCTACTGCTACATGTGTTAGCTTTTCATAACCACAGGCAACAGAGGAGGCAATGAGTAAATTTACTCTCCTTTCAGTCTTTTGAACCTTTCCCCTTTACTTAAAGTAATTGTATCAGCTGTATATTGTCAGGATATATATTAAATTCTGTTTTTTTGACTCAAATCTCCAATTTTTTGAAATAGTGATTGCTTTAGGGTTTATCATAAACAGCTATCAAGTAATATACCATTACGCAGAAAATGTCAAAGGGTCACAGGATACTATCATTTCCCCTTGCCATCCCTGTGCTAGTGTTGTCATGCATGTCACTTGCTGTAAAGGTATTAAAAATAAGAACAAGAGGTCTTTTATATTTACCCTTGTCTTTACCATTTCCAGGAATCTTCATTTATTTATTGAGATGTAAACGTCCCTCTGCTATCATATTCCTTCGATCTGTAACACTTCCTTAAACATTTTTTATAGTGTAGATCTGCTGATAATGAACTTGCTCAAGTTTGTCTCAGAGTCTTGATTTTGCCTTAGTTTTTGAAAGATATTTTCCCTGGTATAAAACTATGAGTTGAGGGGCGCCTGGGGGGCTCAGTTGTTAAACAGCTGCCTTCGGCTCAGGTCAAGAACTCAGGGTCCTGGGATCGAGCCCCGCATCGGGCTCTCTGCTCAGTGGAGAGCCTGCTTCTCCCTCTCTCTCTGCCTGCCCCTCTGCCTACTTGTGCTCTGTCAAATAAACAAGTAAAAAAAATCTTTAAAAAAACAAAACAAAACAAAACTATGAGTTGACAGTTTCTTTTCCCCACCCAGTACTTTATTACTTTTTTTTTTTCTTTTTGGGGGAGGAGGGGCAGAGGGAGAGGGAAGGGAGAGAATCTTAACCACACTGTGTGTCCAACATAGAGCCTGACATGGAGCTCAATCCCATGACCCTGAGATCGTGACCTTCGCTGAAGCCAAGAGTTGGATGCTCAACCGACTGAGCCACTTAGGTGCCCCTCCTCCCCCCGACCCACCACTTTAAAGATGTTTTACCAGCTTCTGGTTTTGCAGAATTTACGAAGATAAGTTGTAATTCAAACCTTTCCCTCCTAATCATATCATCTCTCTCCCTGTGTTTGCCTACACCATTTTCTCTTTATCTTTGGGTTTCAACAGTTGACTGTGATGGGCCTAGGTTTTTTGTTTTGTTTTGTTGTTTTTGTTCATTTTGTTTTGTTTTTAAATTTATCCATATTGTTCTCTTAGTTTCACAGAACTACAAGCTATTGTTTGTTGCTTTTAACTAAGTTAGGAAAATCTTGGATATTATATATTCAAATACTTCTTCTGCCCATTTTCTCTCTCTTCTGAAATACTGATTTTGGATCATTGAGAATGACATTGCCCACAGCTGTTGGATGCTTTCCTCATTTGTTGTTGTTTCCATTATTTTGCCAATTTGTGTTTCAGTTTGGAAAATATCTATCGATTCAGCTATCTTAAGTTCACTGTTTATCGTATATAGTCTGATTATAAGCTACCAGAGAAATTCTTTATAACTTTTTATTTTAGTATTTCCATTTGACTCTATTTATATCTTTCTCCTGGAATTCTCCCTTTGTTCACATATGTTGTCCACCTTTTCTACTAGATCCTTTTCCACAAAATAATCATAATTACTTTAAAGCCTCTGATAGTCCCAACTTTTATGTCATTTTGGAGTCTGGTCCCGTGAATTGTTTAATCTCTTGATAAGAGGCTGGTATTTTTTTTTCTTTTGGCTTTTAATGTGTCTCATAATTATGTGAGTGTGCATTTATAATTCTTAAATATATTTAAGAATTAAATACAATTAAATACAATTAAACAATAAACACTGTGTATTGAATAACAGTAAAGACTGAGTAAATAGAACTTATGACAGGAAGTAGGTGTCCCTCTTTTTCTGTCAGGCTGTTAGTGTGGGGTGTTGAACCACATATAGTCAGTAGTTAAGCTGAGTTTTAGTTTTGTAATTGTCATAGTTTACCTCATTGAAGCACAGACTTCAAATTCCTCCTGTGGCAGACTGCCTAATACCTTGCACTTCATAGGGTGTCTGTGTGCTGTAAACTTTTTCTCAATATTCCTGCCAGCCCACACTTTAGGGGGTCCTGCATTCCTGAATCATAGAGGGAGACTCTATATTTTTCCCCAGCTATAGACTGTAACTGTTCAGTGCTGGGTGTGAGGGTCGTGTTGGGGCAGATGGGGTTCCCAGGATTCTGATCATGCCTTTGTCCTTGGCACACTGTGTGCATTTGGCCCTCATTATTGCTGCCTCATTATTGCTTCCTTGGTTTGTGGAAACCAAGCCTTGCCTGTGTTTGTGGGACATCTTGGGCAGAGAAGGGCTTCCTGAGTCATCCCACCCCTTACCCCACTGACAGCAGACCTCAGTTTTATATCAGTGCAAGGTTCTGGAAGTTTCATGCCACTCACCAGCACTAGATATGGAATAGACATGTTTTCTACCCTTTCTTCAATGTCAAATGGTTTTGTTTTGATCTTCTTTCAAAGGTCATGGATTTTTTGCCTAGATATTTAGTTTCCTGCCCTTCTGGTGGCTTAAGGCTCTTTTCTTATAAAAGATTCCCGGATAAGCAGGGGGTTCTGTGAATGGCAGCAGATTACCTGGGTCTCATGCCTATTGCTACCAACCTAAGGTCTTCTGCTTTCCTCCAATCTTTCTGAAAGCAGCAGGTGGATGGTCATGATAAAGAGCATGTGAGGACTTCAAGACTTATTCAATAGAAAGGATCCAAGATTAAATACAGAATAAAGACTACTTTTCAATGGTGTTGGAATAATCAGATATCCATATGCAGAAAACAAAATCCAACCCATACCTGAAAATTAACTCAAAATAGATCATAGAACTAAATGTAAAACCTGAAAGTATTATGTTTCTAGAGGAAAACAGGAGAAAATCTTTGTTAATTTGGGTTTGGCAAAAATTTTTTTAAAATAGGACACTAAAAACACAACTCATGAATTGATACGTTTGGCTGCATCAAAATCAAATCCTATTAAGAGACGAAAAAGGCAAACCAAAGACTGGGAGAAAATATTTGCAAAGCACAGATCTGATAAAGGACTTGTATACAAAATATAAAAACTCTCAAAGCCAGTAATAAGAAAACAACCTAATTTGAAAATGGGCAAGAGACTTGGACACTTCAACAAAGAAGAGAGATGGATGGCCAATAAACACATGAAAACGTGTTCAACATCATAAGTCGTTAGGTAAATGCAAGTTAATACAACTACGTTAAAATGGAAATGAAAACCACTACACCAAGAAACTACTACCCATCTATTCAAATGGCTGAAGTGAAAAAGATTGGTCCTATCAAGTTTTGGTGAAAATACAGAGAAACTGGGACACTAGTAGTAGGAATATAAGATAATACAACTACTTTGGAAAATAGTGTGACAATTTCTTAGGATGCTAAACCTACAGTTACTATGTGATTCAACCATTTTACTTTCAAGTGCTTACCAAGAAAAATTAAAACATATGTCCACAACAAAGATTGTATACAAATATGTATGGCAGCATTATTTGTAATAAATGCCCATCAACAAATGAATGGATAAAGAAAGTATATCCACACGATGGACTACTACTCAGCAAGGAAAAAGAACGGACATGAGTCAATCTCAAAATAATCACATGGAATGAAAGAAGCTAAACAATATCAAGTACACGATCTATGACGACATTACGACAAATTCTAGAAAGCACAAACCAACCTATAGTGATTAAAAAAACCAGATCAATGGGGAAACTTTCTTGGAGATAGGGATCAGGGAAGGCAAGAAAGAGGAATTACAAAGTAGAATGGGGAAACTGAAAGTTACGAGGTTTCTGCCTTTGGAAATCTCTACAGAGGTAGGCACTAATCTTCGGGGGAAGAGGAACTTGCCATTTCCTCTTGCTCCTCCACAGTAGGGGAGGATCTACATCAGACGAGTGCTCCCAGAACACACCCTGAGACTCGTCTCCTTGCATGGCTCCAGCAGCGGTCAGGGATGGCTTGGGATCTGCTGCTTAGCCAACGTCAGCCCAGCCTTGAACAGGCCAGCATCTTCCCCTGACGCAGACGCTCAAGGAACCAGGGAATCTCTGACAATCCCCTCAACCAGGGAGCAGGGGAGGAACCTCTTACCATGAACTCTGCCCACCCACCGAGGCCTTGCCTCCCCCGTCCTCCTCCAGGCCTTTTCCTACACCTTCTGGAACCCCACGTTCTGGAACCTTCCTACACCTCCTGGAACCGCACGTTGGATGGACAGAACACTTGGTGTTTGGTGGGAGACCCTTCTCTTCCTGAGTCTGAGGGGGGTTGGCACCACTGCAGGTGGATTTCTGATCCGACAACATGGGATCCTTAGGGCCTTTGACCCTTAGTTTTGGTCTTCGGCTTCAATTCAGGAACAAGAGGAGAAATTCCACTAGGCATCCTGTTTCCACCACCCGTCCACAGTGGGCTCATTCTCATGGGCCTGCCCTGCCCCTCCTCAGCTGTTACCTTTAGTGTCAACGGCGGGGGTGAGCATACACCGCAGAAGCGCCACCCCGGGCTTCAGAGCCTGGCTCTGCCACTTACTAGCGGATAATCATCTCCCCCCTGCCTCCCCCCAGATTTGGTAGGAGGACAAAATGAATTAATATTTGTAAAGCACTTAAAGCAAGGCCTGGCACGCGGGGAGTGACATCGGAAAGGTTGCTCTCATCTCTTCTCATCCCATTGAATAAGCCACCCCACAGCTCTCACACTCCGTGGGCGGCATCGGGGTGTTAGCGGAGACCGCCCGGCACCCGGCCCACGTGTCCCTGGAAGCCACCGGGCTAGGCAGGCCACAGCTAGACGTGGAGCTGAGCGAGCAAGACCATCTTTGCTTGTCTGAGCCAACAGGACAAAGAGTATTCCTGCTCCGTAGTGCCCTCCTTCGGGGGGGATGGGAGGAGTGGGGAGGAAGGAGGGGCCTGGGGTTCTGGGTTCAGCCCAGCCTCTGAACCCTTGTGCAGGGTTTGGACAGGAGTCTGGGGCCTCTCTCGGCTGCTGCTGGGCTGGGCCAGGTGATGGGCACCTGGGGCTGATCCCGGGGAGCATCCGGGGCCCATCCTCCTTCCTCTTCTCATCCGAGAGCTCTCTCAAGTCAGCCTTTCACCTTGAGAGGTTTGTCCTTCTCTGGCACAGCCCCGTGAGCACAGTCATTCCTCCTGGACGCACTTTTCCGTGTGGCCTGGAGAATGGCGATGAGGTGACATCTCCATGGAGACCGGGGTGGATCCCACCGTCGCTTAGTGCCGTGCGGCAGGAAGGCGTAAGCGGGGCTTGGCGCCCTTTGATGTGCCCACTCCTGGAGCCCCGCTGATGAAGAGGTTGCTTGCCTTGCTTCTGGCCTTCTTAGGTCAAAGGCAAAAAGAGCCGGAGATCGAGCTGTGCCGGAAGGAGTGCTCTTGTAAGGGGAGCACGGTAGGGAGCCAGAGGTAAGACAACGAAAGTGATGCAGCCCTAGAGACCCACAGGCTGGGGGGAGCCTCGGACGCTGTGTCCGAGGGGGACAGCTGCCTGCCAGAGGCCAGTCCTTGGTGGCCCCCTACCCCAGCACCGGCACTGGGGGCCTCAGACGGTCCCCACTGCTCCCGGAGCAGCCCTAGCATTTGGGGCCGGGAGAAGAGCATGAATGGAAGCCTACACACCAGATCTCCAGACACCGATAAGCCCAGCCAGCAGACTGTTAAATAGAGTACACATGTCCTGTACCTTGGCAAGGCGGCAGGTGGAACAGTGGCCCTCAGAGATGCCCACGTCCGAATCCCAGAAACTGGGGAGCACGTTATGTTGCATTAGCCTTGCGGACAGAGTTAAGGATGCTCACGGGCTGACTTTAGGACAGGGAGACTGTAGGAGACATGATCTGTGTGGGCCCCTGGGGTCCCAGGGTCCTCCTCAGAGTGGAGCCACGTGAGAAACACCCAACCGGCACCCCTATTGGCTCTGGGGACATCGGTGGCCCCTAGAAGCTGGAGAAGGCAAGAAAGCAGACCCTCCTTGCCAGCCTACAGAGGGAACACAGGCCTGTCCACACGAAGTCAGCCTTCCGACCTAGGAACTCTAAGCCGAGAACTCTGGTCTATTTCAGGCACTGACATTTCGGCAATGTCCTAGAGCCACAGGAAACTGGTGCCACCTTCACCAGGGGCTACCTCCTCCCCCAAAGCCCCTGCAGGGCACGGCCCCTAGCAAGTGGGGTCTTCTCGCCTGAGCACAGAACTGGTCCGACCACTGGAGGAAGAAAAATCACCCCAACAAAACAAAACAAAACAAAGAAAAAGCCCCCACAAACCCAACTCACTAAAACCTTCACCCTAAAGCCAAAGCCAGCTCTCCAATTAGCAGGAGAAAGGAACGCAGCTCTTTTGTGTTAGGAAAGATCCTGGGGCCCCCTGGATTAGCCGTGCCCTGGCTCAGGGGACCTCCTAGCCCCGACCTTGTTGTGCCTCAGGGTTTTCACCTGCGAGATGGAATTCAGCCAGTGCAGACCCAAGGCCCAGGCACCTCCTCCAGAAAGCCCTCCGCGAGCGAGCTCATGGCGGTAACCCTCTTATAGCCCTGTTTCCTTCTCTGCGTCTGGCGATACAGTAGGCATAATCAGCGTCCAGCCATCCGTCCTATGACCGTGTCACGCCTCCAGTCCCCTAACCGGGAAAGCACAAAGCTAGCCACCTTGCTGGCCTCACCAAATCATTGCTGGTCGGTTGATTACCAGTTAAAGCATTCAGGGCTCGGGACAGCTGATCACATGTTCAAATCAAAGCCTAAACTAACGTGTAGAACCTCGGCTTACCTTCTCTGCAGGGAGCTGTGGCCGGTTTGGCTCCGTGTTTTCCTAGCCTTCCAGACTCCTTCCCTGGGACCACGGATCGCCATCACGTGGGCCCATCCCTGCAGGGTCCTTGGGTGGCTTCTGTCCTAAGCAGGGGAGAAGCGAAAGCTGAGTGACTCGGGGGATTTGCCCGGGAGCCAGCCTGGCCAGGCTCTTTTGCTGGCCTGGGTCTCAGGTCCACTAACAGGCTGGCTTGCTGTGGCCAAGGCCTGCCTCCTGCTGCTGGTCCAGGGGCCATCTGGGTGCTCTGGGCTTTGACAGCTGCCCCAAGTTCTGTTCCTTCTACAGCTCACCCTGGCTGGGGGCTGGAGTCCTGCTCCTGAGGCCCTGCGTCCCCTGTATGACCTTGACATATCTCCTGCTCTGGGGACACCTACTGATCTGCCTGCCAGGATGCTCGCTCACCCCCCACCTGCGGCTACGCTGCCCTGTCACAGCCTCCCTCCTGTCCCGTCTTCTCTGAATGCACCCTGGCTTCCCAGTAGCATTGACCTCATCCTGATGCCGGCTGTAGGTCTGCCCCTTGACCTCACCTTACTCAGCGTCTGCATAGCCTTCGGGCGCAGACCCCTCTTCACTGGGCTCCTGCTCGTACCTCTGTTCATTCCTTTAACTTATTCGTTCACTCAGCCAGTGAGCCACTCGGCCCGCTCAGCCGGAGGCTGGCTCCGCCCTCCAAGCCCACGCAAGACTGGCCCCCGAGGCCTCGTCCTCTGTCCCTCCCTGAGCCTCCCCGTGGTGAACCGATCTCGACTCCTGGATCTGATTGTGGCCACCTGTAGAGCCCCTTGAACAATTACACTAACAACACAAGGCAGAATACTAGATTAGATTACAATGCTAATGCTGATAGAATTCTTTGATAAAAGCAGCATCGGTAATAATAAACAAATTAGCCTGTAAAAGCTACAGTGATTCAATTTTTGATATTTAATTTCATGTGTACCATGAATTTTTCAAGAAGTCCTGGTTGAGACTTCTTTACCTCCAGGAGCTGGAAGAGTAATTGTCTTTGGCCAGTTACAGGTGAGGGAGAAGGCTGGCAGGCCGGCCGGCCGACATGCCCATCGCCAGCAGCCTGGGCAGGCAAAGCGAGCTCCCACGAGTGTGCCCGGTGAGGGTTGTAAGTGTGCATCACAGCGTGAAGGTCAGAGTCATCTCGCAGCAGACGGCATGGCCACATGGCTGTTCCTGCCCTCTAGAGCCGAACTAGAAATCCGAACATTAAACATTTTGTAACAAAAGGACAGCACTAATTGCACATTTAAAATAAAGTTTCCTGTTTATGATTGTATCCCACAGGGTATTTATGATGGTGACATTTGGCCCCAGCTCAGTGTTTCATACTCTTGGCCAAGCAAGGATGCAGGGCACCTCGGAAAGGATCTAATTGAGCCTTTTGTTTCTTTCCTTGACAGGTATTTTATCCCAGTTAAATGTAGCTCTTCACACAAAAGCTGAAAACAGACTTCTTCTCTGAGCACTTCCTCACGCTGGTTCTCAGCTTCCTCCTGAATCATCATCCCTGAGCCAGTTCACCGAGATCTCTGGGAGAGGCAAGCCAAGGAGTCCCACCCTTCCTCCGCAGAAAGTGTCGCAGGTGCCTGTCCACTACTGTTGAGTCAGCCCCCATCAGGTCTGTGCAGCCTACTGCCCCTTCCAGAACCATTTCCTTGTCTTCCTCCAGCAAAGAGGAAGGACCACACCTCTGGCCCTGGTTGAACGAAGCCAGCAGTCGCTCCTGAGTCTCAATTTTACCATCGCCTATTGGCAGCCCAGACTAGTTTCCAAGTTTTCTCAGCACACCCATGGCCCACTCCACGCTTTAGGCAGAAAATGGTTTCAGAGATGTGCCGAGGAGGCAGCGGGGGAAGCAGGGATGGAAAAGCCAAACCTCTCTCCAAAATCATGGTGGATAGGCAATCTAGCTTTTCAAGTCAGTCTGGATTTCAAAGACTCGGGGCCACGTGCCTGATGAGTTCCTGGCATGCTTATAAGCCCTGAGAAGTTCCCAGATGCCTCCACTTGGGAATCAGACAAAATCCTGACGCCCTATTGAACCATCCAGCTGAGTGAGGGGACAGGTTCCCGAGCTGGCTGAGATGATGAAGATAATCTTCACCCACACTGAAGAGAACGATGCCGTGAAGAAAGTTCTCTCTGTTCTGGAAACCTAAAGGAACGTGCACATGTGTCCGCCCACCCCCCGGCCAGCATTCAGCCACACTGACACATGTGCACTCCTGATCTTCGATACAACTTCGGTGCTGGCACATTTCAGAGAGCACTTTGCCGTGTCATCTGCCTAATCGGGCTGCCTGAATTATAGATAAGTCATTTCTTTCCAGAACTGCTGCAAGACTTTCTTTTCCTCTGGGATTAAAAAGATTTAATCTTTTCCATGCAGTTTGCCTTTCTGGGAGAATGTTCTCAGGGATGAGTAACTTTGGTTTCTGCCCAGATGGTCTTCCTTGCAACTGCTTTCCATATTTTAATGATCCCTTATTCATATATATATATTTCAAAGTGATATTTGATTTGGGGTTTGAGGCTGAAACCCAGCTTTTTACTACAAATTCCTGCACACATGCCATGGTTTTATCCCACATAGGAGCTGACGGGGTTAAGTGGGGCGGTTAGGCGGGACTATTCTGCACGGTTTCTCAAAGCAAGGTCTGTGCGACACCTGTGTGCACAGTCAGCGTGCTTCCTGAAAATGCAGACTGCAAATAGAAAGAATGAAAATTCTGCTGGGGCAGGAGGAGGCCTTGCAATCTGCATTTTTCTCAGGAACAGTGCACTGTGGAGTCTGAGAACCACCATCCCAGCTGAAGGAGCAGGCGTGACCTTCCCAGATGTCCTTCCAGGCTGCCTTTCTCCACACACCTCTTTGAGCTGGGGTTGGGTTTTCTCACCCGCCCTCGTAGCTTTCCGTCACTTTCATATGGTTCAGAATCTTGCTGGCCACGCTGAAGGCAAGCTGCACTGTTGAAGCTGGACCCCACGGAGATGAATCTGACCGCAGGGCCTAGCATGGGTCTGAGTGGGCAGAAGGGAGCCCCTGGGAGATGGATGCTTCCCCCGGTTTTCCCCATGGAAGGAACACACAAAGAAATGAGGACATTCGAATTGTACCGTGTGATTAACTAATGAGATTTCCCACGGCTGCAAAGTACGGATCTAGAGGCTCTGGTCTCCCCCAGCCTGGTCGGGCTCCCTGAGGGCTGAGGAGATGGAACTCTCAGCACACCCATGGCCCATTGTTTGGAAGCCCAGCATTAGGTGCCAATGGCTCCTGTCCAGGTAAAACATGAATGGTGGCCTGTAGGATTAGAGAGGAGGGGACCACGTAACGCAGATGGAGGGTGGGGATTTTAGATTTTAACAGCTGATTAGGTGTGGGAACAAAAAAGAGAACAAAGAAGGGAAGGTGTCAGGGGACTGTGGGGTCTGAGCCCAGATGGGATGTTGGGCCACGGACAGAAGTAATGACAGAGCCCAGCCTTGTTGCCGCAGGAGCAGCACCTCTCTCCTCCGTGTCCTGCCTGAACCCACATGCCCTTCCCTGGTCATCTGTTCCAGGCGCTACTCCACGAGGTCTGAGGCTGCAGAACGGGGAGATCGCTGTTTCCCCCTCCCAGCTCCTGGGCTCCTGCTAATAACCGCGAGGGACCTATGGCTTATGTCCCCGTTTCATTTCTCAGTTGAGTGAGGCACACACAAGCTATGCACCTTGTTCCATGATTTGTCAGGGACTGAGGTGGGGGATTCACCTCTGGCCTTTTCATCCTTAGGTCAATGTCTTGTGTGTTTTTGCAATCATTGCAGACATTGACACCTCAGCCCGCTGAGACATAACAGATACATTTTGCTCTTTCTACCCATCTCCTGCGCTGGGGCGGGGCAGGCTTCGCAGCTGCATTCTTCGGATCGGGACTCCTAGGCTTCCTAGGCTCCGGGCTTCCCCTGGGGCACCAAGCCTCCTGGCCCGCAGCTGGCAGAGCAAGGAGGGAACTCTGCCTCCCTGAGGAGGGCGCCCCCTTCCGCTGCAGCAGATCATCAGATTCCTTGGCCCAAAGTGCAATGCTCTCTGTGACTTGCACCCCCCGGATCTATTTGCCAGTGCCGACCCGTAACAATAGGAGGGTTCCACTTCCAGGCGGGGCAGACCCAGGAGACAACCCAGGGGTGGGTTAGGTTTTGTGGAGCCTGAAATGTATACAATGTAAAAGAGTGTCTTTATGAAAAACACACATGCATGTACCACTCTCACAAATTTCGCAGAAAACAGGGGACTGCAATAGAGGAGCTCTGAAGATGATGCTTCATTATCTCCCCAATAATCTGCCCCCGAACAGCACCCAGCACTGCTGAGGGCGCACACAACCTCGGGTCACTTTTCCTTTCTGCTGTGTCTTGCCTGGCGCAGACACAAAATTACAGTATCTCTGCATATGAAAGCAAGCACTTTCCTCTTGGAGCCCCCGAGGACCATTCTACGTGTCAAGCTAATTATTACATGATGAGAGAGTGACTCCAGTGCGCCCTGTCTGGGTGAGCTGGGCCACTGCCAAAACACCCGGGGAGGCCAAGAGACAGGCTTGCAAGGAGGCGAAGAATGAAGGGTTTCAGGTCTGGACGGTGAAAACCAGCTCTGAGCTCCCCACCGTCAGGGAGCTGCCTCAGAGGCAGAGGACGGGAGGGAGGCCGAGGCCAGAGGAGGCCAGGGCGGGTACGGACCTCTTCCCCAGAGAAAGCATTACAGTGGGGATTTATGAACCCAGCCCAGCTCTTTGCACGCATAGCTTCCTTTAATCCCCCAAACAACCTTTTAAAGTGGGGGTTATCAGGGCGCCTGGCTGGCTCACTGAGTTAGGTGTCTGCCTTTGGCTCAAGTCATGATCCCTGCCTTGTGGGATCGAGTCCTGCATCAGGCTCCCTGCTCAGAGGGGAGCCTGCTTCTCCCGCTCTCCTGCTCTTGCTCTCTCTCCCACACTCGCTCTCTCTCAAATGAATAAATAAAATATTTTTTAAAATTTAAAAAATAAAGTGGGGATTATTATTTTTACCGATTACCACGTGAAAACTGCGACCCCACAGCTGGTAAGTGGCGGAGCCCTTGTTCCATCAGAGCGCCCTGGGGCAGGATCCCCTTTCTCTCCTGTTTCTTTCACACACACACACATGCGGAGACCTCACCTTGCACGTTTGTGTAAATGACACGGCCTGGCTGCAGCCCCGACCTGCCATCAGTCAGGACCCTCCCCTCCCCAGCCCCCGAGCCAGGCAGTGTGAGGTCCGCACGCCCCCCACAAGACGACACCTCGGTCATGTTCCTCTGGCCCCCAGAGAGAGGCTGCACGAGGTCGATGGTTTGCAGGTGTGCTCTGTGGAAACCTAGGACATCCAAGGAGCTTTCTGGCAGGGGGAAGGGAAGGCAGGGCACCTGATGGGGAGGGGTGGATGGAAGGATAAGGCGGCTCCAGAAACCTCCCTCCCAAATCCAACCAGCACAGTTATCTCCATCATCACAGGATGGGCAGGGTTTCCTGATACACTTACATCTGAACAGGGGGTTCTGTACCCCCAGAACATTTGCACACCCATGTGCGTCCTACCAGCCCTGCACACCGGCTGGCTGGGTGGGAGGGTTAGGCCAGGTTCCCCGGGGGAAGTGGCTCCTTCGCTTCCTCCTTAAGGCAAATCTGGTGAAGTTCAGGAACACCTCCTGGAGTCAGATTCTTAAGTACATGGAAGAGAACACATCAGATTACACAGGAAACCAATTACGCTGAAATGCAGTTCTCAAAATATTTTTAAAAACTTCAGATTTGTGCTCCCATAATACCCGGCCAGCTCTAGGGACAGGTCCGACAACCGCTGTCGCTCCGGAGCCTCGAGGAGCTGAGACATGGCTTCGGCTGTCTCCGACAAGGGCGCTGCCTCGGTGATTTCTACCGCTGACAAATCACAGACACTGTGAAAATGTCGGGGGGCCCCTGCGAACCTTCCTAATAGCAGGGAGAGCTACATTCTGACTGAGTCTGTGCAAATAAAGATGCAAAAACCTTTCCCATCCAAGTTCCCCGACTCCTTGAATCCTGCCCACGGGCCCCAGGGGCCCTAAAGTAAACCTGTCAGCACGGGATAGGTTAGCGATTCAGAGTTTTACCCCTCATTATGGCGTGGGAGGGAGGCTGGTATTTTCTTGTGGCCCAGCTGGGCCCGTACTGCTTACACTGTGCTCGAAACCCTGGCGACCAGCACGGAGGAACATTTCTCCAACTTCCCCTCACTGGATTCTGATCCTTGCTCCTCGGGCCCCGAGCCTGCCCCTTGATCCATCTCTCCACTGGGGAACATGATGCTAGGGAGTCCTCGGTGGTCAGTCCGTCCCTCCATAGGGCTGCAGAACTTCACCCATTGCCTGGAGACCGGAACACTCCTGCCCTCGCCTGTCCTCACGCACACACTGCAAGCTCACTCCCCACGAGGGAGACTCCAGAAGGATCCATCAGGTGGCCCTCTCTGCTCTGTCAAAATACCAGAACATCACTGCCGCAAAGGTGTGGGGTGAGACAGCTGGCGGAGTTTGGGGGGCTATTTTGGGATGAGAGGCTTATTTTCTCTCCCTCCGATGCTTCGCTTTCAGACTCATTCAGAGACTTCCAGGGAAGCCACAGAAGCCAAGGACGGGGTGATGCTCCCCTCCCCGGGGCCCGCGGCGGGGTGAGGTCGGGGAACAGGGCTCAGGGTGCCTCCTCTACTTCTCAGGAAGGAAACTGCCGGTTGTTAGCAGCTTCTGGGAAAACCCGCAGGGGTGCCAAATCCTCTGGAGGCTGGGCCATGCTCTGAGGGGCTGTGGCTCAGGCTGGAAGGTGGAAAAGGGTTGAGCAGGGCCCGGAAAAGCTGGAAGGAATCCCAGGGGACTGCACGCTCCCCAATGACCAGAGGAGGGGGTCGTGGGCAGAGCCAACACTGGCAGCCTTCACCCCCTCCCCCGGCCCGACCCGATCCTCTGGAGGCTCCCACCTGCGAGGGCTCCAACAGCAGTAGCTCCTGCCCCCCCAGTCTCTCTCAGTGGGGGACCACAGATCTCGGCAGGCCGCTCTCCCTGCCTCAGGCGCCTGGGCCAGCCAGTGCCAGAGACGCTCCCTCGTCGCCCCAGCATCACCCAGAGCCAGGGCCCGAAACGCCCCACTCCCAACATGACTCCCCCCGGGGGGCTTTCGAGTTTGGGAGTGTCCAGCGTAGACCCCTCCATCCTGTGGTCTTCGAGCTCCCATGGGTGACCTCGCACGCTGACCCTGGCTCCAGATCGCTCTCGCACAAGACCTCCTTCTCCGACCCCCCATTTTGGGCCACCTGCAAAGTCTGCAAGTCTGAGCCAGCTGCTTATTGTGACCGCCCTGACAGGCTCCTCCGGGCCTCCCCTCCAGCCCTCTCCGCGCTCTTTCAGGCTCTGCCCTGAGACCTAGCAGTAAGGAGTAAATGGCCTTTCTTTCAACTCCCCCCCGAACCTCTGGAGTGAGGCTCAGTCTGGTGCCTTATGTCCCCTTCCGGCCACACCTCCCCACTCTGACGCCTGAAACCGCTGAGGTCTGGGGCCTGTGGTGGCGTCACACAAGTGCTCCAGGCCCAAGGCCACAGAGCGTGTCACGGAGGATGGTGGGAGGCCCTTGACTCCCTCTTTATGGATCTTTCCCCTATGCATCTCCCCCACCCCCAACTCTAGGGGTCCAGTGTCTGCACACCTCCCCCCTACCCCCCCCCACCGGCCTGTGAGGTGTGTTCCCATTTAGCATTTAAAGCTCCCTGGCCCAAAGCAGACGTGACCAGCTCAGCTCAGAGCTCCCGGCTCTGGGAGGCTGCCCTGGGGTCTGCGATAAACAGAACATAAGCCCCAGCCCTGGGGAGCAGGGAAGGGGTCTGGAGCATGGACTCATCAGAGAGTGGGGGGTGAGGCTCACCTCAGCCCTTTGGGGCAGGTGCAAGGGGTTCAAAGAGCAAGAAGCAGACCTTCCACGAGGGAAACCCGTACTAGAGCCACGCAAAGCCCCTCGTTCAAACGTGGGTCCACGCCTGCCTTTGCACAGTGAGGACAGAGAGCTGACCCCCCTCCTTTCCGATGTGGTTCCAGAAGCCTTCCCACCAGCCCTCTGGTCCTCTTCCTCTTGGGCAGAAGATGCATGGCAAAAAGGGTGCATCAAGTGGGCCCCAGGTGGGAAAGCCACGGAGGCAGGACTGACCACACACTCTTCCCACCTAGAAGCCCCAGGGCCCACCTCCTGCCAGCTCCTAGCCTCTCTGCTCACCATTCCCTCGGTTCCCTCACGGGTTCTGGCCATAACTGCCCAGTGACAGCCCCCCGGCACACCAGGCCCCTGCAGGCCTTTGGGCGTTTGCACACACACCTCCCCTGCTCGATGCTGTTCCTTTGCCTCTCTGCTTCAAAGGGCCTAGCCATCCACAGCCTGGTTCAGACCCCAGCTACTCGGTTGGGTTCCCTCCATGAGGGCTTGCTCTTTGAACCCCCTGCACCTGCCCCGAAGCTGGGCTCAAAGCAGCTGTTCAGAAAATATTTATTGGATGACTTTATTATGCACCAGCTGTGTATGACATGCTCTGCGCTGTCTAAAGCATACGTGTCCCGTCTTTGGCAGCTCTATATGCCAGCTGGAGGAACAAGATACCAGCCCTGCCTGGCAGAGGATGTGCTCACTGAATCAGACACAGGAATAAACAAGGTTCGGGAAGAAAGAAGAGCAACGCACACGAGCATCGAGTGTTGTTTCTGCAGCCGGCGGCCTCCAGAGCGCAGTCCACCTGTTTATTTTTTCTACAACGCGGGATCAAAATGCTGCTTTTTCTATTTATGTGTATTAATAGCCTTTTACTTCACTGTTTCTAGTTCCTGAAAGTTCGGATGTGCACGGGCGATGTGTATAAATACGGAATTTATGCCATATAATTTAGAAATAAATATGCATCGATGGGAGGGCATGCCGAAAGATGTTTCAGGAATGAGAGTATTGGGTGCAGATGTTTAAACTGTGCTGAGGGACAGCCTCCTACTGGAGGAAGTGCTAGGAGGGCTTCCTGGGCAACTGCCCCCCTGCCTCACGCCTCCCCTGGGAAAGACACAGCCCCCTCTGTGCTCTGACTGCTGCCTTCCCAGAAGACGGGGACTTGCAGTCTGCGCTCCTGGCCCTGTGGGCTGGAGCCATCGCCCGCCCAGGCCCCCGCAGTGACTGGGGACGGAGCCCTCGGGCTAGCCTGCTCCCTTGAGGAGAGCCTCGCTCGTCCCCCAGGGAGAGGTGCTCCTGGGGCTGGAAGGGGTCTCAGCCCAGCCAACCTAGGTCAGCAGTCGACGTGAGCGCAGATGAATTGGTTTTTAGTTCAGCTTTCCCAACAAAACCCACTTGGAACTGATGTCCCTGAACATACCGTTCCATGTTCCTCCTGCGGCCTCCTGAAGCCTTTCCCTTCGCAAGCTGGCCTGCCCAGCGTCGGGGAGGTCGGAGCCAACCCTCATGACGGGGAGTTGACTTCAACAGCGATTCTCGGAGTCCCCACGGGGACTCAGGCCTGGGGACGGGCCCCGGGGGCCCCACAGAAAGCCGACGCAGAGAGCGAGAAGGGCAGACGCCATGCTATCGTGGCCTTATTTTCAACTTGCCATAGGGGATAGAGCTGGCACTTTGCAACACGTTTGGTCCTTCGGCAGAGCTGCGAGGTATGGATCCTCACCCCGTTTTGCAAATGAAGAAACTAGGGGTGCAGAAAGCTGAATAATGTCCCTAAGAGGTCCATGTCCTAAGCCACAAAACCTGCTAACGGTCTCCCATACTTAGCAAAAGGGGCTTTGCGTGCAAGATGAAGGATTCTGGGACAGGCAGATTCTCCCGGATTATACAAAAGGACCCCATGGCCTCACAGGCATCCTTGTAAGAGGGAGGCAAGAGGCCAGAGTCAGGGGAAGAGGCCCAGTGACGGAAGCAGAGGTCCCAGTGACGCCGGGCCACCAGCCAGGGAACACGGGCAGCCTCTAGAAGCTGTAGAAGACATGGAAATGGATGGTCCCCTCGGGCCAGAGCCCACAGACACCTTGATCTTAGCCCAGTGAGATTGATTTTGATGCCTTTCATCCAGAACCGCAGGGCGATCCACTTGTGTTGCTGAAGGCACGAAGCGTGTGGTCATTTGTTTCAGCGGCAGTAAAAAACGAATCTACAAAGCATTTCTTGTCCCCAGGCCACAGAGCTGGAAAGGGCAGAGGTGGCACTTGACCCAGGTCTGTCTCAGCAGGTTCCAAAGATGCTAAGAAACCCTTCCTCGGAGCCTGGAGCCCGGGAGCCGCAGGGGCCCTTGCTGGGCCAGGTCGGGGAGGTGCCAGGGCCTGCAGCCGAGGTGGAGGGACGGGGCTTGGGCCCAGGACAGGGGGCTCCAGGCTGAGTCAGGAGGTGAGACGCACTCAGACTGGAGACACTCACAACTTCTGGTGCCTTCCTCCCAGAGGACTCGCGACTCTGTGTTCCCACAGGGATTGGGACCCAGGTGCTGGCCCACCGCGCCCACCGCCGGCTGGAGGGGAAGCAGCCCAGCTTCTGTCTTCCTTCGTGTGGGGCAGCCGCGAAGCACGGAGGCCCCCTCTGACCCTCTCAGAGGAGCAGAGCCCAGCTCTGCATGGCCGACACCTGGGGTAAGCTACTCTGTGGCACCTGTCCTCAGTTTCCCCATTGGAAAAACAGGAAGACAATACCTACCCCAGGGATGCATGCGGGTCTCACGGAAGCTGAGTCTCCGCTGGTGTGTAGTCCCGTGGGCCTTGTACCTCCCCCATGTTGAGTGCTGGCGTCTATCCTGGCTCACAGGTGCCTCTGTTTTACGGGAGGCCAAATGATCTTGATGGCACCTGGGGATCCCAGTCACGTGATCTTAGCTCCAATGACCTGCTGCAGCCACAAGACCTGGTCCCTATACCTCTGGGGGTTTTCCTCCTGCTCTGAGCCCCCATTCCCCTGCAACAAACAGAAGTAGCCCCTCTAGAGCTTCTTCGCGGGGGGACCTCCAGCAGCCCGGCCCCTCTAGCCAGCAGCCCTTTGAAAAGGAGCACGCTGCTCCCGCTGCTCCCCTTTGCCAGAAGGCTGCGTGAGGCCAGGCACAGGCGTCCCTCCTTCCAGGAAGCCCTGGGTGCAGGGGGACCCGGGGGCCGGGAGAGCCAGGGGAGAGAGAGCCAGCAGGGGCAGTCTCTGCGAGTGACTCGTTCTGGATCGGTTTTGAAAGTTGCATTTGGTGACACATCTACTCGAGTCGCTATACTTATCTGTGAGAGGGGCAGGGTATTTTTGAACAGATGCAATTTCTGGCTCTTTCCCTCAAAAAGAAACTTCTCATTCCTATTCATCTCTCCCTGCTTCTGCCTCTGCCTCTGCTTCTCGCACACCTCTTCTGTATAAACACACAGACGCGCACACGGATACGCGTGCACCCAGACACCCACGCAGACCCTCCCCCCCACACGTGTGTGCAGGCATGCAGACACCCTTGGCTCAAAGCGACTATCCCAGGACTCTCTATGGCTGATCCATGCCTCTCCAGCATGACAGACAGAAAGGCAGAGAGGAGGAATGGAGAGAAAAGCATGGAAGAAATTGTGGGTTTGATTATTTATTTTTTTCTTCCAACTTGACTGCACACTCACTCAGCATGAGGGAAATGGGCCAAGGGCAGGAGAGAAGGCGCGAGAGCCACCTGCCTGGCCTGGGGACAGGTAGGAGGCTTCAGGTCGCCCTCTGGCTTCGGTCCCACGCTTGCGCTGACCCAAAGTGGAGCACTGGGGGGAGAAATGTGCAGGAAGACCCAGGATGGCCTGGCGGAGGAACACAATGGGGCCCAGGTACAAGAGTGACACCTTCACTTTTAAATTCAAATAACCGGCAACCAGGAAGTACATCAGGGAGGTAGGAGCCCCGACATGTGACTCCAGCTCCAGCAGCTCCCTTGTGGGCAGGTCCAGGGCGCTGGCTCCGTGGAGAGCAAAGTCACAAGGTTTTCTTGTGTTTCTTCTAGAAGTCTGACAATTTTCGGTTTTACACTTAGGTCTCTGATCCATTTTGAGCGGAGTTTTGCATAAGAGGGGACCTATGGCTTGAGGTTTGCTCTTTTTCCCCCTGCATATGGATATTCAATTGTTTCAGCCTCGTGCATCCAACAGGATACCCTGTCTCCCATCGCCGTGGCTTCGCGCGAAGCCCAGGCAGCCTTGAAACCGGACGATGTGTTTTCTCCGACTTTGCTCTTCTCATTCAAAATGGGTATGGCTAGTCAAGTTCTTTTGCATTTCTGTAGAAGTGTTAGCATTAGCTTGTCCATCTCTAGTCACAGTTTTTTAGGAGGTCTTCCTGATACTGCACTAAACGTACCATCGACTTGGGGTGACAGGGGGACACCCCAGGTTAAGTGGGCTAACTAGTTCTGATTTTTGGGCTCCAGGCTCTGCTTTAAGCTCATTACATAAATGCCCTTAGTACGTCCTCATAAGCACCCCTAAGAGGCAGGACTATTTCCAGCCCCATGCCTAAGAGGAGGACATCGAGGGCCTGATTCAAACAAGAGCATCTCCCTGCCAGTCACTCAGCATGGAGGGGGGCCCCCGGCATCTGGGCAGCTAGCCTGCCGCCTGTCCAGACGCCACAGCTACACGCCTGGGGCTCCTCCTTGGCCTGCTGCCAACTGGGCCCCAGAAGAGGGGGGGGAAAGGTAAGCTCCGTGGGGGGCAAGCTGGTGGTCCCAGGCAAGCTCTGGCCCAGACCCACTGGCCACCAGGCCCTGGCAGGACACACGCCTGTACATGTGCCTTCCTGGGGACATTTGGGGATGAAGGGATTAGAGGGCACTCGGTGCAAATGTAATTGCTAAAGGAGTTCAGTCAAAGGGGGATTAGCTGGGGATTGGGAGGAAGTTTCCCACAAATCACTGTGGCTGGGCGGTGGGGGGTGGCGGCAAAGATTACTTGGGGATCAGAAGAGGTCCTGTTGGATGAGGCATAGATGAGAGGACATTGCTTTCCCGGGATTCTCAGCACCCCTCACAGGCCCAGGCTGGGACTCAGGGCCGTGGGAGCCTTGAGGGACAGGACCCTCGGTGGAGACTGGGCTCTGCACATGGGACAGCTTCAGGGCGTCAGGGCCCCAGCTCGTCCTCCCTTCCCTCTTTGAGCCTCACGGTGCCCTTCTGCTGAGAGGAGCCCCTGGAACATCAGCAGGCCCCTGGCACCGAGGGCACTTGCTGGGCAGCTGCCGGGAGACTGGGTTTGCCCCCAGCTCGGCCCCCACTGCAGACCCTCCCATCTGTGCCCACTGTCCCCTCTGTGCGAGGCAGATAGCCATGCCCCTCCACGCGTCCCTACTGCTCCCCTGCACCCAGCACTGTAAGAGGTCAATCAACAGCCCTGTGGTGACTGTCGCCAAGGATGACTGCCCATGCATCCTCTGGGAAGTGACAGCCTAAGGTTCCGCGACCCCATGCTGCCCCCTGGCGGTCACAGGGAAGGAAACAACAGTGATCCACGAGGAAGAAATGGATAGGGAGCGGATGGCTATCAGATACGGAGCTCTTCCCTGCAGACCGCCCTAAGACGCTATCCACGAGCCTCTCCACTGAGGACAAGACACCTAACGTCTCATATCGAATAACGTGTTGCTGCTGTTTGTGGCCATCACTCGTGTTCTTTTACTTAGTCCTTACTACAATCCTATTGGGTGAAAATTTAGTTTCTCCACCAAAGAGAGGGCAGAAGGGTTCAGAGATGTTAAGTAACTTCCCAAGGTCACACAGCAAGGAAGTGGCAGAGGTAGGACTGATACCAATCTCTGTTTGGAGCCCAGCTCATGTTTGTTTGGGCCTTATGTGCTTTTCCCAGAGAGTCTCCCAATCCTTTCACGGGGTCTGGGCCAGGGGAAGGGATCTGGCAGGGAGGACAGGTCCCACCATGAGAGAGACTCAAGGGCAATCGAGAGCTGTGGTCAGGAAGCGTCTTCTTTTGTTCTCAGTCAGCCCTGGACAGATGCTGAGCACGAGGTCATAGCCCTGCGATCTTCAAAGTCAGCCAGGCATTTTCCAAACAAGCATCCCTTGTATACAGCCTGGAAGGAAATGCACATATCTAGGAACCATGATTAAGGAAACCTTTGAATTTTCTGGTTTATGTTTTGTGTCTCTCTGTGTGTGATATCTCTCCCAGAGCATCTGAGCTGCCTCGTGTGGAAAATAATATCACAAGGAAAGACCTCGGAGATTGGCTGAGCCTCGGCACTCAGTAGCATGTTCAGTGAAAAAAGGAAGGAAGGAATCCAGGGAAACTGAGGCATAGAGAGGGAGAGGGATGTTCCCAAGGTCACAGAGCTACCACAGAGTTGGGTCTCAGACTTGGGTCTCCCGATACCTGCCTGTTCTCTTTCCACCCCCTGAATGGTACCCCAAGTGGCTACAAGGTCCAGCAAGGGGAGGGAAGGCCCGTGTGTCAGGCGAAGGCACTAGGGAGCAGTGAGGATTTTAGAGCAAGGGAGTTGCCAGCCAGAACTACACTTTTGCCGGATAGCCAAGTCCTTTCCTTTTCTTTCATTTGGCTATGAAAAAGCTTTTTTTTCTGGCAAGAGGGAGGGAGGAACTGATCTTACAAATCCTAGACCCAGGCCTGTTATTACGTCCAGCCCTGGGCTGCACTTGCTGCCCTTTTTCCTGATTTATTAACAAAGTCCCTTGGCCCAGTCTGGTTCTCAATTCCTACACCTGTTCCCACCCCCAGAGGGCTCCTCGAGGGACCTGAGGGGTGATGGAGATGAGTCTCAGGGTCCTCCCGGTCTGTACCGGGCTTCAGGACCCCCTCTCTCAGCTACCATGGGCCCCACTGTGGGCCCCATGGGCCGCGCTATCCGACGTCACTATCTTACTTCGTTCTTACCACAGCCTTAAGGGGAAGTATTTTTTTTTCCCCTTTCAAACAGACTTTAGTTTTTTGAGCAGGTTTAGGTTCACAGGAAAACTAAAGGGAAAGTACAGAGAGTTCCCACATACTCCTGCCCCAGGCGCGCCCAGCCTCCCCACCAGCAACACCGCCCACCAGGGTGGGACCTTTGTTAGCGAGCCAACACTGACTTGTCAAAGTCTCTCAGGGTCCTCTGTTGACAGGAGAGTTCGCTCTCTGGGTCCTACGTTCTGAGTTTGGACCAGAGGTGGTGCTTGTGAGCGCGTTTCCAGAGGAGGGCGGCTGAGTCCAGAGAGTGAGGGTCAGGCCTCACAGACAAGAGGTGGCAGGAGTCCTGGCCTGGGCTGTCCAGTCCATACCGGCCACAGGGCTTCCTGCCGCGGGCTGTCCCGTGGCAGAGCTGCTAGAGAGAAGGCTGGGCAGGGGGAGCTCCTGAGCAGGCTGAGCTGGTGCGGAGGGGTGAGAGGGGAGGGGTAGGAGGGGGGGAGGAGGAGCCTCCTTGCAGTCACAGGCCTCAGTTAGCGGATGCCGAGTTCCCTGCACCTCGCTGGTCCAGCAGTGTGACCGGGAAGGCTTTAAGCTGTTTTCATCCTTTTGTGGGATTCCACAGGCCGGCACCTGAGACGAGTCTGAATTGTCCCCCTTCCTGGAGGTGGCCATTTCTACAGTGACTCGGAAGGACTGACCAGATGTTGTAACATCTATGGGCCCCACTTTCTGCTGAACTGAGTTACTGTTCCCTAAGGAGCCTCTGTCCCCAGCTTCCTCCCCACATGTCTCACAGTTGGGGTGTCGGGGTACACCCCCCTTCTCCCCAGTGGGGTTCTTCCGGGCCTCCTGCAGGCGGCGCCGAACCAGCCCTCCCAGGACAGCAGACGCTCAGCCCCTCTCGGGACCGGCCTGGTCCCCCACACCCCCCAGCGCCCCGACGCGGAGATGCCTCCTCCCCTGAGGCCACGTGGGCCAAGGAAAGAGCTCGGGGCTGACTCTCAGCCCTGCCTCTTGTGTCCGTGTGGCCTGGGGCGAGACCCCCGGTTTCTCAGCCGACAGCTGGGGCGTCGCTCCTCCCAGCCAGGCGTAAGGGACACGGTGGCGCAGAGCGCCTGGCATGAGGCAGGTGCTCCGAGGCACGCGGTCCTCTTCCCGAGCCGGACTGCATTCCCTCGGGCCAGCTCTAGCTCTGAAACACCTCCCGTCTAGACAAAGGGGCCAAGGGGGCCCGGAGCCCAGCCTCCAATTACCCAGCTGACAAACAGGAATCCATTCCGTCGGGGTTACCGCCAACGACAGCTCCATCGCCCGTGCCGCGGATCCCTGCGCCCTATTTGGTTTTCAACTCAGAAACCAGGTATCAGTGGCGACCTCTCCCGGGGGCGGCGGCCGCGGGGAGCTCGTTAGCACGAAGGCGCCCTCCCGCATCAGAGGCCAGGCGGCTCCTCCCTCGCCCCCTCTCGCCCCGCGGAGGTGGCGCTCCTCTCTTGGACGGCAGCGGACTTCTGGGGAGTTTGTTGGATGCAGAGCCCAGCCTCCCCCAGTCTATTAAATTGGAAAGCGCAGAGGTAGGTCCGGGAGGCTCCGTTCTCACCAGCCCTGCCCGTGTCTCTGGTTTGGGACTCTCTGCCTCCCTCGGGACACAGTCCAAGAAGCGGTGACGGTGGCGGGAGCTCACGGAGGAGGAGAACGGGATCGTTCGGCCCGTTATCCTTTCCAGGAAGAGGCCCTTTTGTGCGTGGTGGGGAAACAGACTCCGGAGTCCCACACACATCAGGTTAAACCCCAGCTTCCGCGCCGAGGCTGACGGCTTGGCCTTCTCGGATAGCGCTAAGCTTTTAGTGCCTTGTCAACATTAAAATGGGAATGCTAATACCTATTTCAAGGAATTTTGCTTGAGTGTATGAAATTCCTGAGGGAAATGCACAACACAGGGCCTGGCACAGAGCAGGTGTTGAACCCCAAATCCGAGCTTCTTGGCCCTACCTCGGAACTCGGGATTCTGCGAAGGTATCTCCTTTGTCAGCTGGTGCAATGCCAGGCGCGGCCAGAAGAGGGGAGTAGAGGGACACTGCAAGGCATACGGAGCAAGAGCTCCCCCTACTGACCCGAGGGGTGCCGCTCTCTCCCTCCAGGGTGACTGCAGGTGGTATCTGGGCTCCCAAGCCCAGGGGTTAGTCTTGCTCAAAACTCTCCATGGAGTTTTCCCGGCACCCAGCAGGTGCTCCACTCCGGCGCACTGCTCCCCCAGAGAACTTCACCACCCAGTGGGCTGCACTCTCTCCAGCATGGTCTGAATCTCATCCAACTGCTTCGTTCCTTATTTAGGTACTGTCCCTCTGCCCCGGAGGGGGCAGCTGTCTTCCTCAGAGTCCTCTTTGGTCTCTGTTAGTAGTTAACCACCTTTCACTAGCTACTAATTCTCTGTATTAAGTTTTCCCTATTCAAGCAGCTGGTGTGATTTTTGTCTCCTGACGGGACTCTGGTGATGTTTGCCGACCCCCGCCCCCCAACAAAGCATTTTCACGGGACAAGGAAAGATTATCACACACCATCAGAAGCTGTGACAACCCAAGAAATTGTGTCCCCAACGTGAACGAATGATGTCTTTTTTCTAATGATTTCGGAGTGCTATTACATTATACTTCTTGGGGACAGCGTGGGGGAAGTCACAAGAAGGAGTAGGTCAGCCTGATCTAGCATTTCTGTGGTTTGCATATCGGGAAAAAAACAAGGTCTTCCGTGGAAATCATGCACCACTCAGAGATTATACTTTGAGAAAAACGAATAAACCAAAGACCAAAATGGGTAATAAGGGCCATGACTCAAGAGGCAGGGAACCCAGCTCTTCCAGGACCAGAATGATGTGGGGACTCAGGAAAGACCCAACCAGCTCAGCCTCATTGTCCTCAGCCGTGCCCAATGGGGTGACACTGGGCCCCTGTGGGGTGTCTTTAAACACAACCTGCTTCCTGTTCTTTGTGGTTCGTGGAGCCAGTGTGGGGGAAGGTGTGCTAAAGAGAACCCATTTGCATTGTTCTTTGGGGATACATGACCCCTATGGATCCCACCAATAGGGCCAGATTCCGGCACCCAAAGTGGGCAAAGCCAGCTGAACTGCCCCCCAACTCCATCAGAAAGTTAGCTCAGCGAAGCTTCCTTCTGGCTGGTTCTGTTGCTTTCCCCCACCTCGGCAGCTGGCGGTTGGGAGGGAGCCGGCCTTGGCACGGAGCTGCTGCAGGCTGGTTGTACCGTCCTGTCTCGTGGCTGGGTGCAGGTGGGTGTGTGGCAGGACTGGGCATGACCACGCACATGGAGCCCCAGGTTGCCAGGGGTGAACTCTGGGCTGTGCCCTTCTAGTGGGGATGTCCTGCCCATCGCAGGAGGGAAGGGCTGGGATCCCTGCCTAGAAGCCATAAACCAAGGGGGTCTCAGGGTCTCAGAGGATGATGCAGTTGGAAGAAGGACGTAAAGGCCAAACTCCCCACTAAAGTCAGATGGAGAGACAGTTCCAGGGCTTTGCTCTACTCTCGCTGGGGGGGTCACTGCTGCCCATTTAGAGGTGGTGGGGGGAGGCAAGGTCTTGGCAAGTGCAGAGCCGCAGACTGGGGCTGTGATTCCTGGAGATGGCCACTAGGTGGCGTCATGCCACCGCCCTCTCCGGATGATACCAAGGTGAATGGCCAACCCAGGGTGAGTGAAGGGGCTTTGGAAGATCCACGCTCACGAAGGTGTCAGAGGAGCAGCGACTTCCAGGCCGACGGAGGAGAGCGCTGTTGGGTTTATTTCTCCAGAGAGTGGGTTCCAG
This sequence comes from Procyon lotor, assembly GCA_028646535.1. NCBI lineage: Eukaryota > Metazoa > Chordata > Mammalia > Carnivora > Procyonidae > Procyon > Procyon lotor. The sequence goes on along the minus strand of CM053610.1, from coordinate 96,745,709 downwards.
GAAGAGCTGTTGCTGCTGAGGCCTTTCTCCTGGCTAATTGCTGCCCCCGAACCATGACGGCGGATTGGAATCCTTTGGACCTGGTTCCTCGAGTCTGTGATGTGGAAGGGACCTTAGAGACCTCCAGCTTCACCCCTTCATTTTAGAGAAGGAGGCCCAGAAAGAGAAGGCCATTCCCTGAAGCGCGCGCGCGCACACACACGCACGCGCACACACACACACACACACACAGCTGGCTGGGGCCGAACCGGTAGACTCACACCCTGGAGCCCTTGTCCAGTGCTCTGTCCCCTCCACCACGCTCCCTGCCTCTACACAGGCTCACTCGTTCATGCTCTTTAGCATTTACTGAGCACTTACTAGGTGCTATTTGCCCTTCCTCCCTTCTTTCCTTCTTCTCTCTTCCTTTCTCTCTTTTCCTTCCTCCCTCCCTCCTTCCCTCCCTTCCTTCCTTGTGGCTGAACAGAATTGGATACCCTTAAAGAGGTAAGATGACCTGCATGTCCAGGGTGGCCCACCTGGGGGTCCGTTTCCTTCCCCTTGGTCCAGAGTATTTGCCAACATCATCTACTCTTCATGCAAAACAGGCCTAAAGGAGACTGGAATTCAGACAATGATGGAACCGAACAGACGATGGGACAATGCCTCAGATGTGGCAACTCACTCAGGTGAGGCCTGCTCTGGCGGGGCTGGCTGGTGGGAAAGAGTCTTTGGAAGGTGGACGCTTCGAGGCTGCAATCACCACTGTGACCACCAGGGGGCAGTGTTTCACCACCTCCTGGGCCGTCAGAGAGCCTCTTTTCCCAGTACTGAAGAAAGTACATCTTTTAGGGGAATGGAGAGGGGTGTTTGCAGCGAGAGTCTAAGTGTTGAAAAGAGAAAGATATATCGTCTGGGCTTGAAATGATCTCTCAAGCCCAGATTTCAAATGATTTCATCGTTCTGCCTGTCTCCGCTCTCACCAGCGGCTCTGTACTTGACACTGATCTAAAGTTGGAGAATTATGTCTCAGGGTCCGGCCCCCTTTCCACTGCCTCTTCTCTCGTGGCCCAGAGTTGCTCATAACCCGAGGGACCCTCTGGGGGCATTTGGCGGTCTCAGTAAGGATGGTGTGGAATCTTGTTAGAGATGTCCCCCCGTGGAGCGTCAGACCAGTCCCCTGCCTCTCTGAGTTTCTCCAGGCTGCAAAGTCGGGCCCAATGACCCGTCTGCCTCTGTCTCCTCAGGTACGTTCCTTGCCTGCTCTGCTGCCGCCCAGGCTGCTGTACTGATATTGACCGTCCCGCTGGGATACGAAGCACTTTTGGCTTGCCTGGGGGATAGTTAATCAACAACCTTGTCAGAGTGATGGATTCTTCTAGGATTATTGCTTAATTAGCTTGTTTGGAGGTAAAAATAACGCGGGACATCAGTTCTCCGGGAGCTGGGAGGAGGGGGAGGAGGCATCCGGGAGCGCGGAGGAAGGACTCCGGGAGGAACCCGGGGCGCAGAGCGTGGCTGGGGCGGTGCAGGTGGGGTTCTGAAGCTGGGATTCATGAGGCGTCTCACGGCTACTGCGGTGGCTGCGGCCAAGAGCACTCGCACCATTCAGTGGAGTCACAAAAGCAGTGACATCCGAAATGTCACCCAAGGACCACAGGCATTGCTCGGGAGCTTTCAGTAAATACAGATTCCCAGGCCTAGCCCCAGACTTTCTGGATCAGAATCTCTGACGCTTAAAAAGAAAAAGATATTCCAGGTGGGGCGCCTGGGTGGCACAGTTGGTTAAGTGACTGGGCTTCAGTTGTGATCTTGGGGTCTTGGGCTCAAGCCCTGCATCTGGCTCTGTGCTCAGTGTGGAGTCCGCTTGAGATTCTCCCTCTCCCTCTGCCCCACCCCTGTTTGCGCTCTCTCTCTCTCTCTCAGATAAATCTTTTTGGGGTGCCTGGGTGACTCACTCAGCTAAGCATCTGCTTTCGGCTCAGGTCATGATCTCAGGGTCCTGGGATGGGGCCCCACGTCGGACTCTCTGCTCGGCGGGGAGCCTGCTTTTCCCTCTTCCTCTGCCTGCAGCTCCCCCTCCTCGTGCTCTCCCTGTCAAATAAATAAATAAAATACATTTTTTAAAAAGTAACCTTTTTTTAAAAAAAAGTTACTCCAGGGGATTTTTATGCACAATAAAGTTAGAGAGTTTACAGGCCTAACCCTGACCCAGGTGGGGCAAGTCCTTTCCGTGGCAGTGGGCCTCCAATGATGGGGCTCCATCGCCAACACCGCAGTCCACCCCCTTGGGCCCCAGTCCTTGTCCTTCTGTTCTGATCTCCTGATTTCAGTCTCGTCCTCCACATCTCCCATCTGACCCCTGTGTCTCTTCTGACTCTGCTGCGCCCCATCTGTCGGCCCCACGCTCCTCCTCAATCTCTCCTGCTCTCTTCTTTCTTCTCGCCTTCCGTTTCTCTTTTGTGTTGGCACGCGGCACTCCTTACACCCGCTTCTGTACCCTCTCCTGTCCGGAGAGTTCCTGAGACACTTTCGGTCGCCCTCAGTGAGATGCACTTGGGTGACATTTGGAAGGCAGAGGAGGGGCTGAAGCCTTATTCCTCTGCCTCTGGCAGGGCGGGCAGGCACGCAGGCTTCGGGGGATGGGAGGTTTTGTCCTGCAATCCCCCCACCATAGGACCTCAGGCAGCCTATGACCACAGCTGGCAGTCCCCTGCAGGGTCTGGATGGGGGGAGACGCAGTTCCTCGTGGTGCCCTGAAAGTTTGTGGTAAGCCTGGCAGTTACTAGCCACCTTCTCTGGCCTTTGCTCCTCCTGGTCCCTGTGTTAAATCTTGTTAAAACAGGAAGAGTGGTTCCCATTTTCCTGCCTGACGCCACCTGTTACACTCTGTTCTTCCCATTTAAAGTTGTGTTCCAGGCCCCGCCCCTTTCCCTATTCCCTCCCCTCCCCCAACCGGCTGTTCTGTGGAATGGAAAGTTTAAAATGCTTAGTTCTGGTTAAGGTATATTATCTCCATTCTTTTTTTTTTTTTTTTTTTAAGATTTTATTTATTCATGAGAGAGAGAGAGGGAGAGGGAGAAACAGGCTCCCTACTGAGCAGGGAGCCTGACATGGGGCACAATCCCAGGACCCTGGGATCGTGACCTGAGCCGAAGGCAGACGCTTCACTGACTCAGCCACCCAGGTGCCCCTATTATTTCCACTCTCGATATCGAACATAGGTGAGTTGACCCTTCAAGGTCGAGAACTCCCCACTGAACTGGGCTGCCTATGTGTGAGCTTCCCCAAGGATTCTATCGGAGGAGCTAGGGCCCTTGGGGAGCAACGGGGAAGGAGCAGGGTGGTGAACAGGCAGAGCACAGGCCTGACGAGTCCCCTGTGAGTTCCCACCATAAATCCTGCCTCTGTCCCACTTGGACCTGGCAAGAAGCAAGTCGGCAAAGGGCCCACTTTGCTCTAGACGGAAGCAAGGCTGACATCACCCCACGCCCCTGGGTGTGTGTGTGTGTGTGTGTGTGTGTGTGGCACGCGCGTGTGCACAGGCCAAGCCGTGAGGAGCAGGCGTGTGCTCTCCCACAGCCACTGAGTGTAGGGACGAGGGTTCCAGTCTAGCATGTCACCTGTAGTGGGGCGGCTGCCTCTTCCCAGTGCCTCGAGGGCCAGAAGCCTGGCCACCCCGCTTCCCCTGAGGAGTAGCGGCAGCTGCGGAGGACCTGGGAGCTGGAGGCCACCCACTGGTTCCTCGAGGGCTCCCGTCCCTCCCTGTCCCTCCGTCTGGTACCAGCTGTGCTCTGTGCCCACTGCCACATTTCCAGAGTGTCTTCAGCCCTGCTTTTGGGAGGGGGGTTTCTTGACCTTGGCTGAAGGACGTGGGGAGCCCTGAGAAGATGCAGCCTGAGGAAAAGCTGCCCGGTCTGCTCTAGGCCAGG
>CM053610.1:96717097-96741298 GCA_028646535.1 Procyon lotor | reverse complement strand
GAACTAAGGGTGGCAGGGAGGCGGTGGGGTAGGGATAGGGTGGCTGGGTTGTGGACATTGGGGAGGGTATATGCTATGTTAAGTGCTGTGAAATGTGTAAGCCTGACGATTCATAGACATGTACCCTGGGGCAAATAATACATTATATGTTAATAAAAATTAAAAAAAATTTTTTAAAAATAAACTTAAAAAAAAAGAACCATTCATTTTATCTTTGGGATGCATTAAATTATTCGGTAAAGAAGGTGGGAGCAGAGGTATCAGGATTTTCTTTTGTAACACTTTTAAGTATTATTTTAAAAAATGAACTCCCTGATGACCTCCTCACAGGGGTGTGTGTGAAGACTTGAAGACCCCAGGAGCTGCAAAGCTTGTTGGGAGTGCCATGGCGGGAGGGGAGGCCAGGTGGAGAGGAAAACCTGACCTGGATGAATGGCCAAGCAGATGCTTGCAAGCCAACCACCGAGCTATGACTGGGTTTTGGTTTAAACACAAGAGAAAAACATGCCTCCTGGTTTTATAGCCAGGATTTGTTTTTTTTCCTTAAACTCCTCCCAAAGTTTAGCCAACGATTCTCAAACTTTCGTGCACATAAGCAGCACCTAGGGAGCTTGTTACAATGTGGATGCTCAGACTCTGTTCAGATTCAGAAGGTTTGGGATGGTCCCAGGAATTTGCATTGTTACAACAGCTGGTCTGGGACCAGACCACTTTTTGGGTAGCAAGCCTTGAGCCTGCGGCATGCCTGGAAATGCTAACAAGTGACACCGGAAGGAGGTGTCCCACTGGGAACCTGGTCAAGACTGATCTGTCAGGCCCAAGTTTTCCTGTAAAGTTAGAGTTGAACCAGGTGACCTCTAGAGTCCTTTGGGTTTGATCTTTGAGGTAGTTCAGTGAAATCTCCCAGCCTGGTCAGCCGCTCTCTCTGCCCAAGGAATGCACGGCTGTCTGAAAGGGTAAGCCCCGATGCAGGCTGCCTTACCTTGAACACCTTGAAGCTTAGTGGAAATTTGTCTCTTGCCTTTAAATTTTGCAGGATGACGTTGACGGACATGATGACATTGTTGCTTTCCATGCCCTCTGGCACAGAGAAGATGTTCTGCGTGTTCCTTGGAAGTCCTTCTGCATGAGAAAGAGCTGTCATTGGAGCTCGGCTTGGTTTCTAAGACTCCTAGACCAGGGCCATTCCTAGACCAGTGCCATGCTGGTTCAGAAAGCTCTGGTAGCTTATGTTGGAAACTCTGGATTTGGAGACCCAAGTCTTTGGGTCCCAGTCCCCACAGTTACTAGTTGTTGCACAAGCTTCTTCATTTTGTGAGCCTCTGTCTCTTCCTCATAACAACAAGGAGGGGAAGAATATTCCCCACTTGGTGAAAATATTTCCTTCACTGTAAAGTTGAGGGCTATTTTTATCTTAAGTGGAATGTCAGAATTCTCACGTACGTATGAGCTTGTGCATTGGCGATAACCATCAGATCCCTGAAATGTTAATCCCCAAGCACCAATGGAGACAGAAGCAAACAGGCAGAGGGATGGCCACTCACAGTACTCTATGACCCAGGGGTGCTCATCAGAGCCAGAGCAAGAGACAGAAGTAAGGTGACTAAATAAGGTAGATTCAAATACATGGAAGAATGAAGACAAGTCAAGATAGAGAGGAATCAATGCACATCAGAAGGGTCGGCTCACAGGTTGGGAAGCTCTGAGTGGGGAATGGGGAGACACAGAGGCTCTTCCTTGTGAGGCTTGGACAAGATGATGCATTCAAGGGCACCTAGCAGTGCCCAGCGGGTATTTGCCCACTGGATCCCTCCCTCTTTCCCACGCAAGGAACTTCTAAGAATAGCCCCAATGTATCATTTTGCTTGGTTCACTGATATGCACTATACCCAGGGAAGGGGACTTTGGCCCTGCAGTTGGACAGATGAGGCTCTGGAAGGTCAATCAGTAAATTTACTGCCCAAGTGTGACTTGGCAGTTCCTTAGAGTCCACCCTGGTGCCTAGGTTCTCTGACTGGCAGAGTGAAGATCCTGGGTGTTGAAAAGAGAGGCACCTGGGGGTCATTGGAGTAAGCCATTCTCAACAGGCAGGGGCCAAGGAGAGGGAATGGTCATGTCTAGGTATGAACACATGCACACTCTCTCACACACACACACGTTTGCATAGCTTCTCCTCTCAAGGATGTGTAAGATACTCAGCTTCACGTTCACAGGGAGCTAGTTCACTTATCTGTGTGGCAAATGGGAAGCAGGAGTTGCAGTGAGAATATGTGACCTTCCCAAGGTCACATTCAACAGAATTCATCTCAGGGGAACCCAAATCCAGGTTCTGAGGTGCCCGCCCCTGGGACCTCAGTGTGTGGCTGGAGGATACGCCCACCAACATGGGGCAGGAATATTCCCTCTTATGTCTGGATGGTGCTTTTATGGGGCAAAGTGATGGTTTAACCCAAGCCCTGACTTTTGTCTAGTGTTCTTTCCATAGCGCCCCACCATCCTGGGTAATTGGGTAATTACTGAAGAGCAGTGAGCCTGTCCTCCTCCTGGGAGGCAGGTGCAGTTCGTAGGATGGTGGGAGAGCGTGACAGGGAAGGGGAGGCACACGTGAGATTCTCCCACCCAGCCCACCAGCAACTGTTTCCCCTGGAGAAGCACAGCCGTCCCTTTAGACGGGCAGATTCCTCCCAAGTTCAGGCTGATGGTCTAGAATCAAAAGCCACTGACACTCGAAGCCGGCTCAGGGCTAGGGCTGGCTGCTTCCATCTGGCAGAAGATTTACCAACATCATAACTACCCGCAGTGTTTCCTGGAGTTGCCCAGTTCTTGAACATCATTTGGGACCATCTTTCATGAGGCACATTTCCTTGGTTTAGACAGACTGGAAATTGGTTGCATATATACAGGCAGGAGAAGTTGTCTTGGAAATCTCGACATGACATCCTGTTATAAACAGAAACACGTCATTTTACTGGTTTGTCCCTAGGGTGGGAGCACCCTTCTTTCTAGTCTACCTTTGTCTGTCAGTTGCAGTGTTCGTGGACTTAGCCATGTCCCACCCAAAGACCAGAGCCCCACCCTGCCTCACTCACTGCCAAATGTCCTTCTCCCCACTGTGGTCGGGAGGACAGGGCTGAGTAAAATTCTGGGTTCTGCAAGTCCCTCTCGTGGCCATGAAGGATGGCTTTCATCTCTCTTTGCTCTGGGTCTACGTGGTGCTAGGAAAACTGCTGTTCCTTCAGACCCTTCGCCAAATTCATTTTTGAGATCCTTTATCAGAATAAAATGGTTTCAACATCTAAAGTCCCACCTTGTATTAGCACCCACTGCTCATCGCATTACCACAGATGACAAATCATTGGGCATGACATCTGAAATAATGATATACTTCATTGGCTAATTGAATTTAGATTTTTTTTAAAAAGTGCAGAAAATAGGCAAAAAAATAAAAGCCCATCTTCTACTGTGATCAAAGAGGAGATACTAGAAATATTTTTCCTTTCTAATTTACATTTGTCTCTCTGCCTCTTGGTTCCTTAGATCCAGTCTCCTTTTCACATATGCTAAATTCATTTAAATATGTGACTAAGTAAACGAAGCAACCGCTCAGGGAAATGTCCTTACTATCCTTTAAGATGTGAGCATATGGCTGAGAATGTGTTTTTTTTTTTTTTTTTAAATCTAGTCCTACATAGCTGCTGGGCGAGGACACTGATGTCTCACCCAGAGTACTAGAGTCAGGGCTGGGAGATTAAGACCGAATTGCTCTTTTGGAAGACAGTGGAGCTTCCAGGGGACACAGTGGGTCCTAATAAGATGGTGTGGAAGACACAGATGGGATAATCAGGCATCCCAGTTTCCGGGAAACTATTGATTTCAAAGCTTTGGGGCCAATATTCCCTTTTACCATTAACATCTCCTAGAAGTTCCAATATTTCAGAACTGAAATACCTTTCACATAAGGAGGAAGCACACCAATAATTTCCCATCGAAAGCTTGTGTATCTTAGTGGGGAAAAGAAAGAGCCTTCTTCTACATAGGTCTCTGCAAAGCTAATCCCTAGTCTCAAAAGAGTTTAGGGAAAAGGATAAGGATTGAGGGTGTGGGCAATAGGTAAAGCTTTAAAACGTAGTTTTAAAAGAAAAATACCAAAACTCGCCATCTTCCTTATTCTCATACAGCCATCTTTTTTGTTGGTCGCGGGTTTTCTGCCATTCTGGAGACCTGAGCACGGAGACACAGACCACAGGTGAGATCTCCCAAAGGATCGCATCTCTGCAAATCCTTTGGATATAGGCCCAGCAGGAGGTCTGTCCTCCACGAGTTCTGGGGGTACAGGTGGAGAGTGTCATTCTACCTAGTGACAGAATCCTTCATTCGCTGTATGCTGGTGGCTTCTAAATGGTCTCCGGCCAGATCCTCTTCCCTGAGCTTTGGATGGATACACGCTACAGGCCAGGCCACATCTCCACCAGAGCCCGTAGTGACCTGGAAACCAACCTGTCCCAAACTGCCCTCTGCCTTCCCCCAGTGCCCGAGCAGGACTGTGAGGAGCCTCTCCCTTCTCCCCGCCGCAGGCAAGCAACTGCCAAATCCTGATGATTTATGATTCCACCTCCAAAACCCCTCTCAAAACCACCCACTTCCAACCTTCCTCTGCTCTCTGGGTTCACGAACCCTCATCCCCTTCTTGGCCCACCCACTAGTCTCCCACCACGCAGTCCTGCCCCTTTCCCTACCCACTCTCCACATGGCCATGCAGATGATCTTTCTAGAACAGAAATCAGATTCTGACATCTCCCTGCTTATAACACATCAGGGGGTTCCCCTGCCCTCTCAGGGTGAAGTTCAAGCTCCCAAAACAGAACCTTGGCTTCTGCCTCCCTCCCCTCTGCCTCAGCTTTCCCTGAGCAGCTCCCCACTTCCCCACACTCCCCCCACTGAAATTCTGCACTCAGAACCTGAATGTCTTCATCTCCTCGGAAATACCTGTCCTGGTCTTCCCGGGCCTTGGAGCGCCATGAGCTCCGTGAGGCGCTCTCACCATTACATCATCACAGGAGCGAGCCCGCTGCCTTGGCACTTGGGCATGCAATAGTTCTCCGCGTGCCTCATGAATAGGGCTGCCCAGTGCACTGGAATAATGCATTCCAGAAGCCAGTGCTAGGGTGTGTGGTGGTGGAAGAGGCCCTCATAGGCAGAAGGGAGCAGCTGTCCCTTCTCCAACCCGCTCCTCATAGCAGAGACATGCTCATAAGCAACAGGCCCCCAGAGGCACAAACGTGTCACAGATCTCTCCCTAGGAGCAGCTTGCGTCTTTCTTGGAGGGCCTGGGTCAGCTCAGTGCCAGGAGAGCAAAGAAGGGACCACCACTCAGTCTTCGGGCCGTAGGCTGAGCCAGTCAGATGTGGTATTGTAAAACGGCAATTTTATAATTAAGTGATAATTACATTTTCTGCAGTGTGTAAGGGAAAATAAATGTAGTGCGAATCAATATGTCATCGATTCAAGCAAGTTTGCCTTTAAGTGTGTGCGTCTGAAATTCCAATTATGGCTGAGATTAGACCGTCCAGCTCTCTCCATCCATCTCCACTCCTTGAGAAGCAGGGAGGGCATTGCTCACCTGCACGGAATTGATGATCCTCTGATCACCTAACACTTTCTTCCGGCCCCGCTTCTGGGGGGACGTGGTGAACCCAACCCAGTCAGGTGGGTGACCCTCAGAGCCAGCACAGCCAGGCCCGCCTCCCCATTCCCTGCTCTGCATGGGTCTCGCCCTGTTGAAGGGCCTTCAGAAATCCCATGCCCATAGGGTGGGAACTCAAATTCCCAAGCTGCCATCAGGCTCTCTGGCCCCAGCTCCCAGCACCTCTCTCCCAGGTCCTTTTGTCAGCCCTGAACACACCATAAGCCTTCCTGGCTCAGCACATAGTTGCCCACCTAGTGATACTTTTTCTTCCTGCTTGAACTTGAGTTCGACTCTACCTGCGAAGCTTGCCCTGAACATGCCAGCCCATGGAAAACTCTTCCCTAATGCCTGATGCCCCCGCTGCCTTCACCAGTCACGCGATATTTAACACAGGAGACGGGGTTGAATCTGTCGCCTCATCTCCCGCCCCATGAAAATGTGTCATTGACATTCCCCCTTCCTGCCTCCGACCCCAGCAGCCAACCCTGAGTCAGGGATTCTGTTAATCACATCACCCCGTGGGCCACATTGGCAGCTTGGAGTCATGGCTGAGAAAGAGAACTGGCAAAGGCCAGAAGATGCTAAGATGTACATTGGAAGAGGCGAAGGATACCCCAGGGAAGAAAGAAGGAATCGAGGCAAGATAAAAGGGGAAGTGGGCACAGTGAGTGAAAATGCAACACTGTTCATGGTTCATGACGGTGCAATTTCATTCCCCTTCTGGGGAGGGGGCTCAGCTGTTGTGTTCTCCCGGGGGCATCTGAGGTCCCCCCAGGTTCATCTTATGAATTCATGTTGCTTGCTCCCCCTCTTCTGCCTGCTCCCCCCTTTCTACCCCCAGATCCAATGTATGTTCATCTGCCATTTGACGAGTGTCCACTTCGAGCAGGCACATGGCAGCTGTTGGGGCTCAAAGAGGATCAGAGTGGGATCAGCCTGGCCTGTGGCATCAGGTCGGGTTCTTGGCAGCCTGGAAGTGGGGCAGGGATGCTGGCCAACTCCGCATTTGTCTTCCAGAACTCACTTCTCACTGTATTGATTTTCACAGCTGTGGGGTGCTGTTCACCTGTCCGAATGCTTGGCATGAAGTCTTATTCTCTTTCCACCATCGTCTCTACCTGCCCGGTTGGCTGTCGGAGGAGCAGGTAACTTGTCCCCGGCGGGTCCTCTAGGGACAGCCATCTCATTCTTAGCAAGGGACGGGGACAAGGGATCAGTCTTCTTGGCAGCTGGGAAATGCTAGCCCGGCTGCAGGGAATCACTGACCACACAGCTGTGTTCCCACTGGCCAGCTGGGGCCGAGCGCAGCCGTGTGGCACGTGGCCGACGGGCCTCTGACACTCACTCAGCTCCATTCTCTCCTCCCATGAGCAACGTGTGAGTCCAGCCACTGGTCACACATCGGAGCCCTGGGAAGACGGACAGCCTAGGTGGCCAGATCTTTGCCTCAGCATCCCAGCTCCCTCCAAAATGAAGTCTTTTCCTGATGGTGTCATCAGGATCAAAATCCCATGGGATCTCTCATGGGATGAGAATCCTTCTCTCTACCTCTCTCTGCCAAGGAGAACTTATCATCTGTCCTACTCCTTCCCCAGTGCTTTAAAAAAAACAACCAACTAATTCTGGGTATGTGGGTTCACAGTGGCTAAACTGTAACCTTCCGGAGGCTAGACACTGGGTCTTGCCATCTGTACATGTCCCACGGCATCCCTAACACAGTATACGTAGTGCAGGGAGCATACAGTAGGGGTCTAATCGATGCCTGGTGAATGGCATCATGGGAATGGGAGGTGGACTGAGAGCCACACATAGGTGTGAACTGGACAGTGAGATCCACAGCAGGTGAGACGGAGGCGACCCCTCTGGGGCAGGGGCTCTCGGCACACCAGTCCCCCGCGACGGCTGGAGAGAGGTTTTCAGAAGCCATACCCATCACTCCAGCGTCCTCTCCATTCGGTGTTGCCCCAGGGGTTCCACAGGCGGATAAGATCTTCCCAGCTCCTCCCGGACCGGATCTGCAAAGAACAGAAAAAGAACCTGTCAGTGCTCTCCAGCAAAAGTCAGCAGAAAGAGGGGATGTGAATGCAGCTGCTTTTTACCTCCAAGGACTAATTTAACTTCTGACCTCATTTGGCTGCAGCCAGAAAAAAAATTGAAAGGGAAAAAAAAAAAAAATCAATGTCTCTGCTGCCTGCACAGAGTTGGAACGAAGGAGGAGAAAACGGCCCCTCTTTCTGCTCAGCACCTCGAAGGGCAGACACGGCTTCATCATTCCAGACAAGACCTCCTGGAACGTGGGTGAGCTGAGATGTAACAGCAGAAAAAACAGCACACAATGTTGCTGCGGGTTTCTGCAGAGGGGAGATCTTGATGGGTCCCCAACCTCCTGCAGGCTCTGTCCCCACCGGCCTCTCTATTCCACAGATGTAGCAGCTTTCCTGCCCACGGCGCACTGGGAGCTGTGCCGGGGCGTCCATGGTATGGTCCTGAGAAAGGGTATGAAGGAGGCCGATCTGAGCAAGAGTGGGACAGGCTGGGGTCAAGACAGCCCAGGTTAGCCCTCTTCCATCTGCTCCCCGGTGGTGCTCCAGGTCCCCATCACCCTGCCGCTGTTGGCAAGCAGGTACCTTGATGGCCCGAGCTTTTCTTCCTTCCCTAGGCACCTCATCAGCACTAGCTCCCCAATATGGAGGCTGGCTCCTTCAGACCACGAAGGCCAGAGGCCAGGAAGGACTGTTGATAATTCACAACAAAACAAACTCAACCCTTTGAACCCACATTCCCAGATCCAGGAGCCCTCTGCCTGGTGAGAGGAATTAAAGCGTGGTTGCATGTAGCTGGACACTGATGGGTGCTGAGGTCATCCGTGGAGGCCGAGGCCTTGCAGGGGTGAGGAAGGGGCCCTCTTGCTCCGTGGCTCCAGGCCAGAGGCAGCGGAGACAGTCCTGAGCGCAGTCTCACCACATGGAAAAGAGCCCTGCACACGGAGGTGAGGCTCGGAGCCCGGCACTGGCGGAGCGCATTCTGTTCTTCAAACTGCCGGCGGGTATTTATAGAACCCTTGTCTTGCACAGGAGGAAACTGAGCACCAGAGAGGCTAAGCAACTTTCCCAAGGCCACAGCGTAAGTGGCAGAATTCTCATCCCCGCCACTGCTGGTCTCTGAAAACCATGCTCTTAATTTGGAGATGGGAGCAGATAAAGGCTACGGTGGCTCCTGGGTCCAGGCCACAACCCTGACCTCGCATCTCACCCCTGGGCCCCTGGCCAAGGCCCATGTCATCACCAGGAGGGCAATACCATGTAGGAACAATGCAGTCAGACAAGGGCCAGAGAACTTGGCTTGGATAAGGTTCTCTTCCATCTAGTTCCCTCTGGCTGGCCCTGTAGGGAAAGGTGCTTTGGCTTTTAATGCTGCATGGGATGGTCGGGGGGGGGGTGCTCCTGGCACAGACCTGGGTTCCCCACCCCTCCCTGCCCCACCTCTAGGCACTCCAGGTCCTGCACCCAGTGTATTTATTAACTGTCAGTGCCTGATGGAACCCACAGAGCAGGGATGTGAGAAATAGTTGCCTGGTGGCGCAATAAGCTTAATGAGCCACCCTCAGTGCCTAACGTAGTCGGGGCTCAGACGGGCATGGGGGGGAAGAACGGCCAGTGAGCGAAGGAGCTGAAAGCAGGGCTAAATGAGGCATGCACGTTAACACTCACCCCCTTGCCCAGGGGAGTCACCGCCCGAGCCAGGTGCATAATAAAATATGCCAATTTCATTTATCTTCCTGCCTGTGTCCCACCCAGAGGAGGATGAGCAGATTAAGAAACACACTGCATTTACGGGCTGGTTTAATCTTAGCACTTGCGGTCAGTTGCGACCTCTTCTTTTTGGAGGAGAAATCTTTAACCCACTCAAGTTCCTGGGCCTTGGCAGAGAGGCTCAGGGGTCACACTAGAGGCCAAGGTCACGACTACCTCTGAGAACGCCCACTTGCTTCAACTTCTCTCTGCTACTCCCTGTCCCCCTGGCTCTGGTCACTCTCTCAGAAAGGGTACCCCCAGGGAAGAGGTGATCCAGGTCATCTAGTCCGGGCTGATATCTCCTCAAATGTATTCCCTTAAACGCTAGTCCCGCAGTCCTAGGAGAAGTGGCTTCCAGGCTTGTGGCAGATTAAAACCAAAGGCTGTCTCATCATATAAAGGGCCTTTCCCAGGAATGGCGGAGACATCAGGCAGGTGCCACGGCTCCTTTGTTCCACGCCCAGCATAGACCACCCATCGATCGCAGTTCCTTCCACAAACCTGGAAGCAGTGGCAGAATCCTGTCAACACCGTCATCCGAGCTGCAGCGCCAATGGGTCAAGGCCGACACACAAGGACACCGACTCGTCATCCCTAGCCTAGACTTTCCATATCCAGGAGGGGTGTTGTGGGAAATGGTGTGTCCCTACGTGGCCTGGTGCGACGACGGTCCTGGCTGCCCCCATCAGAATTCTGAGATGGGCTTGGGAGCGTTCAGAGGAGGAGAGTCTGGGGCCTGGGATCTCTCCTGCTTAATCAGGGTGACCTCTTCCTTGCCCGCGGGAAATGTGTTTCGAGCTCCTCACATCGCTTCTGTGACAGAGGCGGAGGCTCAGTGACCTCATCTTCACAGGCCACAGAGGGATGCATTTACCCACTCGCGCAAGCACACTCATCCGTTAATCCCACGAGCATTTATTAGGCACCTACTGTCTCCCAGGTACTGTGCAGGGGAAAGCATTTTGTGACACGTTTCCTTAAGGAGAAGAGCAGGAGGCAGAAGACGTCGTCTCTATTTTGTGGAAAAGTCGCCAAAACACAAAACGATGGAGCAAGTGGCCTGGGGTCACTGGACGGGAGACAGACTGGGTACAGAGAGCGGGAAGACAAAGAGGAGGACGCATGCCAGAAACATGCCTGACGCTCTGCATTCTATGGCTCATAAATACTCATGGAAAATGTACCTGGACCTTGGGACAGCTCTCAGGGCCTCGAGGCCACAGTTAGACCTCAAGAGCGGTGAGAAATAGAGACAGGGAATGTGTGTGGGAAATGGTCATGAGGCCAGGAAGCATGGTTACCATACTCCAGCTCCAGCCGGTCCAAGTAGCTACGTTGACCCTGACCTTCCCCTTTCAGGCCCTGGCTTCTCACTTAGGAATGGAGGATGCTGGGCATCAGCCGTGTTTTCAGGCCCAAACAATATTGCACACAGTAATTGCATACGCTTCTGTCCACCCTACGTCCATTCCTGCATCAAGGGGGAACACTGTCTTCCGACGGCTGGCCTCCCCTCTTCCGCAGGGTGGCCCAGCTAGATAGGACGTTTCCCAGCCTCGCTTGGGCCTCCGTGCGGCGTGTGACTACGTTCGGACTAATGGGGTCTGAGAGAACATGGTGCGTGTGTCTTCTGATGGGCGCCTTCTGTATGCATATATAAGCGCCCCCTGGCTTCTTTTCCTTTCCCTGGCCGGGAGATGAGGGCCTTCCTTGGAGCAGCTGCCCTGGGCTCACAGGGAGAAGCCCCACGTCGCCAACGGCAGAGTCACCTGTCAGTTCTGGGTTTTTACCTGCTTCCCTGAGAGAGAAATGAACTTTACCTTATCTGAGCCCCTGTATTTTGGAGGGCCTCTGTGGTAGCAGTTTAGCTGGTACATAACCAACAAAACCCTTCAGGGCTTGCCCCAGTAGAGTGGGTGGTTCTTTCTTGTTTCTTTTTGGCTAACCCCACAGTCTGGCGGGACACTCTGTCTGCAACCAGCGCAAGGAGAGCAAGAGCTCTGGTGGGTCCCTGGGGAAGGAAGCTGCCGGGCACCAGAATTTCCAGGTGAACAGAAGGAGTGAAGCCGGGGCGGGCTTGCCGAAGAATGGGATGCTGAGTCCTGTTGTGAGGAGCAAGAAAGCCGGACACGCCCCACGGGAACCTTACCCGCTCGGCTCCAGTCACGGTGTA
Source organism: Procyon lotor (assembly GCA_028646535.1). Classification (NCBI taxonomy): domain Eukaryota; kingdom Metazoa; phylum Chordata; class Mammalia; order Carnivora; family Procyonidae; genus Procyon; species Procyon lotor. The sequence goes on along the minus strand of CM053610.1, from coordinate 96,729,645 downwards.
GGCGTGCTGACTCACCAGGCCGTTCTCCAGGCTCCTGGCCTCACCTGTCGGCTTCAGGGGAGGAAAGAACACCAAGCATTACACATTTGCGGGTTCCTCAGAGAAACAGAAGCACAGTCCAATCAGCAGCTGAACTGTGGCCCTGGGAAGGCATATGCTCCTGAACTCTTGTCTAGAGGGACCGAGTTTGCAGGCTGCCGGGTGGTCGAGGCCCCGGGCGTGTCATACCTCCAGAGACTCCCCCGTTACTGACAGAACCCTGCTGAGCCCCGAGGCTGACCTGGACTGCTTCCTCCTCCATTCCCTCGTCCTCAATGACACGTGGCACAGAACATGTCGGCTGGGCGTCTTGTAGGAGCCGGGAATGCCCAGCACCCGCTGTGAGCAACTGGGGTTTAAGTGCATGTTAGTTTTCGGGGTGCATTTCCGATTAGGGGTGTGTGACCCAAAACCCACATGTTTACCAAGCGCAGGAAATATCCTCATGGATAGGGAGCCGGCTGTCTCAGAATACCCTCCAAAATAATTTGGAGGATGCTGCCTTTGGAGCTAGTGAGAATCAAAGGGCTGCCCCGTCCCTCTGACCCCCACTGCGCTTGGTCACATGGCCGTGCTAGGCAAAGTCTTCAGGGTCAGGCCGCAGGCATTGGAACCCCGCTCAGCCACTTACTGGCTGTGTGATGCTGAGTGTTTTCCTCAGCCTCTCTGAGCCCATCTCCTCTTCTGTAAGTGAATTCTGCAGCCCCAATCTCAGAGGGAGGGCTGCTGTGAGGGTGACATCAGGCACAGCGCCAGCACCCGCTGGCGCCCGCTTGGCCAGGCCCCTTACTAGCTGAAGGGGCCTGTGCGCAGATACTCCTGAGCGAGGAGTCGAGTCTGTTCACCTCGGCCGGGGTGGCGCAGGTCATCAGGGAGCCTGCCTTGGCCGCTGTCTTCACCGTCGTCACCAGGTCAGGAGGGAAGTGCAGGTCGATGCTGGTGACCACTCCTCCTGTGAGGTCCACCAGGGCGTCGGGAAGGAAGCCGTAGTGCAGGTTGGCATAGGACCCATGGAACCTGGGAGGGGAAAGTCACATCAACCCCTCTGGGGCCTGTGGTGAGACGCTCTGGGAAGGGAGCTTACACACCCGACCTCCGCGTATTGCCCAATGAAGGACGGCCCGATCTGGCCCCAGACTATGGCCACCTGCCTTCTATTCACCTGGATGAAGGTTCTAGTGAAGTGCCGCTGTCCTTCCCCTGGCCAGTGGGAGTCTTCCCCACCACGGTCACCCAGGCTTCTCACCGGGGACCTTCTCATCTGTCCCCGAGGGGCCAGCCGAGGCCACGCCCCTCACAGGCCAGTGGCAGTAGGGAAGCTGTGACAATGCAAATCCTGTGGGGCTCTGGGCCTGAGTTCCTCCCTGCTGCACCTCGAGGGGGCCTGCAATCCTTCCTTCTGGGTCTTTCGCCTGGAAATAGCGAGGTTGACCGGGTAGGCTCTTGGGGCCCCTCGGTCCTTTCTCCCATAGTCCCACCCCTGCCACTCTCTCCTCCTGGGCACCGCCCAGAAGTCACGTAAATTCACTTCAGCAAACACAGGTCAAACAGCCACTGAAGGCAGGACAACATCCCAGGCACAAATGCCATGGATGCTTAAAAGTCCTTTTTAACAGAAAGCTAAGGATCCACAGAAGGCCATTCTGATCTCACCTTGTTTTAAAACTGGTTCTGAATCTTATCTTCCTATCTCTCCCTCTCCCTGACCCAGGGTTATGCCCGGACCAACTCTTATCTCTGGGGTATTTACTCAGTCAAAGGCAAAGCCTGCCTTTGATAATGGTCACGCCACTGAGAATGGTCATGCCCAATTGGGTCTGAAAGCCTGACCCTTGATTTCCCACAGGTATTCTGGCTTTGATCCTAGAGCAGGAGGGGCTTCGCTGAGGGTCCTGGAAGTTCACAAAGACTGGGGTTCTGGAACCCATTCTAGAGCCCACCAGCGTGACCTCCCCCACTGCAAGAGCCCCTTCTTGGTGAGGCACTCAGGGGCCCTCTCTGGCTCAGAACAGGGCAGCACCAGAGCCATTCCAGAAAAGAGCTGGGCCCCGTCTCAGCAACATTAGGCCCACTGCCTCAGTGTCTAAGAGCCCCGTCTGAGGTCTTGGACTCCCACCACCCCACAGTAGCCACAGAGATACCCAATGCACGGGGAAGGCCAGCAACCTCTCTCTCACTGTTTCCCCACAAGGCCCACAAAGCCTGTCTCAGCAGCAGCTGAGTATTTTGACAAGGAGCTATCTCTCATGCTTCACAAACACGAGCTCACAAATCCTGCTGATGCTTCAGGAATATGGCAACTATTCTTAGCCCCCTTTGCTGACAGGAAACAGAAAGGGAAGGAAAGATAGAACTGTGTTCACCACACCTGTCACTACACCTTGTCACCAGAGCCCAGGAATTCGGAGAGTGCCTTGTTCTCATCTCTGGGCTGTAGCCTCATTTGGGGGAAATGTCTATCTCCCCAGCAATGCTAGGAAAGAGGGAAGAATTCAGACATCTAAATTAGAATCAGAAAGGACGCTAAAATGCTGGCGTTCTTAACGGCCCAGATTCCGTGCAGGATGATATGCAACCTAACAGATTTTGTCCTACGATCTCCTATGTTATGACCTCCGGGGGGTGAAAGCTGCTGAGGTAGATCTGACGGACTCAACCAATTCATTTCCAGATTTCCCAGTTGCAAGGAGAGTTGAAAGTTTGGGACGCATGTGTTCACTGGCCTACATTCTTGGGTGGGGAGGAGGGTCATCTCCATGGGGACGGATGGGTTCTCCATGTTTGTATTGTGGTCATTGTGTGCCTGATTCTGAGTTCCAAAGAAGCAAAAAGACAAATCTTTTCAACATAAAACTGCCAGCATCAAGGGATGATGGAAAAACCTGCAACAAGGCGAAAGGTTCTCATCCCAATTTGGTCTCGAACCCCACGTGACCTTGGGTTGCTCTGCATATCAGTTTCTTCATCTTTCAAGAGAGGAGGCAAAACTTGAGGCTGACAGAGGTCCCTTCCAGCCCTGATAGCTCTAATTCCGTCGCACTCACTCCTGCATTCCTGATTCCCATCTTCGGATAGAGGGGAAAGCTTTTAAACAGCTTACTAGTTGGAAACATTTTATCCTCCACTAGATTTCTTTAGGCGGTGGTATGTGGATTCCGGGTCCAGTTTCCCATTTTCTTTTCAAGCTGAGTGATTGCTCTAGGTCGACTGTTAACAAAATGGGGTCAAAGTCATCATTTCATTCCACAAGGTTTCTAATTCTCCAAATGAACTGGCAGGCTCCCCTTTTCACAGAAGGAAAAAAACAAAGCCCTGAAGGAGTGAGAGCCGAATCCATGCTGGAAAGCAATGGCAGTGTTTGGGTAAGTAGCTTAGAGGCAAATTAACCTCCCCGAACATATGGATCAGTTCAACAACCTTGGCTGTTAGCTGGGGTTCCTTCTCAAATGCTAATGAACTGCTCTTCTTGACACTGGAAATGAGCAATAGCTTTAGTTTTCCACAAATAGGCTCAACAGACAGAGTGCAAAAAACAAAAAAAAGTGCTCTTGAAATACATGGCTGTTCAGATGATGACCTCTAGAAGGACAGGGACTGGGGTGCTGGCGTGGTCTGTGGGATTGCTAGCATCCTCGGGGCCCAGGACTGGACCCAGCAAGGTCTTCAGTCTTAACTAAATGATGTCCCTGGGTCAAATAACTGAAAACCCGAGCAGATCCAGGCTAGTGACTACCGTCACATGACTATTTAGAGTCTTGGCTTCCCAATCTGTAAAATGTGGTTGGTGATGATGATCTTTAGGGAACTTGATTTGGTGACACTCCTCTAACTCATTTTCTGCTGGAAGGGATGGTCCCTTTGTCTCCTAGCATTGATCTCTAGCTCTGATGTGTCCTGCACCTGTGCGGGTTTCTGTGGCACTGACCTCTTCCGTGTAACACATACTCTTGCTCACACCCACGTCAGCCTGTCTCAGGGTCTTTATCCCCATGCCCAGCACAACGCCTGGCCTATGGTTAAATGATCAATATGCATCTTCTGAATACATGCAACTCAAAGAGTCTAAATAAAACATATGAATTGGGGTGTTGGTAAGTCCTTGAGCCTATGAGCACTAGAAGGTTGTCTTTGAATCATGGTGCTTGGACCACAGAATCACCAGCAATGCTGCCCTGCCTCCTCCCACCCCGACACAGATACAGTCTCACGGTAGCCATACCAGGCCCCCAGCTGCCCAACCTCACTTTGAACCATCCTGCCCCTAGGTCTTCACTTGAACCATTCCCATGGTTGGGAAGAACTCTCCAACATATCCCCTTTCTCCTCGCTGAAATTCTCCCCATCCTTCAAGGCCTCACTCAATGCCCCGTCCTCTATGCAACCTCAGCCTGACTCTCTGTGAGTCAGAAAGTCAAGAATGTTCTCTCTTTCTGTCCTTTCATCAGACTTTGACCATCAGCCATGAGATTATATTTTATCTGGCCTCTTACCTCAGCCCTTGCAATAACAGTAGTATCAGTACATACCTCTGTTCAGTTCTGCCCTGGCCACTCCTTGCTTGTATCTCTGAGTTCCTCCCTTGGCCTCAACCCAGCCGTGCAGGCCGTGGTTGTTTATGGGGGATGCCCAGCCAGGTGGCGAAGGTTCTGATTCTCCCAGGGCATCACTTGCATGCAGAGCTGCCAAAACTCCTAGGGTGAGCTGCTATGCAGCATCCAATCAGGGCAAACAGCTAGGTAGGCACGGCCAGCATTGAGGCCCTGGTCAGAGGGGCGGGCTCTACTTACTTGGCATATGCTTTCTCCAGCAGGCAGGGCCAAAACTCTTGGTTGTTGTTGCGAGGACGCACAAAGAGGTAATCCTTATTCAGGACAGGTAGGCGATCATCAACTACCACTTCCACCCACTGGCCACACTGCCAGAACTGGAAGAGAGAAGAATATATGCGTTAGTAGAGCCTAGGCAGGAGGGAGCTTCTGGACCCCAACCCATGCCACATGATAACCACTGTCATGACATAACCTCATCAGTGTAACAACAAACTCTATCCAGAACAAAATCCCAGCCCAGGTCAGTGGACGGGGGCCAGGCATGTCAACTGCACTGGACGGATGAGTCACAGATCAAGTGAGTCAAAGAAAATCCAGGCTGGGTGGAAAGAGACTTGGGTGTTAGTTTGACTTTGCTACTAACTCTGGCCTCACTTTGGCAAGTCCTCTAGGAGCTTCAGATAGACCGAGACCCTGCACACAAACTGGCAACAGAGGGAACAGATGATGAATAATAAGGAGAATGGTAGATACAGAGTGTTTTAATAGGGGACAGGAGAGCCTACTGGGAGCCAAAGGCTTGAAGGAGGAGGTAGGACTTAAACAGGTGGCAAGGAGGTAGGAAAGGCATCCCAGATGGCAGGGACAGTGTGGGCGAAGGCCTGGAGGCCGAATGATGAGGCTTGCTCAGGAGGACTGAGCAGTGACAGCCTCGCTCTGGCCCTTCCATCAGAGCGGCAGAAATGAAACCGACTGGCACCACTACTGCTAAGAGTGCAAATGAACCAGATGTTCCTCTTCAAAACAGACCGCTCTACTCTTCGGTGTTCAACTCTTAATGGTTCACCGGGGGACATCACCAAATGAGGAGAATTCATAACAAAGCCAGCCTTTTGGAGTTTCTTCTTTGGTCTCCCTTATGCTGGGTAAGCAGCAGGCCTTCGAGCTTCAGGTCTGAGCCTTGATGAAGGCAAGTCTCTGACAGGCGGACTCAGAGGAAAGCTGGGTGGATGTGATCTCGCATCTGTTTGGCGGTGATGGAAAGCACTCCATATGGCCTTTTCCACAGCTGGATATCCCAGATGCTGGGCCGCTGCATCCAGCTGAGGACACACTTTCCAAGCAGAGATGGAGACGGGGACAGAGATGTCAGTGGAGACAAAGCCAAGATGTTTTCGTGGTCATTAATGAGCTCAGTGCACTGCAGCTGGTTCTGGCACAGCTGTGGATTTGCGTCCCTAATGCAGTAAATTGTGTACACAGGTGAGGCTATGAGCCAACAGGGGTATTACCAGGAGGGAGATCAGGAAACATGTTAGACACGCCAAGGAAAACCAGAAGTAGGGTACTGGAAGAACAGCATGACCTAGATAGCAAAGTGTGGTAGATAGTGGCCAGTTTTCCCTTGTTATCTGAAAAACAGATATTGGGTAAGACCCTGAATTCTCTGTGTGTCAGTTTCCTCTGTCAAATGGTTGTAAAGTAAGAACCTCCTCCTAGGGCTGTGATTGGGGTCAGATGAGATTGTGAAAGTGAGATCCAGCTTTGAAAGTAGAAACTATTTTTCAATAGCTTCTTTGTTCAGCACCTAGGATAGTGCCTGGTGCAGAGTAGACTATCAGGAATGAGTGAGTTCTGACCTGAATGAGCTTCTCTGGATGGTTTCCACTGAGAAGTCACCTTCACCACGGTATTCCTACATGAGTAATACTGACCAGACTTGCTACCCTTACACAAAGGGAACACCAGATAAGATCATTGTCCCCAGAGCAGGTCGAGAATGAGGCCACCAATCTGCATTTCCTGGTTCATATCCTTAGGTGAAGAGGGTTGGCATATGAATAATGTCTAGACCCTCTAAGAACCATGCTGGTGCCATTTTGTCAGCACCCAAGTGTCTGAGGGATGCCAGGACTGTTTTGGGCAAAGCAGCCAGGTTGCCTGGGCGCTGGATTCTTTCCAGAGAGAAGTGCCCAAGCTCAGAGTGATGGAGAACTGTGGAACTTTCTCACCATTTAGAAGGGCAGGGAGTTCTGTCTGGGCCTCAGTTTCTCCTAAACACATGCTACTACCAATACTTGCAGCCTGAGGTGAGCTCAGACAGTAAACCTTGAATCTTCTAGTTTACTCCTTGGTCACCAGCATCAGCATCCCCTGGGAACTTGTTAGAAGATCTAGTGTGCAAATAGTTGGACTTCAGGAAGAGAGAACAAAATAAAGGAGGACACCCAGAGATAACAAAGGGAAATTTAGTTGAGCAGAAAAAGGAGATAGGTCTTCAGAATGAAAGGGCTCACTGAATTCCAGACAAGATTAATTTCAAAAAGGCACACATCTGGACAAATTCCAGAGAAATTTCTGAACACCAAGGAGACAGAGTTCCTCTCCTAAACTTGAGTCTGAAAGAGCATGTTGCAAACAAAGCCAAGAGCACAGATTAACATTGGAATTTTTTTTCTGCAACATTGAAAGCTAGGAGACAAAGGAACAGTTTACAGATATTTGAGGAAAGGGAATGGGATCCCAACTGACATATTATTCTTAAGTAAGAGCAAATGAAAAACACTAATGTGATTGGAGGAAATTATTCAAGAAACTATTTACCTAATGAGGATGAAATTAGAAGAAAAATCTTAAGAGAAAATGAAGGGTAAAAGCAACAATGGTCGGCAGTTTTATATATGCTTTGTATAAGAAACATAGTGAAAGTGAAATTGATAATGAAAGGATGAACAAAGATGTAACAGGAAACGTAAATGACCAGAAGCTGAAGTAGCAATATGAATATCAGATAAAGAGGAATTCAAAGCCCAACACATTAAATACAAAAAAGAGAGATATTTTGTGAACTTTATTCTAACAACCAGGTAGCAAGAACATAAACCCTTAGGCATCACAGAATATAACAGGAAAAGTTCAAAGCTAAAACATCTGAAAACATAAGAGGAATCCTCAAAGGTATACCTTTGGGGAAGTACTTCAATTCACCTCTTTTAGAATTTGTGAATCAAGCAGACAAAAAATAAACCAAGATTTAAAAAAAGCTAATTGCAGAAACAACAATCTGCAAATCAGAAAACTTGATTCCATATGTAAAATTTTTGCCCACTGGATATTCTCATATGTCCATGAAACATTTGCAAAAACTGATGTAGAGTTGGACATAAATAAAACCTTAATAAGTCCCCCAAATGTAGAGCTTTTATGACTATATTCTCTGATCATAATTTAATTAATCTAAAACTCTACAACCAAAACTTAACCAAAACCAAAAGTATATTATCTTAAAATTAATACAAGACATTTTATATAAAAACCTAAAGATATAGATAAGATCTCAGAGGAAAATTTATAGTCTTAAAAGCTCTTCTTAAATAAAAAAGAAAAGTGAGCAGTTTCAGAAAACAAAAAACAATAAAATTAACAGAGAAAGTAAAAGGAATTAATAAAAATAAATTGAAATTAATTATATAGAAAACAGTAGTTTTCTATCTGGAAGTAGTTCCAGATGATTTAACTATTGCCTGTTTTACTTTCAAAGAACAGATAATCAATGATTAACAACTATTGTTCAAATTATTTCAGATCAAGATATATAAAACTCAAATGAGTTCAGTTTAAAAAGCCAGCACAACTCCAACATGGACAAAATAACTAGAAACCAATTCTATGTATGATATTGATGCAAAAATTCTAATAAAAATTTTATCAAATTGAATCCCACAGTGCATACAAAAAAATGACACAGTAGGAGTACATCACTAAAATCAGGAGAAGGTAGGACTTTGCTCTTGTCATTCTTATTTAGGATTGCAACCCTCTAACTAATGTGACAAAGAGCAAAGTAAGTTCTAGAAATATTAAAAATAGAGACAAAATTATCTTATTTGCAGAGAATGTTAGTTAACTAAAAAACCCAGACTCTACTCAAGGAAAAAAAATGGCACTAATCAAGGAATTTAGTAAGGTGGTTAGATACAATTTAATATATAATAAGGAATGGCTTTCCTCTTCTCAGCAACATCTAGTTAGAAATGAAGGAGGAAATCTCATTCATATTAGCTACAAAATCATAAAATATTTGGGAATACATTTAATGAGAAGTGTGTCACACCAATATGGAAACTAACTATAACATTTTATTGAAGGGCATAAAAACATTTTATTGAGGTTCTGAATAGATAGAAAGACAGACCACATTTCTGGAAAGGAATAATTAAAATAATAAAAATGTGATGTTTCCAAATTAATACATAAATTTAATGCTGCTCCACTCTGCATCACAGTGGATTTTCTTTTTAATTAGACACAACAATTTTAATATTCTCAGAGAAAAATAAATGTGCAAGAATTACCAAGATATTTTTGAGGAAAGAATAATGAAGGAAAACTTATTCTACCAGATGTTGCAACTGGTTCTAAAGCTCCTGTAATCCAAATAGCAAAATATGGCACAGGAATCGACATTGACAAAGGCTCAATGATGTAAAGGGTTCTTGATTAATGACTTTTTTTTTTTTTGGCTAATTGTTTCTGCCTTTTCTTTTTATTTGCATAAAAATATTTTTACTCTCATGTTTCCTATGTGCTGCCAGAAATCCTTTTACAGAGAGATACGAAGTAATTGACACATAGGTGACTTCCATTTTAGGCTAGCAGACCATATTATTCAAGATGCTCGCCTCCCTGTGCTCTCAGAGAACCCAGCACGTAAGAAGCGTCCCAGCAGTGCACATACCCGGAAATGGAAGATCCCAGCATACTGGTATGAAAAGCTTTGGTCCATCAGTATCTTCTGCAGGTGCTGTGGGTTCTGAGTCAAGGAGCCCAGCGCTGCCAGGAACCAGCAATCTCCTGCGAGGGGACATAAGCCATGACAGGTCTACTGAACACATCTGGAAGCCCCATCCCACATATTTCACAGATCTCCGTATGCCTGCTTCTGAATAATGCTTTTTTTTTTTTTCTTCTGAGTGGTGAGAACTGGGGAAGGTTTCACTAGGGCCAGTTCCCAGTAAGATAGAGAAGTAGCTGGTCGTGATGGGGCTTAGTGGTGTGGGGGTGATGAGGGTTCGGGTGGCTGGGATGAAGGTGAAGAGGGTTTGAGGGCTGGCAATGGTGATGATGAGGGAAGTCAAGAGAGCCCCAGCCAGGCTCCAGCAGGGCTGGTGGGCCAACCTGCCTCTGATTCTCATTTTGCCAGAGATGCCCAGAGCTGAAGTTACAGGAAACGTTGTTGCCACTGTGAACGGTCCATCCACAGCAGCACCAAGGATGCTGATCTTGCCTCTTTGGAAGCAGAGGTAGAACTCTGGGGTCTGAATGGGCACCACCCTTTGACTCTCTCTACCTGGAGGCTGACTTCAGGCAGCCTGTCTATTCCAGAACCAGGAGGAAAGATGTTGAGTCCTTACCGGCCTCTCCTTGTTGGATGTCAAATCTGCTCGCACCTTCCAGGATGAAGTGAGGCTCTGATTTACCCTTTAATACATCCTTGAGCAAGAAGGAGAAAAACCATGAGCATCTTTCATTCCTCTATGTCCCTAGATGGTACCCAAGACATCACTCACTTTGTCTCTGAGGGGTAGAGGTTAATTCTTAAATAGGTGCTTAAAATCTGAGTTGGGAAAGTTCCCCTCATTCTTCAGGTTTGATTGCTGCCAGGAAGGCGGGTGTCAAAGGGGTGTGTATGTAACTGACAAGACAGACAAGAGATGCATAAGCAAAATGCATGAGGATATAGACATAAATAAGGACTTGGGATCCTTATATCAGTCAACCCTCCCGGTCACCAACAAACCCTGTTTTGGTAACAGGTTATAAATAAGCCAAAAAAGAGATATATTTATTAGAGGATACTTTCATAAGCCTAATAAAACTTTCCTTGTGGAATGCCCCCTCTCCGAAGTCAGTATAGGCATTCTGGGCTCCAGGTTTGAGTCCGGCCACGTGCTGTCCAGGATACAAGATATGTTACTCAGACTCTCTCCCACTCCCTGGCCGACTCAGAGACCGATTCTGGAAGACCCCAGGTCTCTTGCCTTGGGTGCTATCATACCACGCCCAGCCATACCCCAAACTCTGACACACAGAGGCCCTGGCAGCCATAGAAAGGGGTTCGCTAGAAGGTTCTGCAGGGCTACCATGTCTGGGGAGAATTTGCAGAAACTCTCAGCAGACACAAGGACTATAAGAGCTCCTGAAGGGGCTCCCCTGGGTCCAGGGTCCCCCCAGCTTTCCCTTACTGGATGTCAGCAGGATTCCTTCAGCACTCTCTCTGTGCCTGGAGCTCTTCCTGCATTTCCACCGCATAAATTTTTGTTTGCATACTTTGATAATTGTTCCTGTATCATTTTCTCTCACATTGACAAATAAGTCCCCAGAGAACAGGGCCACAAAGTGGAAATGAATTTATTTGCTCAACAGCCGTGACTGTGCAGAGCCCTGTGCTTGAGACACCTGCCAGCACTTCGTAAACTGCCAGTTTCCTAGTGGGGACGCCAAGAGGCAAACAAAGGTGTGCATGTCTGCAAACACCTCAGCCCAGCTTGCCCCTCCCTAAGCCTGCTCCCTAAGCCTGCCTTCTTTACAAAGGGGGGGCCTCTTGGGTGAGCCAGGAGGGGCGCATCACGGCCAGACCCTCCCCAGGTGGAGGAGCCAAGCTGCCCACCAGGTACCCACATCTGGGCTCCAAGCCTGGGCCGTGGAGTACCCAAGTCTGGGCAGATGTGAGGACCTCCCCCAACACAAGTGAGCAGGGCAGATCCCTATAGGGCCAGAGAGGGAGCAACTCGCCCAGGTCTAAACAATTTGGGACACTTCCAAATAGCTCTCCTCGCCCTTTCTACTGCAAAAAGGAAGTGAAGGTTTCGCTGGGGCTTGCTGTCAGTGAGCAGATGCTTAAGATCCTCCACTGGTGGAAATTAAAGAGAGCAGAGGCCAGTGGGCTTGAGACTGGGAACAAAAACAGCTTTGCTCACTTCCCTGACCTGCCCACAGTCCAATCTCTCCTCTGTTATTTGCTCCTGGTTTCCCTGCAGTGACCGCAGAGGGGGAGTGGGTGCACTGAGAGGCATTCACACAGACCCAGTGCAGCATCCTGTTGTGCATTCTCCCTGCATGACCTTGAACAACTCCCTTGACTTTGCCGAGACTCAGTTTCCTCGTGTGCAAAATGGAGATACGAGGGGTAAAGCAATCGAGGCACTGGCTGCCTCGCTGGGGCCCAGGGGCTTTATTCGCCCACCGTCTCCCATTAGCCTTGCAAAGCAGGAGTCTTTCCATTTTACAAATGAGGAAGGATGTGAATACTTAGCAGAACATCAGACAAGGTATATGGTCAATAAACATTGATTCCCTTCTTCTGTAATATTTGCAAAATTGAAAAGGCCATACTCACAGGCAAACCCAGAGCCGCAAATGCATTCATTATTAAACATGATAGAATAAAAACATGAATTAAACAGTCAATTCATAGATGTTAGATGAAAAGAGACTCAAATATAGGCAGAAAAAATGATAAAAGAAGACAATTAGTGAATTCTAATATAGAAAAACAGCAAGATTAAGAAAGTAAATAACTTATTCCATATGGGGGAGAAGGTTTACATAGACCTCACCTTTGGCAAAGACGGTAAAGAAATCTAACTAAAATTAGAAATACAAATGAGGTTTTAGCAATATAAAAACATGACATAAAATTACATATAAATCAATTTAAAAATAGTGATGATTTTCTGA
>CM053610.1:96705217-96716997 GCA_028646535.1 Procyon lotor | reverse complement strand
GGGGGGGGGGGGGGGGGGGGGGGGGGAAGCAGGCTCCCTGCTGAGCAGAGAGCTCGATGCGGGGCTCGATCCCAGGACCCTGAGATCATGACCTGAGCCGAAGGCAGAGGCTTGAACCAACTGAGCCACCCAGGAACCCCTCTGTAAAGGCTTCTAAGGACACATGATTTCCTGAGGAATTCTTTCAAACTTTCAGGGAACAGATAATTCCTATGCCACTTACATTTTCAGTATAAGAAAGAAAGGCAGAAAGACGGTCATTGCCACCATTTATTTTAAGAAGCCTGCATAGCCTGGGACAACGAAAGCACAACATACCTACACACACACACACACACACACACACTCTCTCTCTCTCTCTCTCTACTGATACCAGGATGGTTTCATGCCAGGATATACATTAATATAAAGTAGCATTTACATGGGCCAAAAGAGAAACAATTTATATCCTTCTAACAAATGCACGACAACTTTCTCTGACCAAAATGACAAAAATTTAAAAATTAAAAAAATGCAGCTAATCAGGGGCAGAAAGACATTCTAATGCTTTGAAAGTTAAACAGCAATTATTGCAAATCAATATTCAATGTCAAATTTATGGGCAAACCTTGGAATCCTCTGTGTCAAAGTTGGGAATACGATCTTTATCTGTCTCCTGTCTTCTGAGCTGCCTCTTTCTTCCCCAGCCTGGGCTTCAGAGGGAGCCCCTCATCAGGCTCCCTGCTCAGCGAGGAGTCTGTTTGTCCCTCTCCCTTTGCCCCTCACCCCTGATTGTGCTTTTTCTTTCTCTCTCAAATGAATAAATAAAATCTTTTTTTTTTTTTTAATGAGAAGCAGGAAGGGATGGAAATTATACCCAGGAGCATTTTAGTCTGCTCGGCTGACTTGCTGAGAAAACAGATAAAGATGAATGAATAAAGATGCCATATACGCTCAGCACGTAAGTGAGACCATAAGATAATTGGCTCTGTTTGACTTATTTCACTCCGCATAATCTCTTCCAGTCCCGTCCATGTTGATACAAAAGCTGGACATTCGTCCTTTCTGATGGAGGCATAATATTCCATTGTGTATACGGACCACATCTTCTTGATCCATTCATCTGGAAGGGCATCTTGGTTCCCTCCACAGTTTGGCGATTGTGGCCATTGCTGCTATGAACATTGGGGTTCCTGGGGCCCTTCTTTGAGCATCAAGAAAAACATGGAGGGCATTGTGAGAAGGAAGGGAAAGGTGAATGGGGGGAAACCAGAGGGGGAGATGAACCATGAGAGACTGTGGACTCTGAGCATAAACTGAGGGTTTAGGAGGGGTGGGGGTGGGGGGCTGGGCAAGCCTGGTGGTGGGTATTGGGGAGGGCACGTACTGCATGGAGCACTGGGTGTGGTGCATGAACAATAAATCTTGTAACACTGAAAAAATAAAATAAACATTAAAAAAAAGATGCAATATATATATATATAATGGAATCTTACTCAGCCATCAAAAAGAATGAAATCTTGCCATCTGCAAAAACATGAATGAAGCTGGAGAGTATTATGCTAAGCAAAATAAGTCAGAGAGGGAAAAGGGGGAGAAAAAAAAGAGAAAGAAAGGCAAACCAAGAAACAGACTCTTAACTATAGAGAACAAACTGATGGTCACCAGGGGAGAGAAATGGATTGATGGGTGAAACAGGTGATGGGGATAAAGGAGGGCACCTGCTGGGAGGAGCGACACAGGGTGCCGTCTGAAGTGTTGCGTCATTAAATCGTCCACCCAAAGCTAATATTACACTGTGTTAACAAACTGGAATTTAAATTCAAACCTAAAAGAAAAGAGATGACCGCGCTCTGCAGGTGTCGCCGGGTGGGATGAGCACACCAGGGCAGTCGAGGAGCAGTCTCCACCCTGAGTGTGACTCAGCATCACCTGAGACCTTGGCGGAGGGGCGGACCGGGGGTGCAGCTTCACATAGCCTGTATTTAGCGGGTTAGCCGGGGGTGGCGCTCAGGTTGTACACGGCAACACCCAGGATTCGGAGGCCTCGCCTCGGCCAGGAGGCAGGTTCCAGGAAGCTGAGCTCTGTTCCAGGAGCTACAGGAATGGGCCGTGAAGCAGGCAACGGGGCTCCATAGAGCCTCGCTCTTCTGCGCAGACCTCGTGGCTTCTCCCTGTGTTTTCTGATTCTGTGAGATGCGCTCTCTGGGGGCTCTGAGACATCACTTGTAGGGAAAGCAGTCGCGATGGTCAGTTTCATGACTTGACTGGATCACGGGGTCCCCAGATATTCAGCGAAACATGATTTCTAAGTGTGTCTGTGTTTCCAGGTGAGATCAGCATTTATTTGAATCGGAATTCAGGAAAGCAGGTTACTATCCCCAGAGCACTCAAGGACCCCCCAATCTACTGAGGAAGTGAACACAAAAAAAAAGGAGAGGAAGGGAGCATGTGTCCCTTCTCCGTCTGACTGTGAGCTGGGATACTAGTCTTCTGCTGTCCTTGGACCGGGAATGACACCATCTCCACTCAGTCAGACTAAATCACACCACAGGCTTGACTGGGTCTCCAGCCTGCACAAGGCAGATGTATGGGACTTCTCAGTCCCCATAACCACGTGGGGCAGTTCCTCACAGTAAAAACATCAGTGGGCTAACTCTGGGTATTTCTTATTGGTTATATCCTGCAGAATATACAGATATATGATAGATGATGTATATACACACACACACACACACACACACACACACACACACACACACACGCACATCCTATTATTTCTGTTCCTCTGGAGAACCCTGACTAATGCAGAAGCCATCAGAAACAGTCTATAAGTAATCTTAGCAACTTGTGCATCAAGAAATCCTTTCTCGAGTCAAACTTTTGGGGCAATCTGTGTTATATTAGGTATGTCAGAAGCACCTGTAAGGTGAGAACCCCTGGAATCTTAGAAAATACTCTCATAAGTGGCACCAAATCAGGCAGTCTCCTGCAATCGCTTCTGGAGATGTCTCCTCCAATGCAACATCGCTTTGTAGACTCTGGAGTGATTCTTGCATTCATCAGAGGCTGCTAATGCACTGTCCCAGAGGGCGTCTCCTGGACGAGGGAACACCAGGTTTAGCATCTTGGCATTCAGACACAGGCTAAAAATATCTTTCAGAGGGTGGTCAGAGTTCAGTCTGGGCCAGGTGGCAGTGTCACTCCCTTTCTATATTTGCTAGAGAGTTTGTCTTATTGGCATCGATGTTCTTTGGCTCAATGGCATTTGGTCCTGGCATGAACACTTTGTCACCTTCGGTTACCTGTTGCCTTCGTAACCTACACTCCTATGTCCATTTTGTTAACCCCTTCCTTTCCTGAAGAACTCATTTTGGTCCCAAGGTGAATCATTTCTAGTGAATGATCCTTTTAGAAACTCTACTCTGGCTACTTAGAAGATGAAAAGTTATTATCTGGGTAGGCAAGACTTCATTCTGGGATGGCCACAGGCCAGACTCCACGGTGGGGTTGGGTTTGGAGCTCCAAGCACCCATCAGAGAACGTGTTTTGGGCCCACAGGTCATTCTTCAGTTGAGAAGTGAAATATTTGTCATGAAAGAATAGGGGCAAAAATGAAAATGCAACCTCTCAGTCTGATATATGTTGACTCTGCTATGATGATCTGCATCTATAATTCGCGCTGTCCAATATGGTAGCCACGAGTCATATGTGACTACTTTAAATTCGATTAACACTTCCATCCCTTGCTTGCACCAGCCACATTCTAAGTACCCAATAGCCACATATAACTAGTGATCACGGTACTGAATGGTACCAAAAGACTCCGCCATCATGGAAATTCTACTGGACAGTGATCATCTATTGAATAAGGATAATATTATTATCTACCTCACAGGACTACTATGGTAATTAAACGAAATGTTATATGTAAGGTGCTTAGATTAATACTTCATGCATGTATATACTTGATAAATGGGACTTATTATTATTTATGAAATTAACATTCTAAAAGGAAGTCACTCTAACGTCAACTTTCATTCAAGGAAATTAACAAAGAGATACTCCATGTACAAGTCTAATTCTCAGCATTGTCTCTTGCTGAGATGGGGGGTTACAGGCAGTGCTGAGGCTGATGAGGAGTCAGGTCTCACCAGTACCATTTGCTCAGCACAGGGTCACAGGCTGTTCCAGACCTGAATGCCTGCCAATGGAGAGAGTGTGAGGGGTGGGTTGGAAATTTCCTAAATAAAGAGAAGCTGAATGAAGCAGGATATGAAGGAGCTTCTATTTCAAAGTTCCAGCAGCAAAAAGGATTAGGTTGACTGTTGGAGGGAGGGAGGGAAGGAAGGAGGGGTGGAAGGAGAGACAGGAGTCAGAGACACAGAGAGAAAAAGAGAGGGAGAGGACATTATGGGACATTAAACAACTTTTTTGCACCAGGCATACACAACTGAGTCTAGTTTTATGCCCCTGACTCTTGGGCTATTAGTGAATCTACCAAGCCTGAGTGAGTACTTAAGGTAGAACCATATCCATGATGGTTTAACAGTTGCCTAGAGGACAGAGGGTCCCCAGTGTCTGGAAAAGTCGAGGATGTGAAGATGGTCTCAGAAGCCTTGGTGCCACTCCAGCCATTATATAGTTGAACTTGAAGGAATGCCAGCCAGACCTCTGGACAGTGACTAGGCAAACTCTAGATTGGGAGGCAACCTTCTGAAAGTAGTGAGAGACAGCAGAACACGAAAAGAAAGTCACTCTCCACACTCCCTGCCGGGCTCCCCTAGGCCCTCTGATGGTTTCAGCTGACCTACATTTCTCCCCTAAAAGTATCTGTTGAAATTAGTTGAGGGCTGGAGCTGACTGGACTGTGAAAGCCCAGGGGATCCAAAAGGACAGCCTCTGAGGCTGCTTCCCTATGCCATCCCTCCCAAATTATTTGTAGTAACAAAAGCTAGTGTTTGGTAAGCGTTTACAATGTGCTAGACACTCTTCTGAGTATTGTCTTCATTCCTTAAAATAATCACATGAGGTACACATACAACATTTCATTTTTACCCCCATTCTTTTTCACCTAAAAAAATGGAAAGAAGGACACAACATAGACATTGATTCTTGGTTACCCAGACAAGCGAGGAGCCTACTGGTGCACAAAATATCTGTGGCACGCAGGAGCCCAGAACACAACGTGAGCTTATGATGAGGCCTGACAGAAGACAGGATAGTGTGGTGACAGCCACAGACAGGCTCTGGAGAGAGAGTCCAGGGCTCAAATCCCAACTACACCACTTTGGGCATGTTACTTAAGTCTGTTTTTATTTCACATCCATAAAATGGGGTTAATAATTGTACCTCCTTATAGCATCACTGTGAGGATTCAAAGAGTCAAATCCCCTAAATCCAGGCCTGCCATATAGTCAGCAGGATGTAAGTACTGGCTTTTTTATTTATTTTATTTTATTTTATTTTTTTAGTACTAGCTTTTACAACTAGGCTTGAGCCACCCTGGCCAGGAAGCAAGGCTCTTTTTAGGAACAACTATAAGTTTTGGCAGTTGAGGATGTCACCATCTTGAAAGGGTTAGTTCACTGGCCTTCTCGTCTACCAGCCTACTTGTTAAACAAGTCAACCTACGGATTCTCAATTGCACATATGGAGCTTGAAACCCACGTCAAGGACCTGTAGAAAGTCATTCATTCATCCATTCACACACTTATTCATTCATTCAAATCCTAACAGAGTCCCATTGGACACACAATCCCATGCGAAGAAAAGTGCAGCGTGTGGAATGAGGAATCTTAGTTTAAATCCCAGGTGCTTCCCTCACTAACTGCCATCTTAAGCACGTTGCATCACCTGTCTAAATCTGTGTTCTTCTTAATGTAATGGGGAAAGAACAAGAGAGACAAAGCAAGAGGAGACACAGGGAAAACTTGGGGAAATAGAAATGTAAATGTTGTGATGAGGGATGGGAAGGTATTTGTCTCAGCTTTCGGCTGAGAACAAGAATGGGAGGAAGACCTAGCTGCCTCTGTACGCCCCTGTTTCAGGTTCCTGGTAGGATTCTCAGGAAGTCATCTCACTTCCATTTGCCTCAGTTTCTCCTTACCCCCAAAATACAAAATTTGAGATGCTGCTAGGATCTGATAATAAGAAACTCCTAACTCTTCCTCTGAAACCCCTCCATTTCAACACAGAAATGCTATAAATTCTTAAACACTATAAATATGGTCTCACATCTATTACTCAGCACCTTGAGGGAAAAAAAAACTTTCTAAAAGAATCTCAGCTCCTAAAAATAACAAAGGGAAAAAATATAACCCTTCCAAACTTTAAATAGAGTTCTCTGTTCAGCTCTCTGTAGGAGGGGAAAGCCAGAAGAAGAGAATCATTGCGGGGGACTTCGTGCCTCTGCTGGTGAAATGGATACTAGAAGCCTGATGTACCACCATTTGATCCTGAGCCCTACATAGTCCTCACTCACCCTCCCCTCCCTTCAACTCAAATCTGTCTCAGGTTAGGGCAAGACTTGGCAGCTGCAGAGTTTAATGTCTTATTGAATGTCATCAGAAAATGCCCTTTCTTGATAACCTAACCTGGGCTCACTGAATGTAGAGGGCATGGAATTTAATCAGTGCTTGGTAACACTTGCTGATATTGTAATTATTAGCCTACTAGGTATTATATTATATTCTCTCGTTCTAGGTTCTGTGGGCTGCTTTTGGAAGCAAGAAGAGCAGAGTTGGGCATTAAAGCTCCCAGAGCGGTCCTCACATGGGTCCTTTGCATCAGTAGCAGCCCTGATGAGATTATAAGAATGTTAAGTTAAGCTGAGAAATTCTTCTTGGGGATTCATGCCCTGAAATGAATATTGTTTAGAAAAACCCACAGGGCTCATCTCACTACAAAGTTGAATTAGCGGCCATCTGCTGGACTTGGGGAAGAGGGGGTTTTGAATGTTGCCCTGAAATATCCCCCTAATTTTATAGCTGATATCTGAATTCTTGTATAAGTGATCAAACCCTTGCAAGATTGAAAATACAAATAAAAATGAGAGAGGTGAGGCAATTATTTAAATTTATCCTATTGTACAAGCGAAGGATGTGCTATCTTCCCTTCAAGTAAGTTCCAACAGGGATAAAGAAAAAATAAGGACAGTGATAAAGAAGAGAATAAGGAGTGATGGAGACAGATGGGCTCAATTATGGAGATGAGATCAACTACTATAATCTTCCTACCCATGGTGTCCCACTTTTCAGATGAGAACATGAGGCATGCAATCTAGTGATGCTCAATGATAGAAATGGATAAGAATGCAGGGGTCCTGGTTCCTGGTACAGGGTCCTTTCATCCCACTGAGGATACAACACTGAGGGTTGGTAGCTGAGGGACCAGATAAAGGTCATTCTCCTTCCCATTTGGTTTGGGCCATCCTTGAAAACCAGGTTCACAGACCCATCCTTCTTTCGGTGGGACATACCACAGCATGCAGCTCCGAGGTGCTGAGTGTGTTCCTGAGGGGCCCACTCACCTTTGGCCGCATCCACCTCAGGCTGGAGAGGTTTTTTCCCTGGAGCAACTGCAGACCTATGGAAGAAGTCTCTGCAGGGAATGTCTCATCCTCAAATGGTAGGCCTCTGCTTAGGCAATGATCCCGCAGGGAGGTAAAGTCCTGGCCATTGAATTTGATGACAGGGGTCTTGACTAGAGGCTCTTGGCTGTGTGCCATGACTCTCCTTAGAAGATGGCTATGGCCTTTTCCTTCTGCTGAGAGAGAGAGAGAGATTTTTAGGGATAGGCTATCAAGTCCTTTGCATTATTAGATGTGAGCCTCGGAAGGACACTCAGATGTCCCTCACCCCTTTACAAGTGACAGTACTGAGACCCAAAACCCTCTGGTGGGTGAGCCCAGACTAGAATTCAAGCATTCTTTCTCCCAGCTCAATTCTCAACCTGCTGTACCAAAGAGCTACTCAGTATGCTGTTATGTGCATGAAAGGCTATGGGGGGTATTTGTACATTAATGAACATTTATTGAGTGCTGACCTTGTGCCAGGCACTTTTCTGAATGCTGGCAATCCAAAGATAAATACGACATGATTTTTATCCCTAAGGGGTTCATTATCCCTAAGATAGTTAAGACATTTCGACAATTGCTATCATTCAACAGAAACTGTCTAATTAAAACTGTGTACAAAATCCTGTGGATATAAGGAGGAGGAGCTATGAACTGCCAGGGAAAGTCTGGGATGACTCTCCCACAGGCAGTGACATTTGAATGGGGCCTTGAAGGAAGAAGACTATGCCAGGTGGAGAAGCGGTGGGTGTATATGTATAAAGCATTATAAATCTGTCCAGGTTCCCTGAGTAGCAACTGCGTGGAGGCCCAGTAGTTGGACTGGAAAGGTCATGGGTATTAGAGAGAATGAAAGGGCAGTCTGGAGGGGTCAGTGGGATAGAGGCTGGGGATAGGCAATGTTGGCAGAGATGGACAGGAAAGTAGGTTGGAAAGCTGAACTGTGACATGTTTTATGCCCTGCAAGCATGACGGGGCCATTGAAGAGGTAGGTGATGATCAGGTCTGTGTAAAGGATTGTGGAGTGAGTTGGAGGCCACATGAAGAAGGAATGGGTAGCGACTGAGACAGGGAGAAGGTTCAAATGCTGCTACATGTGTTCATGGTAGAGATAGTGTAGACCATTAGAAGAGAAAATGTTAGGAAACAGATCCTAGTGTCATTTTATAGGCAGAACTAATAGGATTCCATGACGAATCAAATATGGGGGCAGGGGAAGGAGATGGGGGACAGGAAAAAGAAAAGGCAATATGGTGAACAATCAAAGGAGTTTTAAAGTTTGCTTTCTGCTCTTACCACCTTCCTACTGGTCCACAATACAGAGTAGTATTCAAGCCTGTGAACCTGCTTCTCCATCTGTAGAGATTATTGGTACAAACCTCACAGGGTCTGCTGTGGTATTAAAGGAGAAGAATGGCTGGCATACAGGGGGCACTCAGTAAAAGTCGGCATCCTAATTTCCCTAAAGAGATGTCAAGGAAGTTTGGGATTTCTTGTTCGGGAAGCCGGAAGCATGGTACTGATGCCTTTACCAAAATGGGTATCACATCCTCCATCTGTGAGGGGAGCTGACTTGCATCTGAGTCCTGAATCCACACTGACTGACTATTGGACTTAAAAAGCTTCCTTAGCCCTTAAGGTAGAACATTTCAAGCTTCTTGGACAGGGCACAGAAGACCCCAAAGTCTGTAAGTTCTATCCATTCCCACTTCACAGTGAAAAAGGAATCAGGTAACGATAAAGAACTAAAGAGGGACATAAATGAACAACTCATGAAGAAAGAATATGAGCTTACAATCAAGATCTTGGATCATATGAAAAAACACGCAAACTTAAGATAACTTAGCAATGTTCTTATAGTTAACATATAATAACAGCATGTTGTGAATTATTTAGATAATACAAATCCATAGAATATCATCTATAAAGTGTCACTATACACAAATATTTGGAGGGAATTACACAAATAAATGAGGTAAAAATAATTTATATTTGAACTATTAGGTTGGACTAATCATTTTTTAGGTCATTTTTTAGGTCAAAAATCATTGCATATAGTCCATTTCATATGACCTCGCCTAAGGTAAAAATGTCTGAAGGTAAGCCATTTCATTTAGTTCAGCCCAATATGTTATATGAATTTCTTCAATCTAGTTCTTGGAAAATAACAGTGAAAATATGTCAATATACCTCACCACTCACTATAGGGTTAAGAGGAGAGCCTACAGCAAATTATATAGAAAGCTGAAATAACAGTAAGGTATCATTCCAGAGCAAAAAAACAGTAATAGAAATTGATTGCCAATTCAAGACAAAGGCAATGACACATGATAATGGAGAGTTGTGAAAATTATGGGTCTCCCAACTCGGCACATGCTCAGGAACAGTAGATCCAATACAGCATTGCCGAAGCACCTACCTTTCAGTAAAATATTGAATTACAGTATGTGATAAACTCCAACAATGAGCTAATTTTAGCTAAGGAAAACCAAACAGTAGTTATTCTTAATAACACAATTATGGGATGTAAGAGGGAGTCTGCATATACAAGTGAGCCTGAAAAATTCGGCTTGACCTCTCCTTCAGGATCTTGCAAAGACCTTACTTACTTTTGGGAGTCAGTTCCCAGGCCATCTGTAGGACCCTCACTGCTCACCATTGGGTAGTGGACAGTTAGCAGTCTCTGTGTAAGACTCATTTTCCTCATTGTGAAATGATGACAATAATGTGCGTGTTGCAGAAGTGTTTTAAGACTCAGATGAATCCATGCTTGTCAAGTACTTAGCACAGTGACTGGTACACAGAAAGTGGTAAGTAATGGCTATTAGTAATATTATCATTTTGGTTATGAAAGCACTGTGCAGAAAGCCCTACATCTTCTAAGATGAGGGCTTGTTCTTATGAATGACAGCTAGTCTCAGATGGGCCTGCAGGGGTGAGGGCCAGGGGTAAGACATCACACCCATGTCCTCAGCTCTGCTCCTGCTCTGCACTCGCTGAGAGCCCGAGAAGGAAAGGAAAGACTCTGGGGACAGGTGGCAGGTCTGGGTGTCTGCTAGGAGGCAGTCCACTGCTCTGGGAAAGAAGAGAATTGTGATGGGAAATAGGGAAGGCAGACAGGAAGGGGAGGGAGCCTCCCTACTCCACGCACTGACCTCGCACCTACCAGGTTCACCCTGTTGCCCCCTGAATTGCTTATGGCTTTGCCAGAGAACAGCCTGCAGACTCACTTTCTCAAGCAGGAAGTGTCTACAGAACTGGACATTTCACTTTTGTCTGCAGCAGAAAAGGCCAACCAACTTCCTATCCTATCTGTCATTTTAGGGAGGGCTTTTTGGCTTCTTTTTCCATCTTGCTTCACTATGAAAGGTAAACAAAGGCAAGAGAAGACTCAACTGCCTAGGTTTAAAAAAAAGACAGAGAGGGAGAGAGAGATATCTTTCTTTTCTTATAAGGCCACAGTCCTCTCAGATTCGGGCTTTACTCTTAGGACTTTATTTAACCTTAATCACGTCCTTTCTGAGCCCTATCTCCTGAAAGAGTCACAGTGGGGGTTAGGGCTTCAAAATATGAATTTGGGGGGGAAACACAATTCAGTCCAAAGCAGTGACTAACTCCAGACCGTCCCAACAACTCCACTAGCCCTGGGTGCATATTTTAGGCAGTGTGCAATCAAAAAGGAATGGGCAACTAATGAATCATTGAACACTACGAGAAAAACTCATGATGTACTATGTGCTGGCTATCTGAACATAATTAAAAAAAATTAAAAAACAAGTAAAATGTGGATGAAATCCCTTAAAAAAAAAAAAAAAAGAAAAAAGGAATGAAGGCATATCAATAAGGACCTCAGGGAAGAGGTGAAGGATGCCAGTAAACACAAGTGAAAGTGACCCAACAGTGCTGAATATGTAAACATTATTGAAATTCATGGAAAGATGATGAGGGCTCCCGAATGGCAGAAAGGTCTTAGATGCTTAGACGCTAGTATCTTTGGTCTGCTAGCACCTAGTGCCAAGCCTGGCACAGAGTAAGAATTTCTATATTCTTACAAGTGTTCTTACAAGTGTTGGTGGGATGAATGCTGCAAATCAGCTATTTTCAAGTATGTTCTGTGGAGCAGAAGCCTCCATAAATAACAGATTATGAGGTCAAATGGTTTGGAAAATATTTCACATCAAATAGTCTCTATGGAGATTCACAAAAGCTTCCAAGAAGGCCTCAA